>CM040628.1:71704530-72393490 GCA_022817965.1 Solanum lycopersicoides
ACGATATATGAATGAAGCTCATGGCTTGTATGTATGGACACATAAGTCTAACATACGTTTAAAAATAACTGATCCTAAGATGTATGTAATGAAATTATGAAACTAGAAGGGTTAAGTATGAGTGTAAATACACTAAATGGCCAAGTGCATTGGCATATGATGAAATGAACAATGAAATGATGAATGAACAATGAATGATGAAATGAACAATGATATGATGAAATGAACAAAGAAATGACGAAAGAAATGAAATGATGAACCCTAGAAGGGTTAAGTATGAGTGTAAATACACTAAATGGCCAAGTGCATTGGCATATGATGAGATGAACAATGAAATGATGAAATGAACAATGAATTAATGAACCCTAAAAGGGTTAAGTAAGGGTGTGAAACACACCAAATGGCCAAGTGCATTGGCATATGATGAAATGAACATTCACGTAATAAGAGGTGAATAACTATGAAAAGCAAAGGTGCTAATGATGATGAATATGGTGACAACATGATATGAGGCTAATGTAAATGATGAGAGCAATCTCAAATGAGCCTAAGTAAATGTTACCAATACGTACTCACCTATGAGAGTGTAAGATAATGAAGAGACCAGTCTCTATGAACACTCTAATGAGAGTATTGAGCTTAACACACTCAATACGAATGATGAGATGAGAAATCATCTAATGAGCTATGATGTCCTCATACTAGAAGCCAGCTTCCATGACGTATGAGATGAATGTATGGAACTTTATACTGAGCACCGATAGACTAGCTATGAGCGGTGATGCCTTCTTTGGGAAGGGCGAGGTTCACGTAACTCTCATGAGATGAGACTGTCCGGCTTCCGAGTATGGGTCTCCTTATATCTCCTAGTCTTCGAACCTATACTGCCAATATAGGGATCTGGCGGGGTTAAATTCCCATGTACGCTAGCATGTTTTGGGTCACTTTGGCCGTGATTCCACCTCTTTTCGGTGTGGGGGAGACACTGGATTTCATGATGCTCACATGATCTATGTCGGTTAAAGTTAAAGTTCCAATGAATGAATGAGGCCAGCCTCAAATGATGCACATAATGAAATGAATGATACCAAAGGTGTTAGGATAGGA
This sequence comes from Solanum lycopersicoides, assembly GCA_022817965.1. Taxonomy (NCBI): domain Eukaryota; kingdom Viridiplantae; phylum Streptophyta; class Magnoliopsida; order Solanales; family Solanaceae; genus Solanum; species Solanum lycopersicoides. The sequence continues at coordinate 71,705,638 of CM040628.1, forward strand.
TAATCAAAGGTGAGTTAGATTCAAGTAATGACATTAGGTCATTCTTGGTCATTGCACAACGAACCTAATGAAAGTCTTAAACTACATCCTAGGTATAGCTGGTGGTTACACTGGCCTATGAATGAAATGAAATGGAGTACGTATGAATGAACGAAGCAGACTCTGTGTTTGCTAATGAAGACTCCCTAGTTGAGGTCCCATCTGTTGAGCCCTCATTTCTGGGATGTCTTAATGTTAAGTCCATGATTCCGAGGTCTCATGGCATATGAATGAATGATATTAAAGAGTTATGTGCTACATACAAAGTGTTGTAAGCTATATGATGTGCTGTTTGCAAATGTGAAAAATATGATGATGTATGTTATCTCATGGCATAACTTTCCTATTCCAAATATGGAAAGCTCATTGACTTTCCTAATCCAAATTTGGAAACTTTCCTAATCTCAATTTGGCAGTCCACTGACTTGACTTCCAAAAAATCATGTTGTTAGGAAAGAGCTATTCTTTCTCATGCATGTCCTTGGTGTGTGCTTGCATATACCCATACTTAGTACAAGTGTGTACTAACCCTATACAAACTCTACTATTTTAGGTGCAGGCACAGGTGGACGATAGAGCTACAGGATCATCGTTGCAGTTATCCGGACGTCCAGCATTCATCCGGTTTTGTAGGTCCTCATGCTTTCGAGGATGCTACTGTTTTCTATTCTAGCTTAGTTTTAGAGTTGAGCTAGTGGAGCATGTTCCACTAGCGTTTCTTTCCTATTTTTATTCAGACTACGTATTGGTGCCATTTTGGCAATTATACACTTAATAAGAATTGAACTATTTCTTTCAGTTGCTTATCTCTTAATGTTAGATGGTTGATGGTGAACAATTACGTATTAATGAGAATTTTTATAAGTATGTTAAGAAACAAAAAGTTTCAAATTTTCCGCTAAAATTAACCTAGAAAGTAAGAATGACGTAAGTAGGCTTGTCTGCGACCTCTGAGAGGTCAACGACGCCGGTCTCGTCTGGGGTCTAGATTTCGGTCGTGACAAAGTTGGTATCAGAGCACTAGGTTTAATTCCGAGGATAATAAAATCACATCAACCACATTGAGTAGTTTCTAAGTCATGGTAGTGAAGTGCACCACTATCCTGAATTAGAGACTGCATGATGCGTAGGAAAGTTTCCCTTCTTCTGATCTTATCGTGCTTTTCCTAATGTCTGATTTTCTTGGTGTTATGAGCGTGTCTAACATCAACTCTTGAAGTTTCCGAAAGATGAATACAAGGAGAAAAGCTGGCGGAGATATTGGAGGAGCAGCTGCTGGGTAATCTAAGTTTTCCCCCAGGATCCAGCTGCTGGAATAGAGATGCCTGTTAACCCAGTTGGGTTGACAGATGATGAATTAAGAACAACGTTGGTATAAATGGCCCAAGCTAGCACTTTACAAGCTCAGGCTGTTGGGTTTGATTGATGTGGAGAAGTCTGAGTTGACATCCTACCAGCTAAAGGATGTAGCTCAATCCTGGTATAAGGTGTGACAGGATAGCAAGGCCTTAGGAAGAGGTCCTATTACTTGGAATCTTTTCAAGATGGCTACTCTAGAGCAGTTCTTTCCCAGATAAATGAAGGAGACTAAGGTTGAGGAATTCATCAACCTTAAGCAGGGCTCGATATCAGTCAGGGATTACTCCCTGAAGTTCGTAAGACTTTACAGTCCGAACGGGAGGAAATGTAAGAGCTGATAGAGTATACAAGGAGATTGCCACAGTGAAGGTATTGTGGAGGAATCAACTTGTTGAGGGTGCTACGTGGGAGGCCGAGGCCGACATGAGATCCCGCTACCCTCATCTATTCAGACCTTGAGGTTAGACTTCCTACTCTTAAGTCTAAGTTTCCTTATCTCACCATTCTTTGTTCCTATTGCTTGATTGTGTATAGTAACTATGTTATGATCTTACTGGCATTACGCTAGATAGTTAGTAGTGTCATTCGATGACGAATGTTCCTAAGGGGGGGATAATGTAACAACCCTGAAAATGGATAAGATAAGAAATGCTTAGTGTGTCAAGAATGCCTATGATTAGACCAGGGTTCACACGGATTGATACGCGTAGAACCAGACCTCGGAACCCTTGCTACAACCAAGCCAACTAACTTGGGGAGTTAATTGAGCTTGGAAAGGTTGGGACCAACCAAGTAAGGCTCTCGAAAGCAAAGATTTAATCGAAGGAGTTTTTACCGGACTTAAAAAAAAGGAATTTTAAGTTTTGAGGGTCTAGGGGTAAAATGGTCTTTTACCAGGATAAGGGTAGTATCGTAATTACCCTAAATATATATATAATTAATTATTTAATAAGATGGAGGGGCAATTTTGGGAGAGAGAGCCGAATTGAGCTCTAGGAGTGGAGTCTTGCTCCACCGGGTTCGAACCTAGGTGGAAGCAATGATTTAACTTGTTTTTATTTAAATGGATAAATTAATTTAATTAATTAATAAATATTAGCTGATTTAAGAAAAAGAAAAATCAGATTTTTTATTTAAAGTTTAACAAAGAGTCCTAGTTTGACTAATTCCCAAACTAAAACTCCTAATTTTAAGCCACTCTCTCTCACTCTCTCTCTCTCTCTCACGTTTAACCATTCATTATTACGTTTTCTCTCTGCCTAAACAAGTTCAAAAACAGAAAATATATTGAAGTTCTTCACACTTGAAGAACTCACACCAAAAATCTAAGAAAACAACGTAAATCCATCACTTTAAGCAAAGGGGAGGAGTCTTCCGTCAATTGGTGTTGAAGTGTTGAACTTGGACTGATTTTGGAGAGGATTTTGGGCAGCAATTTCGTGGTTGAACAAGAAAAATAAAGGTATGGGTTTTCTTCTCTCTTGGTCCCTTTCCCAAGAGACCCCTTAAGATTCAGTAAATTCTAATCCGAAAACTAGGATTGTTCCCGTTGCATGTCACTGTCACTAGCTCCCAATGAATCGTAACGGTTGGTATGTTTGCTGGTAGTTTAAGTATGAAGATTGATGTTCATGATAATGTGTTCATGATTATGTGTTTAAATTGTAAGCATGTTAAGTTATGTCAACCGAAAGTATGTGAAAAATGATATGTTTTTATGGTTGAATTTTATGTGCGAATGTTTGTGTAAATCATGAGGTGTAAAAGTGGTGTAATGTTGCTGGATGTAATGGTAATTCTTGGCTGAATATAATCATAAAAAGATTACACTTAAAGATGCACCAAATGATCCACGAAATGCCTGAAGAATTAACGTATGAATGATGATAAAAAGAAGCTGAAAATAGTGAACAAATTTCCAGCATTTGATAGGTTGGGTTCAGCCAAACAAAGTGGTACAAAATGCAATGAAAAATGAATGTAAAATAAGTGAAATCAGTAAGGGTTGAATCCAAGACATATTACATGAAAGCTACAAAAAAATCAACAAAAGATTAAGACAAAATGGATTGGAAGAGACTAAATTTCCAGCCTGCTGGAAATTGTAGTCTCGGTCAATTGTTAAGAAAATGAGCTTCGTTTAAAAAAAAATTAAAATGTGAGGTCATTGGGGATTGAACCCATGACCTCACTAAATGAAAATTTCATAAAAATTTCGTGAGAAAAATGTAAGGAAAAATAAATGTGGAGAGTGGGGATTGAACCCACAACCTCTTGAATGGATGAGAGAGTTAGGAGAAAAATAAAGGAGAAAAATATATGTGGAGAGTGGGATTGAACCCACAACCTCTTGAATGGATGAGAGAGTTAGGAGAAAAATAAAGAAGAAAATAAATGTGGAGAGTGGGGATTGAACCCACAACCTCTTGGTAGGTGAAAAGTTAAGAGATAAATTAAAATAAAATTAATGAGCTTGTGGGGGATTGAACCCACAACCTCCTTGACTTAAACGGAAAAGGAGAGGAGAAAAAGAAAGGAAATATTATGGGGTTGATGGGAATCGAACTAGGGTCTCCCAAATCTGAAAAATGCAATTATCAAGTTTAAAATAAGATTAAGTGTTGTCCAAGGGATTGAAATAGGGTTCCCTTGCCCAAATTCCGTATTGATACATAAGTCATACGTGAATTCAATGTTCAAGAATAATGCCACCTACTTAGATCGAAATCGAGATCTTGGCATACATACAAGATGCATAAGTCTTGTATCACATAATCTTAGGAAGATATAAATCACTTAGACGATATATGAATGAAGCATCATGGCTTGTATGTATGGACACATAAGTCTAACATACGTTTAAAATAACTGATCCTAAGATGTATGTAATGAAATTATGAAACACTAGAAGGGTTAAGTATGAGTGTAAATACACTAAATGGCCAAGTGCATTGGCATATGATGAAATGAACAATGAAATGATGAAATGAACAATGAAATGATGAAATGAACAATGATATGATGAAATGAACAAAGAAATGACGAAATGAGAAATGAAATGATGAACCCTAGAAGGGTTAAGTATGAGTGTAAATACACTAAATGGCCAAGTGCATTGGCATATGATGAGATGAACAATGAAATGATGAAATGAACAATGAATTAATGAAACCCTAAAGGGTTAAGTAAGGTGTGAAACACACCAAATGGCCAAGTGCATTGGCATATGATGAAATGAACATTCACGTAATAAGAGGTGAATAACTATGAAAAGCAAAGGTGCTAATGATGATGAATATGGTGACAACATGATATGAGGCTAATGTAAATGATGAGAGCAATCTCAAATGAGCCTAAGTAAATGTTACCAATACGTACTCACCTATGAGAGTGTAAGATAATGAAGAGACCAGTCTCTATGAACACTCTAATGAGAGTATTGAGCTTAACACACTCAATACGAATGATGAGATGAGAAATCATCTAATGAGCTATGATGTCCTCATACTAGAAGCCAGCTTCCATGACGTATGAGATGAATGTATTGGAACTTTATACTGAGCACCGATAGACTAGCTTGAGCGGTGATGCCTTCTTTTGGGAAGGGCGAGGTTCACGTAACTCTCATGAGATGAGACTGTCCGGCTTTCCGGTATGGGTCTCCTTATATCTCCTAGTCTTCGAACCTATACTGCCAATATAGGGATCTGGCGGGGTTAAATTCCCATGTACGCTAGCATGTTTTTGGGTCACTTTGGCCGGTGATTCCACCTCTTTTCGGTGTGGGGGAGACACTGGATTTCATGATGCTCACATGATCTATGTCGGTTAAAGTTAAAGTTCTCAATGAATGAATGAGGCCAGCCTCAAATGATGCACATAATGAAATGAATGATACCAAAGGTGTTAGGATAGGATAATCAAAGGTGAGTTAGATTCAAGTAATGACATTAGGTCATTCTTGGTCATTGCACAACGAACCTAATGAAAGTCTTAAACTACATCCTAGGTATAGCTGGTGGTTACACTGGCCTATGAATGAAATGAAATGGAGTACGTATGAATGAACGAAGCAGACTCTGTGTTTGCTAATGAAGACTCCCTAGTTGAGGTCCCATCTGTTGAGCCCTCATTTCTGGGATGTCTTAATGTTAAGTCCATGATTCCGAGGTCTCATGGCATATGAATGAATGATATTAAAGGAGTTATGTGCTACATACAAAGTGTGTTGTAAGCTATATGATATGTGCTGTTTGCAAATGTGAAAAATATGATGATGTATGTTATTCTCATGGCATAACTTTCCTATTCCAAATATGGAAAGCTCATTGACTTTCCTAATCCAAATTTGGAAACTTTCCTAATCTCAATTTGGCAAGTCCACTGACTTGACTTCCAAAAAAATCATGTTGTTAGGAAAGAGCTATTCTTTCTCATGCATGTCCTTGGTGTGTGCTTGCATATACCCATACTTAGTACAAGTGTGTATTAACCCTATACAAACTCTACTATTTTAGGTGCAGGCACAGGTGGACGATAGAGCTACAGGATCATCGTTGCAGTTATCCGGACGTCCAGCATTCATCCGGTTTTTGTAGGTCCTCATGATTTCGAGGATGCTACTGTTTTCTATTCTAGCTTAGTTTTAGAGTTGAGCTAGTGGAGCATGTTCCACTAGTGTTTCTTTCCTATTTTTATTCAGACTACGTATTGGTGCCATTTTGGCAATTATACACTTAATAAGAATTGAACTATTTCTTTCAGTTGCTTATCTCTTAATGTTAGATGGTTGATGGTGAACAATTACGTATTAATGAGAATATTTTTATAAGTATGTTAAGAAACCAAAAAGTTTCAAATTTTCCGCTAAAATTAACCTAGACGAAGTAAGAATGACGTAAGTAGGCTTGTCTGCGACCTCTGAGAGGTCAACGACGCCGGTCTCGTCTGGGGTCTAGATTCCGGTCGTGACATTATTAGAGTAACGATTAATTGCAACAAATAAATTCTTACAAACGAATAGTATATACAAAAGAGATACAACTACAAACACGTCAAATAACTAAATAGATTGCCTAAGAAAGGAAGGGGTGAAAGAGTTGAAGAAACTTATAAAGAGAAAAAACTCTTGAAAATTTAATTATTTTTTCTCTTAAGTTTTGAACTTTTATAATATGATGCAACTTTAGAAAAGCTCTGAGAAGACAAATACAATTGAAGTTAATATGAAATATAAAATATTTGTAACTAATAAGAAATTAAATATATTATTAATTAATATTTAATAAAATTTATTAAATAAGATAGAATATGATTTGTTTTTAAATAATTAATAAAGAAAAATCTGAAAAAAAGAAGATGCGGAAATGAATTAAAGGTATAGGAATTTGAAAAGTATAACTGTTGAAGTTATAAAGACTTCACATAAATGATATATTAAGTTGTTTAAAAAATTGAAGCAATATTATTAATTCCAAGAAATTTAATTAATATATTTTTATTAATGTTATATGACTAATTTCATCCTTAAAGGGTATAAAATATTAATTTTTGATGGGTATTTTGGTAAGTCTAACTTTGCAAAAAAAAAAAAAGCTTTCCCAATTTTAATATAATATGATATATATTATAAGATAAATTTAATTAATTTTCCAAAGTATATAATTCATCATTAGTTTGTGCTAATTGCAACAGAAGAAAATTAAAAGTCCAACGATTGCAAGCTTCCATTGTAAGTATTTTTTGAAGCAATTACTTAGCATTTAATATAATGTTACAAAACGTTTGATTTCCTTTTGTCATTTAATTACAAATGTTCATTGTACCTAGATTAATTCATGTCATTGATGGTAAGTTCTTCATTTTTAGAATATTAATTTTTTATTATAATCAATGTGTAATTATATTTTTGTTCACAAATATGTAATAATAATAGTGTTTAATACAAAATACAATAGTTTTTATTTATAAATAATGTACATTTACATTTTTGTCCATAAATATTATGATATTATAAGGATATTTTTGTAATTAAACTTTTGACATGAAGGCTTCCCACTTATAATATAATATGATTTCTCTTTCTAGGCCTGGAGAAATTTATACTTAATGTACTATTTATGTAGAGTAAAAAGAACATCATTGTAGCATTCTAAGCAAGATCAACGTTGATGGCTGGTATATAAAAAAGCGACCTTAGACTCGAGTGACTCGCTCTGCTCAAGCCCTTCTAGACTTGAGCAAAGAGACCTTACAAAAAAATTGTCAAGCTTGCTAATGCTTCAAGACTTTACTAAAACTTTCAGTTTTTTTCTTCATCTCATTTGCAGCAAGCAATGCTTCATCTCAAAGAAGCCACAGTAGACAGTTGTACGACTTGGAAATCACAACCTCCGTACTGAAAGCAATTAAAAAGAATTTTTAGAACTCTTGGCCAATCCACATATTGCAATTACAGACCAACCCACACACGTGTCTAATATATAATCATTCGATTTCGATAATAAAATTCCAGTTTGAGTTGCTATTATTCGATTAAGTACATTACACCATTGTAGCATCGTAGGCATATACCACATCGATAAAAACAAAACGCAAGAAAGATATTGATTGTTGGTATAAAAAGAAGTGACATTATACCCAAGGGATGCATTTTAAAGTCGTGAGAACCTAGAACCCAAAGTCAATGATACAAGCTATTATATACATCTCGACTTGAACAGAGAAACCTTTGAAACATTTCACTTCCCAAATGATCACCGAGACTTGTCAAAATCCTAACGATGAAAAAGTAATATCTTTCGACCATAATGTAACAACTTTATACTCATGTACCTTTGGTTCCACTAGAATTGTATGTTCCATTTGCAGAAAGTCATGCTTCATCTCGAGGCAGTCGTAGTAGATGGTTGTACGACTTGGAAATCACACCCTTGTTACTGAAAGCAATTATTGAAAAGAATTTTACAACTCTAAGCCAATGCCCGCGTTACAATTACAGACTGTCTGTATTTATATTTATAGCTGCACATGAATGATTACTCTATATAAATAATGAAATATTCTGGTTCTATTTGACACAAATTATAAAAAAAAATTTATGCTGAAGAAGCTAGAAGAACAAATAAATGTGAATGATATCAATTCCCATATCCCTCTACAGAAGTACGGACAGTAAAAAACGTTTCCTATTTAACAAACTGTTCTGGAAGATATTTTAGCATACAAGATAGGTTAGTAGAGAAGAAAAGTGAGTGTTAATAGTCAACTAAGATGACGAGTGAGATTTGTGTTGCTGTTAGTTGTAATGAATTGCTATAAAAATATTGCTGACGTACATATATATATATATATTAAACAACTAACAGCAGAGCAAATTATCAATAGATTTGCTTCATAGAAGCAATAGATGCTACACAATTGTTTAAATGAAAAGATCGTAAGGAAATAGAATAACTTACATCTGTTGGAGTACCACTTGTTTAAATCATTACTGGTATACCCAATCGATGTGTATGATAAGAATTTGAGCAATATTTGGCCAGTATTTCCCCTTGTCAAATTGTAGTAGCGGTGTGAGCAATGGACAGTCGTGAATATCTAGCGTAGAGAGGGAAGAGGGTATCCCTTTTACTGGAAGTGATTGGAGATTAGGGCAATGGGAGATCTCCAGGTGAGAGAGGGAGGAGGGCAGTGCTGATTCGGAGAGTGATTGGAGATTAGGGGAATGGGAGATCTCCAGGTGAGAGAGGGAGGGGGGCAGTGCTGATTCGGAGAGTGATTGGAGATTAGGGCAATCGGAGATCTCCAGGTGAGAGAGGGAGGAGGGCAGTGCTGATTCGGAGAGTGATTGGAGATTAGGGCAATCGGAGATCTCCAGGTGAGAGAGGGAGGAGGGCAGTGCTGATTCGGAGAGTGATTGGAGATTAGGGCAATGAGAGATCTCCAGGTGAGAGAGGGAGGAGGGCAGTGCTGATTCAGAGAGTGATTGGAGATTAGGGCAATCGGAGATCTCCAGGTGAGAGAGGGAGGAGGGCAGTGCTGATTCGGAGAGTGATTGGAGATTAGGGCAATGAGAGATCTCCAGGTGAGAGAGGGAGGAGGGCAGTGCTGATTCGGAGAGTGATTGGAGATTAGGGCAATCGGAGATCTCCAGGTGAGAGAGGGAGGAGGGCAGTGCTGATTCGGAGAGTGATTGGAGATTAGGGCAATGAGAGATCTCCAGGTGAGAGAGGGAGGAGGGCAGTGCTGATTCGGTGAGTGATTGGAGATTAGGGCAATTCGAGATGTGTAGACGTATAAGTGAAGTGAGGTGGGAAAGATGTAGTGAATGGAGCTCATCATGGTCATATAAATGTAACTCAGAAAGAGAGGAGGGAAGCCCACCTTGTTCCACCAGTGACGGTATGTTACCCTCGACACGTAGATATTGAAGAGAGGTGCGGCTTTTCAGAAGTTGTCTGCTTAATGTTTTCAGATTGTTTATGGTAAGTCTCTGAATAGAGGAAGGCAACTCCCAATGTTGGATCTCTTCATCACTGCCATCATGATAGATTGCTAAATCAGTGAGTCTATGTAAACACCACTCCTTTCTGCCGTTCACCAGGTTCTTGCAATTCCCGATCTTAAGGACTTGTAAATTGAAGAGATGTATTTCTGGCAGACACGTGAGATTCTCACAATGCCAAATATGCAAAGACGTCATCGCAGACTCAACTGCCACCAAAAGTATTTCAACATTCTCACAATTCAAAATTTCAAGACTTTGAGTGGCAGTAGGAATCAAAAACCTAGTAAGGTTGTTGCAATTCCTAATACTCAATTTGCGTGCTCTTGGGAGCAACTCAGGTGATATATCATCTATACAATTACATCCATCAATTCTCAATTCCTCCAGAAACATGTCACAATAACCAACTGGCTCCTCCAATTTCAATTTCTGGCAATGAGATATCTGTATTCTCTTCAAGGAACTGGGCAGTATGCTAAAAGGTAAGGAGGTAAGAGAGTTGCAACCAACAATATCTAATCCAACAATCTGCTTCATTCCCTCAAGTTGGGATCTAAACAGTTGAGATTCATCAAAAAGACGTGTCCCTGAAATTCTCAATTCTGTCAGACAACAAAGATTTTCAGGGAACTTCCCCATCAACTTGGGACATTTTTCAATTGAAAGCTTCTCAAGTATAGGGAACTCCCCACTTCCTAGTACGTGCCATTGCTCCCACTCCGGCATATCTTCAAATAAAAGCTTCTCAAGAGAGTTAAAAGGCTTTTTGGAGTATAGGAAACTGTCATAGAATTCTTCCGTCACCTCTCTTATCCCATGCATCCCTCTAATGTAAAGGAATTTTAAACAAGGAAGCTGTCCTAGTGCAGGCAGGGAATCACAGTCCTTGCAGTTGCTAAGAGACAATTTCACAAGCTTAATAAACAAAGGATCAGCTAGCCAATTTGAAAATTTTGCCCCTCTATATCCCCTGATTTCTAATTGTTTTATATTTGTGTGTGGGTGTAGCTCATCAAGTATCTCTCTTTCAGTTTGAGAATCGTAAGCAGAACTCCTTCCACTCCAATTCAAAGATAACTTGTCAACATGTTCCTTTTCCTTCATATTTGCCTTCACAGCTTCCCTTCTATCAACTACATTTTCCAACTCTAAAACTGATAGAGATCCATACAAGTTATGTGCTTCACCCAAATCTTCCATTCTTGAACCACCGCTACCACCTACAAGAAACTTGGCTCCCACTAGCATTTGGAGACTTTTCAACTTGCTCAAATGTAGCGGCATCTTCAAGCGAGAAGTGTTGCATATGTCAAGATGACGCAAGTTGATCAACTTCTCCATCTGCAGCAGCGGTAACTCCACAAGATAATAGCAAGATGACAGGAGAAGTGTCTCCAAGTTATACAATCCACAAACAGAATCAGGCAACTTTTCAATCTCTGTCCCAGAAAGGTCCAAAAATCTGAGGAGCTTTAATTTGATAAACACGTCATTTGGCAACTCCTTAATATGATAACGTGACAATGATAATGCCCTTAAGGATGTCAGTCTTGGCAGTATGTTATGCAACACCCTCTTGCTTAGGTTTTGCGAAAAGAAATTGAAACAGGTTGGCAGCAATGTCCTCAGCTGCTCTAATTCGGAGAGTGGTTTCAATTTCACAAAGTCACCATCTCGTCCCATGGAATAGGACATGTGCTGACTTTGTTCCAACATATCATCAGATCCTTCATTCTCTTCCAACCTAATACAAAGTTTTGAAGATGCAGTTTGGGCCAAATCATTGATAAGGTCGTGCATTACGAATCTCTTCGATTCCCATTCAGACTCTGGGACCCTCTCAAACAATGATCTTAATCTCAACTCGTCAAAGTATTCGTTACCTGAACAAAACTGCTTTACAAGACCATTAGCAATCCACAGGTAAATAGCTTGGTCTTTGCAGAATTCATAATCTTTGGGATATATCGCACAGAAAGCAAAACATCGCTTCAAATGTGCAGGAAGATCATTGTAGCTCAACATCAACGCTGGTAAGATACCGTTCCAACAACTTTGCTGATCCCATATTTCACTCCCTAAAATGTTTCTCCACTCATCCACCCCTGATTTGCCGCGTAAAACACCAGCAAGTGCCTTTAGAGCTAAAGGCAACCCTTTGCACTTGTCTGCAATTTTTTTCCCAACCTTTTCAAGTTCCGGATGATCCCTATTTTCTAGTGAATGTCGTTTGAATAAAGCCCAAGAGTCTTCACTAGACAGAGTCCCCACGGTGATTGCGCAACGATCAGCACACATCATCTGAGCAACACTCTCCTTACGTGTTGTTACAATGATCTTACTTCCCATATCTCCTTGTACAAAAACATTTCTCAGGTTATCCCACTCATTATAGTCATCATTCCACACATCATCAAGGACAACAAGGAACTTCTTTCCCTTCAGGCTTTCCTTCAGTTTGACCTGTAGCTTATTAAAATTGCCGTCATCCTTTGATTCAAACGAGTCAATTTCTTGAAGTAACCCTTTGGTTATTCTCAAAGCATCATATGACTCGGAGACACAATACCAAGCTTTCAAACCAAAATGACTCTTCACCTTCTCATCATTATAAACCGCTTTAGCTAGTGTTGTCTTACCCGCACCGCCCATTCCAACAATAGGAACTACAGTCAGGTTTCCTCCACTTGCATCTTCAGACAATAAACGGTTAATCAAATCTTTTATTTCCTTGTGCCTACCGAAGATATCATATTCATCAACCAAACAAGTTGAAGGTGTTCTAGCTTCTTGTTTCGTCAAACCAAAATGTTTCTGTAAGCCAAGGTCACTAATTTGACTTTGCAAATTCACCAATGTTTCAATAGTCTCTTCCAACTTCTCATTTATTTTACGAAAAGAATGATCACCCAAGCACACGTTGCAAAATCTACAATGTTTCCATATTTTTTCTGCAAGATTTTGATGCTTACCTTCCACCTTAAGCTTCAAAGCTTCATAATTGAATTGTTCAATCAAGTTTTCAGCAGAGTCTACAGCATGTCGAAGCTGATTAAGCCACTCTCTCACAAATTGATTTGATGCTTGCTTATTCTCTGCATCACTTAGCACAGCTTGAAGACCAAGCAAAGTCAATTTCAGCTTCTTTAAGAGCTCAACATCATACTTACGCTTCCGAAACATCTTTAGCAGCTCACCCTCAGGAGTAAGCCTATCAAACAGAACATTCAAAGCTGAAGAGATAAATGCACCACCAACTGCTAAGCCAACCTCCATTTCTGAAATCTGCAAATTCAAAAACACAAAATGATTTTTTGACAAGATAAATTTTTCAATCTTGAATTACTAACAACATTTCTTCACCTGTTGAATGCAAATAGTAATTTTTCAAACAAGAATGATCACTGATATGTCTCTCTAACTTTTGCTAGTAAAATTTGCAAACAAGAACACTTGTAATTGGTACAACTATGTTTGCTAATTCCTATTCATTACCTTCTCAATCGAATAATTCAAATGAAAGACAGAGACTTTTCACTCAATAAGAAGACAAAGACTAAAGACTTCATCTGATTTATCATTTTCTCAATTCAATAATTAAACCAAGAGACAAAAGGTGGGTGTAAAAGGGTCCCTCAAATATAATAAATTTCTTTACAACTCATTTTATTTACTGTGCTAAAAGAGACTTATCATATCATGAATATGTTGAAGTGACTGAATTTTATCTTCGAATAATTTATATATGTGTCATAAATTTGAATAGTAAAAAATAGATAACAAATGTTTTTACTAAGTGTTTGAGGTGCATTTTCTCAAATCATACTAACGAGGAATATTTTGTGCATCCAGAGCTTCCCTTGCCTTATCATCTGTGTATTGGCTTAAAATAAGTTTTTTTTAAACTTAAAATAAGTCACTTTAAAATTATCAAACAATTAAATAAATCAAAAACTAAATTTTAAGTCAGTTTGATAAATTTTTAAATTAATCCAAACAAGCTCTATAGCATAGGTACCAAGACAACACTAGGTGTGAAAAGTAAATGATAAAACTTAATTGTCATACCTACCCCTCTTAACTACACAATAAATATGTATAATTGGTACAATCTTTAGGACTTTTCAAACAACAAGAAGACAGTGATAAATTGAAGTAATTCTATTACTTATCAATTCAATAATTGAAGTAGGGTTGTAGAAAGGTGGTCAAGGTGGGGAACTCAATAACAAAAGAATTTAAAATAATAGATTTCTACACAGCTCATCATTACAGTGTTAAAAAGGGATAAATGAAGAATGAAGCAAAGGGAACAATAAATATTGGTTTATTTTTTAATTTGAGATTTACTTGGAAGAGAAGTCTAAGGTAAGGATACTCTAATAAGCTATCAAATTCAGGAGAATCGATAGAACGTTAGATGTGATAAATGAATGTGGTTAAATCTCAATTATCATTATGCACTAGTTTCGTCTTGTGTACTCTATTTTTAATTATTGATATTAAATTTCAGAGTAAACAATTATTTTTAACTATCATTTAGTCTTAAAGTGGTTCATAACCACAATAAACTTCTTTCTTTTGATCACCTGAATAAGAATTGGCAAGATTTGATTGAACTATTATTTATACTAATCCTTATGGATGCGATCTTTATACCATACTATTTTGAACTAGCAAAGCACTAAACTTATAGTGTGTTTTTGTGTCCGTCAATAAATAAATACGTAAAGCAAATATATTAGAAAAAAATTATTATTATTTTGTATATAGTAGGAAAGAAGTTATAGTGAAAACAACTAATTACTAAGAGAATAAATAGCAACACAAATAATATGATAAATAAAGTAAAGGAAACGACAAATTAAATATTGAGACAAGAATTATACAATGCTTGACTATATATCTATTAATATTCTATTATGATTTTCGATCTTCAAATCGTTCTATCTTAAATATATTAGTAATCTTTATATATATATATATAAATCTGAATCTTGATCCGCTGATGTGGCACCCTCCAATGGCCAGCATTTGCCATTATCTATTTTTATCTTTTCCTGAATTATTTTTGATTTTTTATCCCAAAATAAATACATAAATGAGTAAAAAAATCACACTAAATATAAGTAATTAGTTGCTCAGTTATAGCCCAAAACATGCAGCCCAAGCCATTTAAAACTCAGCCCACTAACATCACATTAATTACCCACATTAAATAGATTTTAAATCAAAATCTTTTAAAAACACCCACTCCTCAAAAACACATTATGATTTTGTTAAAAATATTTATTTCTTATTCAATCCATAAAAGTTATAGTTATATATAATATAAAAGTATTTCTTTTTATCTCCTTTAGTCGTTTTTATTTGTATTTTTTTTCTCTTTTATTTGTTTTTACAATTTCATATTTATAACTTATACCTATTAAACTTCTACTTTTAATAATATCATTAACTCCTTTAATATTAAATTTTCATATTCGTAACTCTCAACTATTTAAGACACTTTATGATATTTCTCAAATTTTACCTCTATAAATTCATAATATTTTGTATCATGGACCCGAACTCAAGATTATTTATTTTATTTCAATATTAATCATTATATTATTATGGGAATGGGAAATCTCTTATTATTATTATTATTATAGGATCATATTCAGCATAAGTTGATGAAGAAGACTCTTTGATAAGAGTTTCAAAAATTTGCACTAATTCTGTATTTCTATTTTGATGTATTTTCTTGTGATTAAGGTTTGTTCTCTCCATGTAAATTAATATTTTTTTTATTTCATTGTTAATCTTTATATTATTATAGGATCGAATTTATCTTGTGACATAACTTGATGAAGAAGGTTTTTGAATGTTAATTATTTTGTCAAAAGGGATGTTGGATAAGAGTAAAAAAATTGTGCATTAATTATGTATTATAATTTTCATGGATTTTCTTATGATTAAGGTCCTAAGGAAGATGTGTGTTGTTTGTTCTCTCCATGTAAATCAAGATTATTATTTTTATTTCATTGTTAATCTTTATATTATTATAGGATCGAATTTATCTTGTGGCATAACTCATCGAAGAAGGCTCTTAGATGTTAATTAGTTTGTCAAAAGGGATGTCGGATAAGAGTAACAAAAATTGTGCATTGATTATGTATTATTATTTTTATGTATTTTCTTATGATTAAGGTCCTAAGGAAGATGTGTGTTGTTTGTTCTCTCCATAAAACTCAAGATTATTCTTTTTATTTCATTGTTAATCGTTATATATATTATTATTATTATAGGATCACATTCATCTTTTAGCATAACTTGATGAAAAATGCTTTTGAATGTTGATTAGTTTGTCAAAAAGGATATCGGACAAAAGTTCAAAAAAAACCATGCATTGATTTATATTTCTATTTTTCATTTATTTTCTTATGATTAAGGTTCCAAGGAAGATGTGTTCTTTTCATGTAACTTCTTTGGTTTGAGTTTTTATGATTTCTACTCACGACTATCCTTTTCACTCATATTTGAAGTAGTGTTTTGCTTATATTATTATTATTATTATTATTATTATTATTATTATTAAATTCTTTAGCTTGACTCGGTAAAGAAGACCCTTGAATGTTGATTAGTTAGTCGGAAATAGTGTCGATAAAAATTTTAAATTTCTGCACTAATTTATATTGTTCTTTTCACTATGTTCTTATGATTAAAGTCATAAAAAGATGTGTGCATTGTGGGTTTTTTTCCAATGAATTTTATTATGTTTGAAGTTTTATGAATTATTTATTGTCACAAATATGTACCTTTGTTAGATACAAATTAGTTATTGTAATTTTGTCTAGAATATGATAATTACTCACCTGTGTTCAAATAATATTTTTGATAATTTTAATAATATATATTAAATGTTAAAATATATTTCTTTTTATGGTGTTTCTTATGATAACAAGTAGTGTCATTTATGTTTTCTTCAAATTTTCATTTATTCTACTTTATAAAAATTAACAATAATAAATATAGATTATGCATTAATTTGTATCTTTTTTGTTTCTTCTAATTCTTACCATTAAGATTTTAAGCAAGATGCATATTTTTTTACTATAAAAAATTATTGGTAAGTAGAATAAAGAAAAATTATAATAAAGATATATATATATATATATATATATATGACAAATAAAGGATAAAATATATTTAAAAAAATTTAACAAAAAAGATTATTTCAATAAAAAATTTACCGTTTGATGAAATTAATAATTTATTTCCTAAATATATATATTTAAACTATATTAAAATAAAAAATATATTGTATAACATCATAAGATGAATTTTTAAATATAAATTAGTCTTTTCATTTTAATAAACTTCAAATACTAAAAATATTTAATTCATTTAAGCTCTATTTATTAAAACATCTAAAAATAAATCGTAAAATCTAAATACTAAAATAAATTAAATTTAACACTCTCTGAAAGAAAATAACTCTCAATATTTTTAAAATATACACTAGTTAAGCTATAAATTTGCTTGTTTAATAAAGGACATCAGTCACTCTTGTCATAGTGGTTGAGGGAGTTTTCTCCGCACCCTCTAGGTCATGAGTTCGAAACTGGTATAAGAGAAAGAAAGAAGAAAAAAAAAAATGAGGTATTCTAAAATACCTCCTTTTATTTATTTATTTTCCTCTAAAATTATTCTTACCATTAAAAAAAAGGCTCATTCATGTCATTATTTTTTAACGGTAGTTTTGCAAAACCATTTTTGACACGTGACAAATTATAATTCGATCACATCATTAATTTTTTTAATAAAAAAATCATAATTCTGAAAAAAAAATTGGATTAATTTTTTTTATTTTTTTATTAAATAAATTAATGACGTGGCCGAATTATAATTGGCCATGTCATCATTTTTTTTTAAAAAAAAATCTGATTAAAAATTATTTTTTTTAATTTTTTTTTTATTTAAAAAATTAATGATGTGACGGAAATATAATTCACCACATGTCAAAAATGATTCTGCAAAACTACCGTTAAAAAATAATGACATAAATGAGCCAAACTTTTAACTGATGGCTTAATAAACTTTTTCTAAAAGTTCGATGACATATTTGAGCCTTTTTCCTATTCTTTTATTTAAAGCTGCGTAAATATACCCTTTTGGTCTGATCATTCCTCAAACTCCTTATACTGCGAAAACTTATTGCACATACTTTTTCTTTTTTTAAAAAAAAAAAAAACTTAGCACCTTTAGTTTTAAGGGTACTTAGGATACAATTTTTATTTTTCTCCTAAAAGCACATGGCAATATTTGAATTATATTTTGTCAAACCTCCAATTATTTTGAGAACTTCATTTTAAAAACAGTTATTAAGATATTCGAAAAGTGAACCAAATGGATATGAAAAGCATACCAAATTAACAATTTTCAGAACCTAAACTTGAGGCATATAAAGCAGACCTCAAAGTACCAACTTTAAAACGACGACTGGGCACAGGGCTATCGCCCGAGCCTAACTGTAGCTGCTTGTTGAACATCATACATACAGACCAACAAGAGTTAGATACAGGCTACATCGAACTAGGAAACAGTTTTGAGGCATCGTTGTTGAATACTAAGTATCACTGTCGAAGGATTAGTAGTCCCTCGTGTGCTTGGCCAACTCACCCTACAGTCAAGAAAATGAACTAAGCATCGTTAGTATGAACGAGCAAGGCAATGTTATAAGTAGAAATCATTGAATTGTCATCATGCAAAATGTGGTACTAGCTCATAGAGAGCTTCAAGTGAGTTGATAGCAAACAAGCAAGTCACAGAATAGTAACTGGTATTTTCTATTAGATGAATTAAAAAAATATCATTAATGGCATCAAGATGCAAATTTCAAAACTACAATCACAAAAGAAGAAAATGACAGTTCAGACTTTTCAATCTAGGCTAGTACTAGTGAGAGGACATGATCCAAAAAAGGGTCAATCGTATAGACGGATTAGCTTGACATTTAGGATCATTAGGAGGTGAAAAGGAAATATCATGGCGAGGTTAAACTTGGGCATGTCGGTGCATGAAAAGGAAAGGAAATATTAAGGAGTTTCAGGCTGTATCGTCATGATTTGTTCAAAGCAGGAAAATTGTCATAGGACCTAGATGTGTAAAGGAAAGACGAAAGATAAGGCATCACTTTACATTCTCTAATAAGAGCTTATTGTCCTTTTAAAATTTTCCAAATATTTACAACTTCCTACTACATTCAAACTCTTCTGATTTTTTTCTTCTTCTTATAACAGCCAACCATTACTGAACATCTTGAAATTCAAAGCCAAAATGATGCATGCACCGACTCTAGCAACATATGATAGCACATTAACAGTTTACTTGAAGCAAGCTAGACTAAAAATTAAAAGATAACTGTACCTCGAACTGACTCTTCAGATGATCAAGTTCCTTGTCAAGATCATTAATAGCCTGGTTATATGCCTGCATAGGTGAGGACTGGCTTGTTGTTTGGATCTGCAAACCAAACGAAGCAATAAGTTAAAGCCAGAGAGATCAAACTGCAAAATAAAGCAGGTTGCAGTAGCACACCATAGTATCCAATAGACAAATTATTAACGCTTGATAAAGAAATTATGTATAAGTCTACAAGAAATATAGAAGGAACAATAATGTGAAAAGACATGATTGCTCAAGCAGCAAGCCTTTCAGGATATACACCATCCTGGACACAAAATATTCACAATTAAATATTACAAGCCAAATAAAGATTCTGTTCTTCCTACATCCCCGAAGAAAATATAGCCTTCGGATGTTAGAAAATTGGCCTTAGAAGCTTATATGGAGGACAAGGAATCCACCAAAGGTAGCTAGCTTCTTTCACCCGGACAGCATTACTTTATATTTTAATGACAAGGGAAACTCGCAGCCGCTACCCTTTGGATGCCGCCTGGACAGCATTACTGGAAGCATTAAGTAGCAGATGCTACATGTGCCATCATAACCTGAAACTATACGTCATCTATTTCATCACTTCAGCACTGCAAAAGAAATTTTGAATATTTTTATTTTTATTTTTGAAACTGATAACTTAAAAGACCTTTGAATTTATTTTTGTACATTGTTTGGGTCCACTGGGCATTCCCTGGAAAATCCGTCGAAAATATTTGGCAATCACTGCATGCATATTTTGGAGTATTTGGCCACAGAGGAGCACTGATGTTCTGATGGAATTTCAACTCCAATGAACTCTCTAAAAGCTAGGTGTCGTTTAAACCTTTTCCTTAGAACTTGTCTAGTAATACCTTGCAATACAGGTCAGCTCTAGTTGAGCTCCTATGCAATAGGAGGTATTTTAGTGATTATTTCACCAGATTGTTGCTTTACAACTCCTTTTACTCATTGTTGTTTTTGTTAGTAAGTCGAAATACCAACCAAGTCATTATATTCGTTCGGGATAGGACTGAACTACAATCTTACTTCCTGTCCTGTCACATGTGATGCATGATTTTTGTAGTCTATCTCACTGTCATCTAAATTAATGAAATAAAAGCACACATGTACCACACACATACAGATAGATGCACACGACAAGATCCGCTCAAAATATTCCATTTCTATTGTTACATCCTCTTTTGTTAGTTGTTACAATCATATTCATTTGGTGAAGAGGTGCGAGGTAGCATAACAGTCTTGAAGCATGAAAGCTTCTACAGGAAAAAGTATTCAAAGAAGTATTTTAACAGTTTTTTCTACTCAGTTCTCACTTTGAAATCTAAATTTGGTCATTTTGCGGACAAATATCCACCAAAGCAATATCCACAAATATCTAGAAAACCATATACTAGGACTAGGTAACTCTAAGCAAGCACTAAAATGCAACCATTAGGTATACAGCTTGTCAGCTTTAGTTTCCCACCCAATTATACAGCTTGTCCAACTACTCTTATAAACAATAGGAGCAGGCCTTTATCTAGTGAGTAAAAACCAATCATTCTTATATTTATCCCTGATTGCAAATACTCACGACCCTTCTTTCTGTTACTTACACATTTAGAATAGAACTAGCTCTAGTCATGCATCTTGCAATCCTTTATGACCAGTATAACAAGCTATGACATTTCCTAATTGCTACAAGTCATTTTCTTTTTCATTTTCATACACACAATCATCAAATAAAATGCTTAACACAAATGTTTCACAACTAAAGACATTGCAATTAGGGAGTCAAACTTGCCCTCAACTGGCAAATAAGCACTCCAACTTCAGAAGTGCACATCTAGACACCTCAAGTTGATCGCAACCGACAACTAAGCACTCTAACTCTATCCCACTGTCTTATAGACACCTGACACTGATGTGATACATAAATTTTGGAGGTGTTTTGATGCTCATTTTGTAAGTTATAGTGTTCAACTGACACATTGGCGACGCCATTGAGCTGTCTAAAAATGCATACTCAGAAGTACCTACTACGTCCCGCACGCAAAAGCCACACCCTTAGACACAATTATAGAAGCAAAAGAAAAACACAAGAAAGTTAGGAAACAATCACAAAACCCGAGAAACTAACCCTGAGCAGGATTTTGTACTGAAGAGGATGAGGCAACTTGTACCCAGCAAACAGAACATTATCATCCCTATGTAGTTGCCTGTTAATATTCATATAACAAAAAAAAAAAAATCAGTTCTTTACCAAAAGGGTATTCCAAATTCGACGAAAACTAACAGAAAAATAGAACAAAACCAGTGTGTTTACATGCGAACAATGTTCCCAATTGTATGGTCCTCTCTTTCAACAGTAAATGTAGCTGCATTCATGATCTTCGTATCCCTCTCATACGAAACCCTAATAAAAATTTTCCAAATGAAGTGTAAATTATTGCTCGATTCGTCAAAAAATATTGAAAAATTGCAAAAAAATATCAAAACATTCCATACTTCTTAACGCCTTCTGGAACAACGAATCGTTCGTAACGATCTGGAGCATTCATCTTTCTTCTTCGTCTTCAACAAATTGATTTCAGCTGCTATTTGATAAAAATCCCAATTCTGTTCTTATGTATATTTTTCCGGTTCGGGTTGAGTGGAAATGGACTTTGTTGTTGGATAAGCCTAACCCAATTTAATTGGGCTAATCCGATCCATTAAGTTAAAACTTTTGATTGGGCCTATTTCATACTGAAACTTTCACTTAATTACACTATTGATCTTTTTAAACGGAAAATTGCATAGTTAAGCAAATATATACTAGTTAATTAGTCATCATAATTATACTATAAGTTAATTACCATTTCCGACTAACATTTACTGATGATTGTATAGTATAATTTGTATAACTGTATAAAGTTTAGATTGAAAATGCATTATTTCGAGTTTATACAAAAATAACTCAATCATACAAACGTACACGCAAATTATAAAAACTCGCCCGCGAATTACACAAACGAGACAACTTAAACTCTAGTTGCAGCCCATAAATATACAAACTATCTCTATAGAGTATAATTAAGTTTATTATAATGGCTATTTGGGAAAATTCTCCCTTTTTAAATGAGACGGTCTTTAATTTTTTATCTTTAAAAATCGAACTAGTATAAGTTTTTTTTATTAAAAAAGTGGGTGGATATCTTGTAGAATATAATAATGCAAAAATATAAATTTATTTCTATTAAAAAAAATGTTATTTGAGTTGAAGGACGAGTAAAAGGCTAGCATAAATATAGGATTTCAAAAATATTTTTGGAGTAAAATTTAATACAATTATTCATATGATTATGCAAACTATGAAATGGATAGTAAAATTATGTTTTCTTATAATAAAAATAAAATCAATCATAATTTATTACTCTATTTTTCTTAGCAAACATTTTTTATCATAATTTAGATGATCTTTGATTAATTAACTCCTTATAAAAAGTGGTTGAAATAGGAACAACACATATACCTACTTAGATCTTTTCTTGTCTTTGTTACATTTCAAGTTTAAAACTCATCAAAAAGGCAAAATAGAAACATCTAGTTGCCAAAATGGATTCCACATTTCAATTCAAAATTAGCAGTGGAAAAGCATGATGAGTATATTTTCTTTCTTTAATGATTGATATGTGTATTAAAGTTCGATTAATTCATATTCGTGCCATGAAAGGTCTGTCCTAATTTCAAGAGCAACACTTCTAACAATACTTTTTTCATTCTCAAGTTAAGGCTCAAATTTAAAATCTCTTAATAAGGGTGGATGGATCATAGTCATCTATGTTGCTCGAACTTCCAAAAAATGTAGATGATAGGTGTGTGTCAGATCCTCCAAAAATATAATATTTTGAGAAATCTAACACGAATACGATAATAATTTTAGAGAATCAAAGCAACTTAGCTAACCATTCCATCACAATGATCCATGTTGATGCATCATGTATTGATCAACTTGGCAAAGTGCAAATTACTATGCATTTCTATATGGTCAATTTTAATCATGTCAAGTTCCATATGTCCGAAATATAATTTTTACATCATCGGATCATTTTATGTATTGTAATCTCATAAAATGTTATTAGCTAGTCTTATTTTTGAAATTACGAATTCTACATTTTAAAAAAGGTTTATCTATCAATATTCTTTGAATGATTTGTTAGTATGATCTTTCTTTTTTTTAATACTAATCATATATATAACTTAAACATGTCTAAAAAGAGATTAAATTAGAACATAGATACTGATAAATCCCAAAAGAAACATCAGAGATTATGCTAATAATAATTAGGCATGTAGTAATACAGTAATAAAACTATTACTGGTTGACTTTTATGGTTTATCATAAATACCACTTACATTAATGTGGGGTTAACATTTCCCTAAAGTCCATCATTTGTCATTAAAGATTTTGGTAAGATGATAAGTATTTATTTAATTTTAATCAGAGATTTTATATTTTAGATTTAGATATAAAATCGTCCTTGATAGAAAGCGTTATATCTCTTTAAATGAGACTTATCGACACAAATTTAAATTATACTAGTTCCAAAACGAGTACTAACCAATCTGTGAGAAACAAAAAGGCAAAAAAAACCATCATTTATTTGTCTAAAATGGCAATCCCACTTATATTTGCCTCATTTGGTGGAGTTCCCATTTCTTAATTAAATAAATTAACATGAATAGTAATTAATTACATGATCTCTAGATTCACTTACTATATAAACAATGTAGATTATTTCATATATATCACACCAAAAATTAAACTTCAAATTTCCTCTAGTTCTTCTTGTCTTAAATTATCTAAGGTATGTTTAAATTTCATAAAATGAGATAGTATATTATGGGGTTGATATTTCTTTTATCTTTATTTCATTTGTTTTGTCAGTATATTTATGTTTTTTTTCTTACTAGTTTGTTGATGATTTATAAACTCCTTAGGGTATACTGTTTGATACGAACGAAAATATTTTTTCAGTGGAAACATGTTTTCCTCCCTAATATAGACACACACTCTTCATAACACTTCTTGTTATTTTGAAAGTTATATTTACTAGAAAACATCTATTTATGTTCGTAGTTTCATACTCAATGACTAAACTTATCGTTCTTGATTCACAGGGCCAAAAATAAAATAAAAAAGGTACATAAATTATGAGGTTCATTATGGTGATTTTTTTAGTGATGTTGGTGATGACAACGACTTCTAGCTTTGCTACAAGCAGGAACCTAATCGAGAATAATAAAGTCGATAGTAAGGTTTTTTCGCAAGAAGGAAGTAAAAGTGTCGATAATCATCATTATATACCTAGGCAAGAATTCAACAATGGTGACGGGGGTGTTAACCCTATAGGAACGAAGACATGATCATACAGACTGAATTCTGCTGAACTCGTAACTAATATAACAAGATCTTGGCCAAAGCTAATAGCTTATAATTAATGTATATATATATATATATATGTGCTTGCATGTTACTATGAGTATTTTAATTAAGTGGTACGTAAATAGAAATAATAATAGTAAACCTTCATGGTTTTATGTTGTAACAACGTAGTGAATGTGTATCGACTTTAATAATGTTATAGTGGAAAGTGTTGTACATGTAATTTTTATGTTGAAGCTTTGTTCTTTATATATATAAAAGAAGGTTGGATCTATTTAGCGTCCGTTTTTTCTTTTTTTTTTTGCAATATAGCGATTTTTATTTTCAAAACGTAGCAATAGAAAAATATATTATATCTATGCATATATACATAGTATTTGCACGTATACGATATCTTATTTCTAACATAAAGTGCATGCATACAATATTAAAGTGTATGTACAAGAAGACACTTTCCGATCTACGGTCTCAGAAGTATTATAAAGAACAAAAACTCACATAAATAATGTGTTTCAAACTTTAATGAAACATCCAATTTGGGCTGTCCATTGGGGATTGGGCCGAGTAATATTGATGGAAGCTAATATAAAGCCCAAAAAAAATTGACAACTCTTTTCTTCTAATTTTTCAAATTTTGGTGTTCGTTTCGTGTAAGGTCCATTAAAGAAAAAACAACCCTCTAAACATACTTTTGTTCTCTTCATTAAGAATAATTTAAATAGTCGTCCACTCGATTGGTTAAACTAAAAATAGCCAACGAGTATATAATATATGTATCACTAATGCAAAATCTATGTATACTAGGTAGAAAAAGTAAACAATGAATTCATCTGACTATTGTTATAAGGTCCTTTCTCATATTTTCGAGTTTCTTAACTACAAACGTATAATTAAAGGAAAATATAGATTCATATCAAAGATGGAAGTCTACATGGACTTAATCTATTATCTATCAAGCTTAAGCTAATTTCTTAAACAACGATTAATTGAAATATTATTTTAAAAGACACTCGAAATAGGAAAGAACAAATAAATCAATCCCAAAAGTCTCTTTCCTATAGATTGATTGATTATGGGAGACAAGTAGATATCATAATGCATTAAATTAGGCAAAATCCCATAAATAAGCAACACAAAATTCATCATTTCTTGATATACATAAATGACTAAATTAAAGTGGAGACAATAAAAATGAATACTAGATAGAACCAAACATTTCCAAAACGTGGTCAAATTTGATTATTATTCTAGTGGGAAAAAAGAGAATGGCCCAACCCTTCCATTTATTTATTTGATTTCGCTCGATGTTCAATATACCTATTTCAAGCTCAATTAATTTTTGCAAGTTTTATGTTTTTGTACATATATAGAATCTTAATAAAACCACTTTTTTCAACAAAGTTATTTTTGCAAGTTTTATGTTTTTGTATATTGACCGTCCAAAATTGTATGGTTGTCAATTATGTATAGGAAACATTTTGTTTTATTATATAGATAGGTAGATATATATTGATTTGTTATAAGGTGCCCCCACTATGATTTGATTTGTTAGAATTACATAATTGATAGTTGCATGTTCCATGAATGGTCATATATTGTGACTGTAAAATCAATTAACTTGACCCTTTATTGTACACAAGAAAGCAAATATATGATTTAACTTTTACATATATATATATATATATAAGGTGAATATGAAAGTGGATTCTTAATAACTAGTAAAATTGTCGTTATGTGACTAAATTACGAGTTTGAGTTGTAATTTCTTTTTCTTTTTTATTATAAAAATACTACGTAAATTGCATAAAATAGATTCTTATAATTTGTTTTTTTATTTTATTTTGAATGAACTTTTAGTACACCAAATTACTCATACATACAAGGAGAAATGTGATACATGTTAAAAACTCATGAATAACAACTTGTGTTAGATAACCTAAAATCCACAAATTTTGTATCTCGATGAGAAGATGTAGGGGCCGGATGGAATAAAATATGAATTGGAATTAAATTTATATTTTATTTGATTGAAGATATAAGTTTGTGTTATTTTATATCACCTTTTAGGAGGAATATATTAATAAAAAAAAGTTATAATTTTAAAATTATAATCTCGATATAACTTAATCGGCAAACAAATGAGTATTAGCCAATTAATGAATAGACAAAAAAAATATTATATGGCTAAAAGTAAATAAAGTGCTATGTCATGGTTTAGTTAAACCTGATCCCAAATCAAATTATTAGGGTGATTTAATTTTACTTTTATGGGGGCAAGAAGGAATGTTAAATTTTTTTGTTTGTGTTTGAAGTCTATATTAGAGTTTTGACAAAATTTAGATTATGTATTGCCAGATTCATTCGTAGGTGATTTTTCTACCTGAATTTTTTTAATATACATGATTCGAACCTGAAACCTATGGCTAAGATTGAAGCAATCTCACCCGTACCACAACTCATATTGGCAAAAGGAGAATTATTTGGTTGAAAATACTTTTGAAATTTCATTGGAACTTACCATATAGACTAATTAGTCCTTACTTAATCGTCGTTTGGTAGGTGGGATATAAGGATTAAAATCAGATTTATTTTGATTTGTATTTGATTATAGAAATATTAAATAGTGTCTAAATTATTTTCATTTCATCAGTTGTTCTAAATTATGGGATCATATAGAAGGTAGATAACTAATCTCATAAGATATCTTTGTCTATTCTATTTTACATAACGGATAAGTCGTTTCATTGTTCATTTAAGTTACACAAAATTTAGTTATTTCATCTTCTAGTTATATGTAAAATAATGTATAAATTGTAATTCATGAAATCATAAATTATGAAAGATTGTGCATCGATTAATGACCAAACACTATAATTTAGGGTGTTAAATTTTAATATAAAACCAAAAAATGTTACCAAAACTTGGTAGTATTAGTTATATTTGTTTTAATATATGAATAATTTACTTTTTAACTAGCAATCAAATGACCCCTAATTGATAGTCTTAACATTAACTTGAGATAATAAATATGAATATTAATAAAGAATGTTAATTTTTGTATTAATACTAAATAGTTAATTGTAATTTTTTCAAATATCGTTTAGACTTTAACAACATTTATAAAGAGCGTTAAAATGTGATTGTCACTAGTAATTACATCTTAAAATAACATCTTTAACGACAATTAAAATATTATTATTAAGTAAATATAGATAAAACTTATTTTTAATATAATGAATTCACTTATTTTCTTGCTCCGAATCAAATATTATACTAGAGCAAT
Organism: Solanum lycopersicoides; assembly: GCA_022817965.1. Lineage (NCBI taxonomy): Eukaryota > Viridiplantae > Streptophyta > Magnoliopsida > Solanales > Solanaceae > Solanum > Solanum lycopersicoides. The sequence continues at coordinate 71,733,679 of CM040628.1, forward strand.
AAGTATTCCTTTCTTCAAATTTAAGAATACTTGCGTTAGTTAAATAAACATTTTATTCTATAATATACATCAAACTTTAAAATAAATACTTAAACACCTAACAAATAAATAAATAAAAAAGTTCCATCAGTCCACTTATAATGATTTAAGTAAATCGTAAGTACTGTTTAGCGGGACGCAAATATAAAAAAGCTACGTATCAAATCTCAAGTGCAATTATGTAAAGTAAATTATCATTTAATAATATAATAATATTGTAATAATAATTTCTTCGTGGTAATGATCTAATTGATTGAGCAGAAAAATCTCTCAAATAACGAATCTTAACTTGATTCATCTTTATGAATTTGTATATCGAGTTTGTCGTACGAGACTTATCTAATTTAATTTATATATTCGATATAATTTGTAGACTATTATACTGAAGTAAAATTTTCCTAACACGTAAATGAGTTGTAAAAAATAAAATAAATATTAGATTAAAGAAAAAGTGATTGAAGTGTTAGGAGGTTAGGGCACCAATAGGTAGGGTTTCTGGGTGTGACGTGATTTAATGACGTTATTTATACCACTCGTCAGTACTCTTACAGTGTTTCATAATTGTTCCTTTTGCATTTATTTAAAAAAAAAAAAGTTAATTTTTTTAATACTAACTTTTTAAATTTTTAAAAGGGTAATTTGGTTGAATTATTAGTATTATGAAGATAATTATTATTATCAGTTTGAGAATGTCATATAATAACAATAATATATTTCGTGTAGTTTTACATAGTAAATTTCGATAGAGTAGAATGTATAAATTTTATCACTACTAAAAAAAGTGTTATTAAGATTAGCAGATATAGTAAGAAAAGTCATACGAAAAGGAAAAAAAAGGTATGAGATAATCATAACGAATGCGTTGAAGGGACGTCAAGTGACCAAACTCTCCGAGATCAAGACTTGCATTATTTATAGTTTCCTTATTCTTAGACCAAGTGAATTCGAAATTGTATTTCATTTAAAGGCATGAGTTTTTCATTGAAAAAACTTTATTGACTATTTTTAATGATATTTTGATTGAATCGGCGAAAATTTTAAAAAAATCATATGAAAAAAATTAAGAAGTTTCTTTGTATCACAGTGAAAATTTTGTTTCCCACCATTATTTTTTTTTATAAACTTATTTGGTGGAAAATGAATGAAAATTATGTATACATATTTGATTTGCGGTAGAGAAATCCTTTGTTTCCGGTTTTATAATATCTTACTTCATAGGTTGGCTACGGATGACTTTCATGAGATATAGATGTAGATCGAACAATTATTTAAAAAAGAAAAATTAGACAAGAAATGACGTTATTTCATTTTTTACCTAGGTAGACCGAATAATAAATATTGAAAAATTAAAGATTAGATTTTCAAAACGTAACAACATTTCACAAAACACGTTTTTGAAGATAAAAAAAAAAAGTTAAATGACTTTCTCCATTTATTTTTTTGGGATTTTTTAAAAATGTATTTCATACAATAGTACATAAAATATCGGGGTAAGATATTTTAGCAAATCAACAGTATTTAATAGTAATATTTTTGTAATTTAGCAATAATGAGGGCAATTTTATACCACACAAGTAATAAAATTAAATAATTGATCATAAAGCATTATTTTGCCTCAGCTAAAACAAAAAAATATACAGTGATAAAAGATATTGTGTTACATGTAATTACTTGAGCATTTTAAAGTTTTCGTTCTAAAATTTATTTTTATTATATTATTCTTTGATTATCTTATTATATCTATCTATTAGTATTTGTTCTTATTATTTTTATTATTATTAATTTTTTTCTTTATATACCTAATTTTTCAAGTATTTAGAATCCCTACATTTTTGTTATTTTTCTTCTTTTTTTTAGGTATTTTAAAATAATCATTTGTTAAATAGTTAATTTTGTTTAACTTCAAATGACCAAAGTCGCACACTTCAAATAATGAAAGATTAAATATGCATAGTCAAATAACAAAAGAAATTAAAATCAAAATTATACAATAATACGGAGATCAATTATTTACTTATGAAATTTATAATAACAAGTGATTTTTTTATCGATCAATTGATCAAATTTTATTCATAAAATAGATAGTTTGAATTGATATTACTTAATATGGCTAAATTATTTTATTTGATCTAAGAAATATATATATGTAAAAATATATAGTTCTGAAATTTTAAATCTCACTTCAATAAACTAATATTTGATATTATTGTAGTTTCAATATGTACTAACTTTTCTAACAATATATTCGATCTAATAAGTATCGTGCATTAAAATTAAAAAATAACTTGAATTTTTTTAAGTATTTATTTATTTATTTATTATTCGTGTCTACTATTTACCTAGAATAACCTTATCTATTCTTCTTACTATAATTTTTTTTTGAAAGAAATCAATGTTTTAATTATATTTGAGTATAATGATAGTTGTTAAACATTTGAAAATCATGTTTTAGTTTGACTCTTGCACAAATTAATGAAAATAATTAATTTTTTTGATACATTTGTTGGATCGGACTTGTAAGATTATTTTTTTTTGGGTGAATTATATGTTAAAGTTTCTTTCAGAAAATTAATGGTATTATTTTAGTAACCCAAAAAAAAAAGAGTAAGAAGAAATATTTTCTTGATATTGTTGCTGTCAAATCAATTAATTTGAGGTTTCTTTTCCTTTTACACAAGAGTACATTGTAAGTAAAGTGAAAGGATAAAAAAAGTAGTTATCGTATGCGATATTTTTCGAATTTTAAAATTTAAATAGATCAAATTTTAATTGTAAATTTTTATATATCTTTTTATTATTTTGAACTGGTAATCTCATAAATTATATTACTTTTTTCTTTGTTTAAAAATATATAAATTTTATTTTTAAAAATTAAAAATTTCATATATAAATTTTTGATAGAATTTAAACTGTTTAACTATCGAAAAATAAAAAAATGACATATAAATTGAGATATAAAAAATAAGTTTTACCATGAATTTCTAAAGCAACAACTGAGTTTTTCACAATATTTGAATTAAAATTATAATGAAAGAAAGACATGAAACATAACCAAGCTCGACAAACAAGTAAGCATTTTAATTTTGAATATTTATATTTAAATATTATAAATATTTTTTTCTATTTCATTTAAATACCTTAATTTACAAGATAAGAACCTAAATAAACATATTCTTTTTTATTTACTTAAGTATCAAATATCTACGAGACACTATATAACAAATTAAAATATTAAGAAATTTGAATATTTGTTTGTCTTAAAAATAGTGATCAAAATAGTATACGTAGGAGGCAGTTAACTTAACTTTGTGTAAATGAAAATAAAAATGACTGTTTACAGAAGATTTTATAAAAATTCACACGGCTTATAAGCCAATTAAGTAACACATTGGAAACATCAATAAATATTTAATTGACGTAAAATATAAATAGTTATTTTAGTTTACAAAAATACATATTTAAATATATTTACTTGGCCAAAAATAATAGTTAAGTATAACTCATTTTTATAATATGTTGATGTAACACGTAAATTTTAAGAATTTTATAAGAAAAAATAATTTTGTAAATTGAAATATTGATGAATTGACATTCTATAAATAGATTAAGAATTTAATATTTATTTATTGATTAAAGTCAAATTTTAATTTTATTACTGTGTTTGTTTAATTTATTTCAGGGAAAAGGCTCAAAAATACTTCTCAACTATCATAAATAGCTCAAATATGCCTTTAAATTATATTTTGGCTCAAAAATATCCTTTCGTTAAAGTATTGGGTTACTTTTACCCTTATTTTAACAGAGGTGTGTTAAGTGCCACGTGAACGCCACGTGGACGCCACATAAGCACCAAACAACCTCACCTCCACATACACTCATAAAATCTTAATTACTAATTTTACCCTCATTTTTCTAATACATACAATTCCACCCATTCTTATTTCTCTAAAACATAATACATTCCCCTTTCTTTCTCTTAACATTTTCCCTTTCCCTTTCCCTACACATCCTCATATTGAAAGTTACACTGATGTTTGTGCACTATATATACATGAGTCCGGAGCGTAAAGAATATAAAATGTTAACAAAAATTCCAAAACGATATATAAAATTTTTATTTAAAAAAAACGGCAAAATCGCTGGTAGAGCAACAATTTTGCTTGCCGGAAAAAGCAAAATCGCTGCAATAACAGCAATTTACTAATTTTAAATATTTTTTTTTTAAAAAAAAATTATTAAAGAAATCGCTGCTATGACAGCGACTTCCAATATAATTTTTTTTTAAAGAAATCGCTGCCTAGTCAGCGATTTGTATCAATTTTTTTTAAAAAAAATTAAATTTCTTAATAAATCACTGCCCAGAGCAGCGATTTAAATTTTAATTTTTTTTAAAAATTTTTTTAACTTCATTTATTTCATTTTAATATTACAAAAAAAGGTACAAATTATGAAGAAGAAAAAAGTTTAGGACATCGCTGCAAGAGCAGCGATTAACTAATTTTTTTTTAAAAAGGGTACAAATCGCTGCATCATCAGCGATTTAATTAAAAAAATTTTAAAAAAATAAAAATGTAAAATCGCTGCATTAGCAGCGATTTACTAAAAAAAAAATTTTTAAAAAATTAAAAATGTAAAATTGGTGCTTTGGTAGCGATTTCCTAAAAAAGTTTAATTTTTTTTAATATTTAAATCGCTGCTTTGGCAGCGATTTAATTTACAAAAGAAAAAATTGATACAAATCGTTGCCTAGGCACCGATTTGCTTAATTTTTTTTTAAAATTTCAAATAAATAATTTAAGTTAAATCGCTGCCTAGGCAGCGATTTATTAAAAAAAGATTTTAAAAAAAATTATATTGGAAGTCGCTGCCATTGCAGCGATTTCTTTAATAAATTTTTTTTAAAAAAAAATTATTAAAATTAGCAAATCGCTGCTCTACCAGCGATTTTGCTGTTTTGTTTAAAATAAAATTTTATATATCGTTTTGAAATTTTTGTTAACATTTTATATTCTTTACGCTCCGGACTCATGTATATATAGTGCACAAACATCACTGTAACTTTCAATATGAGGATGTGTAGGGAAAGGGAAAGGGAAAATGTTAAGAGAAAGAAAGGGGAATGTATTATGTTTTAGAGAAATAAGAATGGGTGGAATTGTATGTATTAGAAAAATGAGGGTAAAATTAGTAATTAAGATTTTACGAGTGTATGTGGAGGTGAGGTTGTTTGGTGTCCACGTGGCGTTCACGTGGCACTTAACACACCTCTGTTAAAAATAAGGGTAAAAGTGACTCAATACTTTAACGAAAGAATATTTTTGAGCCAAAATATAATTTAAAGGCATATTTGAGCTATTTATGATAGTTGAGAAGTATTTTTGAACCTTTTCCCTTTATTTTAATTAATGGAAGATCAATAACCTAAAAGCACAGTCCACAGGCCTAATAATGATTGCGTCACCTGTGAGATTTAATAGCTTTGTCTTGGAGAGTGTACTTAAGAACTACTTCACTTTTTTAAACAAATTTTTCGTTCGATATTTAATATTTATATTTAAACTAAAAATAAATTAGAATTTATGTTCGATATTTAATATTTATATTTAAATTTAAAATAAATTAGAATTTATGTTAAAAAAATTTTATATTTGCATTTTGCAATAACACTTCCACAGTTCCACTAATGAAAGAAGTACCTTTATAAACAAAGTTAGCATAGATACAAATTTTTTGATTAAAAATAAATGTATATCTTAATAATAATAAAAGATTTAATACAGATTTATATAAAAGATCGAAGAAAATAAAATATATGTAAATCTTATTATGTCTTAAAAGCAAAAATGCTATTTTTAACAAGTACTTGACTCAAGGAAAACATTATCAAATTCGAAGAAAATAAAATATACGTCATATTTATTAGATTTAGATGCAAAAATCCTATTTTCGACAAGTACTTGACTTAAGAAAAACATGTTCAATATCGTAAGAATTTTTAATAAAGTAACAAGTAAATTCATGATAAAAAACTATCAAAAACCAATAAATTATTCTAAACAATATTTACAACAAGATTAAATCATAATTAAAATACAAAAAAATTAATAGATAGTAACAGAAATTAAATTTAAAAATAAAAAACTACGTGAGTAATTCTATAACTAATCCAAATCTAAAACGTGTGTTAATATAAATCTGTTTTAATCCACAACCTCCTTCAATTTATAATCACTCTCAACAAGCCATATACAAAACGTTTTATTATCAACTAACCTTTTATTTATCTTCTTTAATTAAAAAACATTAAAATTGTCACGAATGAATACTTATCGTTCCATGATAATATTCGTTTTATCTTTACTTTTACACGTACGTACACAAACACTATTCTTTAAGTAGCAAAATCTTTTGGTTCAGTGCAGAAGCCATATTAACAATTACCAATAAAATAAAAAGCTGTTAATTCTCATTCTACTCAGAAAAAAAAGCCTGCAATTTCACAATTTTTAACATTTCCAATTCTAGATAAATGTTAGATGATGATATCATCACCTTGTATTAAAAACCTAAATTACACTAACCGTTGGATCAAGTAAATCTAACGGTGTAAATTAAATATGGACTAAAGGTGAAGATATCGAGAGAAAATGTGTACGTAAGAGAAGATTTAATATTCTTTTGGGGGGTTGTGTGTAGTTATTAATAATTAATTACTGTAATGTAATGTGTATAATAAATAAAATTAAGAATGACTAGGAACAGAAAGAAAAGATGGGAAATTGTCAGTTTCTCGATTAGTGAGTTTAATAATTTCACTACTTGGATATAAAGTCTATTACCACTATCACAATCAAAATATCGAAACTTAAATTTTGATATTTATATTAACGTTCGATTAAATTTAAATTCTATTAAAAAAAAGTTTAGATAACATATTCGAAATCTCTTACTCTCTGTGTTCAGTATAATTTATCATGTTATGTTTTTTGAAAGTTAATTTATCTTTAATTTTCAAAGTTAAATTAAATTACATTAATTTGATATTTTAAATAATAAAATTAAATATTCTAAAATTATATGAAAAGTATTATAAATTATAATTTTTTACATATTATTATGATAGAAAAATATATCTTAAAATATTAGTTAAATTTTTTATAGTATGACTTTAAAAATAGAAATCATGACAAATAATACCCGAGGGAGAGAGTAAGTAAGAGTCTGTTTTGCTTAGTTGAACTTCTTTTTAGCTTTTTTGAAGTAGTTTTTAGAATGCTAAATTTTAGTAACTTTAAAATTTAAAAATTCAATTATTATTAAGTTATTTTTAAATTTTGTCAAATACACCAAAAGCTATTGCTTAAAGAATATATTTAACTAACTCTTAATATAGTGTTTATATTTGACTTAAAAATTAATTAAATTTATTTTTAAATTTTAAGTCAGTTTTGACTTTATGAAGTTTGACAAATATATGAATTAATTTAAATTAAATTTAAAAGTACTTGACAAGATTAAAAATAATCTTAACTAAGTTACAAATTAAAAATAGATTTCATCCTATTTTTATTTTTTAACTTAAAAATTATTTTTTTTAATAAATCCAATCCAAACCGGCTATTTAATTTGTTTATTAAATAAAAATAAATATAGGTTAAACTAGAGTATCCGAATAGTCTAAACAATTTTATTTTATTTTTATCTTTATTCCTATTGTCTGTTGTTCTCCTTAGGTTTAAATCTGTGGGTGACCACATTTATTTTATTTATAACAAAAAAAATATAGACTAGTTAACTTATCTTAAACTTGTTCTGATCTATGTTAAGTATAAATATAAATAAATAAAATAAATTTCAAATAAATTATTTACTAAAATATTAGGAAAAGTGATAAATTTGTACTTAAAATCAAGTTATCAACCCCAACTTTTGTTGTTAATACAAGCAATAATTTATACAACATCAAAAAGAATAAGGAAAAATGAAAAATATTTCAATAACTCACTTATTATTATTATTATTATTATTATTATTATTATCACCAATAGTTTTATAAATTTCAAAATTCCTCATTTTCACGCATCAGATTGATGTATCAGATCATCAAATTAATGTATCTCGCGCATTAGATTAATATATCATGTATGAAGTATACATCAGATTGGTGTATCATGTATAAAATGTAAAATATCTTACTTAATGATTAATGTATCTCATGCATTGAATTAATGTATCAATACTTATATTATTGTATGGACTTGAGAGATTTATGTAATAATAAACTTATAACGGATAGATGATAATTTTACCTTTAAAATAATGTGATTTCTGTCCTTCAACAAAAAAATAATCCTAATTTGTACACTTTTTTGCATTTTATAGCACATCTTTCATAAATGATAAAATTATAAAGACTTATATAATATTACTTCTTTTGTCTTATTGAAAAAAAAAAAAAAACAACAACATGGAGATTGTACAATTTTTTAAAAATTATGTTGGCCAAGCAAGTGTATCAAGTTGATGAGAATCTCTTTTGAATAAACTCAATTAAAAATTAAATATAAATTACGATAGAACGATCAAAATTTTTCGCTCATAATTATAAATTTTGATTCATTTAGAATTATAAAGTCATTTTTCGTATGAGTATTACTTCCATAAATAAGTCATCTAAAAATACATATTTAAATTAATTATACTATAATATAAATATCGAATTTATAAAAAATATATATAAAAGAAAAAGAAAAAGAAAAGGAGAAGGTTCCGCATTTCCGGAGGTTATTTAAAGTACCAGTAAAATGCATGGATCATATAGTAACTTTATTTGGACAGCTTTTAGAAAATGCTCTTTTAGTAAAAATAAAAAAATAATTTTTTTAAAAATGTGTATAATTTTTCTTGAAGAATAAACATGTTAAATATTGTTACAAGATTTTTATAGTTCTAGAAAATATTATTCTCTAATAATATTCGATATTTTATTATTTTTGAACTTATTCCCATTCCAATTTTGTTTTATTCCAAATTAAATCAAATTTGCAAAGGGAATAAAACTTCAAAACCTTGTTTATGCACTTCATTACCTTTTAATTATAATTATTTGGATATTTTACCCCAATTTTTTTTTTATTGAATTATCCTTCTAATTTTTTCCTATTCTTAAAATTAATCATTGTCGTCATAATCAAAATAGCAATGGATGAACAAAAACTCGCATTCAAAGTATAACATACTGATGATTAGTTTTGTATTATTGTATGAATCGAAATACTGACTATTTAAGAAAGTACATATTCAAAGAAATAATGATAAAAATCATAAAAACACATAAATAAGTATGAAAACATATTACTAAAATTAAGAACACAATAAAGCAAAGTAAGGTAAGTATTCACATAGTTTCACATTCTTCATCTTTCATATATTATTACTTGTTTTATTTTCTTTGATTATATTGGTATTTTATTGTTTTTAATTTACTTTAATTACACTTTTTAAAGTTAAAGTCTTTAAAAATAACTCAACACCTAATAAAGATAAAAATAAAATTTATATTCATTTTATTGGATATGTCAAATTTAATTAAATATGCTATTACTATTGTGGTTTGTATTCTACTACTTAAGCAAAACAATTTTTAAATTATTTTTTCAGACAACAATAAATTTTAATTATATATATGATTCAATCTTACCAACAAAATATTAAATAGTTCTTCAATATTTTCAATAACTTATAAATTTTATTGATGATATAATATTCCTTTAATAAGTCCTTTTGATTTACTTAGGAAACTTCTAAATCGTATCTAAAAAATTATAGATTAATACGAAAAAGCACCTCATACCCCCTAAAATAACAACTAAATATTGATCCATATTTTTTCTTAATTTCTCTCACCATAATCTCAAATAATTATTCTCCAATTATATGACATTTTTTATTTTTAAAAGTTAAATAATTTATTTTTGATTGAAAATTTATGTATGTAATTTTCAATTTTTTTGAGCTTATATATATGTATGCAAACTATTTAAAAAACGATAAATCATAATAATTGACAATTCAATATGAAACGTTTAGATAATTTGTTTGAATCTCAAAATATCAAAAGAGCCACATAAATTGAGATGGGGAAGTAATATTTATTAGGTAATTATAACAAATTTCATAATATTAAAAGCTAATTACACTCAATACAGGCTCCTTTCAAGTTATAAACATTTCTTAAATTTGGTGAAATTCGAATACTCCAAACATACATCGCGTTCTAATATCAAATAAATCCCTAAACCTCATGCTACATCACATTTCGATTTCCGATATATCATTTAACGTCCTGATATATTGTGAATTCGCTACATCATGTAAAGTGGTGTATGTAAAAATAGAAGAGATTAGAAATTTTTATAATTTATTTAAATGATAAAAATATTATAAATTAAGTTGCGTATTTAATTAATTTTTCATAATTATATTACTTACTATAAGGTAATAAAATTTTGGAAAATAATTTTAATCCAATGGCCTCAAGTTTCAAATCAATCCATTTCCTTTCAATAAGATTTATTGACTGTGACAATATTCGCCGTCAAATCTAACGACCAAGGGACGTTAAAATCCCCAAAAAGTTAAACTGGGACATCATTTTAATTTATGAGTTTTTGAATTTTAGTATGAACATTTATAATATGAAAAATGGTCTTTAAATTTAATAAATTTTTTAATAATTCCTTATTAATACTAATAATTCTCCACAACATAAATTTTACACTACAAAATCAAATAATACCAATACATTCTCTATATTTTTAATTTAAAACCATAAAATTCAAATGCATTTATAAAATGAAGGTTTTGAAATTATTAGTCTTTTATTTCAACTTGTTTGTGTTTTAATGTTCTTTCTTTTAGTGCATTTACTCTTTTTTTTAACGTAATATATTTAAAATAATAAAAATAATTCATTTTTTTTATTTTCTTAAATTTCATATTCAATCGACTTTCACTACAAGAAAACTGTAAATTATATGATAATTTTTTTGATGATTAGTATAAAAATTTATGAAAAAATTATTTTCCTACAAATTTTCATACTGATTTCCGCCCGTACAAACTTTTGTTTAAATCTTAAAAAAAATTCTTAGCAATTATCACTTTAAATAACCCCCCACCCCCACTCCACCCCCACCCCCACTTGACAATCATTGTCCTACTACTACTACTACCTCCTTTTCCTCTCTTCAATTTTACTATACATCTTAACTATCTTTGTTTCTCATAGTTATATATATAAATAAAAAATAACTATTTATATATTTATATATATACATATATAATCTCGCCGGAAAACTCATCGGAATCTTCACCGGCGTACGTAATATCTTCTCCTTAATTACTTTCTTAAATTTTCATATATTTACTATATATATATATATATATATATATATATATATATATTAAGATCTATCTACAACTTTCTTATATTTTTTGTTTTATCATTACTTGGCTAATTAATTAATTAATTAATCAATCAACTTATTGTTGTCCTTCCCAAATTACTAAGTTTTATTTATGAACTTTTTTGTAAATAAAAATTGTACTAAACTTTTCAACTATTTGCTTCATTTCTATATGTACAAAAATGTTTAAACACATTCATTGAACTTTAGTCACCTGTCCATTTTAATTTCCATTTCACTATATTCACATTTTTTTACGAGTTTAAGTTATATATATCGTTAATTAAAATATAGGTAAGTTTTTGAAAAATGTAGAATTTAACAAGTTATAGTGTATTTGTTCTTCATAAAAATTAGGGTTTTGGTGAAAAAGTTTTATTAATATAAAAATCTTGTGTGCTATAAATATTATTGCTTTTTCTATAAAGCAAATTAATTTTTAGGTAACATTTTTGTCTATGTTTGGAAAAAAATTTAACAGTAAATTTTTGTTGGGACATAAATTTGTGTCTAGTTCTAAAAATGACCCAATTTTTGTTTTTTTGTACTTTTTATTTTCCAACTATAATTTGTGTCTCAACAGTGAGAAATATTAACTTCTCATTCAATGTTAGTACTATACAATCCCACATGTGTTTGTTTTTGTGCTATTTTTTTTGGTTATGTTTATTTGATTTTATAATACCATGCAGGTAATCGTATCGAACATTTTGTAATAATTTATTCAATTTTTGACTCTATAGTGAAAATGAGTGATCAAGTATCTGAATTTCATGTAGCACAACATAGCCGGAGGGAGAGGCTGAGAATTACTAATTCGGAAGAATTAGATATTATTCATCAGCCATATCAGTATGGTAATGTTTCATATGATCCATCTGTAGTACTGTCGTCGTCTGAAATGATTAATTTTGCAACGACGACGACTAGTACTACTGATGTTTCACAAAATTGTACAAATTGGAGAAGTTTGCAACATTCTAGTTGTGGATGGAATCATGTAACTAATTTTAATTCGAGTGGATCTGGTGTTATTGAGACTAGTAATTATTTGAGTCCAATGTTTGTTGGCGGAGGAGGAGGTGTGTTATCTGGATCATTGAATTTGAATAGTAGTACTAATGATGTGAAGCCGAATTTTTATGGTCATTATAATGAAATGCAGCAGTCAATTCCGGATACCATTACTAGTAATTCTGAGTTTAGTTCTTCTGTACTTTATCATGATACACTTCAAGAAGTTGTTAAGTCTGCTATAAAGGGAAATCAAGGTGTTGATACTAGACGTGTTGGTTCGTGGATTGAGAATGAGAGTTACATGGATCAATCGCGTCATTTGTATGATAAGAATTGTGGATTGGGGACAAATTTAAGAACCAATGTATCTGATAACTCGAGTGTTCAAGGCTTGGCTCTATCTCTTTCGCCAGTTCCAAAAATGAATACGATGCAAATGGAGAAGCGGAATAATGTGATAGTACCTGAAAATTTTGCAATTGCACAACGAAGTGCAGTGCCACTTGGTCCATTTACTGGCTACGCAACGATACTTAAAAGCTCAAAGTTTCTAAGGCCAGCACAACAGTTGTTGGATGAACTTTGTGATCTTGCGGCAGGTTCATCAAATGTGATTAAATGTTCTAATCTATCGAAGAAGGTTCGTGATGGTTTTAGGGTTTCTTGTGATGTCAATGCTGCTGCTGAGTCTTCATCAGGAGGAGGTGGTGGTGCTGGAGATTCAAGTGGTTTGAATGAATCAAATGTGTGTCCTGAGTATCTGCAGAAGAAGGCAAAGCTCATATCTATGCAGGAGGAGGTTTGTTTATTCGTGCAGTTTCCTTTTCCGGAGATAATGATTTGTTAGCTCTAAGCTTTATTTGACTTAATTTGCTTGACTACTTGAGCTGAAGGTCTATCGGAAAATACCTTTCTGCATTCCCTAGGTCTGCGTACGCTCCATACCCTTGCTTTTGTGGTTACACTATGTTTGTGGTTATGTTGTTAAGCTTCGGTTAACATAATTTGCTTGACCACTTGAGGCGAAGGTATATAGGAAAATGCCTCTTTGCATTTCCTAGGTAGGGGTAAGGCTGTGTACACGCCACACCCATCCTTGTTGGATTTCATTGTTTATAGGGTTGTTTAGCTTAGTTAACTTAATTTGCTTGATCACTTGGATTTAGGGCCCATCGAAATCACCCGAGGCCTTCCCTAGAGAGGGGTAAGGTCGTATACACACTAAACACAAGTTACCTTTACGTGTGCAACTATCACTCTATATGTTTAGTTTAATATGCAACATAGTTATCTTCCAGTAATAAGAAAACTTTTAATTGTCTTGTATAGTTACAAGAATTTCGTAACAACATCAAGAATTTTTCAAAGATCATGTTGCTCGGGCTTAACAACGATGTTTTGCTTCTTCTAGACGTTCCTCATCATGCATAAACATTATTTAATTACTCTTTAAAGTAAGAACACAGTTTCTGTATAGAATGATTATCAATCAAATGATGTTTGTGTTCAAGTAACTTTATTAAAGTTAAGAATCTCATCATATAAAGAAACATTACTTTGAAGTTGTCAATGGTTGTAAAGCATCATTCTACTGTGTTATACTGATGTAAACTAATATTTCTTCTACGCGTTTTACCTATCGATTTGATGTCAAATTTTTGGGGGATTGAACATGTTTTCTACTATTCGTTTCACTTATCGCGCTTTATTTACTCTGAAATGTACTCTTTATGTGTGACAGATTTGTAAAAGATACAAACAGTATCATCAGCAAATGCAAATGGTTGTATCGTCTTTTGAAACCGTGGCTGGTCTTAGTGCAGCAACCCCGTACATTTCTTTAGCTCTCAAAACTGTCGCGACACATTTTAAGTCACTGAGGAACACCATCACCGATCATTTGAAAAACATAAGGCAAGCGTTAGGCGAAGAATTGCCCTCCCCTGCATCTGGTATGAGTAACAAAGGCGATGGTAATTCATCGAGTTTGAAATTCGTTAATCAGACATCGTTACATAAACAGAAAAGTGGTGGTGCAGCTGGGGTCGCGTTTTTTGAATCACAACAACATGTCTGGAGACCTCAACGAGGCTTACCAGAACGCGCTGTGGCTATTCTTAGAGCTTGGCTTTTCGATCACTTCCTTCACCCGTAAATTTTCTTCTCTGTTTCGTTTTTAGTTAGTACTTTATCTTGTTTGGTTACTCAATTTTAAATGTAACTTTACGTTACTTGTAGATATCCTACAGATAGTGATAAACACATGTTGGCTTCTCAGACTGGCTTAACTAGAAACCAGGTAAATATTTATGTTTTTATAAAAACGAAAAGAAAGGTGATTTTATTGGTTCTGTATTCATGAGTTTACACACACGAATATTCGTTATATTGTTTGATACAGGTTTCGAATTGGTTCATCAATGCACGTGTGCGTGTATGGAAACCGATGGTTGAAGAGATTCATATGTTGGAGACTAAAGGAGGTGATCAAACAAGAAAATCGGATGTGAATAAGCTCGTTACAGAACGAACCAACCATGTGAACTGTGGGCAACATTTGAGTAATGTTCTACTCAACATGAGTGGTGTAGTAATGCCAGAGAAGCAAGAAGTTTGTCATGGTGGAATAGGACCCTCGGAACGTTTAGATGAGAGTAGTAGTGATCATATGTGGAGGAACCAAGAGAAACGTTCGAGGATAGAGTGTCACAATATCTCAGATGGATCAAGCATGGACGGATCGTTGATGGGGTTTGTACCTTACCAAAGAAATGGACTTGAAATCGGAGGTAACATTGGTGCTGTGTCGTTGACGTTGGGGCTAAGGCAAAACGCTGAGGCTGCACAACAACAACAACAGTTGCAACTACACGAACATCGACTTAGGCAGCAGTTTGGAGGTCACATTATTCATGACTTTGTAGATTGAATGGTGAAAAAAAGAGGAGTTTAGTTTGTAGATTATGTTAT
Source organism: Solanum lycopersicoides (assembly GCA_022817965.1). Taxonomy (NCBI): domain Eukaryota; kingdom Viridiplantae; phylum Streptophyta; class Magnoliopsida; order Solanales; family Solanaceae; genus Solanum; species Solanum lycopersicoides. Next base: position 71,749,173 of record CM040628.1, read on the forward strand.
TTCTCTAGTACTAGGTTTTAGTTTCACCATATTTTATGACAATAGTTTTAGCTTTGCTAAGGCTCCTAATGTATGATTCTCAGATATAAGTAAGAAATGCACTTATTGTAGACAATGTTACTATATCAATCATGTCTTTTGTATATATTTTGATAAATTTTTCATGACTCGAGTATAACACAATTTGATTGAATGTGCAAATTAGATCATGCATTTGTCGCTTGATCTGTTGGTTCTAAGTAATGTCTTGTGTGATATGCTTGCTTCTCTATAAAAAAAACTTTCCTTTATATTAAGGGTGCGGGGTCTAGTTATTATTCTCTCATTTTCTCAAAGGTCGTTTTGAAAAATGTCTTACGTGAAACGACTCACTTCGAAGAAGCTTTTTCTTTATGTTAGGGGGGTGTAGGGCCCTACTATTATTCTCCCATTTATACAAGTCACTCGAGGGACAAAACTCATGTGATTTGTTGGTTATAAGAAATATTTAATATGTAACTACTCACTTAGAAAATACTATCTTTTTATGTTTGGAGTGCATATTGTAACTTCTTTTTTCTTGTTTATACAACTCTCATGATATATTTCTTTTTATGGAAATATCATTTTCATAAATAAATGCAATAAACTTGTCAAAGTTTTTTATTATATCAAATTATTGTTCCAAATTAAGTGAGTGTTTTCTCTCCTTAATTTCAACTCTTATAAAAATAAAAAGAAAAATAAAAGCATCTTTTATTAAATGATTTAGTAATTATATTTGTACAACATTTAGACCTTTTTTGGCCTTATAAAAATTAAAATGGTAGATGAAATGAAAATCATGTTAATTTTCACAGGGGTATATCCCCATAATTAATTAGTTCTCCACCCTTCAATTTATATGACCTATTGTATTTTCCTTTATATAAATCTGACCCCCCAAATGTCATATTTTATTGTTTAATCGAAAAATAATAATTAAATATCACAAAAATCCAGACGAAACAAGAACATTAATTATCAATTAGGAATTATATCATAGTTCATTTTTTTTAAGGAACTCCAATTAACATCTTATTACATGTAAGATGCCATACTTATTCAATAAGTATTATAATAAAGCTGTGAAGTTACTAAATTCTGTTAAATCTATAACGATCGCTCTGCCTTGGCCTTGACCTAGACCTAGGCCTAGACCATGGACCAAGTGACGGTAATATTACCCAAATTTGTATCCAACCCTAAAGCTCTCCACACAGCAATGGAACCATCCACTATGTTATTTTTATATGGAATTTGAAAAGCATGTTTCGCATCACAACCCATAGTAGAATCACATTCGTCCACCACTTTAGTTGTTACGGTCCTCCCGTTACCATTACTACGAATACTTATCATTTTACCACACCTTGAACCTCCCGCGAACCATCCAGTAGACAATGCTACTATTCTTTCGTTATTATTATGATACTTCCCATCACATGATGATAAACTACCCCCGTTTTTACCACTATCAAAGTTATTGAGGGTAAGTTGAGCGGGTGTGAAGGAGGTGACAGGTGGCGAGCAACGGTATATTGGGTGTATACCGTTACATTTAACGGTGCCAAATGGACGACACGTATTGGTTGTTGGAGGAAGAGAAGGGAAAAAGGGCTATTTTTGCAAATTTTGGTTCCAATGTTAGGATCATCGTTACATTTTCCGTTTATGCAAATTAATTGACCATCACAATCGTCCCAAGTTTTACAAGGGCCGTTACATTGGGAAACGGCGTTAGAAGTAGAGATGAAAATGATGAAAATTAGAGAAAGAATGGCTAGATTGGACATTGTGGCTATTTTTGTAATGATTGAAAAAGGTTATATGTGTAAGGAAGTGTTGATTGGTGAAGGAAACTGTCCAAATGGATGAATATATATAGGGAGAAATGATATGGTGAATCATTATTTATTCGTTTATAAGCTATTTATGTTGAAATGAGCTAAATCGAGATAAGATTAAACAATGGACTATAGTTTGACTCAAGTTTTACTTTTTTTTTCTTTCAAAAAATATTCAAATATGGTTGGACCAAGTACCATGAAGTCTCTGATTCAAATCTCGCAAAGATAAAAGATTAAGTAATTTCTTTTCATCATTTTCTACTTTTGATGAAAAAACTTACTAGATATACGTATAAGCTGACCTGAAAGCCACGATTCTATACAATATAAAATTTATCCCAAATTTTATATAGAGTTGGGCGAGTCATATTTTTATGAGCTTAATTTGGTCAAAATTAGACTTTTCTGGATATTCAAAGAAAAGACTTGCATGGATGCACGACTTCTGACATTAGGACTAATAGATGAACTAATAACTATTTTTAATATATCGGACAACGAAGTTACGATTTAATCCAACAAAAAGAGGAACTAGATGGAAATATTTTGTATTAAAATTCTGGTTAATTAATTGTAATTGATTAGTTCAATTAATTAAGATTAGGGAAATCAAGAAGTAAAAGGAGAGTAACAAGGGAGAAAATTAAACCATAGAGAGGTATGCTATAGTACTCTTCTCCTAGGTAGTGGCTGCTAATTAATTAATAAATAAATTCATTTGACTCAATAATGGATAATTATATTTCTAGATCTTTTCTAACGAACGATAAAAAGATAATCTATTACATAACGCGATCTAAGAATAAGCAAAGAGGATTAATTTCACCATCTTAAAATATCGACCATTTTAAAGGTTGGGACAATCACATTTAAAAATATTATGATAGAATATAATGGATACATATTGATCACGTATCTATCGATAGTTTAATGATGAATAACTAAGTTACAAATATTTTTCTTTAAGTAACACTTACCCACGATTCTATAAGTCATAGATCTTTCAAACATTCTGATAACAATTAGTTATACTGATTTCTTTAATTAAAAATAGAACATAATAGTCCACTTCTTAGAACTGTCCATATACTGCAAATTCATTTGTCATTTTTCATAGTTGGTTCTGAAATATAACTAATTTGTAAAGAAGCTCACATTGTTGGGTGGTGTTGGACCTTCTCAACCCAAAAACTATTTAGGAGAGAATATTTATTTTTTTGTCACAAATTATTTATCGTATTTTTCTTATTCGTCAATCAATTAAAAATATTCACCTACCGAATGATTCATATGTATCAATTTGATGCCGGTACTAGTGTATATTCATGTATAACAACTGTAAAATAAGTGTATATTGTATATATCCTGAAATTTTCTATGTGGCATAATATACACATTCTATGGGGTATAATAGACGTAGGATACCAAATTGTCATGAATACACCATATAGGATGAATATGTTTATTTTTTTAATTTTATATAAATTTAAATGTCTACTTCTACACACTCAAAGTAAGCAGACATAAATGCCAATAGAAATCAAGTTAAATGACTCGTTATGATGACTTCCTTGTGTTATAACTAGAGGAAGTAATCTTGCAAATTCAAAGGGATAATAAAATCGTGACATGATATTAAAAAAAAAAAAAGTTGAACATCACCACATAAATATTATTTTTTAGTTAGGAATTATATCATAGTTTATTATTTTTAAAGAACTCCAATGTACATCTTATTACATGCAAGATGACACGCTTATTTATATAAAGTATATAATTTTGAGGTATAAAGTTATTAAATTCTATCGAATTCATAATGATCGTTCCGTCCCGACCTAGACCATGGACCAAGTGACAGGAACTATACCCAAATTTGTATTCAACCCTAAAGCTCTCCACACAGCAATTGAACCATCCACTATGTTATTTTTGCATGGACTTTGAAACGCATGTTCCGCATCACAACCCATAATGGAATCACATTCATCAACTACTTTAGCCGTTACGGTCTTTCCATTATTAGCACGAATACGTATTATTTTACCACACCTTAAACTTCCCGCGAACCATCCAGTGGACAATGCCACTATACTTTCGTTATTATCATGATATTTCCCATCACATGATGATGGACCCCCACCATCTCCGCCTCTAGCAAAGTTGTTGAGGGTTAGTTGAGCGGGCGTTGATGAGGTGACAGGTGGCGAGCAACGATAGATTGGTTGTACACCGTTGCAATTGATTGTGCCAGATGGACGACATGTATTGGACGGAGTCGGAGAAGGGACAGAAGGAGGGCTATTTTTGCAAACTTTGGTTCTAACATTAGGATCATCGTTACATTTTCCGTTTATGCAAATTAATTGACCATCACAATCGTCCCATGTTTTACAAGGGCCGTTACATTGAGAAATGGCGTTAGAAGTAGAGATGAAAATGGTGAAAATTAGTGAAAGAATGGCTAGATTGGACATTGTGGCTATTTTTGTAATGATTGAAAAAGGTTATATGTGTAAGAAAGTGTTGATTGGTGAAGAAAATTGTCTAAATGGATGAATATATATAGAGGGAAAAAAATGATATTGTGAGTCGTAAATTTCGGCTAGTAGAGTTGTAAATGTGTCAAATGGACGGATTGACCTAAATTTAAATATGTTATTTATTTATATGAAAATTAAATTACTTGAGTTGAATGAACTAACAATGAATAACAGTCTGATTCAAAGTTGTCATAAAAAATTAATCAATCAAATAGACGATTATTATAAAGTAATTTTTTTTCATATGTTCTAACCTTGGTGAAAAAAATCATCTGATATATGTATTCTTGATGAGAAGTTGAGATATATTTCATAAATTTGAATTAGGTGTGCAAGCTGACCCAAAATTTAAATTTATATTCATTGCGATAATTTAGCAAAAAAATAGACTTTTATAGCTATTCAATGTAAAGACTTGGCATGGATGCACGGCTTCTGACAATAGGATTAATAGATGGACAAGCAAGTTGATCGACTAATTAATAAATGAATTGCGGTAAAATAGACGCTATAATGAACGAATTTTAATTTGATCGAGTTTTGATAAAAATATTAAAACACAGAGGAAGCTAGAAAAATCGACTAAAATTCATCCATAAAAAGTTAATGGTTACTTACAAGCTCGCCATTATACCATAAATATAGTGAGCAAGTAATAACTTTTGTTTAAATGATTAATTAATTAATTAAATTTTGATTAATTAAATTTTAATTTAACATTTGAGAAATGAAGAAATAAAAAGTAGGGGAGTAATAAGGGATAAAATAATAAAATTAGACCATAGTGAGATTTGCTATTGCTATTACTCTTTCCCTAGGTAGTGGCTGCTAATTAATTAATGTATTCATTTATTTACTCAACTAATGAATAAATATATTTCTAGAATTTTTCCTAAAAAGAAGAAAAAGAAAAAAAGACAAGTTTTATAATAGAGAAATTTGTGATGGAATATGACAGCTAATTACTTATATATGACACTATACTTAGTTATAAATCTTTTAAAGTATATGGACGAAGACTATTTATATTAATTCTTCTAATATAAAATGATAGTCCACGTTCTAGAATAGTCGTATGTAAATTCAATTGTCAATTTTCATAGTTTGATTTCAAACATATTTATCTGATTTGTTAAGAAAGTCACATATTGTTAGGCATTTGATTTAATTTATTCATAAACTATATTTAGAAATTGGAATGGATATGTATTGCTTTGCTTATTGAAAATTATAAATGGTACTCAATTCGTCTCAATTTGTTTGTTTTACGATTTGACAAAGAATATTATTTTGATCATAATTTTTTCAAATATTATGTGTTATTTCTAAATATATACTATATAGCTGAAGAGTTTATGTCTAAATTCATACCAAATATTGTTAATTTGACTTTCAAATTATGAATCAGGTCAAACAAATTAGAAGAGAGGGAATGAAATAGTAGAATTAAAGTATTACAAATTAAAGTATAATTAAACCACATGGGAGTAATAATAATTATATTATCTCCTAGGCCATATGAACCAAGTAACAATTCCCTGTATTAAGTATCTATCACTAAAAATGACCAACGATAGAATTTACTGATTAGCTATAGAATTTATATATCCATCGATTGATAAATTTTTTTAGTAGTGATATATGATCTCCTAGGCCATGGACCATGTAATAGGAACTCTTCCCTCATCAGTATCCAATCCCAAAGCTCTCCACACAGCAATTGAACCATCCACTACATTATTTTTACAACCATCTTTTGTGTCACATTCATCCACAACCTTAGCCGTTACACTCTTTCCATTTTTATCGGCCCGAATACGTATCATTTTCCCACACCTTGAACCATTATCGTACCATCTAGTAGTCAACGCGACTACTCTTTCGTTGTTATCATGATATTTCTCATCACATTCCGATGGACTACCCCCATCTCCACCTTCACTAAAGTCGTTAAGGTTAGCATACCCGACGTTGAGCCAGTAGATGGAGGAGAAGGAGAACTTCCTCCTCCTCCTCCTCCGCAAATACTGGTTCCAATGTCAGGATCATCGTTGCATTTTCCTCTAATGCATATTAATTGCCCATCGCAATCGTTTAACGATTTGCATGGGCCATTGCAAGAGGAAATGGAGTAAGAAGAAGAGATGAAAGTTGTGAAAATGATGCAAAGAGAAAACATTAAGGCTAGTTTTGTCATAGTGGCTAGTTTTGTAAGAATTGATCGAGAATGTGGTTATATGAGTAATAAAGCTATTGCAAAATAGGCAGATATATATAGGCAATAAATTGGAATAATTAATAAGTAGGTCATATTTACTTTTATTTATTTTTTGGTCATGATTTTCGGCTAGTGGTGTACAATTTTCATTTTGCCAAAATATAGGCTTTGTTAAGACGGAATTAAAATTTTTAATTTATGAGTTATTATATTTTTGGAAAAAAATTAGTAAATAATGTTATTCATATTTAGATTTTGCTAAATAACGACATGTAGAAGTAAAATATAGTAAAATATATTGTATTCACTCGTATAATATAAGTGAAATATATTTTATGCTTGCAATAATAATGTATCCATACATATACAATAGCTTTATAGCTGATTGAGTATATCAATGTATCTGGTACTATATTATATTATATTATATTATATGGTTATCAATTTTCATGATTTGTTTTGAAAAATATGTTAATTAAAGTAAATACTTTAATATTTGGAACTATATAATAAGATTTCATATCATAGAATATCCAAAATATTAAGTATCCTAGGTGATCCTGATCAATTTTGATACATTCACCCATAAATCTATTGTTATTTCATCAAATAATTTAAAAGTTGTTACAGCAATTTCTGGATTTTATTGTGTATTGAATTCAAAAGTTGCTGGAATATAAAATTGAAGTTGTTGCAACGACTTCAATAATTGCTCAAATATTTGTAATTCGAATTTTCATTACTTTTGTCTAGATCATGTATTCAAATAGAAAATATATTAAAATATGTATAAATATTTAAATTACAAATTTAGTAAGTATGGCGACTAAAAACTGAGATGAATCGACATTGAGGTGCCAAGCAACTACGTCGACATTAAAAATTTGTAATTTTAAAACTTAAAGTCGTGTTTGAATAGATATTTTACTTGAAAAAAATTATAATTTGTGAGTGAAAAGTAAAGATTCATTTTCAAAATCTGATAAAATTTCACAACCAAGTAAATATTTAAAGATAAAGTTTCACAATTTGATCTAAAATCTATGAACAATCGCTAGCAAGGTTTGTAATACAAACTTTGTACGGTAGAAACATAAATCAACAAGAAAAAACATAATCAATATAATCTAACAAGTGAAATCAAGGAAGGACAAGTAATACACAGACCTTACCCCTACCTTTGTGAGATTAAAAAAAAATTGTTTCAAATAGATCACCGACTTTCCAAAGCATAGTTTGAAAGAAATGCAAGAATAAAAAGCTATGATGAAAATATTAGAACAAGAAAATCCTCCCTCCATTTCAATTCGTTCATATTTCCTTTCTTTGGCAACTTTCTTCGTGAACCATAAAATTCAGATGTCTTTTTTACTTTCGTAAACTCCATCCCAATTCAAAACCAGACAAAAAAATTTAAATGAAAGGAGTAATAGTAATGATAGCATAATTATAATAATACCTACAATAACAAGTCCTTTATCCTAAAGTTCTTATGAAGTAAAGGCTCATTCTTACAATCACCAACTTTTTCAAACTCCACATACACACCCTCAAAGGCTGCAAAAAGACCTATGGTGATCATATATATCATATTACAGAGTCATTGAATTTGAAACCATGTAACAAATTCAGCTTAAAGATCATCATTCTTAGAATTAACACCAAGAAGTTTAGCTAGATCTCCGTTTTCATACGCCTCGATGGTATCTGTACAGTAAATAATATTGTAAGCACAGGACTATGACTGATACAGAGGCAGCAGAGAGAGTACTAAGATATGCTTTGAGTTAGCTTACCATCTGATCCTCCGATATGTTTACCGTTGATGAAAACTTGTGGCACGGTGCGTCTGCCAACAATCTCACTAATGGCATCCTGGATGCTCCATCCATCATCTAACAAGAGGAAAAAATAGGTTGTAAAACAATTCTCTTCACCTTCTACATTGAGTTCAAATAGTTATTGCTGCAAAGCAGTATTGTCAAAGGCGAAAAGTTCTAAAAAAGTGCTCCAGATCTATTGGGCCTTAAGCACAAAGCGCAATTTAAGTGCAGGCTTCAATTTAAAAAGGCAGAAATGTAATTCAAGAAAAAAGTAACAAATTTATTCGATAATATTTTCTCAAACAAATACTACACTTATTTGCCGATTATATTTGTTGTTTGGTACCAATTCAAGACAGAACTCACGGGCAATGAGTATGCTTGCTTAATGCTTGCCTACACTGAACCACAGCTTAAGTGAGACGAAGTGCCATCTCCGAGCTGCAAGGGCTCGGATTGCTAGGTGTAAATACTAAGCAAAGTGTAGAACTTTCTTAAGCGAAGTAAAAGCCTGTTTGGATTGGCTTTTGGCTTATGATTTATAAGCCTAAAGCCATATGTTAGAAATTCTAACTTATGGCTTTTGGCCTTTTTATATATATATATATATATATATATATTTTAGCTTAAAAAGAAGTGCTTATAAGCAGTTTTCAATTTTACCAGAACAGTATAAAAGTGCTTAAAAGCTCTTTTGTCTAAACAACCCCTAAAATAAGTCAATCCAAACAGGCTCCAAGTAAATACCTAAAAGTTAGCCCACCCATCGTGGTGGCTGAAGAGCTTCAATTTAAAGCAAACAAAAGAGAAGCAAGAGAAAATAACATCGAATGTCCTCCAATGAATTAGTTTAGTATGTATTCTGGGGAAAACGTGTTAATTTTTCCTACTTGCCTCTCAATTCAGTGTTTCATTCCCTGCAAAGCACCCGCAACTTAGAATCAACAAGAGGAGGAAGCTCAGGACATTTATAAACCCTTTTGAATCACATTCTTTTTTTTTTGGATAAGTATATAAACCCTTTTGGATTCCATTATACATGTGGAACATATACTCTCTATAACCTTTGTAATGGATAACAAGTTACCATAAATTTCAATAATCTTGAAAATATTTTAAGGTCTACAAGTGGCCTGAAATTTGGTCTTATAGGTGATAAGCTGGTTCAAATAATTAGCTTTTGATATGACAAGTAATTACAGCATTCAACCAAAACTTCATCTCTCTGGACATTTGCGTGTAAAAATAAGGTTCCCAACAGTCTTCATGTGATAATGCATGCAATAACATTTCTCTAGGGTGTTCGGTACGGAGGAAAGCATTCTCTCCAATTTTCCCATGTTTGGTTGGTCAAATTGTTTCGGAAAACATTTTCTCCTTAAAATGAAAAAAGGACTTCCCTGATAAAGTGGATTCCTAAGTGACATTCCAATTTCATTGTCTCATCCCCAACCCACCCAACGCCCCGAACCCCTACCCCTTGACCATCCCACCCTGAACCCCCACTCCATCCCACCCCCCTAATGTTTTGGCAGTGTACATATAAATGCACTTTTTTTTTTAATTGTGTTTTCTTACAGAAAACTAGAAAATAAGTTTTAAAAAAACACTTGTTTTTCAAGAAAACATTTTCCTTCATACCAAACATACCAAAGTCTCGTAGAAAATATGATTGGCCAATGGCAAGCCTAGTGAGATGTAATCCATTGTATCTTACAGTTTTACTTGATTACTGAAATCCGTTGTAAGCAGTTGAGAAAACCTTAGAAGGTTGGCAGCTATAATCCTGCCTTACAACATGTAGGGATTGATAAAGGAAAAGTTTGGGTTGAGACAAAGGAAGGATACCTCTTTCATCAAGCTCAACGACATGAGGTTTTTGGTTCAATTCTTTGAATACAGCCTTTGCTTTCCTACAGTATCTGCAAAGCAATATAAAATTGATGCAAACAGTTAATACAACATACAATAAACACAAATAAAATAGTATAAATAGGCTTCAAATAGGTTTTGAATAGAAGTTGAATATGTACATATAGGTTTCGAATAGGAAAATTAACGAGTCTATAAGCCATATTAGTTTGATTTTGATCTATTGGATCTCAAACATTCTTATAGGTGTTGAGGCATGGGTTTCACTGGCTAACAGGATATATGTTGTATTGCCTCAGCAATATTGTGAGTCATATTTACTGTCTCGCAAATTATGAACAAGACAGAATTTACTTGATAACTTTAGAATTGAAATATAGCACGTGATGCGCACTTGGGGAAAAGGTCCCCATAAATGTAAATGTAATCTGTTCGTCAATTTGAATGATGCATTCAGAAGGTCAAAGGACTGTTTCTCTGATATGTCCTCAGAATTCAAGCAGAGAGCATATAGGACACAGAACATACTGCATCGTTTAAATGCAATTCTCCCCAACATCATCGATGTCCCTCCTTTTAGATGCATGACTCTTCAATATAATTTGTGGAGAAATAGTAATGGAACCATAAACTATAGCAATTCAAAACTCAACCACTATATTTTTAGCATACAATTTTCTTCAAAGACTTGAGAACTCTCCACCCAATTCAACTTTCATAATCGTGTGGGTATGACCAATATCTTTCTCCTCCAAGTCAAATCTACCCTGCGTGCCGCTGAACCTTCTGAACATGGATACCATTTACTTCTTATGAAAAGCTTGGCATCCATTTAAAAATTTTGCTATCCATACTCCCAAAAAGGGAAAAATATATCTCCAAGAGGTAAATACGAGAAAACAAAATAGAAGAAAACTTTTCCCACTCGTTAAAAACTCCTCATTTCTCTACTTGGGGGCCTAATGGGTTAACGTTTTTCTGAAAGGTAATTAATCTACAAATGATAGGAGAATAAGGATAAAATCCCTTAGAACCATAAATTTCTGCTACTAGAGCATTCGAAATAGGAATGGGGTGGGGTATACACAAACCTTAACCAATCTATGATCTATCTTGGTCGCCATAACCCTTTAGCGGGAAATGTAGATCCTTGGGCTCTTTGATTAGACATAACATGAGCAAGATAAATCAAATTTCTTCCTTTTTATGTAATTTGTAATCAGTTTTATACTTTCTTTTCCTTTGATTTCCACGGCGTAAGATACAACTATAATCTCACAGAACAATCAGAGTGCATCCATTATCATAAAGACCAATTCTTACTACAATTAATAAGCTAAAGACAATTCAACAAAAGAAGGTATGACGCTAAAGCGAATCAAACAAGTTAAACCATTGTAAAAGGGGAAAAATGTTCGATCCATCCAATAACTAACTCAACTACAAAAACCAAAATCAAGATATTTCTGTAAAGTATACAGAAACATGTATTACAACCTTCTTTTTCACATTAAAATCCTCATAAATAAAGCTTCTTCCTTGCATGCTTCAATATTTTACAATACTCCCTTAGTCCACTTTAACTTTTCCAGTTTAGAAAATATAATTTATCACAATGTTCCTAATTCATCCTTATTATAAACTATAGTCATTTCCAAAAAAAACATTAAATCTATTATATTCAAAAGAATAATACAGTAAAATTGCTTCCTAAAGTGGTTTGCGAGTCAATACTGGACTAGTAAAGATGAAAAGGGAGAGAGTAGTTTTTGTTCAAATTCATCAAAGACACAAACTTTATCCTCATTTTTGGTAGAATAACTCAAACCAATTAAAAAGGATCACCCAACTTGGGATTTATCATATCAATTTGACAATCAAGGACCATAACAGAGAGAAAAAGAAGATATAATAGCATTACAAAATGGACAAATGAAACAAAATCAGATAATAAGCTAAAAACACATCAACAAAATCAGAAAAAAGAGCTTAAAGAGAGAGAGAGAAAAACTAACGGGCAGTAAGATTTGGAGAAGATAACAATGGAGTGAGAAGAAATCGTCTTTTTGACGAAAGCAGATGAATCTCCAGCTTCAGCAATTGTTGATGCGTACAACAACACAGTTACAGATACTATAATAAACAAAATGGGTGTAGAAGAAAACGATGTAGAAGTGGAAAATGCAGCTGATTTCGCCATTTTTGAGCTTTGAAACAGAGTTGAAATTTGATTTGCCTCTTTCAAGATCTCAAATAGGATTTTTTTTTCTTAAATATATATGGAAAGTATATTTTATCTGTTTGGGCTTTGGGATTTGGGCCTTGTTTTATATTTTTTTATGGGCCTGGTAATGGATGAATTAGACACATAATTATTTTTACGTGGGAAAACTTACATAAATATACTGTAATAACAAAATATATACCACTTATAGCAATAATATTTTTTTTCCACTTGATCACTTTCAATTCATTTATAATATAAGTTTAATTCATATTACAAAGAATAATTTTTTATTCACATATAATACAAATTTTAATGATAAAATAATTCATTTATCACACATTTTAATTCACTTATAATACAATGTGTTAAATTTTTACCAAACAAACCTAATATATTTTTAAAAAACAATTATAATTCATATATAATTCATATATATTGCATACATAATTCCCTTTTAATACATATGGCATATTTAACATAGTATTGCTATAAATGGTAATAAATAAAAAATATTATCAAAATCTGTAATTATTTATTAAAATGTATCAATTTATGTAATTTTTTCTTTTACGTGAGTGATTTATCTTGAAATAACTCGTCTTAGAAATAATATTAAAATATTGCCATAATTTCATGATTGTCAACTAGAAATCTACTACTGATTCGAAACTAATTAAAAATTCAAAACTATATATTTTTTATTAAGTACATAGAACTTTAGGATACTAGTGGCTTGGAGCTTGATAGTACAAAGTGAAAGAGTAGCATTATTAAGTGATTTTTAAAAATATATGCAATATCATATAATATAATGTTAATAATTGTTATTATGGTTGTTGTTTGGTGTATCATGTATATACTGTACGTATATAAATTTTTAGTTTTATATACTATATTTGACAATTCTTGTGAATTTCCAGTGTGCAAAGAAAAGATTGAAATTAAATCAAGTATTGTTTTTATACACTTATGCTATCTACAAGCTTTTTAGTATGTAAATTTTATACACTATAGCAAATAACAATACACATACTAATAAATAATGAAAGCAATAATATTCAGATGACCAGTTTATTGACCTAGTTTCGGAAATATGAGACTTTCCGTATAAATAATATCATCCTTTGCATCACGATTTACTGGCCACCTCGAATGAAATATTAAATGAAACCGCACTCAACTACCAAGCCAATGAAAAAAATTCACCACCAGAATACATAGAACAATCTATGCTATCTAATGAAGAGGTTTCTTCAATAATTTTCCATGAATTATTTTTCAGTGAGAAAATTTCTTTTTTGTATTGGCCATCTTTAGTCATGACAAACCTAAAGACTTTATAGTCATCACTAATCGAGTCATAACCCGATCCATCACTAATCGAGTCATAACCCAATCCATAAGTACATCGAAATTCATCATAATCGTCATAATCATTATTGAATTTGTTACTACTGTATTAAATTTATATCCTAATAGGATTGGACTATTTTTATTTTTTTGGTTTTGTAATTGTAAAAGGATTTCTTTCAACATTTTTTAAATAAAATATTCCTTTCCATATTCTTATAGCCATAGGAATGCTCATGTTTAATTAACCTCGATAATTTTCCAATAATTCGTTATTATTTCATTCGATATTTATTTATCTAAATCTCAAAGTCCCTGGTCCTTTAAACAATAATAAAACTTTCCCTTTATTCATATATATATATATATATATATATATATATATATATATATATATATATATATATCCCCTTCGTTTAAAAAAGAATGACATTTTTTCCTTTTTAGTTTGTTTAAAAAAGAATGTCCTCTTTCTTTTTTTGGTAATAACTTTTCACGTGACATGTTTAAGATCATAAGATTAAAAGGCAATTTTGTACATTTGAAATAACTTTAATTTAGGACCACATGATCAAAACTCAAAAGTCTTCTTTATTTTCTTAAACTCCGTGTCAAGTCAAACTAGGTTATTCTTTATGAAACGGAGGGAGTATATAAATTATTTTAACTCATGTATTATAAGTTTTTTTTCAAGTTTATTAACATTATAAGTAAAATAAGATTTCTACGAATTTGCTACGATATTTAAAAATTATTTTTATGATAGTTATTTTAACATAATATGATGGGCAAATACATGTGTTAGATCCTTAAACTTGTTCATAAATTTTATTTTGGTACCTCAACTCAATTTCGTTCCATTTAATCCCTTTTTACTCCAATTTTTATGTTATACTTAGGTACTTCTTTTCAAAGAACCAACAAAATGGGATGTGTTTACTTCACATGTCATAGCATGGCACAAAAGCCAATTAAAAACACAGGCAAATGCATAGATTTTCCCACGCTTAAACTATCATGACGACCTATCACACACATCTGCTATTTAAAAGTGAATTTATTTACACCTAAAGCTCACATGGCAAAATAATACTCATTCCGTTTAAAAAAGAATAATCCCATTTTCTTTTTAGTTTGTTAAAAAAAATGACCTCTTTCTTTTTTTGGCAACAACTTTCCACATGACATGTTTAATACCACAAGACAAGATTAAAGGGTAATTTTGTACATTTAACATAACTTTAATTCAAGACCATGATAAAAAAAAAAATTATTTTCTTAAACTTTGTGTCAAGTCAAACTAGATCATTCTTTGTGAAGCGGAGGAAGTAATACATTAAAAAAATTAGCGCCTCAGATAATTATTGAAATAAAAAATAATAATTAAAAATCAAAATATTTCTTAAACCCTACCCCTCACATCTCTTTTTCTTCACACTCCACCTTCTCATCTTCTTGCACACTCCATTACGCTTAAAATAAACCAATAACAAGAAACAACCAAGAAATAAATTACTTCAAAAAGGAAATAAATTTTGAAAGGTTTCAATCGATTGGGCTTTGGCGGACATTTTTTATTATTGAGTGATCGATTGAAAATGGAAAGAAATTTATTTTTCTATTATTTCTATTTTATAAGAAATCTACAAAAAGAACATGAAAAAATAACAACTTGAAAAATATTTACAACTAAAAACCGCAACAAATAACAATCAAAGCTTAGTTTTCATGGTCAATCAATGGAAGAAACTGAAGGAGCCCTCTTGTGGATACATTTTGGAATGGAAAAAATTCTTTCACTCCAGAATGAACTCCAGATTGCGAGCAATTTCTTTGGTGGTCATTGCTAAAAGTTCTTCTTTCCCATTTTACAATGAAGAAGATAGAATTATTAGAAAATTTTAATAATTGATTAGAATTAATTAGTGTAAAATATAATTAATAAAATAAAAGTCAAGTAGTAAAAAAAATATTAAAAAAATACATTCTCTGACATGGCGCTGACGTAGCGTTGATGTGGCAATGAGTGTAACACACCACATACTATTAGAGCGATGTTGCACATATCAGGGTGGTATTAAATTCACTTTTGAATAATCAAAGTGTGTAATATGTTGTCATGATCGTTAAAGCGTCTAAGTGACTTTTCGAGACAAGTTTAGAGAGAAATCTATGTTTTTCCCCTAAAAACACATACATAACTCCTTTAACTTGCCCCACTTTTCAATTTGACATGCTAACTTATTAGTCTTGTTCAATTTTAATCCTTCAACTCTATTTTATATAATACCATTTAAACACGTCATACTGAATTTCTGATTTCTTCATTTTCATTTATGTTCTTCATCTCCATTTTTTTTATTTTAAAAGTCAACGTTATATTTTTTTAAATACGGAAAAGGGTCAAAAATACTCCTGAACTATAGGAAAAATTCTAAAATACCCTTCATCCATCTATTTTGTGAAAAATACCTCTCCATTAACCTTTACGTGAAGCAAATTAAATCAATTAGATAAAGCAATAACAAATTAAATTAATTCCGTACGTGAAGCTACCTTCTCTCAGTTTATCACTTGTTTGTCGCTTGCACCTCTAATGTGATCCTTTCTAATTACAAAAAATAGAAAAATGTTATGATTCGGTCATGTCATCAATATATTTTAATTAAAAAAAAAATTCAATTTTTGTTCAGAATTATGATTTTTTTTAAAGAAAATGAAGGAAAATCCATGGACCGACCATAATAGACATTGGACAGAATAAGTTGAGGAAAGATGAAATTATGTAAAAAAAAAAAAAAGGATAAGTGAAACCCCTTTTTTCAGTCTTGCACATATTGTTACCAGAATAAGTATTTTCTGACAAAATGATGTTAACTTGAATATAAGTAATTACAATCTGTTAGAAATTTGCTTCTCTAGTTTGAACTTGTACAAAGTTTAGAATTAGTTACTGCCAGCAAAAATATATACTACTAAGAATTTTGCTTTTCAAAGGTATCCATCTTTTTTTCACAGGTATGAATGATCCTTTCTAAGTAGCTTAGTATCTAATATGTGAGATTCAATGTGTTCTGCTCATTCATAGACAACTGACTATCAGACTCCACGTTCGAAGAAGAGGCGAGGGATGCAGTTGGTGAGGTTCTTGTTCTATGTCGCCTTGAATATGGATAGATGACAGCAAGCTCACGAACACGGTTTAAGACCTCGTGAGGAATCTTGGACTTGCCATGCTGCTTCTTGGCATCAACCTGCAGCAAGTTTTTATGGACATAATATGGTTTTTGCATCACAATAATAAGGTTGAACCCATCGGGAGACACCTAAGTTGGCAACATCTTACAGTTAGGCATCTCTAGTTGTAGTAGGGCTGCTCGACTGTGTCATTTTGACACTTCTGCTGACTTTGCAACTTGTCGGGCCCTACTACATGTGTTTAAAAGGTACAAGTCTTAGTTAAGGTGTCTAAGTGAAAGATGGTGTCAACTTTAGGTGTTTCCGGATAGGTGCAGCTAAATGTGAAACCTGCTGAAAGTGTAATATATGACTTGATTATAAGTTTTTTAGGCAATTAACTTTCTTCCATTACACATTAAAGCTTCTAATAAAACCTTCCGCTAATCAAGAATTTCGAGTACCAGTACTGTCACAGTTGTTCCTCTTGTAACCTGAACCTCGAAATGGAGTTCACATCCGAAGGATGAGAGAAGACAACCAAAAAGATGTAGTAAATCTAACAGATGGCGCATATACTTATCTCCGTGACAGAGAATTATCAGAGCTAAAACTATAACAAGACAACTGGATTTGTTCCATGAATTCTCTTCTATTTGTCAGAGAGAGCATTAACTCCTAGAATCATATATTGAAATGAAAAGGGATAGACTAGATGTGGCTTTGCCACATGATGATCCTATGACTATATGCAAAGAAACATAAAATAGAATGAGTTTTGAATTAAAACTAAGACAGATTAGAGGTTTTTAATTGATAGGAAGAATAAAATACCCCTCTCCGACTCTGCAATCGTCGGCAGCTAGCCCTCAGAAGATTCCGCCATTTGTCCTGACAGAAGCAAGGGACTAAAAGATCATACCAAAATACATGGAAAGCAGAAAATTTTACGTTATAAACGGTCAAGTACCTTCAGATCAGCTGGACTACGATGCGCAGATGATTGGAAAAACATCCTCTTTATGTCACTCCATCTGCCAACACCATACTTGGAAACACCCTCCACCAACTTTAAGACCTCAGTTGTTGACCAATACTTATTGTGTTTTCTGTCTTGGTTAGTTCCTCGGGTCTCGCTCCCAATAGTCCAATCATCTTCAGATGAACTATCACTAGACTGGTCAGAAAGAGTGCCAGAAGGATCATCTTGTGCCTCAACTGAATGGATGTTGCTGTTATAGGCTCTGTTAGCCCTGCAATCTTTGGATAGATGTCCCTGAAGTGGACAGCGAAAACATAAGCAAAAGAAATAGCAATAATCTGAAAGAACAGCATCTAAAAGTGGATATGTGACTTTACGGCTTATGCTTTGTGTCATCCCAGCATGAAACAGACACAAGGATGAAATGTTCGAGCAAATCAAATGCTCGCCACAAGAGTATTAAACATTGAGTTGAGCTTTACTTAATCCTAAACAAATACATTTAGCTTATGAGACGAGACATGTTAAATAAAGTGAACAGTTTTCGTGGAACATTCCCAGCACAAGTTAACTTCCTTGGGAGAAAATATGAAAGGTTTTATTTGTAGTTCACTAACCTCCCTCCTGATAAGTCGTTCCTCAACGGGCAGACCAGGTGGAATTTGGATGCATCCAACTTGAAAATTATTTTTACCAAGACCTTGTGATGATACTTTGGCTCCTCTGTGATAATATCGCCGACCAAATCCTCCTCGCGAAGGTTTACATTTCAGATACTGTTCAGATATTCCTAATTTCGTTCCATCACATTTTACATTTTCTTTAGCCAACTCCTTGCTATCCCACTTATCCGGAAGATCGAGCTGTATTTCACCTGCTGCAGAAGATAAGCATTTGAAGGAATTCCATTGGATATGTTCTCTCCTTTTCACGTGTTGAACCCTTCGCTTTTTTCTGAAATTGAATATACTAGCAAAGGCAGTAGATACTTTAAGGAGATTCTGGCAAGCTGGTAGGACTTTAACCCCTTGATTTTCACTCGAATCAAGAGAGCTTTTCATGAAACTGTAATTCTTGTCTGACATCTCCTGGTTTTCCAAGCCAAATATCATGTGGGATTCCAGCCATTGCTTATCCGCAACTGAAGTTTGATGTCCAAACATTTTCCTGAACACCTCAAGTAATTTATCAGTTGACATGTCCTCAAATTCGTCTAAAGCGTCATGATCGAATGAGGTACTTGCATCAGACAACTTTAACACATGAACATCACAATTTCTTTGTTCTGAATCAGCTAGCTTGTTCTCCATAGTCACATTTTCTATACAGGATACATCTCTTGTGACATCATCAAGGGTGGGAATCTCTTCCTCAAGTTCGATATCTAATAAATCGAGAATAATAGGACCGAAATTAACTATCGATTGAAAGACATTTACTTAGGACAGAAATAAAAGAAGAAAAGGAAAGCGTAGACTGACATGATAGCAGAGAAATAACAACTACTTACCCAAAAGATAATCTTCACATGAAATGCTGCAATAATTTTCATTATATCCGTTTGACAATCCATCAAATAACTGCAAAAACCAGGTATCGACAAATGATCAGTAATAATGGAAGATGATCGAAAACAATTGATTAAACTCTTGAATACAAACGAATCAGAAATACTGTGAACAAATTAAAACACATAAAAACTCTAGAATATAGTATCAACAAGTTATGACTGCTCACAAGGGTATATACCTTCTCTCTTGTTTTATCCTCTTCACTAAGACCTCCTTGAACTGCATCTAGGTGAAAGGTTAAAAATCAAAATGTCATTAGTTATCGACAAAACATGAAGGAATTTGAAACTCATTGATTCACATAGCTCAAGTTGGTAAGACCATTACCACGATCACTATTTGTTACGACAGACTCCGAAGCTGAAAACTCCTTAATGTAGCTCTCTGGAAGACTGCATGCACATGTGTTAAAATCTAGAAGAGTATCGACTATATCGCCATACTCGGGTTCTGCAAATAATTGTTCCACTCCTATTGCTTCCTCCTCTGATGCAAAATAGATAGATGCAGCACTTACAACCTAAAAAAATCAAAACAGTTTAGTTAACGAAATAATTTAAACGAAGATTCTGGATCAAAATCGCATAATATTCTTGAACAACTAAGATTGTCAATCTTAAAAGTTCCCAATACTTCAAGTATTTATACTCAAAGTATAACAACAACATACGCAGTGTAATTACACAAGTGGGGTCTAGGGAGGGTAGGAACTACGCAGACCTTACCCCTACCTTGGTAGGTAAAGAGGTTATTCCCAATAGACCCTTGGCTCAAGAAAAAACATAACAAAGCAGTCTGGGAAAAGAAATAACAAAAGAGAACAAGATAATACTGTAATCAAAGGAAAAAAATTAAAAGTTAGTAATAGAAATCGAAGAACAAGAAAGAGCAAGAGTAATGCTATGACTACTATTATGGGAGGATATATGAGACAAGACTCAACTATCTACTAGCCTTCTACCCTAATTTGACTCGAAGTAAATGAAGTAAAGCAGTAAGGATGTTTTAGGATTAATTGGACTAAGTGCAATCTAAACTAATCATCCTCCAGAAATTTTTAGCTACCTGTTCAGGCTCCCGTTGAGAACTCTTTGCACTCTCATTTGGTGTCTTCCAGTTGTACTCGAACGAATCCATGGAAGTTTGCATTTTACTCGTCTGTCCAAATTTTCCTAACAGATTCTTGAGAATTTAACTACCAGAAACATAACAAGAGAAATGTCAGCCTCAGCATGATCAGTTTCTGCTGTTGAAAGCTCAGCTGAATAAAATACCAATTGAATAGCATCATTTAGACATGTACATTTTCTTGCTATTCCGGAATTAAAACTCCAAAGATTGCAAAAATAACCATTAAGAACTGTCAAAAAAATAAATGAAAAATTCATAATCAACTAAAAAGGAATCAATCATCTAATCAACAAATTATGGAACAAAATATTGACTAAACACATTTTTCAAAAAAAAAAAAAAAAGAGAAGGATTTGATAGCAACAGGATGAAAACAAACAACATATCCAGTGTAATCCTACAAATGATGTCTCGAAAGGGCAAAGTGTATACTAACCTTACCCATACCTCGTCAAGGTAGAGAGATTGTTTATGAAAGACACTAGGCTCAAGTGCACCAAATCAGATGACAGCAAATAAATCATGTCAACTAAATATCGAAAGCAACGCAGAGCATTATTCAAGAACACTAACAACAGCAAAATAGTGCGATGATCGAAACACAACAAACAATATATAGTGATGACAGATATTAAAAGCAAGAAACAACAAAAGAAAAAAAAAAACTAAACTCATTAAATCACATTGTATGTTTCTTATACAATCAACAAGGTGTACAAAGCAACTAAAACAAAAGCAATACAGAGCATTTAGGAAAGGAACACTAACGTCACAACACAATAAACATAATCGACAATAACAAATATTAAAAAGCAAGAAAACAACAAAAGAAAAACAAACTAAACTTGTTAAATCATATATGTTTCTTATACAACCCATAGGATTATAAAAAAAAAAACTAAAACTAAAAGATTAAAGTAGACAAGCAAAATATTCAAGAATTCTGATAAAACACATGCAAATGCAACTAAAAATACACAAATGCAAGATACCCACAAGACAAAAAGAACAAAAGAACTAAAGGGGTCTCTGATCATACCTTCATTTCACTGATTCAACCAAAAAAGATTCATTTTTTGACCAAAAAACAAGAAAATAAACAAACCCCAGATGAAAATTTTCACTATAAATGCATGGAAGTAACTGAAAAAGCAAAAAAGGGAATGTAAGTGGTGTCTCTGTTACAGTAAAATGGTAGCTGATTTTTTTGGTGACAGAGGAAGTGGAGACGGACGTGAAGTGACGTGAAGAACCGAATTGGAATTGTGGGGTTGGGGTCCGGAAAAAATGACACGTGGAGGGTAGTGGTTGGAAAATTGTACAACCTTAAAAAGGAAATAAAAGAAATTCCGTTTTTATATGTGGTTGATTGATAGGTCTGAGGTCGAGGTCGAGGTCGAGGTCGAGAATTATGATAAAAGGGTTAGTAAATTATCGTAATTGGTATGATATAGTGTCGTATTTTTTTCTTTGGTTACAATTTTTTTTGAGTCAGGCGTATTGGAAATAAGCATTCTATTTCTATAACGGGGTAAAGATAAGGTTTATGTATATTTTATCCTTCTCAAACTCCAATCATTTCATTAATGAGATTATCTTGATTTTATTCTAATCGTAATTATCTTTTTTTAAGAAAATTTGAAAATGTAATACGATTCATTGAAAAAGTTTTTTATCGATTCAAGAAAAGTTATACATACAAAATACGTATATAGAAATAATAAATAATAAAAATTCAGAATCATAAGATATTTTTCTAACAAGAAATATGATAATTTTCTCTATAATAAGCTCTAAATTATTAACAATGGAAACAAAAAAGTAACTAAATGACCAAAAACATGTGTAGATAGAGTTCCAAAATTCACTTTATTTTTCACCACTCATTGTTATTCACATATACATAATTCAAGATAGGAGTAGTTCAACACATTATTGTACATTAAACTAATTATAACATACATTTTTCATAATATTCCCTCAAAATGGAATTTCGAAGCGGTATCAAAAATGAAAATTTTACAATTATGAAATAATAAAGACTTTTTATCGATTCAAACTCTGTGTTCACATAAGATATTTTTATACAGATAACAAATACTGAAACTCGAAATCGTAAGGTATTTTCTCGACAATAGTTGATGCTTTCCCACCATGAAGTCCTCTAAAGCAATCAACAATAGATTTTCTCAAAGAACCAGATGTAGGCAATTGTTGACAAATCCATTCTACTAATGAATCCAAATCATGAGCAAAATCATGTATATTTCTTAGCAAAAGCTCTGGCATTGCTATCTTCTTGTTGTTTGTTACAATTAATGAAGCTTGTAAGTATTCCAATTTTGATTTTTCTAACTCACCTATAACTCCATCACTTGTATATATCTTCACCTACATAATTATTTTCATTAATTGTAATAAATTAACATGTTAACATTCACATTATTAAAGAAAGGGAAATAGTATTATAACTTATAACATGAATTTTATAATCCGTTTCAATTTATGTGACGATATTTAACTGAATACGAAATTAGAAAGACTAGTGAACCATCGTACTATACTATCAACTATGTACAATGAAGGATTAAAAACAACTACTACTAGGCCTCAACCCGAAGCATGTTTAGTTTGGATCGATTATATGAGTTAATCCTTAATTTTTTTTTATATTGGTCAATTTAAGCTCATTTGATTACCTATTTGGCTAAATTTTATTTTGAAAAATAATAATTAAGGTTTGACTAATCAATTAGAAAATCACTTTTGAGCAATAATTTGTGTTTGACCAAATTTTCAACTTCTGTTACTACTCAAAAACATTTTTTTTTTCATGATCAACCACTTCAATTCTCTAAAATAAGCATTATTAACTTCTTAAAAAATTTAGTCACACAAACTATCGATAAATCTAATAATATTATATAAAAAGGCATGTATTGTGTATTTTTTAAGGTCATTATAATTTATAACTCGTCTAAAAATTATGCTAGCTATGAATCTACTAACAATTCTCCTCATAAATTATTTGGATGTTTAATTTTAATGTGATACGTTCACTAAATTTATAAAGATTAATAAATATTAATAATATAGAAGATCAGTCTGATGCATAAAATATTTTAACGATACGTAATAATAGTAGGTAGGGACTTACTGCTGGAGAAGAACGTGTGCCACAACATAAGGCAAACATAACATTTGGATCAAATAATTCAAGTCCATGCAGCTCACGTACTATATTTTCTTTATCATTCTTTTCACCTTTTCGATTCACCTAATTAATTAATTAATCATATTATAATAAATGTAAGAAAATTATATTCAAGAAATGTTTGGAAAAATAATTAATTTAATAAGAGAAGTAAAAGGTATTTAATTAATTACCTCTTTTGTTAGTGAATTTACTGGTTTTCTCAATATAAAATGTTCAATTGCATGTGCATTTATTGTATTTCCACCAATATTCAGAGTTGCCTGAAATAAAAATTAGAAAAATTAATTCAAATCGAGATATCTATATTTAAAAATTACGACAGATAATTTGAGACAGAACCTTATTCATAAGTGACAATAACTTTTCAGGAGTAGAACTAGAAGGAAGTCCATGTTGAAGAAATCCCTGGAATTATAATTAAAAAAAAGTATATAATATGATTTTAATTAAGTTTGAATATTGAGATTTATAAAGGAAATAAATTTTTAAAATAAATAAAATTAAATATAATATACATGCATGATACAAGCGTTGTACATGTTGATCCAGAATGCTAATTTCTGTTGATAATTCAGCAATCTTAAATCTACATTTTGTAGACTGTTCATCATAAGCCTGCACAATTTTCAATAATAATATAAGAAAATATTTCGAAAGAGAAGTCTCGTAGCAATGATAAAATTATTTTCGTGTTATCTAAGTTACAAGTTCGAGCAGTGAAATTAGATATAGACTATACCCTACATCACACCCCTTAATTAAGGGTGTGACCCTTCACCCGATGCTACGTGAATCATTAAGAAGAGAAGCGAATCAACAATATGTCACAAATTAACTTATATGTGTTGATAGTATAAAGAATCGTAAAATCGATATTATTTATTGTTGGCTAATTATAAGCTAATATATCGCGTTTTTTTGCTTGTATATATGTTTGGTATATAACAAAAGCATTTATATATAAGTCGAGTGCTTATAAGTCAAAATCAACCAAAGTTTAAATCAAATATCTTATAAATAATTTTGATTTGATTAAGTTTTTTACGATTTTATCCCTAATATATATCTCTTCTAAAACATAATAACTCCTAATTATCTCTCTATTTTATACTTTTTGTCATTCTGAAGAATACTTCTAAATTCACATTTTCCATAAATAATTCCAACACAATTCATCATTTTAATAAAACTTTCTTGTTTATTATCACTTTTAATTATATACATGCATGAATGACTTTATTATCAGTTCAACAGTTCTATCCAAACAAATAGTGATCATTTTCAGTACTCGATACTTATCAATTATACTACTACTTTCAATCAGCTAAATCAAACAAACTATCGATTTATAAAAGTTAAACTCTTTTCAACGAATAACATGTAGTAGAATCTAAATATAACACATAAAATATTGAAATTAGGGTTTTGAGGACATACTTGAGCTTTTGAAATAGAGGAGTAGAATTAGAATTTGAGATGCATTTGGGCTCCATAGATGTTGATGCAAATCTAACCAAGTTTTTGTAAGGCCCAATATCTCTTGGAATGGACTCTTCTGAATCAAAAATACCATATGGATCTTGTTGTCTTGAATCCTTTTGTTGGATCAAAAGGCTTGTTGTGTTATTATTTTTTGAATTGGGCTCAATATGGGCCCTAAAACTCAATGAAAAATTGCTTGATCTACTAGCAATTGGGCCTGATTTTTCTAACTCCATTGCACGTGTAGTTCTAAGCAACCTTATAAAAATGAACACCAAACATTTCATAATGTTTTCTGATAATTTATTTGGTGGCCATCTATGAATTGTGTCTTCTTCTGTTGGAATTGGACTTTGCATGATTTTTGGTTGAAGTTCATGTATTGGAGTGGACATAAATTTGGGTATATCTCCATTTCTTTCTCTCTGAAAATCAATAAAAAAAGTAAATTATACATATACAACAACAACATATTCAATATAATCGCATGAGTGAATCTGCGCATTACTTCTGCGGATGGTAAAGAGTATGCAGACCTCACTCTTATCTTGTGAAGGTAGAAACATGGTTCCAGATCCTTGACTCGAGTAAAACACAGTTTGAAGAAAGAACATTATACAGATCTTGAAAAAAAAATAAGAGAAGGGTGGGGTTGATAAAGTTTGGTATGATAAAAGTTATTTTCTATCAAAATACGAGAAAATAAAGAGTGACTCAATAGAATAGGTGGTCTGAAGTAAAACTATAAGTATATGTCATATGCATTCATTTAATAAAGTGATTTTGGTAAAAATAAAATTATGTTTTATCTAAGTATTGAATAGACTATATAAAGTTTCGCTGATTACGTAAATACTCCATCAAACTCATCTTATATCAAATATTATATGCAAAAAATGACTTATGTCGTATCAAATATATTTAAAATCGTAAAAAAAAGATATAAATAAAGTACTCACTCTAGGTGTTGGATTTCTTGGTTCTCTCAGAGGTGAAGGAGTCTTGATCATCCCGCTTTTCCTTGAAATCCTTTCTCCAAATGTTCTAACTTGTTGATGAAATTGTTTTTCATCTTCTTGGTGATCAACAATAACTTTTGATGACTTATTAATTGGTTGTAACAATTTGTCATTATTTATTCTAAAGTCATTAAGACCATAATCACCTTTTATAGCTTTGCTAATAAAATGCAATGCCTTTGTCTCAAATGGCACTTTTTGATCATTTAGCCCTTTAAATTTGTTTGGATTTGGTGGCAAAGAATATGAAGATATATTGTTTTGTTGTTGACTTTGTATTTTCATCTTATTGTTTATAAGTCCTTGTTTGGACTTATTTGCTTGATCATCAATATTGTTGATTTCTTTCTCTTTATTCACATCACATTGAATCTTGTTGATTTGGCCTTCCAATTTGGCTATTTCATTTTCAACCATGGCTAGTTCTTCTAACAATTCCTTCATCTACAAAAATTTCCACTATTAGGTTAAAAATGTAAATTCCTTCGTTTACATTATCAGATCACTTAAAAAGTAATTATGAATTAAGTATATTGCACGTAAAAAAAAATTATTTTCATTATGAGTGGATAAAATTTAAATCAATCAATATACATGAAAATGAAAAATATAATTATTTTAAACCCAAAATACACATATATGTATATATTTCATAATTAATTTAGTAGTACATATGGATGGTTTGTTAAAATCAAACTTAGGTAGAAAGTAAACATCATATCCAAGTTGATGGCAGAAGGTAGTTTTCTATTTATTCAAAAAATTTACTTTATAGAGAAAAAAAGTACATTCTTAGATGTTACGATTTGAATTTTAGTAAATATATCATTCCATAAATTCTTTTTACTTATATATATATATATATATATATATATATAGCTTCTTTAAACGATCATTTCTTACAATAATATATCATTGGTCAAGTTTTTAAAAATCTTTTTTTTTTCATGTTAATTAGAATATATTATATTATATTATAATATGATTTATATAACAATATTTCGCGATAACAATAAAAAGATATATAGACAGACAACATTGTATAAAAATTTAGGACGCCGTAGCAACACAACACCAACAACATATAAGCCTAGTATAATGTCACGAGTGGGAACTGAAGAGGATAATGAATACATAAACGTTACCCCTACGATAGAGAAATTGTTTCCGATACACCTTTTTAAAAAGACTCACTAAAGAATTAAATTTACCTTAGGAGGAAGGTAATTTGGAATGGTGAAAGATGAATCATCCTTTCTTTGATACACCTTCTCCAGAAATTCATGCACTTTTTGTTCATGATTCAACATTTTTCTAAGCTCAGCAACCTTATATTATAACACAAATAAATAAAAATCTCAACTTCATACTTATATATATACTACGAAAAAAGTGTGCATTACATGAAAATTTTGACTGGTAATATATATATAGTTTATTTCCTATAAAAAATTCGATGAAAAAATATCTTCGCGGAAATATTGGTAATAATGGTCAAAAATCCCTTCTTATTATTTTTTTAAAAAAATTTCTTTAGCTTTTCAATCACTATATAATAAGAAATAAATAGCATTAATTTTTGGATTCTAATATTGGAAATTTAGTAGCATTCATATGCTATTACTAATTTTCTAAAAGAGCATATATAGGTTAAAGGTACAAGGACCATAACCTATATATGTCAAGTACAAATACAATTTTCTAACTTTTTTTTGTCATGCTTTTTCATAACTATTTAATTACCATATGATAAAATCATAAATTAAATCCATCAAGAGAAGGTGCATAAAAAAAAACCTCTTTTTCAAGTTCTTCTTTCTTGTGGTGTGCACCAGTAATAGTACTCTTCTTCTTTTTCTGAAAACATACACCAAAAATATTGATCCTCGATACAAGAAAAATGTATTTTGTATATATATATATATATATATTAATTTTAAATTCTGAATCTGTCACTAACTGGAGTATATGTACATCAAAATTTCAAGAACCTAATAAAGTAACAAAACCAAGAAAGAATTTAAAAATTCTAGGTAAGATCGACTTTAAAATATAAAAATATGTACATATTGTTGGGTTATCCCACATCGGAAGTGGAAGGGGCTGGTGGTCAATTTATAAGTGTGAGGGAAAGCCTCAACCTTTGAGCTAGCTTTTGGGTTGAGAAGGCCCAAGACCACCCAACATTGGTATCAGAGCCCAGGTTG
This sequence comes from Solanum lycopersicoides, assembly GCA_022817965.1. Classification (NCBI taxonomy): domain Eukaryota; kingdom Viridiplantae; phylum Streptophyta; class Magnoliopsida; order Solanales; family Solanaceae; genus Solanum; species Solanum lycopersicoides. Next base: position 71,777,857 of record CM040628.1, read on the forward strand.
TCAACAAGTCTCAGCCCACCGGGAGAAACTGGGTTGTCGCTCTCTCCAGCCCAAGGCCCGATGTGTGAAGGGGGAGATTGTTGGGTTATCCCACATCGGAAGTGGAAGGGGCTGGTGGTCAATTTATAAGTGTGAGGGAAAGCCTCAACCTTTGAGCTAGCTTTTGGGTTGAGAAGGCCCAAGACCACCCAACACATATGATAAAGAACATAATGATTGATTCTAAATCTTGAAGAACTAAAGATAATTACAAAATCATAACGATGCAGAGAAGATTAACATGATTGATGTGCAAAATGACAATGCACAAATCGAAAAACGATACACTATCATTAAAAAATTACAAGAAACATAACTTACAATAATTTGTGCTGGAAAATGAACTGCCAAATCTAGCTGTTTTGCCATGAACTATACAATCCTCAAAGCCTTTTTGTTGATTCAAAGAAAAATGGTGCTCATGAGGTATTCATTAGTAGAACTATGTAGGGTTATTATTATTATTGAGATGATGAATGCTATTATCAAATAATAAAAAAAATAAACTTGGACTAGAAGCAAGGAATTGTATGGTATACTTTTTTTTTTTTTGGTGGTGGTTGTGATTATATTGTTGAAGTTGTTGACACATCTAGAATTAATTTGAATATACATGAAAAAATAAAATGAAGTGAAGTATATATGTGTTGTAAATTTGATGAGAAGATGATAAAATGGAGCTATCAAAATGATATAGTATAGTTGTAGTAATTGGGAATGGGAGATCATGTACCACCAAGAAATTTTGGTGGAGTATGATAAATATTTCTTCATCTTTAATCAGAGATTTCAAATTCGAATTCTGAGTACGGATTCATTCTTGATAGAAATTTTTGTATCCTTCATTCAAAGTAGGATATTCCGACTTAATTCCAAATTATTTGAAATATTAAATTTTAAAATAAATATCGAACATCATATGAAAAACACAAATTAATTTTTTTAAAAAGACTTTTTTAAGACAGAAATTTTGATATAAAATGTTGGCGTAGCTTGCACTTGCAGTATTTTAGGACTTAAAAGATTAAGGTGTTTTTTGTTTTTTTTGGTATTAGGGGATATATATATTAAGGCGTGTGAGTTAAGGAGCAAGTATAATGATTATTTCATGGAACAAAAAAAAAATCATGTTTGGTATACAATTTTTTTTTTTTTTTTAAAACTAAGTATTTTATTATGAGTTTGATTGAATTTAATTAAAAAATAATGAATAAATACTTAAATTTATCATTCTTTATAATATCTGTTGATACTTATAACAACAATAACATATTAGTATAGAATGAAGAGGATAATATAGACGCTATAAAATTGGTACTTGCAACAACGACAATAATTACATGTAAGTATAGTCCCGAAGATGAGCTTTGAAGAGAATAGTTTGTATCTCAATTTTATCCTTAACTTATACAGATAGAAAGAACATTCTTTGCTAGAAAAAACATAATAAATTGATAGTACAAATAATCAAAATATACATATAATATTATTAATATATTAAATTTTTTATTTTGAAAACATTTATTTATAATCTAGTCAACTACTATATACATTAACCATTCCAAAAAACAATAAACTCCCATATATTTTACAATTAAAATCCCATAATAAAATGATATATATTTTAATTAACTTAACTCGAATACAATTTCTTTTCCCATAAAACCAAAAATTGTGACTCTATATTGTTTTTCTTCCGCAGTCTTTTGCTAATTAAGCTTTAACCTGGAAACAAAAATCAGCATAGCCATGGCCATGGCGTCTCTTTTTCATCAATCTTCGAAAACCCATTTCTATTTTGCTTTGGCAAATGTCAGTAGAAGAAGCTTTAGCACTTTCACAACAAGTTTCAATTCAAGAACTTTCAAACCCCTATTTCAAGGTAAAATCTCCATTATATGTATTAATATTAATAAAGTTGGGATTTTTAGTTCTCTTTTACAGTTTTTTTGTTTCTTTGAGTATTTTGATCAAGCATGTGTTGTTTATGTAAATGTTAATGTTTCTTGTAAAATGTAGAGTTGGAATATGAGGTTTCTAAGTTTGATTATATCAATCATTTGTAGGACATGGTTGTTTTAGGTAGATGTTGATTTGTTTTTAAACTGTTATGTCACGGTTCGCGGTGTAAAAATTGTTTCTTTGATGAAGAAGTCTGCATAGAAGTGGTGTAGTTTCTTTGATAAAGAATGCTGAGTAGTAGTGACACTTAGGGTGTGGTTTAGTGAAATGTGAGGTCTAGCAGTGACACTTAGGGTGGGGTCTAGTGGTCAATGAAGTGTATTGAGAACTGTGAGGTCGTAGCAGTGACATTTATGGTGGGGTCTAATGATCAATGAAGTGTATTGAGGACCATGAGGTCTCATGTTCAAATCCCAAATGGAGGTAAAAGTACTAGGTGATTTTTTCTCATCTATCTAAGCCTCGGTGCACAGAGTTATCTGACATAGTAAGTACCTCGTAGTATAAGTTGAGGTGCCTGCACGTTGGCCTGGACAAAAAACAAGAAGAAAAAGGCTTGATACTAGTGTGTGCAAATAAATGCAAGTGGTTTTCCATATTAAGAGCTTAAAAACAGTCCTTTGTTTCCATAGTGAATTCAGAGTTGAGAATCACAAATCCCAACAAGTGAATGTTTCAACATAAGTTTTGTTCTTTTATTCAAAAGAGAAAGGCAATAATCCTGATTCTACTTAGGTGTTTATTTGAGTCCAATAGTGGAAGAATGCGATAAAAACTGCACTAGGTTTGTAGAAACCTTTTCCACAATTTAATGCCTTTCAACGTATGATACCATGCTTTTCTAGTTTGTTTGTGTGCATCTCTAAAAATATCTGTCAATTCCAGCGGAGTTTTCACATAAAGTTAACCTGTCTAGTGTAGAAATTGATTCGTAAGAGTTAGGACCAATATATTTGAACCAAGTCTCTGCACAGCTGCTTTTGCATATAACAGTAAGAAGTAAATGCCAGCTTAAATTGATGAAAAGAAACATGAAGCAGTGTTCTTGACATTATACAGACAATTTCAAATGGTTTTATAAAGAAATGCTTGGGGATTACTTAAGTTCCTCTCATCTTTGTAGTGAGGGCAGTTACTACTCCTACTGAAGCTTTTGTTGGATTTGATGAGATGATTAGTGGGACACAACGGAAGTATTTCATGTTAGGAGGGAAAGGAGGTGTTGGGAAGACTAGCTGTGCTGCTTCTCTGGCAGTAAAATTTGCAAACCATGGGCATCCGACTCTTGTTGTTTCAACTGATCCTGCTCACTCTTTGAGTGATTCATTTGATCAGGTACCTACCGCATACTTCTCTTCTTAAGTTCTGTCAAAAGAGAAATTGACTTATATAATGTTGTGCTTTAGATTTTTATCACTACATGTTGTTTCAGTATCTTATTTTCTAGTTGTTGTTTCTATTTGTTGCTGTGCCTCTTTTTCGCTGTTTTCTCAGCCAAGGGTTCTTTCGTAAACATCTCTACCTTCTCAAAGGTAGGGGTAAGGTTTGCGTACATTCTACCCTCCCCATACTCCACTTGTGGGAACAGTCTGGGTTTGTTGTTGTTGTAATGTTTTGTGCTTTCTGTAGAATTTGACTGGAGGGGCACTTGTTCCGGTTCAAGGAGTGGATTCTCCATTATATGCTCTAGAGGTATCTTGTTCTTATTATTTAGTTGTTGGTACTGAAGTAAAGTATCTACTTGTTTAGGATGAATAATCATATAAATAAACTGATATTCAAATAGATAAGCCCTGAGAGAACAAGGGAAGAGTTCCGCGCAGCGAGCCAATTACATGGTGACAAGGGTGTCAAAAATATTATGGACAGCATGGGCCTCGGAATGCTTGCTGAGCAGGTGACATCAACAAGCAAAATGTTTCATAGTTCTTTTCTTTTCCCCCCCAAATATATCCCTCTCTATCTATGGCTTTAAGGGGTCGTTTGACCAACCAAATGTATTAGAAAATCTGATACATATATTAGTTTACACCCTATTCAGTATTATAGGGTGTATAAGTAATACATAGTGAACCATGATATTAGTAATACGAGGGCTATTAATACTTGGATAAGCATGGGTAAAGACAGAATTGCCCTCAATACACCAAACCGAACAGTGGATATGAAATAATCCCAGCATAACTAATTCCATCATTACTAATACACCCTATTCAATGTTATTCTTATACACTCTACCAACTACCACTGTCCATGCCTAGTTTTGATTTCTCCTTGTCTCCTACTATACAACTACCCAATTAACTGTGTCTAATGTAATTGTAGACCTTTAAGCAATTCGTTATGTCTTTTTGGTTGTTGATTCAGTAAGTAAAACCTGTAAACTTTGTATAACATGCTAAGTTCAGGTTCAAGTTCATTTCTTTACTGCAGCTGCTGACAGAGCAACTGATTAAACGAAGTTCTGATTTTGTCAATCTGTGAATTATGATGTTTGAAACACTTCTTGTTATACTTGACCCTGCTGTTATTAACTTGTGATAGTTGGGAGAACTAAAACTTGGAGAGCTGTTGGACACTCCTCCACCTGGTCTAGATGAGGCTATTGCAATTTCTAAGGCATGTATAAATGAGTGTTCAATGCTGTTTTTCAGTTAGATTGTTATCAGTACCGCTCACATAAACAACATTCCTTATTGTTACCTTATTCCAGTCTCTTTGACTATAGGATGGTTCTGCAGGTCATGCAATTTCTTGAATCAAAGGAGTATAGTGCCTTCTCTCGCATAGTTTTTGATACAGCACCAACGGTGAGTTGAATGAAACTGGTTTAATGTAAAACTTGTTCTCTGAGCTTAATGTTTGCATTTACCTGTTGATTCTGCAGGGGCACACACTTAGGCTACTATCACTCCCAGACTTCTTGGATGCATCAATAGGCAAGATGATGAAGGTAACTACCGTCATGCTACTGGAAGGATATTATGGGTTATTTCTGATTTTCTTCCACCAAAATGCTTCCACATTTTAAAACGAGAACCCTCAAGCCCATATGTCTTTCTACTCTTAACCGAAACTTGTTCAGTGATTTTAGTATGTTTGATTCTGGAGAATAACAATTCCTTCTTAATTAAGTCCTTCTATGAGAAACTTCTGGTTAGGGTAGAAACGTTATCCACATTACAAATTAGAGGATATGAGCTTTGCTCATTAGAGGAGTTGTCTCCAATCCCTTATTTCTTTTGGTGCACCCATGTAGTTACGGTTTATATAGAGCATTGAGTGTCTTTGAGAGAACCATATTTTGTAGGTTTCTCCTTTGTTGGTATACCTCTTGGTAGATGGCCAAGTTGACCTTGTTATTATTAATATACTCTTTTACCTGATAAAAAAAAGTTTAATCTAGGACTGTGTGATCATGCATTTTATTTCAAGTTCGTCTACCAAAGTCCTATTTTCACTTACTTTAGCTTTATTGATACTTTTTCATGTGTCACAGCTTAAAAAGAAAATAGCATCAGCTACTTCAGCTTTAAAATCCATGTTCAACAAAGAGGAGCCACAGCGAGATGATGCTGTAAGCATTGACGTAACAATACTAGTTATCTTGCTGTACTTTTGCTTTGCATTGACCATTATTATGTCCTTTCACTGCAGAGTGACAAGCTAGAGCAATTAAGGGAGAGGATGGCAAAAGTTCGAGATCTGTTCCGTGATTCAGAAACTACAGAGTTTATCATTGTCACAATCCCCACTGTAATGCCCAAACTCTGTCGTCCTATTACTATAAGTTAACAACGCTGGAGCATAAGCTTGAAACAAAACTAGCTTGCGAGTTATTTAATATTACTTCCAATGATAAATAGCATCCTCTACTTTGTCTTTTCCTTTCCTGTAGTTCATGCTCCGTATAGTTGAGCTCTTATACTAAAGTCAGCAAGGTTCAGTATCCAATACATTATAATACTACAGCGCTCCAATATTGTTCATCATATAGAGGCTTCTACACAATATGTCCATTAGGTTTGAAAAATATTGATAAAAGTAGGAAATGCATGTTAGAGACATAAAGAATAAGAATGGCATTTTTACCATGACTATGGGAAAATGGTTGAGCCGAGGGTCTATCAGAAACACCCTCTCTACCTTCACAAAGGTAGAGTTAAGGTTGCGTACACCACCCATTCACAAACCCCACATGTGGCATTACACTGATTTTTTTTTTGTTGTTGTAAATACTATTATGAGGATTTCGTTTCTCCCTGTGCTACTTATGCTCAACTGACCAATATTAATTGACCAAAATGTTTAGCTTGTAGCTATTCTTTGCTATGCTTGCAAGTTCTTGTTGAGTGAGCTCTTTGTGACAAATACATTCTGTATAGGTGATGGCGATCAATGAGTCTTCAAGACTCTGTGCATCATTGAAGAAGGAAAGTGTTTCAGTAAGAAAGCTTATCGTTAACCAAGTCCTACCTCCGTCTACATCAGAATGCAAGTTTTGTGTGATGAGAAGAAAGGTAAGAGTTGACTCTTCAAATTCAGCCTAGCGAAAAATATTCTAAATCATCCCGTTTCTTGAAAATATTCTAAATTATTCTCTCTTTAAGTTAAATCTTCGCATTTATACTGCTAAGCAAGTTTTTTTTTTTTTTTTTTAAAATAATGAAGTAGAAAGAAACCTAAGCTAGATGAAAGAATACCTAGTGAGTATCTTAATTCCGAGCCAGGTATCTGAATTTCAAATGGGGAATAAATATCTATTGGAATTGTTTGTGTCAAGCCATTGATATACTCAATATTTTCGCATGTCAATGTATTTCTTGAAAACTAATTTTAAGAAGGCTCTCTAGATACCCTATTTGGAATAGTTATGCAAGAAGGTAGGTAGGTAGGTATGTACTGAACGTGAACTTCCACCACGATATGTTCAGCTTTATGGAAATGTTAGCTGTTTCATAACTTGTCGTATTGTGGTACGTCACATGTGCCAAGTTTTCTTTATGGTGTCACATTATATCCATTGAATTCCACTATTTCGAAAAAATTATATCCATTGAATTCCACAACTACACTTCTCATAAACTCTACAATAGGAAAGGTACTCATGGACAAATGCATGCTGAACACTTAGAGCTTCTGTATGCAATAAAGACTTACTCAGATGGCAGATTAGAGATTCAACAACAACAAACAATTGGAACAACAAATCCTGTGTAATCTCATAAGTGGGTCTGGGGAAGGTGGTGTATACACAACTTTACTCCTATCTTGTGAAGGTTGAGATGCTGTTTCTGATAGACCCTCGACTAAAAAAACTAGTATGCAAAGCAAATACAATAGCGAAGAAGTCATATTGTTGTTGCTGAAAGAAGTGGCAATGATGCTTCACTTGAACGCAAGCCATATGAATGTTGAACTTAGACAAGTTTGATGTTTTATATTACTCCCTCCGTCCCATTTTATGTGGCACCCTTTTCTTTTTAGTCCGTCCCAAAAAGAATGTCACCTTACTATAATTTGAAACAATTTAACTTTAAGATACACCTTTTACCCTTTAATGAAATGATTTTCAACCACACAAATATCTAAGAATTATTTGATCACAAGTTCCAAAAGTCTTTCTTTTTTCTTCAACACCGTGCCAAGTCAAATGGTACCACATAAAATGGGACGGAGGGAGTACTATATAGCGAGTATAAATGAGTGATATAAGAGCTATGTTGCACTATTTTGGAGTATCCAACATGCACCAATCAACATTTTTGAAGAGTTCGAACAACATAGTATAGATGTAATGTCGGCATTTGGGAACCTTCATAAAGGGTATCAATAGAAATAGGACAAATTGATCACATGCCTAGTTCTTGGGTGGACTTGAACTGCTGTTGTCTTCTCTTAGACATTCATATTCTAATCTTATTCACTTGCTTTAGTGCATATGCAAAACCTTAAAACCTTTTTATCCAAACAGTGATGAAAACTGAATTTTACTGTGAAATGTCTCTGACTTCCCTGATCTTTACTTGATTAGGTTTGCTGATGTCTTTGCTGTTTAAAATGTTTCAGGATCAGATGCGTGCTCTCGATACTATCACTAAAGATCCCGAGTTAGCAAGTTTAAAGATAATCCAAGCACCATTGGTTGATGTGGAGATAAGGGGCGTCGCTGGATTAAAATTCATGGGGGATATGGTTTGGAAATAAAATTGTTTCAACAATCATGTAGAATAATGTAGCAGGGACTTGTTTGCTGAACTTATTTTCCCCCATGAGAAAAAAAGGGCCTTTTTTTCTCTTCAATTTTACTCTGGATAGGAGGTTATGGATGACACGTATTAGGGTAGAAGACTAGTAGGATAGTAGAGCATTGTTTTGCTGTGTCCTTCCATACTTATAGTCGTAGTATTTCTGATGTAGTTTCTTATTGTTCGATTTTTGTTACTATTTTTGACTCTTGTACTTCAGTTATTGCAATATTTTGTAGTTACTATTCTTTTTTTTCCAGAATGCTTCGTCATACTTTCTATAGTATTTTGCCATGATTCCTTTCCTTCCATTGTTTCTTTTTTGATCTTCTTTGATATGTTTTTTCTTGAGCCCAGGGTCTAATCGGAAACAACCTCTCTACCTCCCAAGGTCTGCTTATACTCTACCCTCCTCAAGACTCCATTTGTGGGACTACACTGGTATGTTGTTATTGTAATTTTACTCTATTTACCAACAGGCAAGCTTGTGCACAAACACAATCTCTCATTGCCAACTGAACCTGATGAGAAGGGTGCAGGCTTCATTAATGGAGTACCAACACTATTTTTCCTCTTTTGCTTATCCAAAAAACATGAGATAACTTAACCAATCAGAAAAAGAAAAAGAAGAAAAAAAGAATAGAACATGAGATAATTTTCTGAACAAAAAAGATGTACTGTCTACTCAAAACTTAATTTATGCTGGCATTATCACATTTGGCTGCATAACCATTTACATAATTTGACATTAATATCCTGATCTTTTACCAACTTTTGGGTGTACCCTCCAATTTATGAAGTGTACTCTCAGTCATATCCTTGTCAACTTCATGAAGACAAGACAGACATTCTCGGTTATTTCTCTTGAGATTCAAGGCTACATCACGAGTCTCAGGAACCAGGTAGCATCAATCTCCTAGACGAACTACTATTAGCACATATTACACTTGATTTTTCACCTAAAGATGAAATAATCATTTAACCTGTTTAATTGACTCCTGCTGCTATATACCATCTGTTTCGAGTAATTTACATTTTTGGCAAGAATCATATCAAGGTTATGTACAATAATCTTCACAAGGGACCCAACTTTTTGAGGCTTCCCAACATTTTCTTCATGGTTGAGTCTGTAAACTGACTTTTGTCCTTGTATACCAAGTGATGAAACACGACAGCAACAAACAAGACTTATTTTTTCTGGAAAGTTATCAATAAGAAAAATGCTACACAGCGACTGATAACACCAAGAAGGATGAGTTTTAGTAAGCAAGGGTACCAATGATCAAGTGCATAGCCCCTTTTCTTTAGTACACCACATCTTGTGATCAACCACACCCCAGAGTACCTAAAGGCCGAAAAAATGAAAATGAAGAGAAACAAAAAAAAGAATTACAATTTACCTTGGAATGAATGATCAACATATGACTACTTAAATCCCAAAATCTGAGGTGCATTTGATGTTCAACAACTGATGGCTAATGATTAAGGTAGAAGGCTAGTAACAGGTAGCTTCACATTTTGCTTTTCCTTACCAGCAGTATTAGTATAATTTTCGGTATTTTTTTAATTTTATTATTTCCATGCTTCTCATTCCTAGTTTTCTATTACTATCTGTTGTCTCATATGCTTCAGTTTTCTACTATCCTGTTGTTGTTATTGCTTATGTTTCCATAAATGCTGTGATTATACTTTCCTTGAGCCGAGAGTCTATTGGAAACAACCTATCTAACTGCACAAGATGTAAGCTCAGTGTACACTCTACACTCCTCAGGCACCACTTGTGGTATTAAACTGTGTATGTTTTGTTCTAAATTTCAGCAAGTATTTATTTGCAAGTTTAGCCATAATGCAAGAGGAATTTAGACATAATGGAGAAGGATTCACCAAACCTTTTAGCATTTGCAATTACGAATGCTTCCAAGGCCCACTTTGAATAGATATAATCTCCTACTTTCCCCGTGAATGAATTACTGTCCTTGCTTGCTATGAGGGTCAAAACAACTGGAAGCAACACCGACCACTGAAAGACAGATTAGCTTGTTAATAGAGAATCATGGCAATAGAGAATAACGGTTGGAGTTTATACGTATTGCATGATCAAAGTTCTGAGTACACACCAGTTGAGCTTGACCAGGTTCAAAGTAGATGGCAAGTGCATAAGCTATTCCAGTAACACAATATACAACACAAAGCAAGACGAGATAATTATCCAAAATCGAAGATCTCGGATTGTTGAAGAAGTAGAACATTGATAAATAAACTGCAGGCTTTATAATTGTATTGATATGGTCAACTGTATCCTTAGCCATAAAATATGCCAAACCGCTCATGCCAGATGCACTCTCTCTCCAGTAATGTAATTTATCTAGAGAAAATGATCTCAAAGCCGCAATCTTTGTGAGAAGAGCTGAAAAATATTTTTGAAGATTAGAACTAAGGTAATAAAGATATATGGAAGAGAATTCTCCCAAGTCCTTTTCTGAGATGCTTTGCTTCTTTGAGATATTAACAGTAAGGAGGGTCAGACAACAACTGCAATTTAAAATTGAAAACTTTTTCTCCTAAATTTGCAAATAAAAATAACGAACTGTCATTAAGTCATCAATTCTCTGAATAAAGATTTAAAAACTGAAGTATATACACTGTTTTGAGGTTTTGAACTTACGAACTGCAATGACGGTGTAAAGGTACCCCATGAATCCAAAGGTTTCATCACTCACTTCAGCAAGTGTTCCCAAACAGAGTCCAGCAAGTAATAGAATAAGAAAATCAACTGCTTGTATCCTGGCTTCACGCAATCGCTGCTTGCCGACTCTGACAATAGATGCCAACAATCAAAACAAATGCAAACTCAAAAACATTTCTAAATCAACTAAAAGAATTGGGCACACATTTTTCCTTGAGTAACAAACATCATAGCAGCTAACAGAACAATACAGAAGTAAAGAGGACATAGAAAATAATAGGGAGAACATAACATACCAAAGAACAATTAGAAGGTATACAAGGAGATAAATTTATTATTACCTTCCAAGGAAATACTTATATTGAAGCAAAACACCAGGTGTTTTCCGATTGGACAAGTCCGACCATGCCAAAAAGTTGAATCGCATGCGGTCCTTCTTCTGCTCAGCATTGGATTTTACATCTGCCCACAGGTCTGCAGATTGTTCGGAGGTAACAGTTGCAGGACTTGTTAAATCAGCTGAATTATCTCCAACCGAAGATGCTCTTGATCCAGAAGATTCTAGCATGTCTGGTGGTATGGGGTAACCATTATGAAGCATCCATCTAAGGGGAAGATCTTTATAGCTCAATCCAGTGCTTGGGAGTTTATAAATTCCTTCTAAAATATCAATGAAATGATCAGGAGGATTAACGCGATCAGGTACAGTTATTCCAATGCCTGCAAAGTACTCTTCAACTGTCTTTACTGGTCCATGATATACTGTAAGCCCACCCTTGGCTAGAAGTATCAAATCATCAAACATTCTGAACAAAGTATAGCTGCAAAAGGATTGTAAGAGATTCGGTTAATTATTTTAGAAAAGATAATTTTCCTTAATATATTACATAGAACCAAAATGAGTCTTTGTCAACATCCCAAATGTGTCTGTTTTCCTTCTATATGGGTTTGGTTTAGCCAATCTTCACAAATTTCATCAACTTCTTGTCCCTCCATTCTTAAGTTCTCTAATTGTCCCTCACATCCTATAACTTTGCCGGTTAAATAAAGCTCTTGTTTTCACTTCTCACATGTGGTAAGTTCTCTCCACGGAGTTTGAAGGCATGACTCTCAAATATTTTTTAAATTTTTCAAAAGGATCTCTTGACTTACTTAAATTAACTATCACACATGAGTATTTATATGTATTCTTCAATATGCACCTATTATATACATGTATCATACAAGCATCTAATAATTCATGCATTTGCAATTATACGGTACTTCATTTACAACATCTTAACCCAAAAGTTTTATTATGGATAAACAAAAAGATACTGCAATTGATAAAAGTCACATGATAACCACCAGGGAATGCAGATGGAAGAAGATGAATAGAGTAAGACCAAAAAAACGTAAGTCTATCATTCGTAACATCACCTTGGTTGGTGCACCACCATGCATACATTTACTCCTTCAAGAGCTTCACGACGAGTTGCTCTGAGCAACAGTTGAGATGAAGAGCTATCCAAACCAGAAGTGGGTTCATCTAAGATTAACAAAGAAGGTTCCATAACCATTTCCAGCCCAACATTGACTCTCTTCCTCTGACCTCCAGAGATGCCTCGCTTTTCCACTGTCCCCACAATTGAATCTCTCACAGGTTGCAATCCCAGGGACTCTATGACTCTTTCAACAACTAAAACCTTTTCAGGTTTAGGCAAATCAGCTGCCAACCTGGAAGAGTGATTCAACAAAGAAGAGTAGACTAGCATCAGATGAATATAGTATCAAAAAACAGCAAGCTAACAAGTGAAAGCAGTAGCAAAAGTAAACTAACTTCCTTTTGAATAATATAACCTGGTCATATCTCTGCCTAGTTTGTGTTTGACAATAATAGACGGCACAGAGATTTCAGACCCTCACATGAATACTTTGAAAATCCATTGACTAGTATCAGACAGTGGTTTCTAACGATAATGGGTAGGCATGTAGCACTCCAGAATAAGAAGGAAAATAAATGCATGACCTTTCCAATCCACAAACAACTGGAACCAGTCACCATCAAAATGTAGAGTGTAGACTGATGGTTGAAGTCATGAAACTTATGAAGCAAAAGAATGACATACTAATGTTACCAGTTTCAAAAAGAAAAAAAAATGCCATGCAGAAAAGATATTATATGAATGCATAGATTCGTACTAACAAAACTGCAATAGCATACCTGCACCGAGCACTAAACCAAAGATTCTCCTCCACAGTTAAATTTCCGTGTACTATGTCGTCTTGAGGTACAAAGCCAATGATTTTCTTGTATGACTGCATCGGTTCATTCTTCCCATTTATGAGAATCACACCATTCATGGCACACCCAGCAGCCTTCCCAGTCAATGCAGAAAGAAATGTTGTCTTTCCAGCACCAGATGGACCCATAACAGCAGAAACACGGCCAGGTGATAATTTTCCTGATACACACCTCAATAGATGCTTGTTTTTCCCTTTCAAAGTAAGTGTCAAATCTTTGAAACATACCTCAATGGGAGGTCTAGTTCTAATCTCTATATCACTTGCCATTGAGATTACACCAGAAAATGTCAAATTCTTATTCTGCTCCTGCATAGCTTTTTCTTTCTCAATTTGACCATATGCATATTTAAAGATTTGGCTCTTGGTTTGCAATTTTTCAGCCTTAGGCTTTTTCATATTTTTTTCCCCAATCTCAATATTGAAACCATCATGACTATCAGGATTTTCTTCAAGCTCTTGCACCATCTTTGTGAGGTTGGTTTGCTTTTTAGCTTTGGCGTGAGACATACCTAAGGGCAAGGGGGGTAAGGCAGCTTCTGAACGAGATCTAGCGTGACTAGGAGCCTTATGTGGATCCTGTTGACTTACATATTTCTTCCGGGAGAATGTCCTTGACAATTGAGATTGTAGACCAGTTGCATGCTTGCGAGCAATCTCTTTAGCAGATTTCCATTTCTCACGTGCCTGTACATTCTCCCTTGCACTTTTTGCTGCACGTTCTCGGGACTTCGCTTGTTTTCTCTCCCTGCTGCTCAGCACTTGGTCAGAACAGTTGTATATAATGACAAGTATAAGTGTAATTCCACCCTATTAGAAATGGAAACCGCAGTCACATGTCACACTTAAGTAAAATAGCAATCTTAGCTCAATTAGATACTAAAATATGCATGTTTGTGGATGAAGCATGCCGAGTATACATATGTCATATCTATTATATGCCTCTATGAAACACAAAACAAGTGTATAAGTCAGAAAAGAAGGGAAGTCTTTTCAGATTAAAGGAGCACTTGTAAACTCATGCATGACATAGTTCAATTGACATACTTATAGAACTTTCACATTTTGAATCTCTAACAGGCATCCATTGCAAGCGTATCAGATGTTTCAGCTAATGCAGCATGAATATGATTATTACAAGGAAACATGGACATTAGATTTGACGTTCATTGGTGAAAATTAGCAATGTCAAACAGACTTATCAGTGATCAATTGAGAACTCCAAGAAATGAAGTTGATTAAATTAGAAAATTTCAAATAAAAAGAAGCAAGTTATTGAAGAAGCTTGTTGGTTAGTTGTGACTTGTTATAGATGAAAATCAAACGAAAAGGAAATGTAAAATATTATATCTTGTGCGAGCTGTCCTTCTTTTGGGTTCAATTATGCTATTTACGCAGCCATTATTCTTCTGTTATCAGAAAAAGAGGAGTAGAAGTTACGTCCAGACTAATCCCTCCCATTCCCACCTCCTTCGGTAAGGAAATAGCAGATGTTAGCTGAAGACAAATCTATTCTTTTGCAGGTTTATTTCTGTTCTTTCTGGCATGAATTACTCACTTCCCTCTCCCACTTCAAGCCTTAAAAAAATTAAGCCATACTAGCTAACACGCCAGGAGCATTATGACATTATCTCAAAAGTAAAACCTTATATAGACAATCAATATTTGTACAGCATAGGAGTGAAGACAACTTACAAAAAACATAATACCATAAGCTGTGATATTTTGATTATCTGATTGTGATTCACAAATAGCTAATTTATAGCAGCCTGCATGTCCATAACTATTGATAAATACTTGATGATGATGGCAATGTTAGACCAGAAAATATTTCCAGAAATAGAAATCGAGAAGTACATGCAATTAGTTGTTACTTAAGGTATAACTTTTCATCTTGTCGTATTATCTTCAAGTTACAAGTTCACATATTCTGTAGCATGACAACTATATGATGTCTCATATCATAAAAAAGAATTATCTTCAAGTTACAAGTTCACATATTCTGTAGCATGACAACTATATAATGTCTCATATCATAAAAAAGAATTTAAGTAAATCTTTCTCTTAGTAGAGAAGAATGTGAGGCACATCCCACCACCAAAATAACAATCTTGGTAAGGTGGATGTCCAATATGCTCATATCTTTATACGTCCTGCTCATTTCTAGTAATAATTATTGGATATCCATCTAACATATTTTAACAGTTCTAGTAGCCTAGGCAAAGAAGATAATTGGATATGACAGCATGCAGAATTTGCATTATCAGTATTCTTTTTTGTATTTCACTTGGAACCTCACAAGCTGCTATGACACACCAAGGAAATTTCGTTTTTCAAGTGTGTGTTTTTCTTTTTCCTTTTGTATTTTTTCTTTTGAAGTATGTTACAAGTGAGACAACACAACCAAACAGGCATTTTATAAAGCAACACAGAACCTAATACAGAGACAAAACAGACTATCGCATGAGATGAAGACTTACTTGTTTGAGATGTAGAACCAGTTCTACAGTAATGCCTGGAAAAGCATAAACAAACAGTATGATAAGAGAATGGATTAGCATGAGCTTCTAATATGAGCAAAAGGATGAGCCGATTTAAACAGAAGTAACATTTTGCTATTTGCTGCCTAAACAAGAAGGGGAGGAAAGAGAAAGCATGGTAAGATGCATGTTTCCCGGTTTTGGGATGAATATAAATACCCTTTATTGCAAGGAATCTTTAGTGCAGTAGTTGGACAGTAAAATCCTGCTGAACAAAACAGTTCAGTAGTACTCATAACATCAGCCCAGACATCTGCTCCACCGCAAGTATGATTTGCCTGCCCTGGAGGAGGTTGATAACGGTACCTTCATATTTTGAGGCAAGAAATATTAGTTGAAGGATGCAAAAAAATCTGGTCATGTAAGAATAAGAACTCCAAAGATTGTGAAACTTACGGTTCACATGCACCAGAGTCATCATCAAGATCTGAAATAGGGCAATATGCACCTAATGGGCAGGCTTCAATCGGAAAATAGGAGAATAAACAAACATAAAACAGATGTAGATGAAAAAGAATAACCATAAAATTATGCCAAGGGTGCAACTTATGATTGTTTATCAGATAAGCAAATTCATCACTTTAAAAATTTGTAAAGATCAACCTCAAATAAAATAAGATAAATATAAACAGTGTCTTGATATCAAGCAATTCTGAAATGATAGAAAACACTATCTCTTGATAGTAAGCAACTTCGAGATGTTGCTTGGTCCAAATTGTTTGAGCACATCTACTTCAGATAGTGGTCATGGTTTCAATGACTTAAAGCAAATATTCTTGTAGATACTTACGTATCATGCAGGTGAGACCACGAGGACAGAAAAAACCTTCACAACAAGGTTGACAATCAAGAATTCTAGGTGGCATTTCCTTTGCATCTTTAAGGCGAACCACATTATCTCCAACACTACAAGCCCATCCTGGCTCGCATCCAGGAGCCCATGATGATAGGTTACAATTCGTGTTAGGTTTCAGGTTACCTCTTCCTTGCGTTAAAAGTTGAGAATAGAACTTTATCTCCGCTGCTGTACACAAGCGCTTCAGTACATCACCTATTCGACCACCGAAGATGTCATGAATATGAAAATAAAGACAATAGAACAATTAGTAGATAGCTCCACAGAGTGATCTTACCATGTCAATGGTATTAGAAGCAATCAAATCTTAAATGCATTACTTGTGGAAATTAACTATTGATCACCACAAAAGTGAACTTGCTAATCAAATGTTTAGCAACCAAAGGAACTCATATTATTATCTTATCACAAAAAGTAAGGCTACACACTACATTTTTTCATAAGTTCCTGAATTCTCATGATGCAGAATGTATAGAACATTATGAATTAGACCAGCAAACTTTGAACTAGAAAATATACAAACTCAGAATCTTATCCAGCAATTGGTGGTACCTTTTGTCTGATTAATGCATGCTGTCAAAAAATCTGTGTTTTCGGTGAAATTAAAAGCCGCGTTCCACTCAGCATCCCTACAAAACGATCAGCATTCATCAACTGAAAACGAGCTTTCAAAGTTCTTTAGGATGACTTAACAAAGCCAACACTATAACAACTAAAGTGAAATAAAACTTGGGAAAAGATTTTGCGAATTGGCTTAATGACATAGGAATTGAAGAATATACTTTCCTACAGCAAGATAAGAGACGATTTTCGAGATGATTTATCTATTATGAAACAATTTAAGATTAAAGTACTACTAAGATAGTAAGAATACAACCACCAAGACTTAAAGTTTAATAGTACGTGGAGATATTAGTTATGCAGGACTGTAAACTCGTAACCAAACACCGTACTTGGTGTGCTGAATTTTATACATAGCAACTTATGCTTACTTTAATACATGAATAATCAACCAAACGACCCTTAAATCCTCGGCATTTTCTAATAACATAACAAATTATAACTAGATTAAAAGACTTGTACCTAACGAATATTAGACCTAAAGTAAGTCTACTACAAGTCATGTTCATTAATTGAACTAATAGGCTTGGAATTCCATTATATGCTAAGTAAATAAATAGATGTTCCTTATTTGAGTTTGTTCTGAAGAGGTTTTTCCAATATTAGTAAATTTTCTGTGTAATTCCCCAATGTTTTAAAGCAAATGCATTCAACCAATCTATCATAACATCGTTGGACGTTGAATCGGCACAAAAATTGAAAATAAAAAAAAAATCACGCATGCTGAAGAGAAATCGAGAAAATGAGCTTACACATCATCGATGCAGAACTTCAAATTATTGGTAACAGCAGGATCAAACAAGGAAGTGAAATTGCTAAAACTGCTATAAAGGACCTGGGCCAAAAGCGGTTTCGACCCGGGATTACCGCTCTGCTGCTGCTGCTGCTGTGCAGCGATTTGATTCACCGAGATGATGAAAAAAACCAAAAAAATTACGAAGATTCGAACAGAGGCATTGTTTTTCTGCCATTTCTGACTGCACATTTTCATCAAGGACCATCACAAGTGTGTTGATTTTGCAGCTGATAATGAGAATTTTAATTTTGAGATGAAATTGGAGAGGAAATAGTGGGAGAAAGCTAGGGTTTGGGGGCATGGAAGAAGAAAAATGGTGATTTCTCGGAGGGAAGAAATGGCGGGGAGAGCAAGTAGGAGAAGAGGAGAGAGATGGCATGCATTTTGTATTTGGGCCGTTAGATTACGCAACGGTATTTTGAAACCATATATCAAAACTTATGCTCTTATTATAGAAAAAAAAAATTACTCGACAAAGCAAAACTATATATATATATATATTATGTATTTTTATCCAAATCAAATAAGATTAATGAATTTGAGTCAAATAAAAAGAATTAGATGATTTCATTTCTGAAATTTAGATTTTAATTATTTCTCTTTGTATTGATTCACTTTGATACAGTACGAACAGATATAAAATATATAAAGTGAATTGATACATTGATAGATAGTGAATCTATAAGTTGTTAATTAATCAAATTTGAGCTACATATGATTGGTAATTAGGGCTTTAATTTTATTTTATTTTTACTAAGTTTAATATGAAATGAAATGAATAATATCTATATCTTTTGTTTAGTATATATGTGGTTATTTGTTATTGATTGAAATTGATATTCAAGTGTTAAATGCATAAACAGTAAAAGATTAATTTAACTAAGATAATAAAAGTTATGTGAGATAGCTTGAAGTATAAATTATCTCATTTAAAAGACACAAAAATTTTATGAAGTATCCCGTGTACTTATATTTATATAATTTATATTTATATCATATTAAAAGCATGAAAGTTCTTTGAAATGCAATAAATCACTTTGCTTTAGATAAAATTGTTTGTTCACCATTTTCCTTTAATTATTACGCAATTATTGTAATGATATTATATATTGACTATGATAAATATGATAAAAATTAAATAGAGAAGATTTTCTTATTGTTAAATTCCTACCTGGAGAATTTTTTCCAACTAAATAGATGTGATATGGAAAAAAGTGATAAACTAAGAACTTCTAACTATGGAAAATTTGACTATCTCTCAATAATTATAGTTCGCGAACTTTCATTTTGATTAGTATATTAAATAAATGAAAAAGATATTTGCATTAAATATATCATATTTTTTCTTGTCTAAATAATTATTTTTTTATATCAAATTATAATAATTCATCGAAAATTGATGCTTCATATAATATAGTGATAAAAGTCCAATACTAAGGAAAACAAATTAAATCAAAAAACCTAAATCTTCATATCTAGTATTTCTCCATCCTCAAAACTTTATTATTAAAATCTTTGATTAAAATAAGTCATATTACCCCACTACTATTTGGTGGTACACTTAACTTTTGTTGCCTAATGACAAGTGAAACCAAAAATCTCATAGGAAGGAATAAAAAACTATCAAAAAGGATTTAGTGCAAGTATGACAAATTCCATTATATTCTATATATATATCATAGTGGTCAATCAAAATAATGACCAATTGAATAATTTGTAAAAAGAAAATATGAATTACAAATTCTTATTAAAATAGTCTTAATACTAAACATTGGGTTAAGCTACTTGGATAGTTGAAATTCATTTTAATATACATGTGAATTTGTTTCAGTAATATATAAAAAAGTTAATGGTAAGAAACATATATAAATTATTATTTTTCTTGTGAGTTTAATATTTTAATTATTTATTATTAATTTTGTCTATATAAACTATTATTTTTTTTCCGCAAGTTTTATATTTATCTATTGACTTCATTTATATTAAAACACATATCGATATTAAATTTTGATAAACGATTATACAATACCAAAATCAAAAATTAATTTTATTTTGATATTTTCAATAAACAAAACTAATTTTTATTCTGTTACGTAAAAATATTACATAAATTATACATATATTAGTAGCAAGAACAATAACATATGTTTTACATTAAATAGACCAAACCCTGATTGGTACATCAATAATACAGAATAAATCATATAAATTTATGAACAATCTAAAGTCATATCAATAATACACCCCCTCCCCCCTTCTTTTTTTGCTTTTCTTAAATAAAAGGAAAATTTAGAAATATAATAAAAATGAAAATCTCTCACAAAACTTCAATAAATTTCAAAGTGAAATATATATTCAAATATAATTTTATTTTTATACATATTTTCAACTTAACTTAAAATCCTATATAGATTTTTTTTAGTATCATTAAAAACCTACTTATAATTTAAAATAGATGTGTAGTACTATATAGTGCTTTCTTGAGGGAAAAAAATGAAAAAAATTTGAAAAATATGGGAATTTAACGGCAGCCATTTCTAGCTCCCGACAATATCATGATAAAACACGGTATCCGTACCTGTGAATAGAAAGTGAATACAAAAAGACATTAAAATATTTTTTTTTTTAAAAAGACAGATCGATGTGTAAATTTTTATCATGTTAAATTAAATTAATATTTTTGTGATGACTCGAATATCTTGATTATGAAAAAAAAAAAAGCATTTTTTTAATTATTTCATAAGTTATACTTTTTGACTTTTGTTTTTATTTATTTGTTTTTTTACTTGAAAGAATTTTTAAAAAACAGATATGTATAATGTATTAAAATATTTTTTTATATCGAAATTCTCAATATGCCATGTTAGAATTTTAAAGTTAAAAAGTTATTTCAAAATTATTATCTCACTCTTAATATAAAATAAAATATATATTCAAATTACTTAATTAATTTATTTTTACTTCTCGTACCAAACAGTAATATTCATTTTCCCACCTCATGAATATTTTATAATTATAAAATAAAATATGTCATACAAATTGATTATTTTTAAGTATAAAATATGCTAATTTTAGACGGTAAATAATGTCTCATTCTTTTTAATGATTCACCATCATCCTTGCATGAAAACTTTAAAAATACCTTCAAATATTTATTTGGTCAAAGACGTTGTATTAATCTTTGAAAATTTATCTTTAAATATCTATCTAATAATAAATTTTGAATTAAATTTTAAAAATCATACTTTGAATATCTATTTGATCAAACTTTGAAAACTTATTTTAAATAGTTTTAAAAAAGAAATATTAGCATCAATTTTGATGGCAATGATCTACTCATGACAAACTAGGAATAGAAAAAAATTTCAACAAGCAAGTGTACAATTTGAGTTGGTCATTACACAAATACAACAAGAGATTTGTTAAAGGGTTTACATGTTGAAAGACGCTAAAAAACATTTAGATGTCACTTTTTGATTTCAAAAATATGTAAGTAGATGTTTGTTTTCTTGAGATTTAGTGGTTTGAAGAAAACAAACATCTATTTACATATTTTTGAAATAAAAACTGACATCTAAGCATTCTTTTATTGTCTTTCAACATGTAAACCCTTTGACATATTTCTTGTTGTATTTGTATAATGACCAACTCTTGTACAATTGCTCGTTGAAAAATCTTTCTATTCCTAATTTGTCATGTGTGGTAAATCATTGCCCCAAAAATTGGTGCTACTACCTCTTTTTGGAATTATTTCCATCTTCTTTCTTTTTATCAATTCGGATGTGTTACACACCCCTACACATTGTTTGAAGATATATTTTCAAAGTCTCGTTTAAAATCTATGATTATATAGACATTTAAAGCAAAATTTTCAAAATCTTTGACCAGACAAATGTTTGA
Organism: Solanum lycopersicoides; assembly: GCA_022817965.1. Taxonomy (NCBI): domain Eukaryota; kingdom Viridiplantae; phylum Streptophyta; class Magnoliopsida; order Solanales; family Solanaceae; genus Solanum; species Solanum lycopersicoides. The sequence continues at coordinate 71,799,788 of CM040628.1, forward strand.
AGATAAGTTTTCAAAGTTTGATTCAAAATCTTTGATCAAATAGATATTTGAAGGTATGTTTGAAAAGTTTGATCCAAATCTACGATTAAATAGATATTTGAAGATAAGTTTACAAAATTTGATTCAAAATCTTTGATCAAATAACATTTAAAGTAAAAAATTTCAAAGTCTAATCCGAAGTCTGACCAAACAAATATTTGAAGTAAAATTTTCAAAGTTTAACTCAAAATTTATGGTCAAATATATATTTGAAGATAATTTTTTGAAAGTCTAATTCTAACTCAATGGTCAAATATACATTTAAAGTAAAATTTCAAAGTCTAACCCAAATTCTATTACTAAACAAATATTTGAAGATACATTTTCAATGTTTTGATCCAATATCTATGACCAAATAGGTATTTGAAGATAAGTTTCAAAGTTTGATAAAAAAAAATCTATCATCAAATAAACATTTGAAGTAAAATTTCAAAGTCTAATTTAAAATATATGATCAAACAAATATATAAAGATAAGTTTTCAACGTATGATCCAAAATATATGACCATATAGAAATTTAAAGATAAGTTTTCAAAGTCTGATTCAAAGTATATGATCAAACAAATATTCGAAGATAAGTTTTCAAAGTTTGATCCAAACTCCATCATCAAACAAACATTTTAACTAAATTTTTCAAATGTAATTCAAAATCTATAACCAAACAAATATCTGAAGATTAATTTTTCAAGTCTGAATCCAAATTCTATGATCAAATAGATATTCAAAATAAATTTTCAAACCCCAATACAAAATCTACTATCAAATAAACATAAAAATATTTACTTAAACACTAATTTAGAATATAGCTCTTTCATTTTTATTTGATAACTATTAATAGCATCACTCCCATTTTTTCACTTTATTCCTATTGATTCTGATATTTTACAATGAAAAAAAATATTTAAAAACTATTTCCCATAAATCCAATTATCATTTCGTATGAATGGAAGATGACCATTATTATAAATATATAAATAGTTAATAACAATTGATTGCTCTAAAAAAAATTAGATGATTTTTAACTCTAATATATTCACTTATTTTATATTATGAAAATAGCGAAAAAATAAATTTAATTGTAAAAAAAAATGAAGGGAAAAGGAATAAAAAGCGAGGATACAAGCTGAAAAACTCCAAAAGAAGGGACTGAGCAGTGAAAGAGAAGTCATAAAGAGGTGCATTTGCAGAATTTTGATTCCATTTCTACTGTCCATTTCCTCTCTCTCTCTCTCTCTCCTCTCTCACCTCGTGACATCCGTCCTTCTCCACTTCTCACCAATCATCAACGATTTCTCCCCATCCATATATTACTACTATTGCTATTTGTGGCTTCTCGAGTACGGTTGTTGTTTTTCCTCACTTGAACTTGCTGCTGTAATTTGGATCGGCCGGAATCAATTGTAAGTTTAATGAGCATTTTTGTGAATAGATGAAATTGTGTGTTTTTTGTTCATTTGTTGTACAAGTGTGTAATCATCAGGTGATGAATCTGTTTGAAATGGATCGAGTTGATCAGAATTTGTTGTGATTGATTCAGATATGTGTATGTACTGTTCTGTGTAATTTTTTTTCAACAGTATTTTCCTCAGTTGAACGAGTTTGGATCGGCTGGAACAAAATGTAAGTTTAATGAGCATTTTTGTGATTTTTTTTGTGCATAGATGAAATTGTGTGATGAATGAGTTTGTTTATTTGTTGTAGGAGTGTGTAATCATCAGGTGATGAATCAGTTTGAAATGGATCGAGTTGATTAAAATTTGTTGTGATGAAATTGAGTGTATTTTGTGCTTCATTCTGAGTGAACTGTTAATGATGAGTATGAATTATTTTGTTCAGTTGTTGTACAAAAGCAATGGATCGAGTTCGAGTTGATTGAAATTTGTTGTTATTGATTTAGATACGTGTATGTACTTTTTTTTTATACAGCATTCTTTCTCAGTTGAATGAGCTGTTACAATTTGGATCGGCTGGAATTAAATTTAAGTTTAATGAGCATTTTTGTGATTTTTTGTGCATAGATAAAATTGTGTGTTTTTGTACTTTATTACGACTGTTCATGTGTGAAGTAATGATGAGTATGAGTGAGTTTGTTTATTTATTGTAGAAGTGTTTAATCATCAGGTTGATGAGTCTGTTTGAAATGGATCGAGTTGATCAGAATTTGTTGTGATTGATTTAGATATGTGATATGTACTGTTTTTTCTTATACAACATTCTTGCTCAGTTGAATGAGCTGTTGTAATTTGGATCAGCCGGAATTAAATGTAAGTTTTATGAGCATTTTTGTGATTTTTTTACTAATAGATGAAATTGAGTGTTTTTGTGTGCTTTATTCTAAGTGTTCATGTGTGAAGTAAGAATGAGTAGGAGTGATTTTGTTCATTTGTTGTTGAAGTGCGTCATTATCAGGTAATGAATCTGTTTGAAATGGATCGTGTTGATTAAAAATTGTTTTGATGAAATTCAGTGTATTTTGAGCTTCATTCTGAGTGTTCAGGTGATGAATCTGTTTGAAATGGATTGACTTGATCAAAATTTGTTGTGATTGATCCAGACTAAGGCTTTAGTTCGCTCTGTATATGTGTGTACTGTTTTGTGTTTGTGTTGTCTATCAGTGTGTAATTGCGAAATCTGAAAGAAAAAAAAAAGGAGAGGTTATTTGTAGGTGAAATATTGATCGAGTTGATCATAGGTTGTTGTGATTGATCATTTGATTGAGATTGCGTTGTGTGTTGTTTTTGCTTTACTTTAGTCTTTAATTTGCTTATTCTCAGTTCTTTCTTCTGCTTAATCTGAAAGATCCATTGGCGTTTCGTAACCAAAATCTGTGTATTTGGCATTTGATCACCTAATAATTGAAGAACTATCCTGAAGTAAACAGTAATCATGAGTTGGCATCAAAGGGAAAGAAAAAGTAATGATGGCACAGTGAATTGTATCTTGCTCTGTCTATCTGTGTGTGTTTTAAATGACTACAATGGAATTAAATAAATTCTAATGTCCTCTACATTGATAACTAGTTTAGAGGTTTGGGTAGTTTATTTGAATTGCATGATCGGCTCATTTAAAAGTTTAAACTATTAAAGAGGTATACTTATGGTTTATTGAGTTTAGCTCTGCATAAGTTGTTGGGTTAAAAGTATACACATGGAAGGATTTTTCCATGGTGCGCTTAAACACCTCGCATTGCATTTTTCGAATTTCATGTCATTTTCTCTTTTCTTCAGAAGTGTTGTCTATAGGTGCTAGTGTTCTGAGATGATTTTCAAAGAGAGTCTGCCTTTCTGATTTATATGACCATCACCAAAGAATGTTGTCAAGGGCCCCACATGAATACAACAGAAAAAGTAGGTACACCTAATTCATGGTTCACAGTCCCTTCAGAAAGCTTGAATGTGGATTCTCATTTTGTACCTAACTATGAATCCAATCCTTATTCCTTACTGCTATTATAATCTACAGGCAGTTGTATTCAATTGTGTGAGTTACCTTTAATTTTAGTTGATTCCATTTTAGGTCATTTGAAAAAGAAACACAAGTGTATTATTACTTGTTACAAAAACAAAGAGAAGCACTGATATATTAGTTCTTTGCAATGTTCTTGTACTAAAATTTGTTTGGAGGGAAATGGATGTTCTGCGTCTCGGAGCCCAGATAATTGGCTTTCTCTTTTTATCATTCTTAATTTCTACACAGCAATAATCATCAGTATTCATTGTTGCGTGCTTTTATCTGATAGAAAAATAAAACTGCTCAGATGATTACGCACGAGCAAGATCCAGATGTCGTTCGGTGGGGTCTTCAGTTGTTTGATAGTGATCCTTACTCTAACTGCGCATATAGTGGTGCCATGCCCCAAAACAGCTTAGATTACTATCAGGACCATTACTTCAAAGGTGATCATTTTAGTACAGAATCTGGCAATGAGGAAAATCACAATTTCAATGCACAGCGTCTCCAGGAAGAACTGTCTCAGCTTTCAGTCGCTGAACCACCTTCAATTCTCCATCAAATGGCAGAACATACACAAACACATTTTTATCCACAAGACTGGTTTAGTCAACCTATGGGAAACTACAATATTGGTATTGGAAGTGTTTGCTTTTCCCAACCTTATAAATATAGTTCTTGGGTTAATTTATTCTGACTATTCATATTATAATTTCCAGGAGAAGAGAACTGTGATGAAGAAGAAACTAATGATGGAGCTTCCACTTCATGCTCTAGCCCAGGAAAAGAGTCATATACAGGGGAGGACTGGTCATATTCACTTGAATTGACGGATGAATATGATCTTGATGGTGAAGTAGGGAAACGATTGAACCAGATGATTCCAATTCCTGTAAGCATTCTATGTCCATATGTATAATGAGTTAGCTACTAAGATTTTCAACTGTTCTCCTTTTCATGATCAACACAGTCATCTGAAAAAATCGGGATTCGTGTGCCAGAAGTAGTTGGAGACATGTCTCATTGTTGTTAAACTTCATTCTCTGTAGACACTTGAGAGATATACTTGTTTTTGTCTCTAAACTTTGTTGTGCCTCTTGAAAACAATCTTTGCCTTTATGCTCATACAACTTCTATGCTTGCCTTTGCAGCATATTCCTAGAATCAATGGAGAAATACCGTCAATTGATGAGGCAACCTTAGATCATCAAAGACTTCTTGACCGGTATTATACAATTTCTTTGATGGAAGATGTGAATGTTTGGTTCAAACATCTACAAACCTTATGCTGGTTGTATATAACCTTGCAACTGTTTTTTTGCTCTAAATTTACCTCACCACTTCTGAAAAGATGCTGATGGACAAATTATATTTTGGCAAAATTAAATATCATCTTGTTTCATAAGGATTCATCATTATTTACTATATTTTGTATGTTTTTCTATTGTTTGAAAAATTGCAGCTGTTAAGTTTAAACTGATTAAATAATGTAAATACCTATCAAAAAGGAGAAAATAATAGGACAAGAACAAACCAGAAAGAAATACTCCCTTCTGTCTGCTTTATGTGGATCTACTATTATTTGAGAAATCGAACAACTTTTTCTTTGACCATAACTTTTTCATAATTCTTTGTGTAAATTTTTTTGGTAAAGAACTCTTTGTGTAAATTTTATTTTAAAAAGACTAATAACTCGATTTTATAATTGAAACCGAAAAGTAGATTGTTTGTCCCTTGTATTCCTTCATTCTTTTTTAAACAAAGGGGTTCATTTTAACTCACTTTGAACCAATTTATGCAGCACTTTTTCGGTTTTTGGATGTTACAAAATATTTGCACCATTTTATTTCTATACAACTTTCACAACATTCATGAATCTAAATTTATTAAGTTCTTCATACTTTAATTTTGATGTGATGTTTACTCTCTTTGTAACCTCAACTTTGCTATTCTCTTTTATAATCCAATTATTTATTATATACATCAAATGAATTTCTTAATTCTTAAACTTCATGTCTAGTTAAATACTATAACATAAGATGAAACGAGGGAGTATATATGAAGAATTTGTGAGTGTGTTCCCTGTTTGTTTATCTTCTTTGTCATTCTTTTGTTTAAGGTGCAGAAGTTTGTTTATTTCTACAGATTACAGGTTTATGAACTAGTCGAATTTAAAGTTCAAGGTGATGGGAATTGTCAGGTCAGCTCTACTACAGTCATCATTCAATTCTTTTCAATTAAAAGTCACAATCTTCCCTAGCACAATTATTTACTAGATAGTTGAGGATATCTGTAGTTTTGTTTAGTGTTCAAAAGAGGAGGGCAGGTTTAGTATTTCGATTTCTTAAGAAAGTAATGACTTGAGTTAAAGAAGTTTGAAAAGGCTGTCTTTTCATTTTATAAATTTCTTGAGTTATACAAAGTAGATAATGAACGGGAGATGGAACAACATATTCTATATTTTAAGAAACAAATCACTATTTTCAGTTTGTCCAAATAGGGGAACTTACTCCCCGTATGTGAAATGTAAATAGCTTATGTATCGGAGTTACTAACTTCTAATCGCAATTTTAACAAGCTATGTAATGATAATATCATGTAAGCACTTATCATAAGATACACTATGGGGAAAATGAGGAATGGACGCTGAAAGACTATTGCATCTGTCATTTGGTTAAGAAGCTCCACCCAGGAAAGCCGTCTCATATGGTTATGGGATGCTATGCGGTTGCAATATAAAATCTGAAATTTAATGTTGGAACCAGCCTAGAAAATAAAGTGTTATAGATATATCTTCCCTGAAAAACCAAAAGTTTGGAATAATAGGAACATGATTTGGTTACACCACTTTTCCCGTAAGCTCTAGTTTTCGCTGCTACAATTCACACAAGTCTGTATTTTTTACCTTTGATATCCATATGTCACTGTCTTCTTACGCTAGACAAATGCTAAAAAAGTCTTTTTCTTAAACATTAGTCAAAGTTTATGCGAGAAGTGATGAACTACTAACCAAAAAAGGAGAAGTTATGCAGTTTGGGGATGTTAAAGCTGAGGTTATCTTAGGTCAATTATTAGGGTTGCAAATTATGTATTTAAGAAATAGAGAAATATGAATAATCAAATTGGTTTTCAGTTAGTAACTTTGAGAACTTCGCATAACAAGAAGAAAAGAGGAGAGGAAAATGAGAATAACCTCTCTTAGGGATTCAACTAAAAAGGATGCTCACCTTGTTTAAGCTTATATTTAATATTTGATCCTCCTGAATGCTTCCTATAAAAGATTTTTTTGATATAAGTCAATAGTCTAAAATAATTGCATTCTAAATCTCAAGTTCTTTCATCGATCAATCAAATCTCAAGTTCATCATTTAAATAACTACATCTCCATCCAAATTACATCGACTCCTGCTATGTCCAATCATCTGTAACCATTTAACTTATTGGGGCTCAAAGCATTCCAATACTACTTTGCTTATATATGCTAGAGATTCTCTAAATCTTACACTTACTTCTACATTGTCATACCAGTCTTTAACCAAATTATTATTAAATATCAGACCTAATAGTGTAACAACATAGCTAAACTTGCATCCCAACTAAATGGTATCACCTACAGGAATCTTTTGCTTTCATTGTTTCAATTCTTAGCTATGTATATTGATTCCAAGGAGTGTTGGGTATTTTTGACATCTTCCTTCCCTGTTTGTTTAGTCTACCTCATCCCTTTTAAGCGCCTCGAATCATTGAAATGTCGTACATATGGCTCGGGGCATATGGGATCAACGTTGGACATGGACAAACCATCTCAGGCAGGAGGCAACCTTCACTTAATTTATCCTTTATGCATGCTACGTGCACTATTTGTCAGATGTGGTTATTTTTACTTGTCTAACATTATAGGAATGAATGTCTTTCTTAATATCTCTGTGTCCGAGGATGATTATGGATATATTCGCCTTAAAGACCCAATATTACATCCATATGGTCTCACCACTATTCTACAAAACTTTACTTTGATAAGTATTTATGTATCGTATAATACTCGAGTTGCAGCCCTCCATTTCAAATATCCTATTTTAATTCTATATATCATATCTGCATCGATCATGTCATTTCCTGGACAATTCAGTTTTAGAAGCTAAGTTGGACATACTCAGGTTGCAACCCTCCATTTCAAACACCTACTTTTTTCTGCATGTCATGTCTGCATCTATCATGCGTCTTTTCCCCGCTTCTGTTGTATCTATTGCGTCATTTCTTGGAAAATTAAGTTTAGCTATTAGTTCAGCATTTAGAAGCTAAATTCTGTCTAACTTCACCTTCACCCTCTTATATGAGCTAACCTATACATATATTCTGTTTTAGTTCTATTTATCCTAAACATTTAGTCTCTAAAGTGCCTATCCAAAAATCCAACTTCTGATGGGTCCCTCCATAATTTCATGGACAGTATCATCTGCAAATAACAGGCACGACTCTATTTATATTATTGGTTGGCACATAATAAGGGTAAACAATACTGCTGAAGGCAAACCTGCATTTTTAGAAAATTCATTTGCCTTCCATTTTCCTGTACTTTGACTGCCCCTTCATACATGTCCTTTATGAATTCCTTCCTTTTCAAGTACCCACACTCTCTAAAAGTCTTTTCATGTTGTATCATGTATGAATCTCAGATTAATAGTAATACTGAAATTCAATTGGGATTGAAGGGGTATCATCTTATTCAGTCTTGTTGTTCCCACCTAACTGTTCCATTTTCACTTCTGATTGGTAGAACATGTATTGTTCTAGTTTCGTGCTTTGTCAGATCAATTTTATCGCACCCCTGAGCATCACAAATTTGTCAGACAGCAAGTTGTGAATCAGGTCCGTAAAGCTTCACATTATAACATAAGCAAATCTCGCCTTATCATTGTTGTTCCGTGATAATGATATCATTTCTTTTTTTGGATTATCAGCTCAAGTCATGCCCAGAGATATATGACGGATATGTTCCCATGGCCTATCATGATTACCTGAACAAGATGTCAAAGTATCTCTTCAACTTTTTTTCTGAATTAATATCATTGTATGGATTACTCTAAATCACTACTTTTATGCAAATGAAATCAGGGACGGCGAGTGGGGTGATCATGTAACTCTACAAGCAGCTTCTGATTCGGTAAGTTTTTGGCCTGTGCTTTCTCTCACCCCATTGTTCCTTTCTTTCTGTTTCTCTTATTCTCTGGTGAGCGAGAATTTGGAGGGGGAAGGAGAGGCACTCTAAGCGTCTTTCTCTTTTAAAATTCTGGCATATCATTTCCAAGGCTAAGAACACAAGGGGGTGAACTTTTCAAAAGACTTCACCTTATAATTAAAATAGCCAAGACCAAGAACTGCATATCCCCTGGCACATTCTTCATTCTTGTTTAATCTACAAATGTCAGTTGAAAGTTCAGAATAATTCCTTTTCTTAGTGCATTTTGTGAACATCACGTTGGGTTGTTGCTAAGAGATGTTTGGATTCTGTTAGTTGTTTATTAGTGATGCTCAAGCGTAATATTATACCACCATTTTCTTCAGTGAAATCAAGTTATCGGGGCTTGTTTATTTTTCGTGATAAAAAGTCAGTATTTGATTGTAGTTTGCTAGAAGAGTCAAGAAATTTATAGTTATCTGACTTTCTCAACTATTCAATGCAGTATGGTGTAAAAATATTGGTCATAACATCTTTCAGAGATACCTGCTACATTGAGATACTTCCCACCATTCAAAAGTCTGAACGAGGTAAAAGATGTATTCTTGTTCGTAAATCTGTTTTTGTTCCTTTTCTTGTTGCTAGATCTAGCTGCAGCTTTGAACGTAGTGCTTATCATCTAAGTAATCCCTATGACGTTGCATAAATACTAAAATATTTGTATTGGTTTGGCCACCACAAAGTCGATTACTCCAGTTTAGTAAAACTAGTGATTTGTTTTCAGTTATCTGCTTTTGCAATGCCTATATTATTGGCTAATCACACTATTGATCCTATTTTGGAACTTTACAAATTTCTCTAGGTGGAGAAACTATTTATATTGTGTGCATAAATTGTAGAAAACATTGAATAGTTATGTTGACCTTAACTCTGATGTTAGTCTTGCCTTGAATTTAGAGCTGTGTCTTATAAGCTGCATCAACATTCTAAATATATGAGTTGTGGTACTACTGACCTCCATGGTTAAGTCTAGATTCCTAGACTCGTATCTACAATAACAAAATAGTATGTTTTTGCTTAGACTTGGTTTTATCTTGTGGAATTTTAATTTCAAGCAACAAATGAACATATTTTACCTGAACTTGTTGATGAAGAACAGATATATCTAGGTCTCCTTCGGGTGGTGGGTAGATCAATTTATTCCCGTTATGCAATTCAAAAGGGAGATTTCCTTTTCTCTTGGAATATATCAAACAATTCTGAGTGATCCTTATCGTTATTACTTGGTCAAATAATCATGAAAGAGATTCATATGAGATCAGTCTTCATTGTTGTTCCTCTTCAATTTTAACAAAGTTGGCATGATTCTTGTATATGAACTCCCTTTGTTGCAGTTATCTTCTTGAGCTTTTGGGCCGAGGTTCACTACAACTCAATATATCCTGTACGAGGTGAGATCAGAATGTTCTAAATTTTGAATTAGTTATCATCTCTAAATTCCACCTCTTTTTTCTGCTTTTATCTTGTCGCGTAAAGTTTTACTGATTGCAATTTTCCGGTTGATAACTAATTTGCCAATTTTTACTACTAAAGAAAAACTTTTGCGTTGAAATTGTTGCCTAAATAGTCAAGTAGAGGACTGACAGTCCAAGTTTAAAATGGTCATTTTGGTGTACAAATCTTTGGATCACCATGTGGCCTGTGGGCAATAGAAAAGAAAAAAACGCTTTCCTCTAACATGAAGGAAAGTAAACAAGTCAAAGTGATTCTATTGATTGACATGAAACAAAGATGATCACATTAACTCATTAACAACAAAGCTACCTGGTATTTGTTGTTGGTGGGAGGTGACATGTATTTCGTGGAATTAGTTGAAGCGAGTGCAAGTTGGCCCAGACACCAGGGTTATCAAAAACAAAACAAAAAAGATTCAAGTTGAAATCTTATACTGTACCTTAGTTCTTTTCTGTGTGCTAGTTCGAATGGGCATGTTCTTACTCTGTTCTTCTCCCCATCTGATCCACAAAGAATCAGGAAATCATCTGTCCAAAATTATTTATTCCTTTCCATTCTCATTCTTTTCCTTTTAAACAGTATATATGATCCAAACTGGGTCTTACCCGCGTTTTCTTCTTCCTTGACGAGTGAGTGTTCTCTTAGAGTCTTCGTGTAACAGTTGAATCTGTTTGTTTCTGCCTTACAGATATCACAGCCGTTGAGATGAAAAAGAAATACTTAGCCATTTCAAATGAGCAATTGGAATCTCAAGATGGTTACCAATGATAGACTGGTATTAGACACTTCACATATTTTGTTCAACTTCTGCACTTTTTCAGTCTTAAGTTATTCTACTCAACTATTAATTTATTGATTCCGTTATTTAGCAGCTAATACATTATGGTTGCCACAACACTTATGCAAATTACCGATAACCAGCTCAGGTGCAAACCATTTTTTTTCTTGACATTCTTTCCCAAGAGCAATATTTGGTTTGGGTTTTGAACTTGCACTATTCATCTTTGCTATATCCAGAAGCAAGTCTAACATTATTTTCCATATTCTTCTTTAAGTATGTGTACCTTGAATGCATCTACAAAATAAAATACTCAGGTGTATATTATCTTCTCTTAACCTTTAATAGTCAGATGTATAGATGAATATCTGATTTCTGGAAATATCATTTTTATCTCATTGGTAAGAGTAATAATATCAACGATAAATGTTGTTTACATATAAAATAAATGGTTGGTAGGTATAGGTTGCTTTTTTTTTCACAAAATAATCTTGTGGGTCAATTTTTATATTTGAAAAATATAGAATCATGATATGAAAATTTCAAATCAAACTTTTTGGAGATTTGAGATTTCATCTCATGAGAAGAAATCGCATGTCCAATGATTGATTTCATCTCATGATTTCAAATCACAAGATGAAATCACATGTCCAAAGATTACTTTAAAATTTGATTCATGTACTATCGAAGTGGGTAAAAGATAAAAGTACTATAACAACAAAATCGTCAGTGTAATTTTACAAGTGGGATTTGGAGATTGTGGTGTGTATTGAGTTCTACTCTAAAGATGTTTCAGATAGACCCTCATTTTAAGTAAATCAAGTATAAGAAACAAATAAAGTAGTGAAGAATTCATGTCGAATACAAATTAAGAAAAGAACAATAGCAACAACAAATAATATGATAATAGAAGTCAAGGAGACTAAAATCAAAGAACAAGATAGTAGAAAAGTGATAAAAACAATACTTGTAAGGAAATGAAACTATGCTCGACTACCTACTAATCTTCAATTCAAATTTTCGACCTTCTAATCTTTCAATCTATCTAGGGTCATATCTTCGGTGAGCTGCAGATGAGTCATGTCTTATTTTGTCTAATCACCGCTCCATACTTTTTCGACTTACTTCTACCTCTCATTATTCTGACTATAGTCAACCTTTACACATTCTCTAATGTGTATACATCTCCTCTTCACATGCTCGCCTGTCTTAGACTTACCTCCCTCATCTTGTCCACGATGAAGGTTATTCCTACTTTATTTTTGTCATTTTGCTCGCCTGTCTTAGACTTACCTCCCTCATCTTGTCCACGATGAAGGTTATTCCTACTTTATTTTTGTCATTTTCATTTTTATTCCTATCTCTCTTCGAATGCCTAAACATCCATTTCTAACATTTTTATTTGCATAATTTGTCTTTTCTGAATGTTTGAGTTCTTGATCTATTAATACTTTGCCTCCCTACAATATATTTGGTTTGACCGTCACTTTATATAACCTAAATTTAAGAATTGGTGACATTTTCTTACCGCACAAAACACCAGATATAAGCCTAATACTAGTACTTGTTAGTTCAATGAAGTTAAATTTTTGGAGTCTCTTTTTTCTTTCTTTTGTTGGGCTTGAAAATATTTTAGAGTTGCAATAGAAGTCCACATCAAGGAAGTATTCTACTTTTTTTTTCCAAAGGCAGTGTAAAATTTCATTTTGATTTCATTTCCTTGTATTTTTGTCGTTGAAGAATGTTCAACTCCAATGCAGTCCATAAAACTCGAGCTACAAAAAAGCAATACAGAATTGAGTTTTTTTTTTTTTTATAGGTTCGATATTCATATTGAAATTTAAGTAATTTAAATTCATTCTACGTAAGACTTATTTGAGAGAAATACTTTTATAAAAAAAAATTCATATGCATAGTTCGAAACTGAATCTCAATTAATAAAAAAGGATATTAATTTCATCCGTACCACACCTTCTATATAATATAAATGAGTTACTGGTACCCCAACCCCCCTAAAGAAAGAGATGGTTATTGATGGCAATCTTTGCTCTCTTTGTTTTCATCCGTTATCCGATACATGCATCAAAAAAATACTTAATTTGGCATTGAAATATTGATGTGGAAATATGCATAAATAGTAATAAAAAATATAAAATATATAATAATAATTAATATATTTTGTAAAAAAATGTGTAAAACAAAACAAAAAACTAGTACAAGTAAAATAGACTGAAGGGGTACTAATGGAAATCATAATAGCAACATATGACTTTTTAAGACCTACCAAGAATTGTGCAGACTTTAAACAAGTGCGCACTACTAATGGATCCAATGATATGAAAATATCTGTCTATATAGTGGTCAAAAGTAGATGAAATGTGTCTATTAGTAGGAAGAGGCAGAGGCGGGACTAAAATTTTCAATAAAGGAGTTTAAAATTTGTAAAAATAGATATCCGAAAGGGTTCGACACTATTATATATATATATAAATTTATTTTAATTATATATAAATAATATAATTTTTGTCAAAGGGGATTCGGATGAACCCCTTGTATAAAGATAGCTCCGCCCATACGAAGAGGTAGATTGAAAATTTGAGTTTAATAATCAAAATTTGATTTTTAAGTTTTGTTTTATCGTAATCTTGCTATAATTTTAAAATTTAATTTTATTGTTGTGATTCTACTATTATAATAATAATTTTAAAAAACTCCAAAATTAATTTTAAAAAATAAAAAAAAGGAAAAATATAGGATAGACATATTGCCCTATGAAACTTTTTTTTTGGGTAAGGTACATATATTTAAGTAAATTTGAATAAATATAAATATGTGAGTTTTTTTACCTTTCGATATGAATAAAATCTGCGTATATGTTTTTTTTTCAAATTTCATTTTTTAAATTATAGAGTATATTATCAAATGTATTATTATATATGGTGAAAAATTATGTATTTGCGTAAACCGTGTCCTTTCTTCTATGTATAAAACTTTTTTAAAAAGCTTACTTGCAAAGAAAATTAATTATTAAATATTGGTGAATTGTATTTATACCTTACAAAGGTAAAATCTTATTTGAATACTTACATCGAATTAATAAATATATACTTGATTTAAGTTAATTTGACATTTTTCATAATAAATTATTTATTAGGAGCTTATTTTTTAAAATTAATTTTATCAATTATACTTTAAAAATATAAATATGACTATTAATACTTATATAGTTGTTTAATGATATATGCAATATTAAAAAAATAAATTATTTTGAATATAAAAGCTAAATAATTAAATTTTATCAAATTATTTAACTATATTAAATTTAAACGATTTAATATGTAAAGAATAAAAATGGAAATATATAGAAACTCAATAAATGACATAAGGCACAATTTGTAATTTAGTAAAAAACTGAAGGCTTTTTCTAAAGATGTTAAAGAAAGCGCGAATAATAAGACTGATAATACAATTTACTAAGCGAACTTGCAATACTCCCTTGGAATTCTGTCATTATTTTAGATTTCACGTGTATTAAAAAATTAAAATAGTTTACTATTTTATTTTTGTTTAATTTTTTTAAAATTCAAATTCTTAATAAATAAATATGAATTAATTAATTTAATCAATAAACATGAACGATTTATTTAGTTTTTCTAAGTTGGTCAAATAAATATTTTTAAAATTATTAATTTACAAAAATAAAATACAAGCAATATAATAATTTATAATTTAATTTTATGAAATAACATGAGTCAAACTATTTATGAAAAAGATTACAAATAAAAACGAACTTTGAGAAGTTGGAATGATAAAAATATTCACACTTGTCAATTGAACGACCAATAAGCAGCCATGCAAAAAGTTACTGTAACTGTAATTGAACCACCAATAAGCAGCCATGCAAAAAGTTACTGTCTCTTCTATCTAAGGAAAAAGAAAAGTAATTAATTACTGACCAATAGAAATTACTGTATTTAATAATCGAAACCATTTTGGCAGTACCGGAGCAGACATTCATCTCCATTCAGGTGGAGTTAATATTTAATTTATAATATTACTTCGTTTAAAAAAGGATGATCTAAATTCTAAATTTAGAACGAAGTTTAAGAAAAAAAAGAAGATTTTTTAATCTTGTGGTTCTAAAAAAAGTTATGTCAAATATACCAAACGTTCTGTTAATTTTATGATCTTAAACATACCACGTGAAAAGTTAAAGTTAAAGTGTTGCCAAAATAATTATAAGAAAATTTAAATAGTAATCGAGATACTCTTAACACAACAGATAGTAAGTAACATAAATCGATAGATAAACAATTATCATTGAATAACCTTCTATCGTAGTACATATGCATCCGTCTTCATCTTCTATCTAAAATCATTTATTTCGTTAGCTAATATTGTGCCGTATCTTATCTAATTATTTTCATAATGTTTCTTGGTTTATTACCTCTTGAGTTAGAGGTAATAGGCTCTCACACCGGATAATTTTGGTACTAATTCTTTTTAAATTATTCGTAGTTAGACTTTCAAAGTGATAATTTGATTTTGGCTTTTCACATTTTGTCCTCAACCAAAGTCATTTTTATCTTATTTTAATATTATTATTTTTTATTTTTTATTTCTTAATATGCGCCTACATCTATAATTAATTAACTTTTAGCTACTGGGCAAACTAATTTCCACTATTAACACATATGATCGAGATATGTGTGCTTCTCGAAAATAATTTAGTTATTTTAAGGTTATTACGGCTGCTTATAATAATTATAATAATTGATAATAAAATTATAAAATTAAAATAATAAAATAATATATATTGAATCTGGACTTCTGTCTCTAGTCTAGTATTGTACTTATAATACAAGTCGTGCAAGTGATAAAAAAAAATGACCAAAAAATAAAACGAATAATTTCATTAAATTTTGGAAGAAAAAATATATTATTCCAAATATTAGTAGCAACTCGAGGAACATTTCCAAGATGAATGAAAAAAAAAAAGATTTATCTCTATAAACTTATAAATAATAAATAATAATTAGAAGAAGAAAAAAGGGGTTTATTTTTTAAGTTTTCTTTACCATATTTAAGATTCTTAAAGATTGGATTGCTGGCTTTGCACATTGTTGTCATTATTTTGGATTGTATTCATGTTAATTTTATAGATCTTATTAGCATCTTATCTGACACCTATGTTGTTAGTATTATTTTGGATTGTATTCATGTTTCATTTATAGATAATGAGTTTTATATTCAAAGTTTTAGTTTATGAATTTAAAATTTGTCATGAAATTATTATTCTAATTAGTTATTATTTTATGGGAAAAGACTCAAATATGTTATCGATCTTTGAGAAAAAATTTATTTGGTTCATTTATGTCATTTCTGTTTGAGAAAAGATCATACATGTCATTATTTGTTAACTGAAAACAGTTCTGATTTCGCAAAATTGTTTATACGTGGTCAGTTATGATTCGGGCACGTCATTAATAAAATCATTTTTTTTAAAAGTGAAAAATGCTCAAATATGCCACCGAATTTAGAGAAAATGCTCATCTATGCTATCGGTTAAGAGTTTTTCTCATCGATGTCATTTCAGTTAGAAAATGCTGACATGGATAAGTCTTTTCTCAAACAAAAATTGCAACAGATAAGCCAAATTTTTAACGGATTGCATAAATGAGTCTTTTTCTCAAAGTTCTATTGCATATTTGAACTTTTTTCCTTGTTTTATTCACAATTATAAGATCTATGTAAACTAATTAAATTCGTTTAAATTAGTAGGGTTAGAGGCAGATATAAAATATTTTTATCGGATTCAATTCGATCCAAATACTTTTAATGCCCCGCCCCACACCCATAACATAGAGAGTTGCTCTAACAACCGCACTTTAACCCAAAATGATGCTCTGCTAAATCGTAACCAAGATATAGAGAGGGTTGTTCTTTTGTTTTGTTGTCTCGAAGAGACAAAACAAAAACACTCTGCACTCATATGAATGGTGCCAATTCTCATGTTCTTTATAGTCTCGTTTGGTTTTGAGAGTCTCCCTCTACATATAGGTCGAGTCTCCTTTTTTAAGTCGCCCTCTCTCGTTCCTTACTCGTCTTCTGAAAGCCATCATTCTAGATTTTCTTTGCGCATTCCGGAGAAAGTACCTCACCCCCACCTTTCTACATTTTATTATTATATATAAAATTTCTTCGAATCTCTATATATAACATAATGAAAAGCTCGAGTGAAAAAGTCTAAAGAAAAGGGGAAGAAGTTAGTGCCTGATCCAAAATTTAAGAAAATTGCTACAAATATTGAACTAATACTTTTAAAATATAGTAATGAATACAGTATAAAAAATTATACAAATTATATTCTAAATATACGTTTGCTCATGTCTAATTCTAGGATGGTGCATAAGAAAATTGAAATTTGCGTACACAAATTGAACACTCATATTACACGTTGGAACCTTATATTCAAGAAAGAAGTACAATATGTTGAATATTAGAGTTCGATACATTGTCAAAAGACTACGTAGGAATAGTATTTCATTTTAACGACGAGGGGTAAAATTAATTTTATTTTAACAGCGAGAGATAAAATTAATTTTATTTTAACGACGAGGATAAATTTAAACAATAAATCAAAGTTGAGGGGTATTTTTGACCATTTTCTCTATTTTAAATTGATTGAGTTTTTCAAAATTAAATTAATTAGATTAACTTAATCTTTTATAATTAAGAGCTAGATATTATAAAGCTATACAAAAAGTATTAGTTATACTAATTTTTTTCATAATGATTGATCAAAATTAATTTAAAAAAAACTCTCCAGCTATAATTAATTTGAGGGAGAGAGAAAAATACTCTTTGATCTCTATATTTAGCCATTCCAATCCAGAATGTACTAATAATAATAACAATATGTATAGTGAAATTTCATTAAGTATATATGAACTGAAGATGGTAGACTTTAGAGTATATGAACACAATCACAACAACAACAGTAACAATAACAATAACACTAATGATATATTCAACGTAATTTTATTTCACAAATTAGATTGTGAGAAGTGTGAGATATACCAGTATAAGTTATGAGTGTTAAAGGGACCAAACTAAATTTATCCAATTCAGGAAATATTCAACCCCATGACCCGAGGTCCGATTCCAACCAATCTAGTTTGATTTGAAAATCTTTTTTCGTATAAAATAAAAGATATTATCTTCGATAGATTCTTAAACTGTATAACAAAATGTCACTAGTGACTTACCATTTACAACCACTATCCATGTCTTGAATATTCAACCACCACATTAGATCTAAATTATCAAATTTTCAACTATACTACAAAAATCTCTATATCTAGTGATGATGACTATATTTAATATAAAATTATACACGTGAAATATATTTATATATATGTATACACGCACTTTAATAATATAATCATCAACAATATTTTTTATATATATACATCACTCTTTCTTTAGTCCCTACCACTACATTATAAGAAAACATTTCATCAAAACACCTTAGTATCACTAACATTACCCACTATTTATTTTTTTTGTTCAAAACAATGGCATTAACTTCATCTTTTTTTCTTCCTCTTCCTTCTCTACACCAACAATTTCCATCAAAATACTCTACATATCGTCCTATTATTGTTTCTTTATCCGATAAATCAACAGTCGTAGTAACCCAACCTACAAAATTACCTTCCAGGACTATACCCGGCGACTATGGGTTGCCGGGTATTGGTCCATGGAAAGATAGGCTTGATTATTTTTATAATCAAGGCAAAAATGATTTTTTCGAATCAAGAATTACAAAATACAAATCAACTATATTTAGAACGAACATGCCACCAGGGCCATTGATTTCATCCAACCCTAATGTAATCGTTTTGCTCGACGGCAAGAGTTTTCCGGTACTTTTCGATGTTTCGAAAGTCGAAAAGAAGGATCTATTCACCGGAACTTTCATGCCGTCGACTGAACTCACCGGTGGTTACCGTATTCTTTCGTATCTTGACCCATCTGAACCAAACCATGAAAAATTGAAAAAATTGATGTTCTTCCTTCTTTCTTCTCGTCGTGATCATGTTATACCTGAATTCCATGAAACTTATACAGAGCTTTTCGAAACCCTAGATAAGGAAATGGAGGAAAAAGGGATAGTTGGTTTTAACTCCGGCAATGATCAAGCTGCGTTTAATTTCTTAGCTAGATCGTTGTTTGGAGTTAACCCAGTTGAAACTAAGCTCGGAACTGATGGTCCGGCATTGATCGGAAAATGGGTTTTGCTTCAGCTTCATCCTGTGTTAACTCTTGGTCTTCCGAAGTTTCTAGACGACGTACTCCTCCATACTTTCCGGTTACCTCCGTTTCTAGTGAAGAAAGATTATCAGAGACTTTACGATTTCTTCTACACCAACTCCGCCGATTTATTCATCGAAGCTGAAAAACTCGGGATTTCTAAAGATGAAGCTTGTCATAATCTTCTCTTTGCTACTTGCTTCAATTCCTTCGGCGGGATGAAGATTTTCTTCCCGAATATGCTGAAATCGATAGCGAAAGCAGGGGTAGAGATCCATACCCGTTTAGCAAACGAGATCCGATCGGAAGTAAAATCCGCCGGCGGGAAGATCACGATGTCGGCGATGGAGAAAATGCCGTTAATGAAATCAGTAGTATATGAAGCTTTACGAATTGATCCTCCGGTAGCTTCACAATACGGAAGAGCCAAACAAGACCTTAAAATCGAATCACACGACGCCGTTTTCGAGGTGAAAAAGGGTGAAATGCTATTCGGGTACCAACCATTTGCAACGAAGGATCCGAAAATTTTTGACCGTCCGGGAGAGTTCGTCGCCGATCGGTTCGTCGGAGAAGAAGGAGAAAAGTTATTGAAACATGTATTATGGTCTAATGGACCGGAAACGGAAAGTCCGACAGTGGGTAATAAACAGTGTGCCGGAAAAGATTTTGTAGTTATGGTTTCGAGATTATTCGTAACCGAGTTTTTTCTCCGTTACGATACAATCAACGTCGACGTTGGTACGTCGGCGTTAGGGTCTTCAATTACTATTACTTCTTTGAAAAAAGCTTAGTTTTGGGATCGAGGTCGAGAGTCGGATCGATATCAAAATTTGGTCTACACTGTCACTATCGGCCAGTGTATGTGTTGTTTGTAATTATAATTTCAGTAATGTTTTGTCAAAATGGGTGAATTTGTGTTTCTTGTTTAGATTTGGGTGGTGTACATGTTTTTTTTCTTCTAAATTATTCGATTGTCTAAATTTAGTTAGTCTACTTTGATTTTTTTTTAAATATCAAAATAACATAAAAAGATTTTCAATGTTTGTTATTTGAAATAAAAAATATGTCAATCATGTTAAAGTATTATTTAATTTTATGATATTAAATGAATCACTGAAAAGTTCAAATTAAATTAAATACTAAAAATAAAGAGTCATTTATTTTTTTAAACGAAGTAAAAAAAAAAGTAGTTTGAATCAATTATAAAAAGGAGAAATATTATTTCTTAGAGTTTAAAATTTTTATTTTTATTTTTCACTTGAAATTTAGAGTCTGCATTAGAGTTTCAATTTAATCTAAATCATGCATTGTACGGTACATTTGTATTGACGCTTTCTACAAGATTTTTTTCATATCCAATACTCGAACTTGCAAATTTTGATTATGGGTGAAACGGTTTCTAACATTTCACCATAAACCATGTTCGTCTTGAGAGTCAAAACTACATACACTTTGAAAATATATATTTTCTCTGTTTGTAAATTTATTCATCTTATTTTAATTTGATGAACTACTTGTAAATTTGTTAATATTGCGATCTTAAATATGTTAAAAGTGAAAAATTAAATTTAAAAATTGCTAAAAAAAACTTAGAGAAAACACTTTTTAATATAGTCAAAAGAAAAAATACAAACGAATCAAATCAAATAAAATATTTATCATATTATCCTTTAGCTCCATGTTAGTTGCAAGAATCAAATAGACAAGAATCTTGGTTGGGCAATATTTTAGCTAAGATTATTATTATAGTAATAGGAATGTCATTTGACCAAACATCAAGATGATTTGTCCTATTTAGCACTTGATTGGTCATTGGATTTTCAAATTTAAAATTTTCAAATGAGATTATTTTGGATATACATTTTATTTGGAAAATTTTTAACGTTTTGTAAGTCTGAAAATTGGGGTGAGTTAGTTTTCGATACTTGGAAAATAGTTAATCTTTGGAAACTTGGAAAATATTTAAAAAATTTATCTGCAAAATCTACTCTAACTTTTATGTTTAAGTAAATATTTTTCCTATAAAGATTATCTTTTTCATTAATATAATATTTTTAATTTGATTCAAAATTTATAACTAAATACTAACTTAATTGGTACTTAAATTTTTTATTGAGTAGTCAGAACACATTTAATTATTTCATTATTAGTAGTAGTCGTTTGGTCATGTGATATGGAATCAGCGTTTAGACATGCGATTTTACTTTGATTCCATCTCATGATTCCATATCATGAGATGTGATACTATATTCTCCAAAAATCATGATATGAAATTATATGGGAATACCATATCATGATTTGAGTTATTTTAATACAAAAATTGACTCATGAGTTTATATTTTATTAAAATAACCCCACATTTATATCTACTAAACATTTGTTTCACATGTAAATAAAATTTATAATCAAATTATTACTTTTAAAAATTTATTATTCTCACCGACATAAAATTTATTATTCTCACTAACATATAGTTACTTTAACTCACACTTTACGATTGTTAAAATCTTGAAGATCCCGTGAAAGGTGTTTCATTTTTACTCAAATACATTGATGAAACAATTACTTAAGTGGAGAACAAATAACTTTGTAATAATTCATTATACGATTTTATATTTTTTTTTGTTTATTTGATAATATTAAATAAACAATTGGGGCTATTTTAATAATTTTAGAACTTATAAGATTTTATGTTTATGAGAAAATATACAACACAAAAATTTCATATCAATATCCAAACAAAACTTCAATTTTATCTCATGATACTATATCGCATGGCCAAATGGCCCTTAGTATCATTCAACAATAAAGTGTTCTTTCCCTTTTATTTTTACATATCCATTTTGAACTTTATATGTACTATAAGAAAGTAATAATTCATTTTTTTGTTTCTCTATTTGGTATCCACATTAGAGCACCATTTATTTGAATATATGACATGACCCTGCCTGGGAAATATTCTCTATCAACGTTTTTTTCATATCTTAAGTTTGAATTCGAGACCTCAATTACGAAAGTTGCATCTCATTTTCTATATAGGATCCTTCAATAATATATAGTTGCTATATATAATCTTAATCCTAGAGAATTGATTTGAGAAATAAATAACTGATATTTAGAGTAAAGTAAAAAGATAATAATTACATTTTCTTAATATTCTATTAAAAATAAGAAGTAAAAATAAAAAATATATTTTAAAAATAGTGAACAAATAAAAATAAACCACCGGAGTAGTATATGGTCTTCTTCTTTCAACCTCTGAGCTTCCTCCAGGCAGTGTCTTCTGAACATGGGCTATATAGCCCAATGGGCTAGGATATCATTATCCAATATGGATCAATCTTTATGAACTAAAATGTTCAAAGAATCTCTAAAAATATTATCGTATTCGTATTGAAATTTTTAAATATTTATATTGTTTTTAAAGAATTTGATATATATCTATCGGTATTTTTAAAAAATTCGAACAATATAATGAAACCAACAAGAGTGTAGTAAATTGTGAAAGATCCAAAGTTGTTTTTAACTAACCAAAGTTCTAAATTGATAGCCCAAAGAGTGTGCACGAATTCATTAATGGGCCAAATGCCCACATACCGACTGTTATTTAAAACATAGTCGAAATATACATAACTTTTTTTTGAGTTAAATTGTTTTACGATTAGTTTCAAACTTATGAAATTTAATTTTGAAAAGAGTTACAAACTTAATGTATGCTGAGTTAAAATATTCACTTTTACTTTAACTCAAAGTACTATTCATGATAAGAGGAATATCAAAATGAATAAAAGGTAAATATTTCTTAAAGCCAAAATTTATAAGCTAATTTCCATTGTTACATTAACCAAAACAAGTTGGCTAGTTGTGTATTTTTTTAATGTTTTCTGGATGAATGGAGATCAATTTTCCATTTGAAATTCAATATTGCATATTTTTCTTAAATTAGATACATAAATGTGTTCAACATAAAAAAGAGAAAGGAGTATTTTAACTCAAATTTAAATATATCAAATTATAAACTATAATACAACAACAATATATCCATAATAATTTTCATTGTTATTTTAAATCTAAATAAATCGATAAGTTTGTTTATATATATTTTCGATCGAACTGAGATCAATTTTCATTTAAAATTCAAAGTTAATCGTATTTTCTTTCTTGAACTATTAAATACATAAATTTGCTCAGGACAAAAAGAAGGAAGAAGCACTTTTATCTGCAACTTACATATAACTATATATCTACTGTAATTTAGTAAGAGGAGTCGAAATAAGGTGAAGCGTGTGTGAAATTTTTCTTATTTCAAAAAGATAAAAGAGGTTATTTTCGAAAAATTTCCGGAAGTTTGGCTACCAACTTAATTGTTCCATCCAATATGGGATGGGTTAGAACTTGCAAAGAAGTCATCAAATTTTGCTTTTTCTAATGTCTCAAATCTCAATGGTTCTGGAAAGGATAGAATCTTCTGGAAACTCCTCAGTCTATCAATAAAATAATACTTTCAAAAAAAACAAATGCAAAATATTAAGCCCTAGTCTCTCTTTGTATACTTCGCCAAACTTGTCACTCTTTTCATCCAAAACTCACCCAATCTCCTTATCCACTCACAATAACATAGCAGCTCTCTAAAA
Organism: Solanum lycopersicoides; assembly: GCA_022817965.1. Lineage (NCBI taxonomy): Eukaryota > Viridiplantae > Streptophyta > Magnoliopsida > Solanales > Solanaceae > Solanum > Solanum lycopersicoides. The sequence continues at coordinate 71,823,702 of CM040628.1, forward strand.
CCCCTTTTCTTTCTTCTTCTCTGCAATGGCTTCTGCTAATGCTATTTCCACTGCTTCTATTATCCCTTCTCCTTCTAAACAGGTATGTTCTTTTGAACCATTTCTTCATATGGGTGTTCCTGTTTTCTATTTCTTGATATGGGTGTCTTGTTAGCTCTTCTGTGTGTTGTTTTGGGGCTTTTACTGATATGGGTTATCATGTTTTACTGTAAAGTATGCTTTTTTATACCATTTCTTGATATGGGTGTTCCTGTTTTCTGTCTATTTCGCAATTCTGTGCGTTTGCCTGATATGGGTTATAGCATAATTTGAGTATCGTTTATTTGTGAAGTGTTGTTTTTTATTCCATCTTGTGGATAAGGGTGTTACTTTTTCCTGTCTATGTAGCAATTATGTGTGTTGGTTGTGCGTTTTCCTGGTATGGGTCAGCATGATTTGAGTTTCCTTTGCTGTAAAGTATGCATTTTTATACCATTTCTTGATATGGGTGTTCTTGTTTTCTGTATATTTTTGCAATTCTGTTGTTGTTTGTGCGTTTCCGTTGATATGGGTCATCATAATTTGAGTAGGTTTAACTATAAAGTATGCATTTTTGTACCATTTGTTGATTTGGGTTATCTTGTTTTGGGTCGTGTTTGCTTTTATGTGTGCTGTTTGTACCTTTTCCTGATGCGGGTCATCCTAATTTTGAGTTTATCATTTACTATAAAGTACTCTGTTTTATACCGTTTATTGATATGGCTTGTCTTGTTTTGGGTTATGTTTGCTACTATGTATACTTTTTGTACCTTTGGTTGGTCTTTGTACAATTGCTTGATATTTTCCATCTAGCATCGACTCCTTTGCTGTTGTTTTACTGTGTGGTGAATTTGGGTTACTTTATTTACTTATTTGGCTGTTTGTTGCAGGGGGGTTTGAAGAATAGGAAGGTCAGCCAATTGCAGGGACAGAGATTTGGCAACAAGGGTGCAAAGAACCGGTTTGTAGTCAAGTCCTGTGCTAAAGAAATTGCCTTTGACCAGAAATCTAGGAGTGCCCTGCAGGCTGGTATCGACAAGCTTGCTGATGCTGTTGGCCTGACTCTTGGTCCAAGGGGTATGTTTATGCTGCCTCCTCTTTGTCCTTGCTTTATTTTGCAGCACTTCTGGATGGAACTTTTGGTTTTTATTGCATGTTTGAATCATTGAATGATCAATTGTGAGTATTCAGGTCATTTACTTTTTCTTGTGAAATGAAAACGAAGCAAATTGGTGGCTTGAAACTGTGGAGTTATATTTTAGCTCTCTTTGTATGTTATGTTTATTTAGTTCTGGTTTCTTTAGAGCCAACGTAGATGAGATTGAGGCAGGTGATGTTGTCAGCTGTGACAGAATTAAAGGCAAATGTTGTTTTTGATTTAAAGAAATGGTAGTGGATCCAGTCAATTATCTAGTGCACTTGAATATATTCATTTTGTACGTAGATTGACTGATTATTTCTGTAGTATCTGTATGTTGAATGTGATGGAATGCCTGATTACTGCTTAGCATTACTGTGCTGTGTCTGATTTCTTGTCCCAAGTGGTGCAATACATCAGTGGAACATTTTGAATGCTATAATTCTATGCTTCTGTTACTGTGGTTTAACTACCTAACTACCTTGGACTGTGATTTCATGCTACATGGTTGATTTTCAATAATCGATCCACTTGTTTGACTGAGGCTGTCACTATGCATCTTATGATTGATTGAAGTCCTGAAGTCCTTTTTACTTTCCTGCAGGAAGGAATGTAGTGTTGGATGAATATGGCACCCCTAAGGTGGTTAACGATGGAGTTACAATTGCTCGTGCCATCGAGCTACCTGATGCTATGGAGAATGCTGGGGCTGCCCTTATCAGGGAGGTTAGTTCTTTCTGTCAATTCTTACTACTTGAGATCATAGTAATTTTGTCCTCCATATGTATTCCTTTATGTGCATTATTTGCTACATATGTTGAACTTATCTTCCTTTTCTTATTTCCAAATGCATACTGAAGGTTGCAAGCAAAACCAATGATTCAGCTGGTGATGGAACCACAACTGCATCTGTTCTTGCTCGGGAAATCATTAAACTCGGTCTGTTGAGTGTTACATCTGGTGCAAATCCAGTGTCTTTAAAGAGGGGAATTGACAAAACTGTACTGGGTTTGATTGAAGAGCTAGAAAAGAAGGCTAGACCTGTTAAAGGTCGTGACGACATCAAAGGTAATATTTTGATGCTTTTCTTTGAGGACTCTATAGGTCATTCATCTGTTGTGACAAGCTGATGATTAGTTTTTTGAATGGTTTCTTCCACCAGCTATTGCTTCTATCTCTGCTGGAAATGATGAAAGCATCGGTACCATGATTGCGGATGCAATTGACAAAGTTGGTCCAGATGGTGTGTTGTCCATTGAGTCATCCTCCTCCTTAGAGACAACTGTTCATGTTGAAGAAGGAATGGAGGTTTGTTATGACTTACATTCTTTACCGTGTCTCGTCTCTTGAGGTTAGCTTCATCTTTTATTGACAACTTTTATTTCGTTCATTGCAGATCGATAGAGGATATATTTCCCCACAATTTGTCACCAACCCTGAGAAATTAATTGCTGAATTTGAGAATGCCAGAGTCTTGGTTACTGATCAGAAGATCTCAGCTATCAAGGACATTATCCCTCTATTAGAAAAGACAACTCAATTACGCGCCCCTCTCCTCATTATTGCCGAGGATATCACTGGAGAAGCTCTGGCCACTCTTGTTGTGAACAAGTTGCGAGGTATATTGAATGTTGCTGCCATCAAAGCTCCTGGATTTGGTGAAAGGAGAAAGGCTCTTCTGCAAGATATTGCCATTGTGACAGGTTCTCAAACTCACTCAACTTTAGCTCTCTTCAAAGAAATTTTAATGATAGTGTAGAGTATACTAGTCTCCTGGATCTCCTTTGTTCTTTGTCAGTCATAAGATAGAGGAGCTTCTCTAACATATATCCCGTTTCTGACATTGATGTTTGAACTTCAAAATTAATAGAAACAAGTTTAGCCCCAAAAAAAACAGAGTGAAGAAGTCTTTGTGTGTGTATACAGCGAGAGAGATCAATGCTGGACTGGACATACAAATTCATTTTTCTTTCTTTATATCCTAATTAATGTTGAGTGGTAAAGAAACCATTGTTATCTTCAGATGCTGAGTCTAAAGTTTGTTTCCTTGAATCCCTATGTTCATCCTGGTCTAGTTAATAGGAACAAAAAAAATAGTCAGAAAGACAAAATGAAGAAAATTTACGCATTTCTTCAAAAGTTGAGTTTGAGTCTGAAGGATAGATTGGGTGTTCCATTCATTTTGGTTGGACTACTCGAGTGGAACACTCCCTTTGATGAGCCTACTTGAAAAACGATAAAATGGTAGTACTGGTAAAACTTTAATATTTAAGTACATGCATTATGGAAAAATAATTATTTTGGAACGGAATCTAAGCATATTAGCAGAATTTTTGTAAGCTTAGTGCCAATAATTTCCTAAAAAAGGGGAAATTGTGGACTTGGTAATAATATTGTAGAAGTCGTTAATTGTCATGCTTGAGCTTGATCTAGAAATAAGAAATCTTATTTCTCTTCTTTTCGTCCTGATAAAGATGGGTTGTTAAGGGAAGCATTGTTACCCTGAGAGACCAAGTCCTAAGTTTGTTTCCTTGGATCCCTAACGTTCATCCTGATGTTAGTTAAGCATTACCGTCTACTGTACTCTCCATTGTGATAATTGCATGGATTATTTTCGGTCCTCATCTAAGACTGAGCATTTACTTACCTTAAAGTTGCTATGTTATATCAGGAGCTGAGTACCAGGCAACTGATTTGGGCCTGCTCGTTGAGAATACCCCAGTTGAAGCACTTGGAATTGCCAGAAAGGTAACAATTACCAAGGACTCAACAACCATCATCGCTGATGCAGCATCAAAGGACGAGATACAATCTAGGATTGCTCAGCTTAAAAAGGAACTGTCTGAGACAGACTCAGTGTATGACTCCGAGAAACTTGCTGAGAGAATTGCCAAGCTTTCTGGGGGTGTTGCCGTCATAAAGGTTGGAGCTGCAACAGAGGCCGAGCTTGAAGACCGCAAGCTTCGTATTGAAGATGCAAAGAATGCAACTTTTGCTGCAATTGAAGAGGGAATAGTACCTGGTGGTGGTGCTGCTTTTGTTCATTTATCAACTTATGTCCCTGCCATTAAGGAGAAGATTGAAGATGCTGATGAAAGATTGGGCGCCGACATCATTCAAAAGGTAAAAATGCTCAAATATCAATAAGTAGATTTATTTTATTTTATTTTATATGATGTTGTTTGACTGGACATGCTTAAAGTCCATTACAACACGTGCTTTCAAAGGGATGTCTATAAAAGCATGCCCCATTGGAAGCACATAACAGATTCCAAGTTGGATGTTTGGGAATAAACTTGAAAAAAAGAGTGTCCTGAATGAACTAGAGGGAATTAAGTGTTCTTTTTTGGGTGTGTGTTAGTGTGGTGTGGGCTTGTGTTAATCCTTTGTTGATTTTCATTTCGGGCATGCAGGCGTTAGTAGCCCCAGCATCTTTGATAGCCCAAAATGCTGGAGTTGAAGGAGAAGTAGTCGTGGAGAAGGTGAAGGAAGCCGAATGGGAGATGGGTTATAACGCGATGACAGACCAATACGAGAATCTCGTAGAAGCTGGAGTCATCGATCCAGCCAAGGTGATAAGATGTGCCTTGCAGAATTCAGCATCAATTTCAGGAATGGTGCTGACCACACAAGCCATAGTGGTCGAGAAGCCAAAGCCTAAGGTGGCTGCACCTGCTGCTCCACAGGGACTTCAAGTGTGATCGATATAACAATCTTTGCTAGGAAATTTTGTTGGTCTTGATATGAACATCGACATGGGGCTGGCTTGTTCGGGACAAGGTTAGTGTAGAACTACATGAGCGTATTGTTATTTTTAGCTTGTTTTAGCCCTCACATTTAGAACTTGTATTGATTGAATAATATCGTTGCTCGTTCGGGTAAACATAAAGGCAAATGTCTGTCCTTTAGAACGGATAACAGTCTATTACTTATTCATGTTACCTTTTCAGTTCGTGAATAGTCTTTGTTCCATCTTTTGGTCTTTAAACATTCTGCGTTCTGGGGCTCCGGTGTTGTGTGCACCGATAGCGATACATAAGAGACTGACAAGCGGGATAGGAGAGAGACGAGGGAGGCGAGCGAGATTGTTATATATATCAGATACATGCGTGTATAAATAGGAGTCTGACAAGCGGGATGGGAGAGATGAGGGAGGCGAGTGAGATTGTTATATATATCAGATACATGCGTGTATAAATAGGAGTCTGACAAGCGGGATGGGAGAGATGAGGGAGGCGAGTGAGATTGTTATATATCTCAGATACATGCGTGTATACATAGAAGACTGACAAGCGGGACGGGAGAGATGAGGGAGGCGAGTGAGATTGTTATACATCTCAGATACATGCGTGTATACATAGGAGACTGACAAGCGGGATGGGAGAGATGAGGGAAGCGAGTGAGATTGTTGTATATCTCAGATACATGCGCGTATACATAGGATAATGACAAGCGGGATGGGGAGAGATTACGGAGGTGAGCGAGATTGTTATATACCTCAGATACATGCGTGTATACATAGGGGACTGACAAGCGGGATGGGAGAGGCGAGAGAAGCGAGTGACATTGATATATATCTCAGATTCATGCGTGTATACATAGGAGACTGACAAGCGGGATGGGAGAGAGATAAGGAAAGCGAGCGAGATTGTTATATATTGCAGATATATGCGAATTAACTTTGATACAGTGTATATAGAACAAATAACATCTAATTTGATCAATGTGTGTTTTAAGATACATGTATCTAAATGCATCAAAAATTGATAAGATACATAATATTATAAATTAAAATATATCTAAATAATTAGGTCATTAACGAGTGAAATTTATATATAAATCTCCTTATGGCGCCCATGACCTAACTAATTTATGATTAAACATAATAAAGACCAAGTGAACATATACTTAAGTTTGACTATATTATTTTCTGGACATAGAATTTGAAATAAAACGTTACATTGTGTTAAATTTGCGATTTCATAATTATATTTATGTTACTAAATATATACACAGTATACTGTTTTAAATAGACATACGTGACTTTACCACTATTGTTATGACGTAGAGATATTGCTTTTCAAAATATTTCCGACTTGTAAAAAAATTGTTTTTTAAAATGTTATATTTATCGGTGATTCCTTTTCTTTTTTTTTTTTAATATAAAAAGCTAGAGTAGTGATTTGTCAAAAGCAAGAACTCACTATCAATCATAATCTCATCTAAATTTTATTTTTCAAAATATATGATTACTAAAGTTAAATAGTATATGTGACTATATACGAATATAGGCTTGTGGTCCCATTTTTTTTCCATTGGATTCATATTAATATCAAAATAAAAGCAATAAAAAAGAAATTTTGAGAAAATCTAAATTATATGTAATGATAATAAATTAGTAATCCACTATAAAACATTGAACCACAAACAATTATTTCTTTATGTTTTAAATATTTTTTCTTTTTCTGGATTATTCTTTGATTTCGGCGGTTCAATTATGTATATTTAAAATAATCAAATTTAAAAATATTTTAATATATTTTAAAATTATATGTCATATCAAAACTGAATAAAGAAATTGAAATGAAAAGAATAATCTAACTGTGTTGGAGTGATAAATACTTTTTGATTTTTAAGAAATCTCTGGAGTTCGAGCGTAATGTATGTAAAGTTATTTTTATTAGAGAATAATTTATTATCGATGCTTATCAACATAAATTTAAATTAAATCGAATATCAATAATAATAATAAAAGAAAAAAAAGCCATGGACCATTACTTAATTAATTGGGGCTAGGAATTAGTAAAGCACAGATTCCCACTGCATTGGTTTCTCATCCGTCAGTATCAATCCTGTCATTATTTAAGAGCTATTGAAAGGGGAAGGAATTTTTTTTAAATTTTTCATCGTTGTCTGGTATTTATATCAAAATTTGATCATTTGAATTGAGACTCATACAATTAATTTAAATTTGTATTGTATAACGCTCATAGTAAATAAAAGACGAAAGCCTTAGTGGGATCATCGAAACACACAAAACATATTATTATGACTTTATGAAAAAAAAATTGTGCGATCGAAAGATCTCCTAAGTTTTCCTGGCGGGGCATGTTTGAACATGCCCGACGATTAAAGGGACTACTAGTTGAAGTAGAGCCGACTCTAACATTCGACCAGAGAGGTCAGTGCTGGGAAAGCAAAGAATGGAATGTCTGTTCTAAAGAAGAAGGTTGCTTGATTATTCTTAGAGGCGAGGCTTCACACCCTTTTCTATGGACTCTAGGAATCGAAACATTAAGTGATGCACAAATGGCTTTGTAGGTCGATCATCTCGATCTCCATAATAGATCTATCCCAGCTTAAAGATTTTCGTCTCTAGTATTCTTTACGGACATTAGCTTACCTTTTGAATGTGGGTTGATGAAAAAATAGAAATATCGAATTAATTAATAAACGAATTGCAACACAACTCGTTCAAAATTTTCTTGATTCAAGATTAATTTGATATGTTACATTGCATCTTTCTTTGTAAAGCAGAAATTTTTCAAAGGTTATTTTTTATCGAATTTAACTTTATTTTTTAATCAACCGATAAAGTTTGTTAAAGAGAAATATGATCTCTTCGAGTTATTTACATATTTAAACATTAAAAAGAAAAATCATTTCAGATTTTTTATGTGTAAAATAAAAGTTTCTCTTAGAAAACACATAAAAATAAAAATAATTTTTGTATACAAAACAAAAATCTCCATAATCTTGAATTCTTGATGGAAAGTTGCTCTAAAAGAGTAAAACTTTTGTTTTTTTTTCTAAATTCAATTTGATAATACACTAGTAATTATATAATTAATATAAATACACATACTTTTTATGCCATTAACATTTTAAAATAGAATTCATTGATTCGTTGCTTTATTCATAAATATATGCAGTCATTGGTATATATATATATATATATATATATATATATATATATATATATATATATATATATATATAGTACGATAAAGGTTCTGTTCTATTCTTAATTAGAATGCAATTCGAATTTATAAATGAACCTTAAGAAAATTATGTTGAGAGCATCATTTTCAAGTGAGCTTGATGATGTACAATTTTGAATTTAGTCGGGACTTTAATAGACTATAAACACCATGTAAAAGCTGATGATGTACAATCTGAATTTAGTCGAACTTCAATAGGCTATAAACACCATGTGAAAAATCAAAAAAGAAAAGAAAAATTGACATTACATTGACTATATAAAATAAAGTAACAAAAATAAAAGCTATTACTCAAATTGCCACTAGCAGTAAAGAAAATGATACTTTCCTTGTCAATACAGCTTTTCTCTTATTATTATATATTATATATATATATATTTAACAAAAGAACCCCTTAATTTATTATTAATTTCTTTAAAAAAAAAAAAAAAAAGCACCCTAATTTTTAAAATGAATTTATTTTCAAGAATGTGAAGGCATATATTCAATTAATTAATTTTAATAAGTTTCTTGCTCTTATTATATCTCCACATTTGATTTATCTCTTCTTTTTTTTTTTTTGCAAATAAATAATAATAAAGTTATTATTGTTATTGTTTATATAGGGGGGAGTAAAAACTAAAAAGGTTTCCAACAAGTTGTTTAAACACGTTATTGAGAATCATATTCTAAAATCATATTTTTCTTTAAATGTATATGTTCACATTATTATTCAACTCCATTTAATTTTAGAAATTTATATTTTTTTTTGGAAACCATTTTATTTTTAAAATTTGAAAACATTCTATTTCATTGTTTTCTGAATCTGATTCTATAAGAAAAAATTCACAATATTTGACTTGAGCCATCATTTTTGTTATTTTCAAAACCACTAATATTATCCCAATTATATGCTGAAAATGACATAAATTAGCTTTTTGGCTTATAATGTTTGGTGAAAAGAACAATTTTGAACTGAAAATCAAGAGACAGTTCAAAAATAACATGAATTAATTGGGGTTTGCCATAGAGAATGTGACATCGATAGGAGAGTACGTTTCACCGCGTAAGATTGTCAAATCGAAAAAGTGACAGAATCAATAATAAAAACTTTTGTTATATACCGCTCATCTCACTAGGCCATACGGTTGAATGTCATAACTTTAAAAGAAGTTTTTTTCACCATATAAGATTGTCAAATCGAAAAAGATTAAGATCAGATAATAAAAATATTTATTATATGTCGCTCATCTCACAAAATCATATTATGCTTATTACTTTCTACTAAATTGTATTATACTTATTACTTATTATTCAAAAATCTTTTTCTCCCTGCTTAAAATTTTCAAATCTCAACTATAATTAGATTGGAAAAGTATATTTTTATCTATCAAGTCATTTCACGAAATTATTATAAACTTTTTTTCCACTTAAAATTTTCAACATCACAATTATAATGAGGTCTGATTATACCATTTATCTCACAAAATTATAGTATGCTAACCTTTTTGTGTTTTAGTTGTTATATTGTTTCCTAAAATGGATTAAAAAATACTGTTACTCATAAATTTTAAATATTATTGTTTGAAATAATGATCATATTTGACTTTATACGATAATTATATGACAATTCTCAAATTAAAATGTGAAGGACACCTTTTAGGTTTGTTATTTGAATAATTATTTGTATGGTTTTTATATTTAAAGTCAAACTATAGAAATTTTGATTAGTATTTTAAAATATATTTTTTTTATCATATTAATATGCAAAAATTGCAATTTATAGTACTTTTCATATAATTTTTGAATATCTAAATTTTTTATTTAAAATATCCAATTAATGTAATCTAATTTAATTTTAAATATTAGTTAAATTAACTTTTGAAAAACGTAATATGACAAACAAAAATGAACGGAGAGAGTAGTAAAATATAAATAAAAGGGTCAATAACTACTCTTTTTATTTATTTTTAAAAAAGTATATCAAAGTTTGAAGTCGAAAATCTTAAATTAATATTTCTAGTTTCTAGAAGATTTGACAGTATTTTAAACTGCGTGCCCATTATGGACCCATATTCTTAAATTCTTAATTTATAGTGTAAAAGGGGAAAAAAATCAAATATGTCATCGAATTTCCAGAATAAATTTATTTATATCATTAGTTAAAAGTTTAATTCATTTATGTCATTATCGTTAAAGAAATGGTTCATTCATGACATTATTTTTTAACAGTGATTTTATAAAACCATTCTTGACATGACCAATTATAATTCGGTCAAGTCATCAATTTTTGTAATAAAAGAATCATAATTCTGAAAAAAAATTGAATTATTATTTTTTATTATAATTGGCGTCATCAATTTTTTTAATAAAAAAAATCAAAATTCTAAATAAAAACTGAACTTTTTTTTGATTTTTTTAATTTAAAAAATTGATGATGTGGCCGAATCATAATTGGCCACGTATCAAAAATGGTTATGTAAAACCATCGTTAAAAAATAATTGCATGAATGAGCCTTTTTTTTAACGATAACGACATAAATGAGCAAAACTTTTAATCGATAATATAAATGAGCCTTTTCTAAAAGTTTAATGACATATTTGAGCATTTTTCTTAAAGTAAATATAGAAACAACTTTAATATACCCAAAAATAAAATAAAATTGTTAACCTTTTGTAAAGCAAGACTACATAAATTCAACAAATAGTAATTAACGACTATTTATCTTTTTCAGAATACATCAATGACATTTTAAATCTATTAATAAATTTATTTGAATTTTCAAATTATATGTATTTCATTTGAATACCTTTGTAATAAATTATAATAAGTGTTTTCATATTATTTTACTTAAATTTTATAAAAGCTTTGCATGTGTATCCTTAAATTTATTACGTAGATATGTTAATTATTTTATTTATTTTTATCATTAGTCTCAATAAACCATAAAAAACTTTGGCTATTTCTATATATAACTAAAAGATGACATTTAACATGATGAAATAAATTAATATTTAAAAAAAAATAGCAAGTATTTCGTAAAATTAATGCAAATTAATAATTATTGATGCCTTGTCGGTGTTCATATGTAGATTTATGTCCTGTTGCTCCATTTTATGTACACGTTTTTGACCCGACAAAATTAGGTACATATTATATAATAATAAATAAACATCTTACCTACTTTAGTACAATTTTCTATGGTATTTTTATTTTATATGGCGATATTTTATATTTTTTAATAATAAAAAGTGAAATGATATTTACATGAGCTTTTGAATTTGTTATTGGACTTTGTAACTTATTTGAATTTATTAAAGAATGACAAAAGTTTCATATCGATAGTTAATGAGATAGGTAGACTCCTTATAAGGCTTGTACAATCCTTCTCCCTTTGAGTTAGCTTTTGGGGGTGTAAGTTAAGCCTAAGACCTAATTTCAATATGATATCATAACAGGGCCCGTCTCATTCAATGTTGGGACCCCAAAATCAAAATTATCCACGAAATCAAAATTGTCATGCATCAGATGCTAAGCACCGGGCGTAAGGTGGGGTGTTAAAGAATGACAAAAGTTCCATATCGATGGTTAATGAGATGGTTAATGTGAGTTAGACGTAAGACCTAATTTCACAAAATTTATACATAATTTTTGATAGAATTTGAATATATCAAGTGAAACGAAATTATGTAATTTAGTACGAACCATCGAAAAATGTAATGATGCGGATGAGGTTGGTCCTCTTCTAGCTAGAAGTCTTAGGTTTGAGGCTTAGATAATTTTTATAAGGAATATTTTTTTCTGAATTAGATTCTACGCGACACAAATTTAAAATAGTTAAATTTCAATACAAATATTAGATACTCAACGAACGAAGATAACATTGAATAATACATATTCTCCGATTAATAAGAATGTATAAAAAATTATCGACTTTGTTATTCTATGAGTCTCCTTTTGTTGTGGTGGGATTTAATAAAATGATGTCTATGAGTAGTATATAAATATAAAAATCCCATTACATTAATGGGGCCTATTGCAAATTGCAAATTAAAAAGAAATTAATTAGTTATAAAGTCGTTATATTAAAACGCCGTGAAGTGGAAATCATTGAAAAATAATTTAAAGTGTATCTAACTTTTGGGTCTTTAATTTGCCACCATCTTTCATTTTTAGTGGGTGCTAATCTCTTTCTTAATCATGTCAATTAACGTGTGCCCTTTTTTTAAATTAATTGTGGTCGAGTTAATTTATGTGTATTTTAATTATTAAATTAATATGTTGCCTTCTCATTCATGTTATAATAAAAACATATTCAGTATACTCTCATATATGAGGTCTGAAAAAAATGAAGTCATATTCGATATGGTCTTACATGTGAGATCTGAGAAGAATGAGATCATATTCGGTATAGTCTTACATGTGAGGTATCAGAAGAATGAGGTGTACGTAAATCTTACTCCCTACTTCTGTAAGATAGAAAAAACTATTTTCGCTAAATTCATAACTCAAGCAACTATTTTTTAAATAAAAGAATATAATAATAAAAAACTAAAATGTCTTTAGACTAAAATCCTAATCATAAGCAGAGACGGATAGGTGGGGTTCATCGGTTCAGACGAATCCAGTAGCTTTATCGTAGACCCTGATTTGTACTAGAAAATTAATTAAATATTTATGTATATTAATTTGTGAACCCCTAACAAAGTTGATTCACAGTTATTAACGAAATTTAGAACCCCTAAATCACCTATCCTCGTTTCACCTCTGATCATAAGAGAACAAATATGTATTTCAAACTAAAACGACTATCTATTACCTTAATTTTTTATCTTTATGCTTTTTTATATATGACAGACGTATTTTTAATGAGCTGAAAATATGTCATATCCTATCTAATTAATACAATGCTCGTTATATATGCAATGAAACGACTAGCTTTTCTACCTAACTACGGGTATTACATTTATTTAACTGACTATAATTAATCTTAACAAAGAAGCTAACAATAATTAAATTAGTTAACCTACTAATAATCCAATTAATTAACACATCATGTGCCTCTTAACATGTTATGTCACTTGCACTTTCAATTTGTTAATACCAAAATGTTCCTTAATCATTAAAAAGACTTAACAATTTAATATTTAGTAAATATATAATTTCAAATTAGCAAATGATTAGTGATGATATTCAAGAAATAGTACAAGTGAATGTAAATAAAATAACAATTAATTTTATAAATTATTTTTTAAAATAAAGCATAGGCAAATCTTACCTCTATTTTTTTTTAAAGATATATAAAAGTGACAAAGAAAATAAAATAAATTAATATACGAAAAACAAAAAATTTTTAAAATAATAATGACGAAATTAATTTATTTGTCTTGGGACTTGTGTCCTTGACCGATATATTTCTCTGTCTTCCGCTATCCTTAAACCGCCCAAAATCCACAGGCAAAATTAAATGAATATTTAATATTTTGTTTTATTGTTAAGTAATTAGAAAAAAAAAGTAAATAATGAGTATAATCGTAACAATAATAAATCTAGTATAATTTTATAAGTAAAATTTGAAGAAGGTGAAATATGTAAAGACAAAGTATATTCAAACAAAACAATTAATTTGAAAGGTGATTATCCATGTAGATGATCAATATCGATCTTTTCTCTCGATATCTTTTAAATTAAACATATTATATAAGACTTGTCTAGTGTAATTTACGTTTATGTGTGATTTAATTTAACGTATTTTTTTTTTCACTTCATATTTATTTTTCAAGTCATTTTCTTGTTTTACTTTTACTTAATTTCCTTTTCAATGTCTTTTTTTGTTCTATTCTATATCATAGAAATTGACAATTATACCCCCCTAAAACCAGGACAAAAGTTGTTGCTCATATTCAGATCCACCTTTGTCTTTTTTTCCATAATTAACAAAATAATTGCTTCTGATTCATTCACACGTGTAAACACTATTTATTAGAACTCCGGACTTAGCTTGTGAAGTGGTCATTATTCTTCTACCTCGTCTTAATTTACGTGACACAATTAATTATTATCAATAAACTTCTTCATTATTATTTCACACACGTATTTAAATTAAAAGATATTTTCTTCATTTAAAAAAGAATGACTTAATTTAACTTGAGTCAGAGTTTAAGAAAATAAAAAGGTCTTTTTAATATTATAGTTCTAAACTAAAGTCATGTCAAATGTACCAAAATTTTCTTTAATCTTGTGGTTTTAAACATGTCACTTGAACAGTTAAAGTTAAAATATTACCAAAAAAAAAGAAGGTCATTATATTTTAACACAAATAAAAAAAATAAAAAAATATTATTTTTAAAACAGATGGAGTATATCAGAAATAACGATTTTATCTTCTTAAGATAAAATAATATTACTATGCCCTATAACCCAGTTTTCTTTCTATTTTCTCTTGCATAAATGACATATTTTTATAATTGATATATTTCTCTGTTTTGCTTTTCTTGATATATCTAAATTACTCCTTATGTTCATTTTTGTTTGTTATTTTTATATTTTTTGAAAGTTAATTAACTAATTAATTAGATTATATTAATTCGATATTTTAAATAAAAAATTTAGATATTTAAAAACTATACAAAAAGTACTATTAATAGCAATTTTTGCATATTTAACTTAAAAATTAAAAATTATGACAAGTAATAATCAACGGAAAAAATTAAAAAATTTAAAAAATATTTTTTTATTTCTTAAATTGTGCTCGAAAAAAAAAAGGATTTTACTATAAATGGACAAATAGGGTGGGTACCCACAGCTTTCTGTTCCTTCTCACGTGTAAACACCAATTCATTATCGCTCCGGTATTTATAAACCGACCGACCCGACCCGTAGGATCTTTTTTTTTTGTTTTTTTTAATTTATTTTTTTACTATAAATAGAGAAGAACGGGGTAGTCGTGTATGCACTCGTGTTTTGATGCGTGGAAAAAAACCCAGCAAAGTTGTTATGGCGAGATCGCGTTGGAAATTCCTCTCTTCATCTTCATCAATCTCCGGTTTGTTATAACCCTAAACCACCGCCGCCGCCGCCGTACACCGTCGCCGCCGTTTTTGATATATACAGACGAAAACAACTCCGAATTCATCTTCCAGGTTCAATTTCATCAATTGCAGTAACCGGCATTATTATTAGAATTAGAATCGTTTTGTTATAATGTATCTGATTTTGTTGTTGTTTTCTGTAATTGATGATCGATGATGTAGGGATGACGATTTAGTATATGCATTGTTTTTTTTTTTTGCTCGGAGATTGAGGTTTTTTTTCGGTGTTGTGATTGTTAGGAAATGGCTACAGAGGTGACGAAACTGTTGTATATAGTTGTAGTAGATGATGAGGAGGTGGAGGAGAAGAGAGATCAAGGAAAAGACTCTTTTAGATATACGCGTTCTGTTCTGCAGAGTGCTCTGCAACTTATGGGATGTAAACCTCGACATGCGTTTAAGGTGATTTTTTTTCTCTCTCGGTTTGATGATCTATATGGTATCTATTTTGAAATGTGCTGGCTTTATGATCCGGATTTATGCTCTTTCGTTTCAATTTGTTTGTTCTGTTTTAAACTGAAGTTTGTGTAGAATGTATCGAAATGTTTTAGAACAGATTAAAGAGTTGCAGGAAAGTGAAAAGTATTTTTTTTTTGAATCAGATTAAAAAGGAGTATATGACAAATAATTTGAAACTGATGGAGTACTGTTTTTGGTTTTGTATTTGGAATATTTTTCGTTCCGTACTGTTAACTTGCTCATTCATAATTGCTAGTCTCAGTAATTGGTTATGGTAAAAGCATTGTTGGGATGTTAACAATTTTTCCTTTGTTCTGTGAGCTGCCAATATCGAACTGATTAGTTATGAAAAGGAAGTCTAGTATATATTTGCTCTATCTATTGTTTTTTTTAACAAGGTTGAAGTTTGAAAGTTAGATTAATGACTATCTTGGTAAAGTCGAGTTTTCCCCCCTAAAAATTGTGTTCTGCCTGCGAATGAAATTAATGCCTTCTTGTTTTAAATCTCATGGGCAGTGTGTTACTTTTTAATTATATGATTGAGAATTGGATTTGCCATAAATGCTGCCAAAAAATCATTCTTGCCTATCCTTAAAAGCAAATTTTAATGAGATTTGGGATTCCTTTTCAGTAGATACAAAAATTCTCTGTTCATATCCTCCAATAATGCTGTGAGGTTATTGTCGGATCATCTCAAGATTTGTGCTTTTTTTTGAGGATTAAACGTGTGTGCGGTGGCATTTTGGAGGATCTGAGCAACGTAAAGTTTTCTCTATCCTTCTTAAAGGACATTAAGGATTGGCAAGAATGGTTGTTTTCACCCTGCTGATGAGAGTTTGCTTTTATAAGATTCGACCAGTCCATTGTTTGATGTTCTTTAGAGGATTCTTTTGCTTTGTGACTTCCAAATTCTTCTAGAACATATAAATTTAGGCTCTTTAATTATTGTATTTTTTTTTTTTGCACGAACAGATAAGCAGAACCGTTTTTGACAAAATGAGAAGTGAATGTATGGGTGATAAGTTGGTTTCAGCAGATAGAGCACAACTGGGACAGGATAACTCTAAAGGACTTCATCATAGAGAGTCCAGTACCTTTATGAATGCATTCATGGATAAAGGGAACAATCAAAGTGAGAGCAGCATACCTTTTGAGTTGTATAAAAGGCGAACGACAGTTATTATCAAGAGAGGGACTTTCCTAGATGTTGTTTGTGATGCTTTAACCGAATACAAGTATATGGGGCCCAACCAGAGGGCTGACTTAATATTAGCTTGCAGGTGAGTTTCTGCTGTCTCTCCCTTGGTATTACTAGGTGTATTACGCTGTTCATACCATCCAAACATACACACAAAATGAAAATAAAATAACAACACACCTATTTATATAGGGGGGGGGGAGGGGAATTCTTGCTTTGTAGCACATCTTTCTCCCCTAATTTATATGCTGATGTTTTTATATGCAGCCACTTAGAAAAGAAAGCAATCTTTTCTGAGATATTGGTCATTCTTTAGCCTAATCTGGAAAGAGATTTTGCTGAAATCTTGCAGTTGCAAGAGAAGCAAAATAGAATTTCCAGTTTAATGATCTGTATGGTTTCATGGGTAACTGATATAATTTATCTGCTGTTCCAGTAGAAGGCAACAATTTTTGTTAGCGAATAGAACAAGTATTATAAAATGAGTCTGCCAGTCTCATCTGATTTATTTCTCAGACTTCGCTAGCAATTTTCTCATCACCTTCAGATGAGTTGATGCCCAAATTAGTAAATATGCCATTGTCACTCTATGATTTTTCTAAGAAATGCATTTAGATCTCTCCATGGTAGAAATGTGTTTCATCATTTGCATTATGAGAGTAACTGTTGCCTTTGGGGGTTTCCTCAATCACTTTGTATTCAAAATTTAATCAGCATAATTCTGGAGTTTAATCGAGTTTAATAATGTCATTTGCCTTTATTTTCTGTTTCCTGTAGTTGTGGTTATGTATATTAGATGTCACTTCTCAAGTTCGGGGAATAATGTCCCTATTCATTTGTCTGACCATGGTGATTGATATAGGAAGCTGTTGATGTGGTCATTTTGCTGATATTTTTCTTCAGTGTACCTTGTTCTGTATTTTTCACAGAATTGTTGCTATGTTTCAGGATCCGAGAAAGAAAAGAATCTGTAACTGTGCTATTGTGTGGAACTAGTGGCTGTGGCAAATCTACATTGTCTGCTTTGCTGGTATAAGTTCTGTCATAGCCTTGGCTGTTGTACTAACCTCTTTTTCATGTCATAATCCCTCAGTCCCATTTAATTGACTCTGTTTGAATTGATATTTTTAATCTGACGTATGTCCTATTACAAATAATGATGGAAGAAAATATTAATGTACTAATTGAAAAGTTAGTTTGATCTGTTAAAAGCAAAAGATGCAAAAAAGCTACATAGCTCGTGGGGCTTGAAGAGACCAGCCAAAAGTGAAACTCCATGCAGCTTTTTTATGGAAAAATAAAAAATTCCAAAAGAATTCCTTATATGAAGTGAAGTGCATAATTTATGAAAATTAAACAATACCAAACATATATGTAATATTGTACGATGATATAATCAAATTGCTAACAAAATAATTGATTTCAGTTTCTGAGATACAATCAATGCCGATATTAATACATGGAGTTTGATAGAGAAAATAGCATATTTAAAGTTCAAATTTGATTGTTGAAATAAGTAAAATATCTTTGATGGCATGATCTCAAAAAATTATGAATTGGGACATGAGGTGTGTAATATTGTGGATGTTAAATCTCCTGAAATGGAAGATTGCCGTGTATATTGGGACATGAGGTGTATGATTTTCTTCTCCATTTATCTTCACAGGGAAGCAGGTTGGGTATAACGACTGTGGTGTCCACTGACTCCATCCGACATATGATGAGGAGTTTTGTAGATGAAAAGCAGAACCCTCTACTCTGGGCCTCAACCTACCATGCTGGGGAATATTTGGATCCAGTAGCTGTTTCTGAAGCAAAAGCGAAGAAAAGGGCGAAGAAATTAGCTGGAATTTCAACCCCACCAATACAAAAAGAAGGTGTAAAATCTCCACCTGCGCGGATTTCAAATGCTGTTGATTTGATTAGTTCCAGAGAAATGGCAGTTGAAGGATTTAAGGCACAGAGTGAGATGGTAATTGATAGTCTTGATAGGCTAATAACTGCATGGGAAGACCGGAAAGAATCCGTCGTTGTGGAGGGTGTTCATTTGAGCCTTAATTTTGTGGTAATACTTGTAATTTTAAATATTGCATATTTTGCTTTATACCTGGAGGGATTTTTCTTGTGGTGATTAAGTTGGAGCTAATTTTGTCTTATACCTGCAGATGGGACTAATGAAGAAGCATCCGTCAGTCATACCTTTTATGGTTTACATTGCAAATGAGGAAAAACATTTAGAAAGGTTTGCAGTACGTGCGAAGTACATGACTCTTGATCCTGCTAAAAACAAGTATGTTAAGTATATTCGAAACATCAGGACAATACAAGAATACCTCTGTAACAGAGCTGACAAGCATTTGGTGCCAAAGATTAACAACACCAACGTAGATAAAAGTGTGGCAGCCATTCATGCTACTGTCTTCGGTTGCTTACGGAGGCGTGATGCAGGAGAGCAACTGTATGATCCAGTCACAAATACAGTTGTCCTCATTGATGAGGAATACAGAAACCAGTGTGCTGCCAATTGTGTGAGCTCTAAGGGAATGTTTCAACTAATTCAAAGAAAAGGTTCTTCTAGGCACTTGATGGCTCTGCTGAACAATGATGGATCAGTAGCAAAAGCTTGGCCAGTTTACACCTTGGGCACTGATGGAAAGCCTATTATAGATCACTCCACTGCGAGTGGAATAGGGACCCCTATGTATGGACCACTGCAGATTAGCAAGGCTGAACCTATTAATCTACAATTTGGCCATTTTGGCATCAGTGCTTGGCCCAGTGATGTTGGTGGTACCAGCCATGCTAGTAGTGTAGATGAATCGAGAGGTGAGCTGACGGACAATGGCAGCAGGTACTATTCCTCTTGCTGCAGCTCACCAAGGTTGCCTGAAGCACATGCAAAAGAGGTATGCCTAGAAGTTCTAATGGGTTTCGGTAAACTAGCGTATAATGCACACTTTTCTCTGTATTAGCCTTTGGTTTATAGGAGCTTGGAGGTCGTATATATTTCTTTACTTATTTACTTATATTTTCCATTTAGTTCCATAAGTTCTTTGATGCATTCCCATTTTCCACAATAATTACAGCTCAAAGAGGAACAATCAGTGCATGGTAGTGATGATGAAGAGGTTGATGAACCACTTGAAAGAGACAGTGACGAGGATCTTAGTGATGATGGTTCCAAACAAGTTGATGAGGAGGTGCATTGAATGATTTATATACTTCATCGATTTTCAGCTAGCAACTGGGGATTTAACGCTATCTTTTTTCTTTTCTTTTTTTTGTTTAATAATCAACCTCTTTGCTGCTATGCACACAGGAAGGCTCAGTGGATGAGGAATCTACAAAATCAGATGAGGAGTATGATGATCTTGCCATGCTAGATATTCAAGAAGACGGTTATATGACCGATGTTAATGAAGAAATATACAATAAGTCGGAGTTGAGTACTAAGGTTGTACCTGTTTCTGGGGACCAGCTAACTGAAGGTTTTGAGACGTATAGGAAGAGCATCGACCAATCTTTCAGAAGTAAGAGTGCTGTAATTTTGGAGCCACCGCTGGGGAGCTACACTTCTTTTCTCAAAGAGAAGAACGAGAAGAGAGTCCCAACTTCTGGCAACATTCGAGTAAAGAAACGTTCTAACAGCATTCCAACCTTGGGGAAGCATGGGGCATTGATAAGTGGTTCCTCCCTCCCGGAAGAAATGTCTAGGTAACAGCGTAGGTTTGTTGTATTGTTTCCTTTTGTGCTCGTGATGCAGTTGAAGCATGGTTTCTTGCTTCCCTTGTAGCCTTCTTTCTTTTGTCTTCGACTTTGCGTAGACCTTTGTCTTTCTTTTTAGCTCTGGTGAAACGACCGGAAAGGGGTATTACCTGTGTATAGAAAGTGCATCTGCATAAATTATGCCAGAGAATGCCCTTTTTAGTATGTGTTGTTTACTTTGTCCAGTATGCTGAAAAACTTCTTTTCATCTAACAGGTTTAGAAAATATGTTAACTAGCCATCATCATGCATTTTACGTAGATTTCCAAGCTTTACTATGGTCAGATCTTCGATGGCACAATTCTCTCACACTAAAGTACTTCTGTTGTCGTTGTCAATTCTCCAATTTACGTTCATTTTCATATGAAGTTCCATTACTGACATGTTAAATAGTACCTCCCACCTTTTTCTAGATCACATGTATATCGGTTAGATAGTTGTATATTATACGTATATATTTATATATATGCCAAGCGAGATTGAGAGAAGGAGTAGAGAGGCGAGCGAGAGATGGCAGAGAGTTGGAGACAGGTCAATTGAATATGTATATCGGTTAGATGATTGTATACTATACATATACATTTGTATATATGGCAAGCGAGATTTGGAGAGAGAGGAGAGAGGCGAGCGAGAGAGGGGAAAGAGTGGGACATATGTTAATTGTATATGTATATCGGTTAGGTAATTGTATATTATACATATGTACTTGTATATACTTGCTAATTATACATATACAAATGTGATAAATTATACAAATTCAAAGTAATTCTACATAGTTAATGTATAATGTTAGTCGCGAATCATAATTATATCAAACTATAGCTATGATGAATAATTAAGTAGTATAAGTTTGTTTAACTGCGTAAATTTTCCTTACTAATATAAAATTATTACAGACAAAATATAAATATGAACAATAACAATATATAAGAAGAAAAAATACAAAAACGATGGGTAGACTATCAATTATACCTAACTCAAAATGCGCTCCTTCTAACTAGATGAATTTATATTGAAAAAAATAATATTGAGACCAAAAAATAAATAAATCTATGAAAATAAGGTAAGTAATATAATATATAGAAAGTAAATCTAAGAAGTAAGGTAAGTGTTAAGTGATTTAATATAAAGAAGGTAAATCTATGAAGTTAGCCAAATAATAATTATTATATATAAAAATGTGAATCCAAGAAGTAAGGTAAGTAATAATATCAGCTCATATTATTTGTTTTCATAATATAATAAGGATACAAATTAATTAGGGAAACTTATATAAATATACTATAATAAAAAAATATTTATCATTTATAGTAATAATATTTCTTTTTCACTTGATCACTTTTAATTTATTTATAATACAAATTTAATTAATATTACAAAGAACAATTTTTTATTCACATATAATACAAAATTTAATGAATGAAAATTCATTTATCACACATTTTAATACAGTCATAATACAATGTGTCAAATTTTTACCAAACAAACATAATATATTTTGAAAAACAATTATAATTCATATATAATTCATATATCTTACATACATAATTCACTTTTAATACATATTGCAGATTTAACACAGTATTGCTATAAATAATAAATAAAAAATATTACTAAAATCAATAATTATTTATTAAAATATACCAATTCATCTAATTTTTTCAATTAACTATACCATTTTCCATGTAAGGTAACAAATACCATTTTCCACCAACTGTTCCCACACATAAAATAAAAATTATTGTATTTGCTCTCAAAATATTTTTTCAAATAGTTAAAAGCCACACATAGTTTTCTTATATATATATATATATATATATATATATATATATATATATATATATATAAAGAGGATCTTTAATCGACGACTTGATTACCTACTAATGTTAAAGGTCCTTGTAGGCTTTAGGATATAATTTTTTTATAATTGATTTGCTTATAAAAATGATTTGAATCTATTGCTAATAATATGAAATTTAATGTTTATAATAAAGTAAGGAAAAATCTTTTTGGATAGAAAATTTGACCAGAATGAGATTCTTCTATGTAATTTTATTTTTTAAAAATATTTTTATCCTTTTATTTTTAATATCTTTTACTAAAAAAATAAAAAAAAGATCCATTTAATTTAAAATAAAAAAAATATTATAATTTTTTAAATTTTCTGGTCAAATTATCTGGCCATTTAACACTTCTCATAAAGTAATATTATTAAGTTTGTATCATACATTAATATATTTAGAACGTGAATTTATGAAATGTCACAATCCAATCATTTTTATATATTTTTTCTGATTAACAAGAATATTCAATGACTACATGTTTTAAAGTATAATTTTTGTGTGAATTTACTTTAGGTGTAGAAGTAATTAATTTGGACGTTCCTCAAATTTTTAAATATACAAACATCTAAGAATTAAAAAAAAAAGTATTAACTATAAAGTTTAGAAAATTAAATAAATAAATTAATTATCACGTGGTTTAAGTAAATGTAAGATACAAAATTTGTTGTATTAATTTATAATTTATCATATATTAGTGTATGAGAGTATTTTAAAGCTATTGTGCTTTAAACATTTGCATATCAAATTTAATGTTAATGAATACCAAAATAACAACATACCAAACAAAAGACATGTCTATTTTATTTCATAAAAAAGCATAATCAATTATACATGATTAAAATCATATATAAAATACAAATTCAACAAAATTTAAAAAGTCTAACATTGAAAAAAAACGAAACTTTTTTATTTAGGAGCTAAGGCATCTCCAAAGGTACTGTAGGGAAATGGTACGTTACGCTCCTTTAGTTCGATAGCTAGATGTATTGCTTCCACACAACTAATTTCAATTTTTTCGATGAAATTCTGATACTCAGAGAAATTCAAATTTTCATATGATATTCCTGTGTAAAGCCTTTTTTCGCGTTTTTTCTCTTCTTCAAACTTTCCTTCAATCTCCATTAGATCCAACGCTGCCTGTCTAATAGCATTTTCACGATGTACATCGAGGATGATTGGTGAAGGATTCCCCTCCAAAAACCTATCAAGAACTGAATTGACACAAGGGTAACCAATCGAGTAAACATTAGATTCGTTGTCAGGGGAAAAAACCACTGTAACACTTGGACTGTCGCACAACATTGACAATTCACTTTCTTTCTTAAAAAGGCCATGACGCCTTTTAGAGAATGTCACACTCCTTTTCTTTATATCTTCTATCTTCTCAATACGGATTCTTCTGCGGCCAACCCTTGTCATGATTAAACGTACCTGATATAACAAAAGTAAAAACTCATTTAATCTAAATTAACAAATAGTACAATAAACATTATTCTATTAATAATATATGTATTTGCAAAAGAATAAAAAACAATATATAAGAAAAAGATATATACAAAACAAACTTGATAGCTCAAAATGCACTTCTTCAATATAATAGTTGCTTTGTAACTTGTAAGGAATTATAACCTTAACAGTTGAATTTATAGGGGGAAAATCAATATTGAGACCAAAAACAAATCTAAAAAGTAAGGTAAGTAATATAATATAAAGAAAGTTAATCTAAGAAGTAAGGCAAGTGTTTTAATATAAAGAAAGTTAATCTAAGAAGTAAGGCAAGTAATTTAATATAAAGAAAGTAAATCTAAGAAGTAAGGAAAGTAATACTCCCTCCATTTAAAAAAAATAGTCTAGTTTGACTTGAAACGAAATTTAAGATATGAAATAAGACTTTTTAATCTTGTGGTTCTAAATTAAAGTTATGTCAAATGTACCAAAATATCCTTTAATCTTGTGGTATTAAACATGCCACGTGGAAAGTTTGTTACCAAAAAAAATGAAAAAAGTTATTCTTTTTTAAACAGATTAAGAAGAAAATTGAATCATTCTTTTTAAAACGGATGAAGTAATATCATTTCATATTATTTATTTCCATGATATAATAAAGAAAGAAATTAACTATTCTATTTTTCATGTAAGGTAACAAATCTCAAAAGCTTTATTCCATTTCCCACCTATCCTCACACATAAAATAAAAATTATTGTACTTGCTCTCAAAATATTTTTCCAAATATTTAAAAACAACACACAATTTTAATATTAAAAATTTATATATAAAAAGAATGTTAATCAAATGATTTTGATATAATAAAAGTTTAAATATGAAAATTCTGATGATATATTTTTCTTCTAATATTTATATAATGATTATATATATAGGAATACCAATCTAAATATCTTTATGATAATATGGAGTATATCTAACTAACTATATAGTGTGTCTGAATAACTATATATGATATATATACCTAATCTAGTTAACATAAATTATTATCACTTTTTTTTATCCTAGTTTATTTTCATCAAATAAATAAGGTGATTTTATCTAGGATAAATAACACAAATCACAACTAATTAATTTAGGGAGGTTGATGAGAGAAAGCGATTGTTACTAAATTATCCTAATCTATGTTTGTTGTTAGAAAATAGTATATCTCTTTGTATCTAACTTAAAATATGATACAAAATCTTAATTAGTGAAAATATGTAATTATTTTAAAATATATAAATATGGATATATGTCTAATAAGGTAATTTAATCTTTTATTCATATAAATATGCTTTTTTATATGGGATAATTGTATATAATAGCAAACTAATAACCTAAAATAAATGGAGTAGCTAGGGTTTGATTTAATTGTGCTCCATAGCAAACGTTTGCCAAAATTTGTCAGTCCCCTCTCTCCCAAATATCTCGCTCGCTACTCTCCTCCAATCTCTCGCTCGCTTTCTCACTTTTTATACAAACACAAGTGTATAAAAATTGTTTCTATTTGTATAAATCAGAGGAAACTGTATAAATATATGTATTTTTGTTCCCCTCTCTCCTCTCTTCCAGATCTCGTTCGTCACTCTCCCAAATCTCGCTCGCCACCCTCGCCTTTCTCACTTATACAAACAGAAGCGAAATATATAAATTGTGTTTCTATTTGTATAAAGCGTGAGAAAATTGTATATACACATGCAAGTACATATATTTTCGTCCTATACACTTATAATTATACAATAAAAATATTCCTCTGCCCAGTTTCTTTTGCCTTTCTCTCTTTCTCGTTTTATACAAATTTCAAATTGTATCTAATTTCTCTCTTTCTCGTTTTATACAATTCGATTCAATTGTATATTCCCTGTCAAGTTTCTTTTGTCTTTCTCTCTTTCTCATTTTATACAAATTCAAATTGTATATAATCGTTCTATACACTTATAATCATACAATACGTTTTATACACTTCGTTTTTATACAGCTCTCTGCCCAAGTGTCTTTCTCTTTCTCATTTTATACGCTTCGTTTTATACAATTTACTTCAACTGTATATGTATAGCAAATTATACAGTTTCTATATTTGCTATGGAGCGCAATTATGCAAACTTTGCTATAACATACAAATATAAACTTTTTATTTGCTATATGTGAAAGTTGCCCTCTTTATATTCGTTAATTAGATGTAATCATGATAAAATCTTTTGGCCGCAAAAACAATTTGCATTAAGAGAATAATGATCATAGTTTATATTCAGAATGGTTACAATAATTAGGTACCCCTTGATCATATTCAATCTCTTGATCATATCCTTATAGCAAAATAATTACTATTATTTCGTAACTCAACTCATACACATGATTAATCAATCTCCATTTATTAGAGAAATTATTTCTATACTAACTTTAGTCAAACATCAAATAAATATGATAATTTTCATCAAATAAATAAGAATTAACTCAAAATTAGGTGTAGAAGTAATTAATTTGGACGTTCCTCAAATTTTTAAATATACAAACATCTAAGAATTAAAAAAAAAGTATAAACTATAAAGTTTAGAAAATTAAATAAATAAATTAATTATCACGTGGTTTAACTAAATGTAAGATACAAAATTTGTTGTATTAATTTATAATTTAACATATATTAGTGTATGAGAGTATTTTAAAGCTACTGTGCTTTAAACATTTGCATATCAAATTTAATGTTAATGAATACCAAAATAACAACATAGCAAACAAATGACATGTCTATTTTATTTCATAAAAAGCATAATTAATTATATATGATTAAAATCATATATAAAATACAAATTCAACAAAATTTAAAAAGTCTAACATTGAAATAAAAATAAAACTTTTTTATTTAGGAGCTAAGGCATCTCCAAAGGTACTGTAGGGAAATGGTACGTTACGCTCCTTTAGTTCGATAGCTAGACGTATCGCTTCCACACAGCTGATTTCAATTTTTTCGATGAAATTTTGATATTCAGAGGAATTCAAATTTTCATATGATATTCCTGTGTAAAGCCTTTTTTCGCGTTTTTTCTCTTCTTCAAACTTTCCTTCAATCTCCATTAGATCCAACGCTGCCTGTCTAATAGCATTTTCACGATGTACATCGAGGATGATTGGTGAAGGATTCCCCTCCAAAAACCTATCAAGAACTGAATTGACACAAGGGTAACCAATCGAGTAAACATTAGATTCGTTGTCAGGGGAAAAAACCACTGTAACACTTGGACTGTCGCACAACATTGACAATTCACTTTCTTTCTTAAAAAGGCCATGACGCCTTTTAGAGAATGTTACACTCCTTTTCTTTATATCTTCTATCTTCTCAATACGAATTCTTCTGCGGCCAACCCTTGTCATGATTAAACGTACCTGATATAACAAAAGTAAAGAACTCATTTTAATCTAAATTAACAGATAGTACAATAAACATTATTCTATTAATAATATATGTATTTGCAAAAGAATAAAAAAACAATATATAAGAAAAAGATACAAAACAAACTTGATAGCTCAAAATGCACTTCTTCAATATAATAGTTGCTTTATAACTTGTAAGGAATTATAACCTTAACAGTTGAATTTATAGGGGGAAAATCAATATTGAGACCAAAAACAAATCTAAAAAGTAAGGTAAGTAATATAATATAAAGAAAGTTAATCTAAGAAGTAAGGCAAGTGTTTTAATATAAAGAAAGTAAATATAAAAAGTAAGGCAAGTAATTTAATATAAAGAAAGTAAATCTAAGAAGTAAGGAAAGTAATACTCCCTCCATTTAAAATAAAATAGTCTAGTTTGACTTAAAATGAAATTTAAGACATGAAATAAGACTTTTTAATCTTGTGGTTTAAATTAAAGTTATGTCAAATGTATCAAAATGTCCTTAATATTGTGGTATTAAACATGCCACGTGAAAAGTTTGTTACCAAAAAAATGAAAGGAGTTATTCTTTTTTAAACAGATTAAAAAAAAATCGAATTATTCTTTTTAAAACGGATGGAGTAATATCATTTCATATTATTTATTTCCATGATATAATAAAGAAAGAAATTAACTATTCTATTTTTCATGTAAGGTAACAAATCTCAAAAGCTTTATTCCATTTCCCACCTATCCTCACACATAAAATAAAAATTATTGTACTTGCTCTCAAAATATTTTTCCTAATATTTAAAAACAACACACAATTTTAATATTAAAAATTTATATATAAAAAGAATGTTAATCAAATGATGTTGATATAATAAAAGTTTAAATATGAAAATTCTGATGATATATTTTTCTTCTAATATTTATATAATGATTATATATATAGGAATACCAATCTAAATATCTTTATGATAATATGGAGTATATCTAACTTATGTAATGTAATTTACTATATAGTAATGAAGCTTATAACACTAGATAAAAGGAAAAAAATATTGACAAAGCTAAATAAAAATAGTTATAGTGTGTCTAAAAATTTCTATATGATATACCTAGTCTAATTTGCATTACTTTGATTTGGTTGCCTATTTTGTTTATTGATTGTGAATCATGTATTATAATGAATAGTTATAGTGTGTCTAAATAACTATATATGATATATATACCTAGTAATAAACATAAATTGTATTAATTTTTTGTTATCCTAGTTTATTTTCATCAAATAAATAAGATGATTTTATCTAGGATAAATAACACAAATCACAACTAATTAATTTAGGGAGGTTGATAAGAGAAAGCGGTTGTATGCTTGTTTTTAGAAAATAGTATATCTCTATGTATCTAACTTAAAATGTGATACAGAATAACATACATGTAATTATTTTAAAATATATTGATATATGTCTAATAAGGCAATTTAATCTTTTATCTATATAAATATGCTTTTTTAAATTCGTTAATTAGATTTAATCATGATAAAATCTTTTGGCGGCAAAAACAATTTGCATTAAGAGAATAATGATCATAGTTCATATTCAAAATGGTTACAATATTTAAGTTCCCCTTGATCATATTCAATCTCTTGATCATATCCTTATAGCAAAATAATTACTATTATTTCATAACTCAACTCATACACATGATTATTCAATCTCGATTTATTAGAGACATTAATTTCTATACTAACTTTAGTCATGCTTGATCTAGTTCTTCCTTTAATAGCAACATTATTATTATTATTATTATTATATTATTATTATTATTATTATTATTATCATTATTATTATTATTTATGTATAATGTGCCTCAATAATTGTATGTCTGGAAAAAGTAGTTCCAATATACCAATATCAAATGCCTTTAGACATAAAGGATTTAAATATGTACTACAAAATCTCCTA
Organism: Solanum lycopersicoides; assembly: GCA_022817965.1. Taxonomy (NCBI): domain Eukaryota; kingdom Viridiplantae; phylum Streptophyta; class Magnoliopsida; order Solanales; family Solanaceae; genus Solanum; species Solanum lycopersicoides. The sequence goes on from CM040628.1 coordinate 71,853,022, forward strand.
AAATGGCCTTATTGGTATTGTCATCTCTTCTTCAAATCAATGGACCACAACCCCCACCCCCCACCCCAATCTAAATATAATGGACCAGTTAGTACTACCACTGCTGTTTCTGCTTCCTTTCACTTTATATATATGTGGATGTAAAGGAAGAAAAAAACTAAGCCAAATGCTCTAAGTATCAAAGTCCAATTTCTTGTATAGAGCATGTAATGTGGCTAATTAATCATTGATCTTAGTGTAGAAACATTTGTATATGGTCTAGACAGATATTATTGGAGGTGGGGATCGGTGGTGGAGTGAAGATGAGGTGTGTTGCAGGGTGGGGAGGACATAACGTGGAATGTTCGCTTGTGAAAATTTATTTTCTCTAGCTACTTCAACCAAGGAAGTTATTTTTATTCATTTGTAAGGAAATTCTATTCTTAGAAAAGATATTTTTCTTAAATTTTAACCAATTATACATATAAAAAAAAAACTAGTTCCGAAACATAGTTTTTCCTACGTACCAAACACACCCATAAAGAAAAAGAAAGAAGGAAACTAGTGCCATGTTTCTCATTATTGAGAACCATGATATATATGAAAAAGATAATTGTTTATTCGCATATGATATTTACGTCAATTTAAATAATTTTAACAGTTAAAAATTAAAGTATATAGTTTAATTATGATAAAGTGATAAATATGTACGTAAAAGACGCATATTGCCTTCATTTATTTAGGAAAAACACATCTAGTGCTGATAGGTCGAAAATATCTTAAACTCATTATTTTGGAACTAATATTTAATTTTTTTTTAGGTAAAACACAAATTGATATGTAAATTAAATATTAAACCTACGAAACTTAGATCTTGAATTCGCTAAATATTATTCTTTCACTTAACATTTAATTTTAACCTACTTTTCAACCGTCTCCATTACAAACTTAACTTCTAAAACTTTATTTAATTTTCTCCAAATTAAACGTGTATATAAGGTAATTTCTTTTTATATGTTCAAACTTGATAGATAAAGTTACTTGTTGTATGTTGTTGGAGGTGACAATTATTGATTAATATTTGTAAAACTAATCAAGATTTGCAAAAATCGATCCGAATATGCCACAATTATTTTTGTTAAATCTTACATACAATTATGTCAGTGTGGATTTACCATAAAAGTCCATGACAAGAAAAAATAAATTATGATCATGCTAGGCTAGATTTTATTCAACACAAATTCAACCTAGTGCTTAATGGATTGATGAATCAGATTTTTGTGTTGAGAAAAATTGTAATTTTTATACAAATAGAAATTAGACAAATTAGGAGGAGAAATACTAAAAATGTAATATATAGGGAATTTTGCATTATGACAAAAGAAAAAGACAAGTAGAAAGTGGGAAAACAATTATAAAATCAGTGAATCAGTTGCATGCAATTGGAGTGATTTAATTGAAACGTGACAATTACACTTCAGTCAACAAGTGACATGAGGTCCATTTTGAAACCTTCGATAAAATTAGAACGATACAGAAAAAAATAATTATGTAAAAATATCAAAGCATATATAAATGACATGAATAAAAATGTTGATTGAGAATCTACACTAGAAAAGATTAGAGCATGACTTGTTATTTAATGATATTGTTCGCTTTGAGATGAGTACGTATATTATTTTAAAGAAGTTTCACATCATTATTTCATATTTACATAGCATTTTAATCTTTTCAACTACTAATGTAAACTTTGTTTACGTATTCAACATTTTCTCTATTATGTTAAGTTGTTCCACGTAACTCACGATATATCATCAATTTTTTATATTCATTGTGTATCTCTCACACGATCGAGCATTATGGACGGCGAAGCCTAGAGTTAGCTTTTTCTTGTCATGGGTGCATATGTCCAAGCTACCTCTAGTAATATATGGTGAAGGTACTAAGCTAAATGAAGCATCATACCATCACTCTAACATCTCCATACTCATATCGAATATTAATAACTTGCTAGGTCATTTTCTAGCAAGTTGTGTGTATCACGTGTTGCATTTTCTCTATTTATTCATACATTTACAAAATAACAATTCAATGCACAAATCATTTTGTATTTATCGAAAAGAGCGTGAGAGTGTAATGTGGGCATTGATTCTACACTGACACAAGTACTTTATTGCTAATTTCACATCTCAAACTCATAACCCTGTACGAAACTCCGTTTCTTATGGTTGATAAAAACTCTTTGAGGCAAAATTCAACCTAATAATAACAATTGACATGTACTAAATTCATGATTTTGCACACACTCAAAGTCACAAAAATCCATGAAACAGCAAGTTCCCATATAAAATGTTTCATTGATTCAACAGACAAAAAAACCATAACTTAAATGATTTTTCATTTTCCCATGAAATACTAAAAATTATATTTTGAATCTTTTTTATTTCTTTATATTTTGAATCCTTTTTTGTTTCTTTTCATTTTGCCTTTTAAAAAAAATAAAACTTGGATCAAACTAACCTCTTCTTCTCATTCTTCTTCTAGTTCCTTAGAGCTTTTCTCCAACTCCTTGACATAAAAAAAATAGGTTTAGAAAGGACATAGGTTATATTATATATACTGACAGTATAAACCATTAATTATTCTACGATTAATATATTTTAACATATTATTTCCTGTGTTTTAATTTATGCTAGCTTGATTTGAATTATAACGATCAAAACTCGACACAAAAATCTTTAATTTTATACACATAAACTCCAAATAATAACTAGGTAATCAATCGATGAGCGCTTGTGATAAAATTTACTATAATTACATACCTTATAATAAACGATCTGATTGCGTAAATATATTTTTCGTACCAGATTGTGTAAGATAGAGAAATTACAAACTTCTGATCTATCAGAACTTCAGTGGCCACAGATCTGCTGTCTCAAAATAAACAAAGAATCTAATTTTCACCTGTTAGAATTTTTTTTAAAAAATTAAAATTAAAATTGTTACATATATAAATAGATATGTAACTGACAAGAATATTTACTATATAGTACTGAAAAATATAGTATAATAAAATAAACGAAAATTAAATCCATTTAATCATCTTTCTCCAGGTACAAATGAACTGAGCATCCGTACTACTACTTTTGCTTAGAGAGTGACGGGGCGAAGCTAGAGGAACGAAAGGGGTTCATTTCATCGAAAAAATCACATAGGATGATATGGAAACATAAAAAAAAATATCGTTATATATATATAATAAATATTGAATTCTTTGAAAATTCTGCTTTCACAACTCATACTTCGTTTAGAGCGGAGGCAGAAGAGATTCATCTGAACCCTTCAATATACAAAACCCTATTTTGATATTAAAAACTCTTAAAAATTCTGACTCTGTCACTGATAGTTATTTATTGCTGATGCAGCATCATCAAGATTCTCACTTTAAAATAAATAGACATGGTCATGATATATTATAATTTTTTTCATTTCAATTAAAGCTACATATATAACCTTGCCTCTTAATTTTCATGTATGAATCTTGATGATGCTACATCTGCAAACAATAACTGTTGTTTGATTGTTATCGATAAGCTCGATTCAAATTTAGAAACCTTATTTTCTTTGTATCGTTTCAATTTTACTGGACCACAAACCCTAAAAAAATGCTTCACATAAGATAGATATATTTATAGGGTACAAAATCCAAGTACATATATACATATTCTTAGCTACAATAGTAAAGATCTAAATTAAGAAGAATCTACACTATTTAAGACTTCAAAACAAAAAAATAAAATTTTAAAACTTATGTAGATTGGATTTGCTCAAAAATTCCATTATATATAACTTTGACCACAATCTTTCTATTGAAGAATCAAGCTAAAATCAATACACTAAGAAATTAATTTTAAAAACATAAAAGAAAAAGAAAAACTCTTAGAAGCATATCTTTTCAAGATCACTAGCAAATATATTTAGAAAAATATAGCTAAAAAGATTTTAAAAAATGGAATAACTATACAAGAAACAAGCTAAATCAACACACAAAGAAACTGATTAAAAACATAAATAAATTTTTTTAAAAACTCATAGAAACATATATTATCTAAATCACTAGCAAATAAAGAAAAATCTAGCTAAAAAGATAAATATAACTATTGAAGAAACAAAACTAAATCAATACACTAAGAGATTGATTTAAGAAAAAAAAAAAACATAGAATCATAACAAAAACAAAAACAAAAATTCATAGAAACATATATTTCAAGATCACTAGCAAATAATATAAATATAGAAAAAATAGCTCAAAAACAAAAACAAAATAAGATGCAATATAAAGGAAATTAACCATACTACATAGATCCAAAAGATTTGTGGTATTTTTTTTTTTTTTTAATTTTTTAATGAAAGAGTAAGAGAAGATAAAGATGAGAAAAGAGGGGTTAGGAAGCTCATAGAGATGGTAACAGTGAGAAAAGGGGATATATATATACACATAAATGATGCTATTTATTTTTATTTTATTTTTCTAATATTAATTTTAAAAATTATTTTTTTTGTGAAAGCTTTTGGATTGGCCCATACTGTAGTAGTTTCACCAAACCCTAATTATTTTCTTAGGAGGGCACTCTCACTCAAAGAGGTAGATGCATTGTTTGTCGGAGGCAGGTTCAGGATTTAAATCTCATATATCTGAAAAATTTTAGTTTTTTCGTATTGAACTCATTATGTTTTCAAACTTATAAGCTCATGTCTACTATGTTTTGCAATTTTATAATTTTTACATGTAGATAAACTTATATTTTGTGTCGAAAATATTAAATTCAGATAAATCTTGATAGCATTATCGGGTTTATATATGAACTTAGAATTTATTTTAGTATTATTAATTTTTGAAATTATTTTCTTGTGAAACTTTTGGGTGGGCCCATGCTTTTAGTGTGAGGTTGATACCTCAGTATGAGTGCATTAACACATACTGCCATCTTAACTAAACCCTAATTTTTTTTTCTTTTGAAAAATGCTATGGCAAGGGCACCCTCCTTAGTTTTATTATAGTATACAAAGTAGTTTATTTAGACGTCATTATTTAATGTGTATTTATTTTTAAAATATAATCGCACATTTAAATTATTTGAAATAATTTTAACTATATATTGTTTGAAATCATATATTGTCAAATCTAACTTTAGACGACAGCTACATATGACGAAAGTTCAATAAATATCAACATCCATCCATATATAGCTAAAATTCAAAGGAAAACTACTATTTTCCAACCTTTTTTTCTATATGCAGCTATTTTTCAATTATTGAAATACTAGCTCTAAAGTGGTACGTAGAAAATTAAAATGCTACCAAAACATGATATTAATAATGTTAACTTAATACATGAATATAATTTACTTTCTAATCAACAGTCAAACGACCCCGACATAAAAAAGCAAAAAATTAAACAAAGCAATTTTCCACAAGGGAACCATAAACATGGGAATAAAAAATATATTAAAAATGAGGGATCAAATCTAAGGCAAGATATTTTTCAATAATTGGTCAGAATATTTTGATAAACAAATGAAGTTGAACCACTAACTTAATATAAGGTACTTTTATTTGTCTTATAATCTTTTCGAACACCACTAAAACTCTCCTATGTGATACCCACTAACTTAATATATATATATTACTCAGAGATATAATATTGTTATTAAATTTCGGTTAAATTTGAATTAACACATTATAGAATATCTTTTTGTGTTATCTAATTTATGAGAAAATGTTTAGAATACGAGGAAAGATAAAATTACTTAATTTTTACTTTTTAGTCTAATAAAAAAAGGATAATGCACAAGTACCTCCTCAACATATGCCCGAAATCGCAGAGACACAGTTATACTATACTATGGTCCTAGTACCCTCCTAAACTTATTTTATAAATAATTTTCTACCCCTTTCTGCCCTACGTGGCACTATCTTGTGGCCCAATGTGTGCTGACTTTTTTTTCAAACTAGTGTCACGTAGACCGAAAAAGATAAAAAATTATTTATAAAATAAGTTTAGAAGATAATAGGATCTTAATACAATATAAGTGTATCTCTAAAATTTTAGGCATAACTTGAGGGTTACTTATGTTTAACTCATAATTATCACAACGTCCAAATTATGAATTTGTTATTATAAGAAAAAAAAGTAAACATAAAATAATGTAGAAGTGGAGACAAGAAATTTTGTTTTCACGGTGTCACACCAGAAAAAAACCTGAATGAATAAAATATTTTTTTGTGTAAGGTGTTAGATTTATTTTAGATTCTCTCTGCCATCAAAGCCTCCATTTTCTTTATTTAAGTCATAAAAATTATTATCTGTTTTTTTAATAAAAAAAGTAACATATAATTATTGTATGCAGTTATATTACAAAAATGTTACAATGGAGCACTTAACATATGATATTTTTTTATGCATAATGAGCGATCGAATATACTTACAAAAATTAATTTTGTAAAAGTTTAAGTCGAAAGTATTTAATAAAAACAATTTAACATGTATTATAGTGTTTAATTAAAATAAATCATAATATAAATGACTTTGTAAAATTTATTTACGAATTTAAGTGTTTATTGATGTATTTAACCTAATTTTATTATGTATATTTATTAAACTTTATAATAAAAATATTTTAATAAAAGAAAGCACTCTACCTGAAGTTTGATCCATTTGTCCCTACAGTTGCTTTCTCTATTTCTTCTTTAATGTCAGAAAAATAAAAGTATTTTTTCCCACGTGATTTTTAACACTTATCTATCGTGTAATTTGATTAATTTAAATTTATATTAAAGAATAAAATATTTCTCATAAAAAATAAAGTTATTATCATAATTTAAATTCGAGATTTTTAATTAAAGATAAATTTACATTAATACGAGCTAGGAGTGTGCATCTGTCGATTCGGTTCGATTTTATATATTATCGGTTCGATTTATCGGTTTTGGGTTTTTAAATATGCTAACCCAATAATAAACCGATAAGATATTCTATATCGGTTTTTGATTTGTCAGTTTTTGATCATTATCGATTCGATTTTTGGTTTACCCAATAAGAAAATGTCCGTAAAATATTATATGTTTTCTCACTTCTCTAAATGTTTTGATATATTGAAACATGAAAGATAAATGAGAAAATAACATCAATAAAAGAAAATATAGTACGAAAGTTATAATTACATGTTATCACGAAAACAAAGTATGGTGAACTAAATTAAACTAGTCCAACAAGACTAAAACGAAAAATAAAATCAAAATAGCTACAATTGTGAACCTCTTACTTTAATCTTTAGGTATATAGTAAAAACTAATAAAGAGTCATAGTGTGAAGTTGTTAGAGTACTAATAATTTGATATAGTTATAGTGTCTAGTTATATATTAACTTATTAGTATTTAATAATTATGAAGGGTAAAATAATAAATTATAACGTCTTATTGGGTTATCGATTTACCCAATAACCCAATAGTAAAAACCGATACCGAACCAATAATCCAATAATTTTTTTTTTTTTTACAAACCCATTAAAAACCCAATAACCCAATAACAATAATCCAATAACATTTTTTTTGGTTTAATTTATCGATAGGTTCGGTTTTTGCACACCCCTAATACCCAAATACGAGCTACTATAGTTTACATTAATCTATTCTTTGTGTTTACATAGTTGGTGTGTATAATATAACCTAGCATATGTATAGGAGGAAAAATTTAATAAATAACAATAATTTGTATTATTTATTATGATTATTAAATGGAGAAAGTGGCCATCATTATTTATGAGGTAGATAACCTTTGATTGTAGTCACTCAACTATAACTATAATAACTATACGTATTATTACAAGTGAAAATTTAAATTTAAATTTTAATATCGTAAGAAAATTATAAATTATATAGAGATTTTCATATTAATCCTCAGAAATTCTAATGTAATTTATATTTTTCTTATAGTGTATAAAATGATAAATTCAAACCATGATAATCAAAATTTTAAATTTATGAATATATTATTTAAATGAAATTATAAATTCGATCGATCCTATTTTTGAACATCTAGCTTTTTCTATTACATATATATTCTCACTTTAATATATAGCTGGTGTGTGTATATTAGTCTAAGATATCGAAGGAGCAAATTAATATTAAATAACAACAATTTGTATTATTTATCATAACTATTAAATGGATAAAGTGGTCATTGCCTATGAACTCATTATTTATGAGGTAGATATATAGACCTCAAATTACCATCACTAAACTATAATAACTATACACATTTTTGAGGCCTAATAAGACTATTAAATTTTATAAATTATAAATTATAAAATGACAACAGCATGGGTTGTGGTGCACTGGTGGGAGTGCTTCACCCTTAACCAGAGGTTTCGAGTTTGAGCCTTAGATATGGAGAAAATCATATTGGAAGCGTCACCCCCAAATGAGCCCTGCAGTGTACGATCCGAATTTAGTCGGAGCTCTAATGTGGAATCCAGACACCAAGTGGAGGAAACCAAAAAAATAATAATTTTAAATTGACAAATTCAATTCATAATAATTGAATTTTAAAATTTTAAAAATATTGTTATCGAATTTAATCAAATATATATTTTTAAACTTGCAGCTCCACTCATTTATTCTTATTTTATACTTTTAATATAAATATCGAATATACATATTTTATTTTATTTTTTGAATTTATGGTCCTCAATAGTTTAGGGGTGTCAAAAAGTCATTATTGGGTTGCATGGAATTTAAGTAGGTAAGGTCCTAAAGGGGCTAAAAGTGAGAGTGTGGGGACTATAAGGTACTAAAAGATCAATAAATACACCATTTTGTTTTGTATTTTTCATCATATAAAGTTTATGGGAATTTTAGTAGGGTTACCTTCACGTGGGAAGCACGTGGACTTGTTGGAAGAATAATTTGTTAATTTATATCAATTTAATAAAATATATACTTGTTCGTTTCAATTCGTTTGATATACTTTCTAATTTTAATCTGTTTACAAAATAAATGGCTCTTTTTCTTTAATTTTCAACAATTTTTAATTTAATTTTCTTCACATGACTTGTTAAAAGCAAAAGATAGAACGATTTGATATATTTAACGTATTTTTAATTTTATATTATAAAACTTAAAATATATATTTTTTTAAATTTCGTATCAAATTAAATTACGTTTATCGAGCTAATTTGAAAAGTAGTATATGTGGGCTAAAGTCAAGTTAAGCATTTGGATTGCTCACCAACCCACCCCCCTACTTACTACCTATAAGAGTGTGGACATATCTTTTATTTAAAAAAAAATATATTTTTCATTTTGTTTTATTTTTTTATGAAGGTGTTATTATTATTAGAAGAGTCATATATTTTTTATTATAATATTTTAAAAGTAGTTTAAATTGTTGTTAATTTATGGTATTATCCGTGTAATTTTTAAATATGTATATTTCTTTGAAAAAAAAGTAAAGTATTTATATTCAAAATTAAATGTTTTAATCTTTATATTTAAGATTTTTCATATAAATATAAACAAAAGTATTATTTAGTTCGAGGGGAAGATAAATTAGGAGTAACATATTATATTAGTCATATTCAACTTTTACCGCATAGCGAAAGATGAAACGTGTAAATACTTTATCAAATTTTACAAATTTTAATACTTTTTTTAATTTATTTTACTTGTCATTTCTTTTTTTGTATATTTATTGAAGAAACATTAACCAAAAATAATCCAACTAAAATATCCTCGGAGAAAAAAAAAACTAAATTATCCTAATTTATTATTTTATCTCATTTAAATATTATATTTTTTCAGCACATTAAACATTCGTTATATTGAGTAAAACTAAAAAGAAAAATTAATAATTGATTAAATTTTAATTTTCTAAAACAACAATTATTTTTGAAATATTGTTTTACTAAGTACAATTATATTATTTAATGAGGCGAGGGTGCCGCGTCTCTTTTTTTCCTTATTAATAATAGTATTTAATAATTGTGTAGTTTTTAATTTTTCAATGCATTTACATTATATTATTTCATTTACTTTGTATCTAAATTTTTTTAAAATATAATTTTACTTCAAATTAACTTCTCATTTAAGCTAAAAAAAATTAAAAATAATTTCTCTATACTATAAAAAATAAGTACAAGATTTGCATATAATTTTATTATTCATAATTTTCACTTACAAAATACCTTTTCACACCATATATTTTCCTATTCCTCTTACCATATATTTATGACCATTTGATTATTTAATTAGAAGTTCTCTTAATATTTCTTATCATATGTATTGGGATTACTTAATAATTAATTTTCCATGAATTTCTTAAAATATATTTTCCTCTTACTTTTACTATATATTTTAAAATTCCTTAATTATTAATTTTCCTAATACTTCTATCATATATTTTAGAACTCCTTGATTCTTTAATTATTAATTTATTATATATTTTTTTGACTACTTAATTATAAAAAAAATCTAATACTTCTTATATTTTTTAATTTGTTCTCATCGTACATTTTAGGACTCCTTGAATCCTTAATTATTAATTCTCTAAGTATTTATTATCATATCTTTTGAGATTCTTTAATTATTATAATTTTACTAATACTTCTTTATCATATATTTTTCTCTTCTACTTGCCATATATTTTAGAGAAATGGTGACAACCCAATATTTTCTTGGCCCAATAACATGGAAGGTTGGATCTCAATTTTGTAAGGATGTTTATATAAAGGAATATTTATACAACTAGGCAAACATAAACTTATACTTATTCCTTAAAAATCTATTTTAAAATAGGAACAATTATTCCAAAAGAACATTCGATAAACTTAATTATAAAAAAAATAGCCAGTTTTGTTCTTTGTCCTTCTTCTGGTTTATATCAAAAGATCAGAAATATCGAGAAGATTTCATATCCATGAAACTGTTTAGAGGTGATTTTGAATTGATCAAGATTGAATAGTTAATGTATATTTAATGTATACTCAATATATACTTCATATATAATTAAGCAATATTCAGTAATATGAGTATATCATAACGTATAATCGATCTATATTTTCTATGGATTTTAGCAATTTATATTGTATAATTAGTGTATATTTTCTATAACTTTTGTCTAATTTTTTTATGGACAATTGTATATAATAGCAAAGTAATAACCTAAAATAAATGGAGTAGCGATTGTTTGAATTGTGCCCCATAGCAAACGTTTGCCAAAGTTTGTCAGTCGCCTCTCTCCCAAAACTCTCGCTCGCCACTCTCCATTCTCGCTCGCCACTCTCCCTATGCTCGCCTCTCTCGCTTTATACAACAGAAGTGTATAAATTGTGTTTCTGTTTTGTATAAAGCGAGAGAAAACTGTATATACACATGCAAAAACATATATCTTCGTGCTATACACTTAATTATACAATTTACAAACATTTTACTTCGATTCAATTGTATGCAAATGCAAAAGTTTAAAAATATTGCAGCGAAAAAGGCCAACGAATTATACAATTGCGAATTATACAATTGCAGTGAAATATAATTTTCTCTCGCTTTATACAACAGAAGTGTATAAATTGTGTTTCTGTTTTTGTATAAAGAGAGAGAAAAACATATATTTTCTTCCTATTAATTATACAATATACAAACATTTACTTCGATTCAATTGTATGCAAAATAAATTTTATACACATATTGCAGCGAAATAGGCCAGCGAATTATACATTACGCATTATACAATTGCAGTGAAATAGGCCAGCGAATTATACAATTTAGGCCAACAAATCATACAATTGTATATGTATAGCGAGGCCAGCAAATTATACAATTTAAGCCAGCGAATTATACAATTGTATATGTATAGCGAATTATACAGTTATATATTTGTTATGAAGCGCAATTATGCAAACTTTGCTATAGCATACAAATATAAAATTTTTGTTTGTTATATGTGAAAGTTGCCCTTTTTTTTACACAAGTAAAATATATCTATATTTATTGTACACTAATTATTTTATTGTATATATTTGAAACTATCTAAAATAATTATCTAAGAAAGGTGGAGTATTGTTTTAATAGCAATTTTTCATTGTTTTACCCAATACCCTATTTTAGGTATTTGGAGTTTGATTTGGCTATTTTTTTTTCTCTCTCGAATCATTCTCACCTATTTTATCCATATTTCTATCCCACATTGTGATTCCACAAATTTAAAATGATTTACTTTTAATTTTTTCAAGTTCAAATCAATGATTTTCCTAAATTCACACTTTTATGATTATCTATATCAAGTAAAGATTTTAATAACGGTAAGTATATCAAAACTATTGATGGATGAAAGTCGTCCATACATAAAGTATCAAAGAGGTATGTGGATTCTTTTAACGTAATCATTTTTGGCACATATTTTAGTTATTTAGGATCATTTTACAGGAATTAGACAATTTTCTCCGTTTTTCATGTGTGTGGTGATATGAATTTCACATAATATTTTTGAAAACCTTTATTGAACCTTCGTAGGAAATTGGGGGGAGCAGTTTGTGAAGCCTCACCATTTTTTGTACATATTTTGGGCATTTATGAGTCATTTTACGAGAATTAGGTGATTTTCTTAGTTTTTCATGCGTGTCGATTCTTGAATATTTTAGTTATATGACTTTCAGATAATTTTTTACAAATCCTCTAATAGGGACTAGAAGGAGAAGCACGTGAAGTCTCACAAACTTTGCACAGATTTTGGACACGTGGGTTCCATTTTATGATAATTAGGCAATTTTTTTTTTTTAGTTTTTGTATATGTGTTAGCCCATGAACATTTTGGTGATATGACATTCGGATAATTTTTTTGCATAGCATTTCTGAAAATCTATGTATGGAGTAGGGGGAGCAATACGTGAAGCCTAACCTTTTATGCATATATTTTGGGCATTTTAGAGCCATTTTGCACCATTTTCATGTACAGCTCCTCGAACTCACTAAGATTTTTGTAAAGGTTTTATAAAAAAAAAATATTCAAAAGTAATATCACCAAAATATTCATGGGTTATAGCACACGAAAACTTGAGAAAATTACGTAATTCCTGTAAAAATGGATCTTAAATGTCCAAAATAGTGCGAAAATGGTGAGGCTTCATGTCTGCTCCCCGTACTTCCTACTGGAGAGTTTTGTAAAGGTTTTACAAAAAAAAATTGTCAAAAAGTTATATCACCAAAATTTATAGGCTAACACACAGGAAAACTGATAAAATCACATAATTCTTGTAAAATGGATCCTAAATGTTCAAAATATATGCAACAATGGTGAGACTTCTCGTACGACTCCTTCAACTCCCTACGGAGATTCCATAAAGGTTTTGCACAAAAAAAAGTCATACAAAAATATATCACCAAAATATATATGGATTAAAACATACAAAATTTGAAAAAATTGCTTAATTTCTCTAAAATGGCTCATAAATGTCCTAATATGAAAAAATGGTGAAATTTCATATACTGCTTCTCGAACTCCATACGAAGGTGTTTCATAATATTCAACTATACCATGATCTTTTAAGAAATTTCTCTTATATAAATAGTTGAGATGCTTTTTAGTTCCTTATTGATAGGCTTTCATTGAGTTAGTTTTCTAGTGGGCGAAATGCACATATACTTGATTTCGAAATCACTATTTGAATCATATTAGCAACGACTAAAAATTGTCAAGTCTACTCAATTCGAAAAACTTTAAACCAAGCGATGTTTGAAGTTAAGCAACATTATATTTGAAATTACATTTTCTTAAAACGTTCAAATATATTTATCTAAAATTAGACTTTGTTAAAATTAACTTAGAACGTGACACACCTCTAAAGTCATTACAAAGTAAGTAAATGTGAGTTTTTTTTCTTTGTTAATTTCAAGTTCAAGTTCAGTATTCAAATAATTTTTTTTTTGTTCGATTAATAAGTATATATGTTCCAAAGCTAATTCATAATTCAATATTGTATTTTGTGGCGGGTAAATGGATAGCTTGAATTGAGGTATATATGGACGAGTTGAAATGCTTTGAACAAAAACGAACCTATTGTACATATCTCATGTATCATTGGATTTTGGAAATTTTTTGCATATAACCACTAAAAATAACGTAATTATGCTTCATAGTTATAGTTTGTTAATTACGATTCGTAGTTACATGTTAGAGGCAGGAGAGACGAGCGAGGAGAGGGATGAGAGATGTGAGCGAGAGAGAGCAGAGATTAGAGAGAGGTGAATTATATTTATATATCTGTCGAATTATATATGTAATGATATGTATATATATATTGCGAGTGAGACTGGGAGAGAGATGAGAGAGATGAGCGAGAGAGGGAAAAGAGTGAAGAGAGATGAATTGTATTTGTATATCTATCATATATACATAATTGTATATGTATATATATAATTTGTATAATGTATGAGATAGGAGAGAGAAGAGGAAGGAAGATAGAAGAGTGGTGCACATGATTATAGCTTAAAAGAGGTTTCGACTGATAACTAATTTAAACTATAGCTATAATAACTAATTAACTAGTATATATAATATATATATATATATATATATATATTATATGCTGCGTAATTTTTTCCTTTTATTTATTTACTTAATTTGTCATGCTCTTAAGTCTTAATTAGGATATTTTATAGTAAAAATTATAACTTGGCCCATCTGCTCTTTTTGCTTAAGCCCAATTGTTTATCTTTATGTTCCTATTTTTCTTTTTTTGGCAAAAGTTTTATTTCTCTGGAGAATTATGTTTTTTCCTAAAATACAATTCTTGTGATTTTGTAATTTTGATTCTTTTGATTCTAAGGCGGAATCTTCTAGGTGAGATACTCTATATAAGCTGTAAAGAGTGTTATTTTTTTTTTTTTTTGAGTTCAGAACCCCTTTTATTTTTCTGGCATTTTCAGGTGAAATTCATTGGTTTTAGTTCTTGGGATTACTTTTTTTGCTTTATGTAAACTTAAAGTTTTGATTTTTATGTGCTTCTTTGCCTGTTTCTGTAGAGTTTGTGTATTAAAAAAAATCATTTTGAGTAAATTCTTTATCTTTTTTCTGCTCTGTGTCTTGTGGATCAATTTGGGTTCTTTAGTTTAGTAGTTCTTGTTGGGTTTATCTGATTTTTGTTTATAAAGTTTTGATTTTTCTAGCATTTTCAGGTGAAATTCTTTGTTTTTGCTCTTGGGGTTACTTTTTTTGCTCTATGTAGAGTTAAAGTTTTGATTTTTGTGTGCTTCTTTGCCTGTTTCTGTAGAGTTTGTGTTGAAAGAAATCATCTTTACTAAATTCTTGATCTTTTTTCTGCTTTTTGTCTTGTGGATCAATTTGGGGTTGTAGGTTTAGTGGTTCTTGTTGGATTTTTTTTGTGTGATGGATTAAAGTTTTGATTTTTCTTGTGTTTCCATTGTTTTTTGTGCAGATGGGTTGTTGATTCTGCTGAATTCTTTGTGTGTGATTGAAGAACCAAAGGAAAGTTTAATCAGGTTAGTGTAGCTTGTGGAAGTTAGATTAGTTTATGAATGTTTGTCTTTGTAGTTCCTTGTTGTGTTTGCGAATTTATGATTGTAGAATCAAAATTACATATACAATCAATGTGTGTAGATTGTGTAGATTCCCCATGTGAATGATTTTGGATCAATTTAGGGTTTCCTTTTTTGGGTGAGGGGAGTAGAGGGTGGTACCAGGATTTATAGTTTATAGGTTCTAAATCACAATTCTTTTTGCTTATCGAGGGTTTATCCGAAACAACCTCTCTACCTCCCAAGGTAGGGGTAAGGTCTACATACACACTGCCCTCCCTAAACCCCACTTGTGGGATTATGCTGGGTATGTTGGTGGTGGTGGTGGTGGTGGTGCTGCTTCTGGATAGATTATTGATACATGTTAAATAATTTTGTAGAGGTTGGCAAAGTAGTTGATTCTTATTTTAGAAAGAAAATCCTCGGTCAAGAAAGATGTGTAATTTCAAATTGACAATGTGTAGTTTCAGGTACGCAGCTTTTATCCACTTTTGGTGGGTTGTGTGTTACTGGAGTTATCCTGCACTTGGAAGAAGTAGGAATTATTGGTTCTTCGTCAATCACCTCTTTGAAGAACTTTTAGGAACGATAAATGTGTCTCAATTAGCTAGTGGGCTAAACAGAAATGTAATTGAATCATGCAGCCACGTGGTGTTTCGCATGGTAGATTAATTATTAGCACTTAATCATGGAGAAGGAAAGAGTTGCGTATCATCTGCCCTTGAGCATGGAAAACAGCTGGTGTTTTACATGGTAGATAAGTTTTTTGCACTTAATCACGGGAAAGGAAAGAGTTCACGTAGCATCTGCACTTGAGCAAGGAAAGCACATGGTGTTTAGGATGGTAGATAAGTTATTAGCGCTTAATGGAGAAGGAAGGAGTTTACAAAGCATCTGCATTTGAGCATCGTTTCTATGTTTAAGTGCTCTCCCCCTAAATTACATGTAAAATTAGTTATACGTGTCTAATGAGCTGTGAGTGTACACTTGGTTTGATGATACTGAAGAATGCATTACTTATCAGGAAAGATAAAAAGAGTATTTATAAGAGTGCAATACTGGATGTTTGCTTAGAAGTGTGGATGCTTAAAGATGAAGACCAATAGAAATAGGTTGGAAGGAGTTAAAAATTTGCATAGTAGATTACAAATGTTAGTTAAGGGAGGAGATCTGGTGGTGATTATCATACGCACGGCTGTCATCAATGTTTAAAAGAATTTAAGATAAACATAGTTGGTCCTCGAGGAAGCTTTTGAAGTTAGATTAATCATTTTAGTTAAATTTAATTATATATGTGTGTGTTGAAATTTAATTATATATGTGTGTGTTGGTGCAGACGCATACAACCTCCTCCTGGTGAGAACCATTATCTATTAACTTTCAGTTAGTCTTCTGTGTAACCTTGCTCTTGGAGCGAAATTAACAAAACGAAGAATTTGTGGAATAGTTCAGTGTTTTGTTTCATTGTAAATTAACTAGTTTTGAGATGGTGGTCAACCTACCACAAACTACTCCTTTATCTGGATTTGCGACTAGCAATTTGAGTAGCAGACATAATTTGTTTGGGATTGAAGCGTAGTTGTAATTGCTTTTGGCTTATGGAAATGAGTTAGAAGAGAGACGAGGATTGGTGGAGTGGAAAGGCTAAACCAATAGCTAAGGCTTTTGAATTTGTTAGGACAAACTTGCGGATGGATAATTCTAACTATTTGACATCAGTTATTAAAAACTGTTTGTTGAGTTGTCACATCCGAAGACCTGCTCTTATTTTTGGCAGTTCTTGGGGCAGTTTAAACAATATAACAACTACGACTCAATCCCAAGCTAGATTCTTTCACTTATATTTTAATATATATGCGATATTGACGAAGTTTGAATTGCTGCATGTTTTCGATTTTTTTATTAAGGTAACCAGTTGGAATGTGGTGTGGAGTGCAAGCATTTATGGAAGTAGGGGTAAGAGTGTGGAATTGTGTACGTGTTCCATCTATATATAGGCCTTTTTATTTTTAACGTAACCCTTTTTAACGTCTCATTTTCTGTGTATGGTATAAGCCATAATGTGGTCATCTGCTGATCATCAAGTCAAGATGGAATAGTTAATGTTTTCAACTTTGTTTTCATGCATTACTAGTATAGGATCATTCTTTTATATTTGAGAATATTAGAGGCCAGACAGAGTCAAATAAATTAGGTACTTGTCTAATTTATTTACTTACACATATATAGACTAAATTATTGATTTTAGAATGTGAAAAGTGTTGCATGTTCCATGTTCCCATTGAAAACAATAATATTTTTAAATTTAACCAACAAGTGTCTAAGGGTAAGGAGCAAGGACAGTAATATCCGTAAGTTATGGTACACTGGTCATTTCGTAATTGAAACTTTCGGTAGACAGTTTACTCCCTCCATCCATTTTTACTTGTTCAGTATTGACTTGACACACCCTATAAGGTGCAATGCACATCCTTTTTCTTCTTCTAGCTTGGAGAATGCTATTAAAGCTCATGTGTTTCCATTTTCAGAATAAAATTGTATCAGTATCTAAGTTTAGAATATGTGTGGACGTGTTTAGTTTATTGACTAAGTTTGGAAGCCTTCTTTGTGAAGGCAGAGTTGGAAGTTCTTCGATCGATGATACTTTGATTTTGGATAGGTTGAGGTATCTAGTTGGGAAGAATGAGTTTGATTACGTTTGAGGGGAATTTCCTACATTGGATTCTAAGGGAGGAGAGTGCCAGTCCGGTGCAGCATAGTTGGTGGATAAGTGTGTGTCAGCTTGAAGGAACTTGTTCTAGTATTTGAAGGGCAATTATTTCTTATTTTAGTTACAAGTTTTGATCTTGCGTAGTGTCCTATGAAACTCTTTTTATCTCTCTCTTGCATACCATTGAGGAAGCTTCTGTGCAAGTTCATAGCTGCAATCATTTGTTGCTCATTTCGATTTGACACATGTTCTGGAGAATAGCTCTGTAGATCTTGCATGAATGTTTCACCCTAGGTAAATATCTTCTTCAGATTCTACGTATAGGATTAGCAGTGTTGTCAAAAGCAAAAAACGCAAATAAAACGTGAGCTTTAATGCAAAAAGGTGCCAAGGGAGAAAAAAAATTACAAATATATATGTTTAGTCCAAGACTAATAATTTATAAGCACGAATGACAAATATATATACAAAGAAATTGAAAAATAATTACAATAAAGTGAAATATCAACTGTTTATGTCGTCTCTTCAGAAGAGGTTCATTAGCAAGGAAAATTATGCCATAGAACCTTGATGACAACACTGTAGTGCACATTAAGCGAGGCGAAGTGCTCAACATGATTTGTGCCTCACTTCAGGGCTTAAGCGTGCCTTGGATAACACTGAGGATTAGGATCTTGTTGTAGATATTAATGAGAAACTTCTACAGTAGAAAAGAAATGCTTGAAATTATCAAAGGCGCGCTTAAGCATTGAAGGCGAGACTCAGAATTGTGTTGAGCACTTCTCCGCGCTTAATGTGTGCTTTATCATCATCGTCATCAAGGCTCTAAGACATAATTTTTCTTTGCCAATAAGTCTATTCCGAAGAAGCAACACCAAACAATTTATTTGTTTTATTTTTTCAATTTCTTTGTCCGTATATTTGTCATTCATACTTATGATTGTTAGTCTTGGACTAAAATATCTATATATATATATATATATATATATATATATATTTGTATTTTTTCTCCCCTTGCACCTTTTGCATTAAAACCAACAGTTTATTTGAGCTTAAAGCCTCAACAAACCTTAGAGCTTTTTTGCTTTTGATAACACTGTTGAAACCTTGAAGTTGGTCATCTTAAATTAAAGCCGATCATTGAACTCGTTTATTCTCTTCCACGGCAGGTGCCATGTATAACCGGGAAACATAATTGTACCACTGTCTTTGTTCATTTGAATTGTGTTTACGTTTATGTTATGTCTGTTAAGTATACGTTCAATTTATAAGGCTCTGAATCATGTCAATTAAAGGAATTCATTTCTCTATTTCAGTTTGTGGGACTCTTCGTTTTAGTGAACATGAATCAAGCACATCGATATGGCGAAGCTCAAGTAAGTTGCACATTTCATACATATTGACTGTACTATTGTTTGTTAAAACTATGCCTTAATCCAAGTTATACACACAGGATGAAGCTATCGTGACAGGTTTCGAGATACCAACATCACCTGATGTAAGTTACAACAACATGCATCCTGGAAACGAAGATGATGCACGTGAACCACCAATGGTTCCACCACAGCTGCGCACTACTGTATTAAACCACCACAGTGTGACTAGGGATCAATCTGCAGAGCTGCCATCACCACAACACGTGGTTCTAAACCATCTCTACCTCGAGGACAGACAAGCCCAGGGACCAGTCGTGGCAGTCGGTGTAACATCTCGTTTTCGCTCAAAGTTTGTTACCGTTGTGCTTTACAAACCAGCTGAAAGGAGAGGAGGAAGTACCAGCAACGCCTGATTGTTCGTTCTGATGGAAACGATAGATAGAAAGGTAAATACAAAGCAATTGCTCAGCAGGAAATCGTTTATTTCTTCACAGCTGGTTGTGAAAGTAGATAAAATTAGAACCGCGATCGTCCTTGGACTTGAACAATCAAAACTAGATCGCGGTTAGTTTCGAAAAATTTACTATTGTAGTATGGTAAAAAAATTAGTTATGTGTCTGTTGTTAGTTTCAACTTTGGCAAAGTTTTATTGTTGTGCATTAGACTGTAGCATATGTTTGATGTCCTTATCTTCATCATGTGTTATGATGCCCTTTACAATTATACACTCTTCATTCTAAGGAGGTATCTTTTATTCAAATAGTTTGTCAGATTTACTGTTTCCTTTTTCTAGTCGGTATATATAGATTAGATTTACGGTTTCCTTTTTCTAGTCGGTATATATAGATTAGATTTACTGTTTCCTTTTTCTAGTCGGTATATATAGATTTTGTGTATTAGTTCATTATTTATTTAGAATAGGAAAGATTGACTCTATTTGATCCTAAGGTAACTATGAGTTTCCCTTATTAGGTTGTCGCGATTGGATTTATAAAATTTGAGCTCAAACAGAGTTGATCTACTCATATTTCGGAAAATTCATGAATTGATACACATGAAAAGTTAGTGATAATCTTGAATTTGTTTGTGACCCCTAACCTCCAAAAAATGCTGACACTTGCCTTTATAGAAACCTCATTTACTAGGTCGTCATGAATGAATTTATAAAATTTGAGTTCAATCAGAGTTGATCACATATATTTTGAAAATTTCATAGATTAATACACATAAAAGTTGAGATAGTTCTTCATATATTATAGCGTAGTAAATTTATTAGTATTAAGATTATGACATCATATTCTATGTTATTGTGACATTTAATATAAGTTAATAATTGTCAGATTTAACTCTCTTTTTTATTCGATATTTAATATTTATTTTATAGCCTTAATTAATTTAAATATATACTATGTAAAAAAAACACTTTCTATCGAGATTAACCTCTGCTTAAGATGAATAAATTGCACAAAGTCTTCAAAGGTATGTCGAATGTACTTTGTTTGGCTCCGTACATTGAGCTTATTTTTCCTAATTGTCAACTCAATTAAATAAATTATAGTTCAATCATGGATTATTAATTAGTACTAATTAATTATTTGGGAATTAATTCTATATATCTATCTGACTAGTTTATTCATTATAATCATTCACCAATCAAGATATGTTTGGTATCGAAGAGAATATTTTTAAATTTTTAAATATTTGATTGATCATATTTTGAAATTAATATTATGTGTTTTTAAAAAATAAATTCTTTAAATATCAGGAAAATAATTGATTGTCTTCTACCTTCATCCCCAATATCCTTCCCCTACATGGCTACACCCACCCCACCCTCACACCTTAGGATATTTGCTTAAATTATATAGATATATTTTTCAAATAATATTTTTTTTTTCATATTTAATTTTCTAAATGCTATAAAATAAATAAGATATTATTTTGGGCAACTTTCACATATAGCAAACATAAAATTCATATTTGTACGCTATAGCAAAGTTTGCATAATTGCACTCCATAACAAACATATAAATATATAATTCGCTATACATATACAATTGAAGCGAATTGTATACAACGAAGTGTATAAAACGAGAAAGAGAAAGAGACTTGGGCAGAGAATTATATAAAACGAAGTGTACAAAACGAATTGTATAATTATAAGTGTATAGAACGATTATATACAATTTGAATTTGTATAAAATGAGAAAGAGAGAAAGACAAAAGAGACTTTGGGCAGGGAATAAACAATTGAATCGAATTGTATAAAACGAGAAAGAGAGAAATTATATATAATTTGAATTTGTATAAAACAAGAAAGAGAAAAAGGCAAAAGAAACTGTGTAGGGGAGTACTTTTATTGTATAATTATAAATGTATATGACAAAAATATAAATTTGCATGTG
This sequence comes from Solanum lycopersicoides, assembly GCA_022817965.1. Classification (NCBI taxonomy): domain Eukaryota; kingdom Viridiplantae; phylum Streptophyta; class Magnoliopsida; order Solanales; family Solanaceae; genus Solanum; species Solanum lycopersicoides. The sequence continues at coordinate 71,875,081 of CM040628.1, forward strand.
TATATACAATTTTCTCTCGCTTTATACAAACAGAAACACAATTTATACATTTCATTTCTGTTAATTTGTATAAGCGAGCGAGATTAGGGAGAGTGGCGAGCGAGATCTGAGAGAGGGGAGAGAGAGGAACAAAAATATATATATTTATAATTTTCTCTCAATTTATACAAATAGAAACAAATTTTATACACTTGCGTTTATATAAAAGTGAGAGGAAGCGAGCGAGAGATGGAGCGAGAGAGGAGAGTGGCGAGCGAGAGTTTGAGGGAGAGAGGTGACTGACAAACAGTTTGCTACGAGACACAATTAAATCAAAGGGTGGTTATAACAATTAATTTGATTTATTAGTTTGCATTATATACAATTTTCCCTATTATTTTCGTAAAAAACATTTTATACTACCAAACACACTCTAGAATGATAGTTTCTAAAGATATAATGAAGGTGAAAAAAGAATGACGAAAGCAATTCAATGCACAAAATATCTTATGTTTACATATGTTTTAAGAAACGATAGCTCCCTAAAACATGAGATACATATAATCTAATTTCATCGTTATTTTTATGACTCGAACATGATATTTATATATAGTCAAAGGAATGATTATTCTGCTTATCTTGGCTCTTGATAGACTTGTAATTTGCCTATACATTGTACTTACAATTGTACCTATTTTTAAAACAAATAAAAATGACCTTAATTTTGATGATTGCAATTTGCATGAGCTCAATATTGACCAGGTAAACAACAACTAACTAAAGTTTATCATCGATTATTATTGGGAAATTATTCAAAAAAAAAAAAAAAAAGATAAGTCAGACTAATGATAACTACTCATTAGAATTGTGAACCATTCATAATGTAATATCTAACTCTTACATTGAATATTGTAATTTTTATTATATTTTTTTATAACAGTGTTGTTCAGATCAATATTCACATACTTCTTCGGGATATCTATTACCTCCTATCAGCAACAAGTATCAAGTAACTCTATTCACCAAAATTATGACAAATGAAAAAAAAAACTAGAAATTTTTATTGTATTTTTTATCATTAGCATGAAAATAAACAAGAAAAAGTTCGAAGAAAGACGGATTCAAAATTTTAACTTTGTGTGTTTAGTATTTTATTGATCACATACTTTATTTGATTTCCTCAATTCAGAAAATATTATTTATACTTTTCTAATATTTTTTCAATATAAAACAAGTGAATCGAAATTACTGAGTTTTATTGAAGGATTGTATGTTCATACACTTTTAGTCAACCCAAACATTTATGTGTAAACTTAGGGTGTGTTTGGTATGGAGGAAAATGTTTTCCATGGAAAATGTTTTCCTAGAAAATGTTTTCCTGGAAAATAAGTAGATTTTGGACTTATTTTTCCATGTTTGGTTGGTGAGTAGAAAATATTTTCCGAAAATGATTTTAAGTGTTTGATTTATGAATGAAAAATGTTTTTGAGAGACATCTTTTATTTTTACTAGAGTAAAAAATAATTTATGAAATTAAAAATATTTTTTTAAAACAAAATTATTATTTTTTTGGGGTGGGGGTGGGGGGTTGGGGGTAGTGGATGGAGGCAGGGGGAGGGGGTAGGAGTGAAAAAATAAAAATTTAAAGTTTATAGTATTTTTAAAAAACAAAATTAATTTTTTGGGGGGTTGGGGGTGGGTGGGTGGCTGGCGGGGGATGCGGGGTAGGAGTTTTAAAATAAAATTTTGAAATTGAAAATATTTTTAAAAAGCAAAATTAATTTTTTGGGGAGGGGGGTGGAGTTGGAGAGGCTGGCCGGTGGGTGGGTAGTTGGAGGGGAGGGGTGGGTCAGGGATCAGATGAAAAAATAAAATTTTAAAATTGAAAATATTTTTTTTTAAATTGACGTTTTTTCCCCCCAAAAAATGTAATTTGAAATTGGAAGAGAGTTTGGAAAATGTTTTCCTTAATTTTTGAAGGGAAGTCATTTTCCTTAATTTTGAGAAAAATGAGTTGATTTGGAAAATATTTTCCAAGATTTTGTCCCAACCAAACATGAGAAAATTGGAAAACATTTTCTAGAAAATGTTTTCCTTCATACCAAACACACTCTTAAAGATAATGTTTTTACCTATTAGCTGAGTAACCATCCGATAAATTAACTCGATATTTAGTAATGATGATTGATGAACCTTTGGGATATACGATAAGTACAAACACTATTCATACGAGATGCGGCAAAATGTGTTCTACTAATTAAATTAAACAAATTTTCTATACTAATTATGACCATTCATAATCTCCATTGGTTACTTTTAACACCTATATAAACACATCTAAAATTGTTACAACTTATTAAACACATCATACAAATCCTTAATCACTCAATAATCTTCCTTAATTACCATTTTAATTACTTTTTATTTGTCTAAAATGGGTGATATTGAAGGATCACCAGGAAGTTCAATGCATGGTGTTACTGGTAGAGAACCAGTTCTTGCATTTTCAGTTGCATCACCAATTGTACCAACTGATACATCAGCCAATTTCAAAGTCCCTGTTGATTCTGAACATAAGGCTAAAGTTTTTAAATTTTATTCGTTTTCGAAACCTCATGGCCTAACGTTTCAACTCTCATGGATTTCATTTTTTACTTGTTTCGTATCGACTTTTGGTGCTGCCCCTTTAGTCCCTATTATTAGAGACAATCTTAATTTAACTAAAATGGATGTTGGTAATGCTGGTGTTGCCTCTGTTTCGGGTAGTATTTTGTCTAGGCTTGCTATGGGCGCGATATGTGACATGTTAGGTCCTAGATATGGTTGCGCGTTTCTTATAATGTTATCAGCCCCAACTGTTTTTTGTATGTCATTTGTGTCATCAGCTGGAGGGTACGTTGCTGTGAGGTTTATGATTGGATTTTCACTAGCAACGTTTGTGTCATGTCAGTATTGGATGAGTACGATGTTTAATAGTCAAATTATTGGACTTGTTAATGGTACAGCTGCTGGATGGGGGAATATGGGTGGTGGTGCTACTCAACTTATTATGCCTCTGCTCTACGATATAATACGTAGAGCAGGGGCAACCCCTTTTACTGCTTGGAGAATCGCGTTTTTTATTCCTGGATGGCTTCATGTTATTATGGGAATTTTAGTTTTAACTCTTGGACAAGATTTACCTGATGGTAACCTCGCTTCTTTACAAAAGAAAGGCGATGTTTCTAAAGATAAATTCTCAAAGGTCAGTGACATTCAGTACATATCAAAATTCAAAAATATAATTAACATTTACATTTAACTAACATTTTTTCCCATAGATATTATGGTATGCTGCAACAAATTACAGAACATGGATCTTTGTTCTGCTCTATGGATACTCAATGGGAGTTGAATTAACTACAGATAACGTGATTGCTGAGTATTTCTTCGATAGGTTTGATTTGATTTGTTTCCCTAATACTTAAAATTTTATAAGAACATCAATAATAAGAATATTGAATCAATTGTTTTTTGTATGTAGATTTGATTTGAAGCTTCATACAGCTGGAATCATCGCTGCAACGTTTGGTATGGCTAACTTATTAGCGCGACCATTTGGAGGATGGTCATCTGATGTTGCAGCTAAACGTTTCGGGATGAGAGGCAGACTATGGACATTATGGATTTTACAAACACTTGGTGGTGTGTTCTGTTTTCTTCTTGGAAGGGCTAATACACTTCCTCTGGCTATTACATGGATGATCATATTTTCAATCGGTGCACAAGCAGCGTGTGGTGCAACGTTTGGAATTATTCCCTTTATTTCGCGAAGATCATTAGGTATAATATCTGGTATGACAGGAGCTGGAGGCAATTTTGGTTCGGGATTGACACAACTACTGTTTTTCACGAGCACAAAGTACTCGACAGGAACAGGAATAACGTATATGGGGATAATGATCATCGCGTGTACACTTCCAGTATCGTTAGTTCATTTTCCACAATGGGGTAGTATGTTTTTGCCTCCATCTAAAGATCCTATTAAGGGTACTGAAGAACATTATTTCACTTCTGAGTATACTGAGGATGAGAAGCAAAAGGGGATGCACCAGAACAGCATCAAGTTCGCAGAAAATAGCCGATCGGAGCGTGGGAAGCGAGTGGATTCAGCACCTACTCCACCTAACGTAACGCCAAATCGTGTGTGATCGGGAAAAAAAACTTACTTGTACTCTATGTTTGCATCAAATGTAATAAACGTGTCTTGTAGTTTGTAGATAAGCCTTCATTTTGTATGTATGGTTAAATAGTATGCTACTCTTGCTTCAATTATGAAATGACTTAATTTGGTGTAAACATCGTGAGCGAATAAAAATTGTATATATTGATTTCTTGGTTATGTTTGTACGTAGATTGTATATTTGAATATTCCAGAAGTCCATGGTTTGTTGGGTTTTTTAAAAATAAAAACACTCAATTTTATTTTACTAATAACATTTTGGAACCTTATTTTTATATTATATAGTTGCCGTAAAATATTCTTCTCCAATGGGTGTTCAGAAGTGTTTCATGTCGACTTGCGGAACAATCACATCAATATATACAAAAATCAAAATTAGAACTGAAACTTGATAACGAATCTGGACTAACCCAGATAGAGTCGTCTAACGCTTTATTTTGATTCCCAACTGTTCCATTAGAATAATGTATAGAGAAAATATTGTACAATTATTTTATCTGCATTCATATTTACATTAAATGGCACTCTGGGAGAATTTTTTAAAAAAGACTTGTAAATACGAAAATTGATGTTAAAAATAAGTTTAGTATATGTAAAGGTTTCCTAACTCATTACAGAGTCTCTCATAAAAACTTTTGAGAAAAATTATTAGAGTGCTTAGGACGCCAGATTCATGGACTAATACACACAAAAAATCAAAGATTTGGTGAATTCTTAAAAAAGAATTTGTAAATGCGAAATGGCATTAAAAATGGTGTGAGCATACGTGAAAGTTTCTCAATTCATTACGGAAGTCATCATAAAAATTTTTGAAAAAAAAAATTTGAGTACTCCGGACGCCAGATTCTTGGACTAATATACACATGAAAAATAGGAGATTATTTGGGATTCTTAGAAAAGAACTTGTAAATGTGAAAATGGACGTTAAAAATTATGTGAGTATGCATGAAAGTTTCCCAAATTATTACGGTAGTCATCCTAAAGTTTTTTGAGAATTTTTATTTAGGTGCTTAAGCTGGCTAGATACATGGGCTAATACACATGAAAAATTGAAAAATTTGGGGACTATTAAAAAAGGGCTTGTGAATTCTAAAATGAGCGTTAAAAAAAAATACACGTGAAGGTTCCCCAACTTATTACAGAGGTCGCAATAAAGCTTTTTGAGAAAAAATATTTTGGGTGCCCTGGGTGCCAGATTAATGGGCTACACACTAAAAATCAAGGGATTTTGAATTCTTAAACAAGGGCTATTAAATGCGGAAATGGGTGTTAAAAAAAATGTAGTGAGAAAACATGAAGGCTTCCCAACTCATTACGGAGGTCCTCATAAAGTTTTTTGAGAAATTGTTTTTGGATGTTGGATTCATGGGCTAATACACACGAAAATAGGAAAGTTCTTTAAAAATGGCTTGTAAATGTAGAAATGAGCATTAGAAAAAGGTGTGAGTATACGTGAAGGTTCCCTAACTCATAATAGAGGTCCTCATAAAGTTTTTTGAGAAAAAATATTTGGGTGCTCCGGACCAACTCACGAAAAATGATAAAATTTGGTTTTCCCGTTATGGGACTCGTTTGAACTTGAAAATGCGTCTGTTTGCTCCCCGGGACCAACTCACGCAATTAATAAGATCGTAATGGATGTACATGAAATTTTTTGGTCAAAATCAAATTAAGATCACGTATCACCAAAAATCCATAGATTATAGCATATGAAAAATAGTAAAAATTGTTTTTTCCCGCTTTGGGGCTCGATTTAACTTGAAAGTGTGTTTATTTTTCTTTCGGGATCAACTCACGCCATTAATAAGGTCTTAACGACGTCTATGAAATATTTCACCGATAAACAAGTTGAGATTACGTACCACCAAAAATCTATGGACTATAGCACTTGAAAAAATTCCACCTATAAAATTCAGTTTTCACACTTTAGGAATCGTTAAAACTTAAAAATACATTTGTTTTGCCCTCAGACCAACTCTTGTCATATATAAGGTTGTAACAGACATTCATAAGAAAACTCGAAATCCCTTATCACAAAAATCACGGACAATAGCATTCAGAAAATGGTAAATTTGATTTTTCCCGATTAGAAGTTCGTTTGTACATTAAAATGTGTCCATTTACCCCTCTAGACTAACTTACGCCATTAATAAGTTCATAACAAATGCCCATGAAAACTTTCGGCCAAAAACAAGGCGTGATTTTGTATCACCAAAATTCACAGACTATATCACACGAAAAATGATAAAATTTTATTTTTTACTGCATTGGGGCTCGTTTGAACTTGAAAAATGTGGCTTTTTGCCCTTCGGAACCAACTCATGCCATTTATAAGGTCGTAATAGACGTCCATGAATATTTTTAATCAAAATCAAGCCTGGATCTCGTATTACCAAAAATTCATGAACTATATTACTTGAAAATAGTAAATTATGTTTTCCCGCTTTGGGGCTCGTTTGAATTTGAAAACACATCTATTTGCCCTTCAGGACCAACTCATGCTATTAATATGATCGTAAAGGACGTCGACAAATAATTTTGGCCAAAAGTTCATGGACTATAACACACAAAAGATGGTAAAATTAGTTTTTCCCGCTATGGGCTCGTTTGAACATGAAAGTGCGTTCGTTTTACACTCTGAATCAACTCACGCCATTAATAAGGTCGTAATAGACTTTCATGAAAAAGTTCAGACAAAAACAAGTCTGGATCTCGTGTCACCGAAAATCCATGGACTATAGCACACGAAAATTAATAAAATTTGATTTTTCCCACTTTATGGGTCGTTGAACTTAAAAATGCCTTTTTTTGCCCTTCACGACCAGCTTACACCATTATTAAGGTCGTAAATGACGACCATGAAAACTTTGAAACAAAAAGAAGTTGAGATTTCGCGTCACCAAAAATCCATGAATTATAACACACAAAAAATAAAAATCTATTTTTCCGGCTTTGAGGCTCCGTTGAACTTGAAAGTGCATCTATTTTTAACTTGGGACCAATGCACCCCATTAATTAGGTCGTAACATATGTTCATGATTTTTTTTTTTGTCAAAAACAAGTTGGTTCCTGTATCACCAGAAAATCATAGACTATATCACACGAAAGTGGTAAAATTCAGTTTTCCCGCTCAGGGGCTCGTTTAAACATCAAATGCGTCTGTTTGCCCCTTAGGACAAACTCATGTCATTAATAAGGTCGTAACGGACGTCCAACAAAAATTTCGAAAAAAAACAAGTTGGGATCCTATATCATCAAAAATTCATGGACTATTAGTACACGAAAAATGATAAAAATTGGGTTTTCCCGCTTTGAGACTCGTTTGAACTTACAAATGTGCTTATTTGCCCCTCAGGACAAATGCACACCACTAATTGTGTCGTAACGAACGTCCATGAAAAATTTCAGTAAAAAACAAGTCTGACGCCCGTATCACAAAAAAACTATGGACTAAAAAAACAAAAAACGGTTAAATCCACTTTAGGACTCGTTTGAACTGAAAAATATGTCTGCTGGCCCCTCGAGACCAACTCACACCAATAATAAAGTCGTAACGAACTTTTATAAAAATAAATTTGCCAAAAACAAGTCGATATCCCATATCACCAAAATTTCACGGACTCTAGCACTTGAAAACGGTAAAATTTGGTTTTCCCTGCTTTGAAGCTCGTTTGAATTTTAAAGTGCATTCTTTTTGGTGATACGTGATAAAAGTGTTTAGTCAAATACTTTTGAGTATCAATTTTTTGATAAAGCTCACTAACGAATGACAAAAGTTGCTATGCGCATTTTTAACATATATTTATCGCTCTTTGTTTAAAATATAATTTGTCAACCAAATTAAGGAAAATTAAAACGTATTAATAATACATACAATAAAGCATCAAAATTATGAATTCGAATTTCATGTCGAGTATGGTGAGTTTTGATCACTAAGGCATTTTCGAAGAATACATTAAATTTCAAGTCAAAACAATTACGTTAATCAAATTCAGAAAAAATAATATATACTCATAAACATGTAAACAATCAAATTCATGAATTTGTGTTTCATAACCTCAAAAGTCAAAATAAACGATCATTAGTCATAATATTGCATATAAAGAAAGTATGATTAATTCATTTAATTTGGTCTACGAAAGTATTTAAAAAGATAATTATTGGACTTTAATCAAATAATTTGTTGTCATGATAGCTACTTTTGTCTCACTTAAAATTAAATTAAATTATCGAAAATGAAACGGTACGGCACCGTATTTGCCGTACCTTAGTTGACTTTAATCTTAAAATATGTTTTTATTAATTAAACTTCTTTTGGCTTCTCTTATTCATGCTCAAATGACGTCAAATTTTTTGGTGTCTGATATTCTTTTTGAGAACAGATTAGTCTAATTTTTTTATCGAAAAGTTTTGTTTTAGAAAATAAATTGCTTTCAATAAAAAGATACAATTTCATTTTTTAGGATCACTCGAATCTAAGACCTATTATTAAAGGTTGAGTGGATTTATCATTCCATCACGACAAAAGAAAAATCAAAAAAATTATAGTATGTTTGTTTGATATTCTTTTCTTTGTACTCATCAATCGCACAAAAGAAAGACATTTTTATATATTATGGGATAATTCAACTTTGGATGTTTTTTATTTTTTTGAATTTTATGAGATGATTATTATAGTCACAAAAAATTTATGACTTATTTTACATTATAACTCTGATATGTATTCGTTAAATATCTTCACATAAATTAGGACACACTAATTTTGATTATGATAATCTAAAGAGAATATTTTTTTTCCAAACCAATTATCTTAATTAGGGGTTGCTCTATCTCTATCTTGTCTACTTTGCTATTGTCAAAAGTCAAATATTCATTATTAAACTTATAGTACTATAAAACATATTATAATTATATGGAATTAGTTTCTCCTTAATATATATATATATATATATATATATATATATATATATATATATATATATTCCCTACTTACTATCATCTAGCAAACATATATAACTTAGCTCCTCCTTTCTTCATACAAACTTATAGTTGTATTTATTTCACCACAAAAAAAACTTTAATTAGCTACGAGCTTCGTTATTGAATCACTCGTAGATAAAAGATCCTTTTGACGATAGATTTTGTTGTTTAGCTAAAAAAAAATCGTCAACGCTAATTCCTAATTTTTTTTAGTGTTTTACATGATGATGGGGTTCGAGAGGTTGATGATAAGGTTGAAGATGAAATTGAAAGGATCATCCACAAAAATCAAGAAAGAACTTTATGATAAAATTGAGAAAAGTGAAAGTATGAGAGTGGAGATAAGGAGTAAGAAGGCTCAAAAACTCAATGAAAAAACACTCAAAATTGCGGATTCCCCCAAAACTAGAAGCTATACTTTCTAGTATTGTATATATAAAACTCTGTATCTCGTGAAAAAAACTTTTTGACCTGATACAAGATAAGTGTAATATCTGCGTAGACTCTAATATATTCTTCTCAGATTTTGCTTGTAAACTGCATTGAATATGTCATTATTGTTATTTTATCACTCGGGTACAAGAGTTATGTAGGAATTATAATGCAAGAATTGTTTGATTGTTGAATAATAAAGTGGGGATCGATCGCTATGTAGTGAATAATAATTTGTTTAAATATTATTTTGAGGGGTTGCTTAATTTAAAGGCTCCTTTTGTCTTTAGTTACTCTTATCTATGTTTAGAAAATACATATATTTTTATTCTACGTTCAACGTAACTTGTATATAAATTTGCAAATTGATTAATGAAACACAAATTGTGTGCTTCTCTAAAAAAAGTATTTCATTTTTTCGAAAAGTACTTCTCAAAACCTTGTTGGGAATATCTCATCAAAGGCAAGCCTATTGTGAATATGAAATTATAAATAGGTCAATCAGAGTTCGTCAACCAAATAAACTATATACTAAAAGGGAAATGTTATTGTTCATTAATAATATTTACAACACACAAAAAAAATAAAATTACATCATTACATGAAGAAAAAAAAAATAATAATAATAATGTATATGGATTCATGGTTGTATTTATGAATAAAAACAACCAATCATACTCCACTAATTAAACATTATAAAATACATTTCATTAATTTTATTATTTAGCCACTATTGTCTAATAATTCAAACATGTTCTGGACTACTAGAGTAAGTTGAAGTGGCTATAGATGTAACAATTTGTTTTTTCCCACGTTCAGAACGGCTATTTTCTGCAAACTTAACACTTGCAAGATGTAGCCCTTTTTGTTTTTCATTTTCTGTCCATTCTGATTCATAATAATTTTCTTCATTATATTTTCCATCGTTCGATGCTGGAAAAAACATACTCCCCCATTGAGGAAAATGTATAAATGCCACGGGTACGGTACACGCTATCGACATTAAACCCATCCACGTTAGCCCCATACCAGTAGAAAATCGCGTAGTTGAAAAAAATAATAATTGCGTTAATCCACCACCAAAATTACCTCCAGCACCCGTGAGCCCAGAAATTAGGCCCAATGATCTCCGCGATACAAATGGAATGATACCATATGTTGCACCACACGCGGCTTGGGCCCCGATTGAAAAGAGGATCATTGAAACTATGGCGATGGGTAGTGATTCAGCCCGGCCCAACCAAATACAAAAGGCTCCGCCTGTTGTTTGGACTATCCATAAGACCCATAACCTTCCTCTCATCCCGAATTTTCGGGCTGCTAAATCCGATGCATAGCCCCCGAAAGGACGTGCCACGAAATTAGCCATCCCAAACGTTGCAGCTATCATTCCCGCGGTGTGTAGCTTCAAATTGAACCTATCAACGTACGATCAAAACTATCAGATCACTTATAAGATAGCTACAGAGCTCGCAATAAGTTGTATACTAATAGTGTATACAAGTATATATTGTATACTAATAGTGTATATAAATATATATTGTATAATAGCAGTGTATATAAGTATACATTGTATACTAATAGTGTATATAAGTTAAATTTTACGTGCAATAATTTGAAATTACGCGATAGATTAAAAAAGCTTACTTGTCGTAAAAATACTCTGCTATGACATTGTTGATGCAAAGCTCAACCCCCATGGAAAATCCATATAAGAGGAAAAATACCCATGTCCTATAATTTGTCACTGCATTTCGAAGAACCTAGACATTAAAAAAAAATGAAAAAATTAGTCCATATATATATTTCTAACGTGTTAGTAATATATAACGATTACATTTATTTGTACGTGTATATACATGGGCGGAATCTAACCTTTGAAAATTGATCTTTAGTAACATCACCCTTTTTTTGAAGAGTACTAAGGTTTCCATCAGGTAAATCTTGACCAAGTATTAAGACCATAAGTCCAATAATAATATGTAACCATCCGGGAATAAAAAACGCGATACGCCAGGCAGTGAACGGAGCAGCCCCAGTTAATTTAATTATATGAAAAAGAAAAGGCATGAGGAGTTGTGTAACACCACCTCCCATGTCACCCCACCCTCCCGCCACACCGTTAACGAGTCCAATAATCTGACTATTGAACATAACACTTGTCCAGTATTGACATGACACGAATGTGGCTAAAGAAAATCCAACTAAGAATCTCATAGCTAAGTATCCCTCAGCATTTGAGATAAATGCAACAGAGAAAACAATAGGGGCAGTTAAAAGATTGAGAAATGCACAACCATATCTTGGTCCAATTAAATCACATAGTGCACCCATGACTAGTCTAGAAAAAATACTACCGGAAACTGACGCAACCCCTGCATTACCAATATCTGCACGCGTTAAATTAAGATTGTCCCTAATAATTGGAACTAAAGGGGCAGCAGCAAAAGTTGATATAAAACAAGTGAAAAATGAAATCCAAGCTAAGTGAAAAGATCTCATGTGGGGTTGTGCAAATGAAAATATTTTGATTGATTTTGCCTTGTGTTCTGAGTCAACTGGCAAATCAAACTTATTGGATTGGCTATTATTGCAAACATTTTGAGAAGTGATAGAAAATGCAAATGTTTGTTCTCTACCTAGAGGACTTTCAAAAGTAGCCATTTTTTGGTTAAAAAAAAACAAAAATTGAAGGCTTAAAGAGGGTGTAATAAGCACAAATGTTGATGTTTTGATAGTGTGTTGTGATTATTTGGAAATGTTAAGTGTATGGTATTTATAGGAGTTTTAGGGAATTTTTTATTTTTTTTTAGGAGTTGACATTATAAATATCACACGTATTGTACACATTGGCATCACATGGTATGTTTTTTTGGTAAAATAAAAGAAAATAAACAAAGTACTTATACTACTAATATAAGTGCAGTCTGCTTATAATATTTAGGAACTATATTCAATGCAAAATTCACTCATGTCACCAATCATGGAAGACATAACTTATCTAACAACTTATTTCTGTGATGCAAATCCGATCCAGAGATGTTAGTCAAATCTCGATGATAATTTTAAACGTTATAAGGTCAAATTAAAAATAACAATCTCGAATACGCTCACATCAATTTTCTGAAGTTCGCCCCCTCACATTAATTCTATGAGTCTCTTGTTCCCGTCTTATTGAACGACAACAAAGAACAAATCCTACTAGAAAACTCATATTTATTAAATAAGGATAATCAGATTTATTCTGATGACTATGTTAGGGAGACACTTTATCGTTATCGTTGAGTTAATAACTAAAAACTTAAAATTAAAGTACCTATTTTCTTGTCGAATGTAAAGTTTAGTGGCTAAGATTTATCTTTCTTTTTTTTCTTTTTTTTATTCATTTTATTAACATCTAAAATTCTCCTTTAAATTATAGTCAACTTATCAACCATGTGCTTTGGTGCTTTCTTATTTCTTTTGATACCTTATATCTTTGCCCCAAAATGAAGCAAAAAATAGAAAAAACTAATGTAACTTCTTTCCTTCTATCAAACTTTAGGGGTAGTTTGGTTACTAGTTAAGAAAGTAAAGTATTCAATGTATTAAAGTTATATAACATACAAGTATCATTTTAATAGCATTTTAGTTACTATGAATAAAAAAAAGTTTACATATCAAGTACGATAATTGTTTATCTAGTTTATAAAATCGCATAACTAAAGCATATAAGTAATGAGTCAATTTATGTCATATTATTTTCTATAAGATAAAAAAAAAAAAAAAAAAGTAGTACATGAATAATTAAAATCTGCAAAACTAATATTTGTATTACTATAATATCGATATGTATAACTTTAGTCAATAACCAAGCTACCTTTCAGTGAATAGAGTTACACGATAACCCTATCGATAAGATGTAATAGATATCGAGATGTGCTTAAAGTAATACAATTAAAAAAAATGTGGAACCCCAAAAATGTTTCAAAATTTAAACGTTTTTAATATCAAATTAATGGTGGATAAGAGGATAGATGTTAGAAATTGACCAATTGATAAGTCACTAATATGTTTGTGTGGGATAATGAAATTGGGCTTTGTAGTTTAATACGACCAGGGGTGAAGCCACCTTGGTACAAGGGGGTTCATCCGAACCCCCTTCGATAGAAAATTATACTATTTATACATGGTTAAAACAATATATTATGTATATATTAGATGTCAAACCTCCTTCGACTATTTCGTGCGACTATTTCTACATACTTTGAACCCCTTATTGAAAATTCTGATTCCGCCACTAAATACGACAAAGCAAAGTTTTTTAAAAAAATTAAATGTCTAGTTGGTTTACTTGTCTGTTAAAGTGCAGATCTCAATGCGTTTACTAGCATGATATTTTTATAAACTAATTTTTTTTTAAAAAAAAAATCAATATACAAGAGAGCACATGTGAATTCCATAGTCACAACTCACAAGATGAACAACAATAATATATCCGGTGTTTTCACAGATATAATATAAAAAAAATTGTGTATACGCAGTTTAATCTCTACTTTATAAAGAAAGATAGATCTTTGACTCAAGTAAGTGAAGTAACGCATATCAAAAATCAAGTTTGTAAAACAAATACAGTAATGAAGAAGTACTCTTGCTGAGAAACAATATTGAAGAAGAGAACAATTGCAACAAATAAATAATACGATAATTGAAGCAAAAACAAATACTAACATGGTAATACTTTAAGAATCGAAGAATAAGATAGTAGGAGAGTAATAACAACAATACTATAATAAAGAAACTAGACAAGACTCGACTACCTACTAACCTAACTTACACGTACCATAATCATCGATCTCTGTATCTTCCTATCTAGGTCATATTCTCAGTATCTAATTAGCGCTCCTCAATACTTCATCAATTTACCTATACCTCTCATCATACCCAACCTCTTACACCTCGTCAATAAAGCATCTGTTAAAACAATTGTTAACTTGACCTCAAGGCTAACTAGCTAGTCTACTTTTTGTTTTTGTATCTCATAAATACAACACGATCCAAATATACTAAATTACTTTATATTAAAAAAGAAAAGCACGAGTCCATGGAGCAAACGAGGTCATGTTCAAAACTATACGCGTACCTCTAAGGTCATTTTTGTAAATCACCCGCGCCCTTAAAACTAAGACAACTACACGTCTAGTTCAAGGAAGCAACTACTATTACTACTTTTTCTTTTCAAACTTAAAAGAAATATGCAAGTGGAGTTCAGTTTCATTTATTTTTTAAAATAATCATGGAATATATAAATTATAATACACGTATTATGAACTGCGATAGCCTTATGGAGTTATCATCCGTACTTATATTAATTTAATTTTTTTTCTTCCAAAATATTTTAAACCTAGTTGTATAGTTTTCTTTGACTTAGCATCTTGTAACTAATTATGAAACTCACATGCAAACTAGCAAGAAACCAGAAGGCTATAAATTATAATACAAAAAAATTTCTTTAAAACGTCATATTAAGCATTCTATATGACAATTATAAATCAGTTCAAGTGTATCTCACGTAAATTATCATGTAGGATATGTCTGACTACTTATTCAATTTTTTATAAATTTAAATGTTTACTGATACACAATCAAAATTGAAGGACATAACTGTCAGTTAAAATTAAATTAAAAGACACGTTTACATATTACTTTATATATACGTTATTTTAGCGAGCATTTCATTATAACAATTAAAAAAATATTGAGATAAACATTGATTTTGATGAGTCAAAATTGCACACCCAAGTAGACGTATGATTAAAGAGTAATACATACCTAATTGTTGTCATTACGTAACTAAAAATTGAAATTGTACGGAACGGTTTATGATCGTACCTCAATTAAAGTGAATGTCCAAATATTATATATATTTTGATACTTTATTCCTTAGAATATGCCAAAATTTCCCTAATAATATGCTCAAATTACGTCAAAAAATATTTCTATAACATTTACTCCCTCTGTCTCATTTTATATGACACTTTTCATTTTTCAAGAGTCAAACAGTTTAACTTTGATCGGATATTTGTGTGTGGAATCTTCAATTTTTTTGAAATGAAATTTATATATTTATAAACTACGTAAAGAGTAGTATAAGTCACAATAACTGATAATTCAAAATGTTAAAAGAATCTATGAAAAACTTACAGTCAAAGATTGACTTGTTTGAATCTTAAAATGCGAAAAGTGTAACATAAAATGGGACGAAGGGAGTATCTTTTTGTAATAAGATTTTGATCAAATGGACAAATTAATTTGTTAAACCTATCGAAATGTAGGTTGACTCGAATTTAGACAGGTGAATTACAAAAATGACCTTGGAGAGTATCTAATAAATTTTAAAATTTTAGAGTCATCTAATAAAGTAGAATGATTTTTTTTCAGCATAGAAAATAATTTTAAATTTTTTAATGTTGTTGGTTAGCTTTTGATCTTATGAATAAAGAATTCATGGGTCAACTTATCAACCATGTTCTTTTGCTTAATTAACTTATAGGTTCTGATAATATATTAATTATTTAATTAAGATTAATAACTTCATGAATAATCCAACTCATAATGAAAGTTTCAAACCTAATTAATCAGAACAACTTGCATTGCCATTAACGTATAAAACAATATGTTGTACTAAATAATGGGGAAGTCTTATATAAGTTCTTGAAACTTGAATATTCTTAAATCGATATCGATATTTATATTAAACTATATTAATTTATCATGATTAAGTTTATAGATTTAGGTGGAAATATAACGTATGTATCAAATTGATTATTATTTAGTCATAATAGAGTACACGAAGACGTGTCATATTTTCTATTAGATTAGTTTAAATATCGGATGGAGATAAATTTTTATTTTTTATTGGATTAGTCTAAACATCGGATCATGTAAGCTACTTGATTCATATCTTGTTTATCCAAAAAATGTGCAAGAGGTGGAAGAGGGAGGGGACGTAAACCTTACGTTCAAGTTATATATATATTTTACAAGACTGTAAATACGTTCATCAAAACTTATGGATCGTGAAGAGACTTTATAACTATATAAGAATACTTTTTACTATATATTATCTACTTACAATTAACTAACTAAAAAATAATATTTTTATTTATTTATTTTTTGAATTTTAGGTAATTTTCATTTACTGGAAGTATATTTTTTTCCAGCGTCGAATGATAGAAAATACAATGAAAAGAATTATTATGGATCTGAATGGTCAGAAAATGAAAAACAAAAAGGGCTACATCATGCAAGTTTAAGTTTGCACAAAATAGCCACTCTTAACGTGGAAAATGACAAATTGTTACATCCATAGCCACTTCAACTTACTCTACTAGTCCAGAACATGTTTAAAGAATAAAAGTAGAGAAAATTATAGAAATAGCGAACATAATAGACATAATAATTGTGCTCCAAGCTATAGTTCTATTTGCTATGTAGGCTGCGGTTTGTACATTTTTGTCTGTTTGTATATATATATTGCTTGTGAATATACAAATAGGGTAAGTATATACAAATTCTGTATTAATACATTTAGAAATTTTTCAAAACTCCATTTGTATATTTCGCTTGCCTATATACAAACATGACAATTTATTATGAATTTTTCATATATCGTATACAAATAGCTAGGTTAAGAATATACAAATTCTGAATTTATTCAATCAGGAATCGAATTATACAAATTCTGTATTTATACAAATCAGGCGAATTATACAAATCAGGCAAATAATAAAAATTGAGAAAACTGTTGCCACGAATTATAATTTTCTTAAACAGTAGCTATAGTACCTTGTTGCGGAAGCCGAATATATAGAGAGTGATGGAATCACAACTACTATATCTAAAGGTAGCTAATAAATAGTAAATGAGACAACAATAAAAGGAACACCAGAAATTAACGAAGTTCGACAAACTTTTATTTTCTTTTGCCTATTCCTCGGACACAACCAACCAATATTTATTTCACTCCAAAAGAGTACAAGTGAAATACTACAAGAGAGAAAGAAGAACAAATGTCTTAGGATATGAGAAGGCAAATGAGAGGTGTGTTACAAATGAATTAGGAGCTACCTATTTATAAGAGTGAATTCTTCCTATTGATGTCATCCATGACATCACAATAAGTCAAAATGTCAAGATTTACCTTGTGAAATCAATTTATTGTTCACCTAAATTTCACCTACAAAAGGTGTTATCTTGACTTTTCTCCCAATGAAGAATTATCCTCCTAACTACCATATCTTCTCATTAATCCATTTTTGAATCTTGTCAAATTTAACAAATCTCCACCTTGGCAAGATTCTCCATTTTCAATTTCCTCTCAACAACAATTTTGATTGTGTCTTCAACCTCAATCTTCAATGTTTAACAATGTTGATCAAGTTCAAACAATGTTGAAACTTGACCGCAGTCACCACTTTTGTCAACATATCGGCAGGATTATCCGTAGTATGAATTTTCTGCAGTATGACTCCACCATCTTCTATGATCTCTCGTATGAAATGATATCGGACGTCAATGTGCTTCGTCCTTGCATGATAAACTTGGTTCTTTGCTAATTAAATAGCACTCTGACTATCACAAAATATTGTGATTCCTTCTTGTCCAATACCAAGCTCTCTAAAAATTAATTTTTATACGTATCTATGTGACATTCTTTCTTTTTCGTCAGTCCTAACTAAAAAGGACACATTTCACCTTAAATATTCAAGCTTTGTTATAGATGATACCATATACAACAAATTGCGATAGCTATTATACAATTAATGATAGATGTTTACACAAAATAATGCAAAAGTACATATTATAGTAAATCACACATTATTTTTCAAATTTGGGGGTATGGGAAGGGATTACAAAATGGGAATCCAACGTTCATCGACAAAATAAAAGTTCAGATTCTCCGAAAAGGAAAGACATCACACAGGTAATGAAACCGCATTCAAACTAAAAGGCATACATATATCACACGTTATACAAACATGAACTGCGAGTAAGTATTTTATTTTTCCCCATCACACGCGATTTGGTGTTACATTAGGCGGAGTAGGTGCTGAATCAACGCGCTTCTTCCCACGTTCTGTCCTGCTGTTTTCTGCGAATTTGATGCTGTTCTGGTGCATTCCGTTTTGTTTCTCATCCTCAGTATACTCAGAACCAAAATAATATTCTTCAGTACCCTTAATAGGATCTTTAGTTGGAGGACAAAACATACTACCCCATTGTGGAAAATGAACTAACGATACTGGAAGTGTACACGCGATGATCATCATCCCCATATACGTTAGTCCTGTTCCTGTCGAGTACTTTGTGCTCGTGAAAAACAGTAGTTGTGTCAATCCCGAACCAAAATTGCCTCCAGCTCCTGTCATACCTGATATTATACCTAATGATCTTCGCGAAATAAAGGGAATGATTCCAAACGTTGCACCACACGCTGCTTGTGCACCGATTGAAAATATGATCATCCATGTAATAGCCAGAGGAAGTGTATTAGCCCTTCCAAGTAGTAAACAGAACACACCACCAACTGTTTGTAAAATCCATAAATTCCATAATCTGCCTCTCATCCCGAAATGTTTAGCTGCAACATCCGATGACCATCCTCCAAATGGTCGCGCTAATAAGTTAGCCATACCAAACGTTGCAGCGATGATTCCAGCTGTATGAAGCTTCAAATCAAATCTACATACAAAAAACAATTGATTCAATATTCTTATTATTGATGTTCTTATAAAATTGAAGTATTGGGAAACAAATCAAATCAAACCTATCGAAGAAATACTCAGCAATCACGTTATCTGTAGTTAATTCAAC
This sequence comes from Solanum lycopersicoides, assembly GCA_022817965.1. Classification (NCBI taxonomy): domain Eukaryota; kingdom Viridiplantae; phylum Streptophyta; class Magnoliopsida; order Solanales; family Solanaceae; genus Solanum; species Solanum lycopersicoides. The sequence goes on from CM040628.1 coordinate 71,894,549, forward strand.
TCCCATTGAGTATCCATAGAGCAGAACAAAGATCCATGTTCTGTAATTTGTTGCAGCATACCATAATATCTATGGGAAAAAATGTTAGTTAAACATAAATGTTAATTATATTTTTGAATTTTGATATGTACTGAATGTCACTGACCTTTGAGAATTTATCTTTAGAAACATCGCCTTTCTTCTGTAAAGAAGCGAGGTTACCATCAGGTAAATCTTGTCCAAGAGTTAAAACTAAAATTCCCATAATAACGTGAAGAAATCCAGGAATAAAAAACGCGATTCTCCAAGCAGTAAACGGGGTTGCCCCTGCTCTACGTATTATATCGTAGAGCAAAGGCATAATAAGTTGAGTCGCACCACCACCCATATTCCCCCATCCAGCAGCTGTCCCATTAACAAGTCCAATAATTTGACTATTAAACATCGTACTCATCCAATACTGACATGACACGAACGTTGCTAGTGAAAACCCAATCATAAACCTCACAGCAACGTATCCTCCAGCCGATGACACAAATGACATACAAAAAACAGCAGGGGCTGATAACATTATGAGAAACGCGCAACCATATCTAGGACCTAACATGTCACATATCGCGCCCATAGCAAGCCTAGACAAAATACTACCCGAAACAGAGGCAACACCAGCATTACCAACATCCATTTTAGTTAAATTAAGATTGTCCCTAATAATAGGGACTAAAGGGGCTGCAGCAAAAGTCGATACGAAACAAGTAAAAAATGAAATCCATGAGAGTTGAAACGTTAGTCCATGAGGTTTCGAAAACGAATAAAATTTAAAAACTTTAGCCTTATGTTCAGAATCAACAGGGACTTTGAAATTGGCTGATGTATCAGTTGGTACAATTGGTGAAGCAACTGAAAATGCAAGAACTGGTTCTCTACCAGTAACACCATGCATTGAGCTTCCTGGTGATCCTTCAATATCACCCATTTTAGACCAAAAAAAAAAAGTGATTAAAATGGTAATTAAAATAGAAAGGTGATTAAGGATGTGTTTTAATTTTATGAAATTGATTTAGGTGGGGTTTATATAGGTAAAAAAGAGTTGACAATTTAGGGGTTTAAGTTAACCAATGGAGATTCCAAATGGTTAATATAACCTTATGGTATATCCCAAAGGATCCTAATTATAAGGAATCTTAAAGAATGTCCACTATATAAAATAGTTGTGTTTAATTGTTAATTATTCTTGTTTTGTTTAATCCTAATTGATAAATAGATATATTATCTCCTTTTGACATGTTTATTGAGAGAAAACCTTTGGACGTGTCGATTATATCATTTGACGTAAGATAGTTTCAGAAAAAATAAGATATATTTTAAAATTTAGCGTCCAAAACAAACTTGAGATATTTAAGTTGTCGGTATAAATCATTTAATTAAAGGGTAAAGAGGATTTTTCTTTTTCTAATTATGAAAATATGACATTCTTCTTTAGACGGATAAAAAAAAAAGACATATTATTAACCTGAAGTTATTTCACGTCCTGTCTAATCCATCCATTCCCCCCTCCAAAACCGGTCTACTCTACGGCTCTACCTCTCTAGCTATTACTATATCCAACCTCTTGCAACTCCTTATTGATGTATTTGCCACATCTCCTGTTGACATATCCAAATCATTTCAGTCTCACTTTTATCGTTTTGTTCCTATAAAAGTCACTCCGACCTTGCCTAATATAACTTCATTTCTAATCATATTTATCCTAATATACCTACACGATGTTTTATTTTCTTTTTTTCCCTTCCTTTTGCCTTCATTAGTAACACCGGAATTTTATTTAAAACATTATTTGCCGCAATAACATAAGTAATATTTATTGTTAATTAATAGTTATTATGAGTGACTTATAAGATTGGTTCAACTAATTACCAATTAATTTTATGTAAAACATGCTAAAGCTTACGGATCATCACGAGTTGACCTTGTTAACTGATTTATGCTGACAAGGGCGGAGCTAGAAGTCTCGATACAAATTTGATCAAATTTAGCAGCTTTTGCAAAAACAAATATATTCGTATTAAGAAAATTATTAAATATCTACAAATATTAAATTTAAAACCTGATCATTATCACTTGAAGTCATTATTTAAGAATTTCAAACTCATAAAAATTAAAATTCTAACTCCGCCTCTATTTAATTTATCAATATATATGATCATTAAAATTAAGTGTCATATTCTTCAATATAATATAAGGTATACAAAATATTTTTTTTAAAAAAAGATCCTAATCACAAGTCTTTTTCTACCCACTCTACAAGGACAAAATCAATGTACGGCAATTTGCAAGTACACATACCTTTGACCTTGGAAAAAAATATCTGAGAAATAACCTTTAAATGGATATAAGAGCTATATTATTTGAATTATAATTATAATTGATATGTGATGCGGCTTATCGAGGTTTAAAATATAAGGTTAATAGTCGTATGCTTTAATATATATTTAAATATATATGTTGCTTTATTTTTTTATATTTTGCTATTTATTGTCATATTTTCTTATAACCATGCTTCAAATAGTCCTCCTTTAAGCGAAATGATTTATCAAAAACAATTATTCTATCCTCTTAAGACAAAGATAAGATCTACATCCAGACTCCAAACTCGTGGAATTATGTGGTGTATCTTGTTGTTGTATAGTAACTTTAGTAATAATTTCTAAGTTCTTACTCTATTTCAATTTGCTTAGCTTGATTCGGAGAATGAAGGTCAAACTAATTAACTAATATTTTGTATGAGTTCGACATAAAATTGTCAATTTTTTAAAATAAAATTCAGTACAATTTCATAAGAAGTTACGCTCTATAGCTAAGCCACTATATATAATTAAGAATTTTAAAATATTCAGAAAGTATTTAAAAAAATTAAGATTAACGAAGATATATTTTAACGGTCTAAATAGTAATTAAAACAAATAAATTGAAACGGAAAAGTAATAGTACTTATCAAAAAGGATTGGCAATTAAGATGTGGATACAGCTATTTACAAGTTTAAAATACATCCATCAGCAAGTGGGGATCGTTTAGAGTTATGGAAACACGTCTATTATTATTATTATTATTATTATTATTATTATTATTATTATTATTCATTTATTTCTGTATCTTTTTAATTTAATTTGATCTTTAGTATTTATATTGAAATTTGACTATATTTTGATTTGCTTCAGAAAATTCGGAGCTCGATTGTAAAACATGGATAGGCTCGAACTTTTAGATCACTAATTAAGAATAAAAGAATATTTATCACTTTATCACTACATGATTGATGTTTATATCACCTTTTTTAAAAAAAAATGCGCCCCCAACTATTTGTAAAGCAGAATTTCTTCATGACTTAACAGTTAATATGAAATCAAGTTCAAAAACAAAAATGATTAAAACAAGAGTTTATCGATCATGACTTTGACTCAGACTATTCTGATCGACTCATCAGTGAAAAAAAGATCTAGGCTGTTTCAAGATATTAAATTCTACATATTTACTTAATTTTACCCAATTTTTGTTAAAAATAAAAAATTGAAGCTCATGATATAATTAAAAAATTGAACCAAAACGAAGTTGTATACATCATTGTTCCGCCTCTGGTAACAAGTAACTATTCTCAAAATAAAATTTGAGACTAGGAAGACAAATTATTATCTCAAAGGAGTAAGGATTGAGATTTGAGAACGACGAGTATACTAAAGAGATTTCAAATAGCCAACCAATTTTCAAACATAAGGTAAAAATAGTTTGAGGTCTAATAATATTTTACCTTTAATCGCACTATATAAGTTTTAGTGGTATTTAGCACTCTTGTAAATGTCTCTGAAGTATATAGTAACACTGGAGTCTGGATTCAATGACAATTAACTAATAGCGGTAAAAGTTTTACCACTTTTTCTTAATGTATGTATTTATTATCGCTAAAAAGTCTTTTTGTTGTAGTGATGTAACCTCTGCGTACATGGATCATCATCATAAGAAGTTCTTCAAGGGAACTTGACTTCATACGTAGTTGTAAGACTCTGTATCCATTTGTATAGTTTAATTTCAATGTGGGACGATCACATAACTAAGAAGTGTAGCATATCTGAACGAAATTAGGGTCGTGTTGGTTGATGAATTAGATTTGAAATAAAGTATAGTCTAGAAATTAAAACCATAGAATATATGCAAACCTTATATAGGAAAATATGATAGAAATATAGGAAAATATAAAGTAAATAAAGCAAAAGACAGTAATACATTGAAAAATAACCAACTATGTGATTAGTAAATAATGGTTTAATGAGTGGGATCCCCCGTTATGTGTTAGATTATAATAAATTGGAGGTTGATTTAAAATAGGTCAGTAGGAAGATATCATGAATTAATAATTTTTTGAATGTTATTTTTAAGTGTATCGGGTCAAAATATGGATCATAAGTGATTTTAATTATTTATTTGAGAAAGATTTAAATTTGGACCAATCAAATTAGCCAACATAATAAATAAATATTTAATATTTTTACTTAAGGAGAATTGTAAAAAATAAGAACAAATATGAGCCAAAAGATTAACATTGTATATATTTTTTTGGTCAAAAAGTTGACGTCGTGGTTAATAATTGTATATAATAGCAAACTAATAACCTAAAATAAATGGAGTAGCTACGGTTTGATTTAATTGTGCTGCATATCAAATGTTTGCCAAAATTTGCCAGTCGACTCTCTCCCAAAAATCTCGCTTGCCACTCTCCCATTCTCGCTCCAATCTCTGCTCGCTTCCTCACTTTTTATACAAATACAAGTGTATAAAAAATGTTTCTATTTGTATAAAGCAGAGGAAATTGTATAAATACATATATTTTTGTTTCCCTCTCTCCCCTCTTCCAGATCTCGCTCGCCACTCTCCCAAATCTCGCTCGCCACCCTCGCCTTTCTCACTTATACAAACAGAAGCAAAATGTATAAATTACGTTTCTGTTTGTATAAAGCGTGAGAAATTGTATATACACATTCAAGTACATATATTTTCGTCCTATACACTTATAATTATACAATAAAAATACTCCCCTACCCAGTTTCTTTTTCCTTTCTCTCTTTCTCGTTTTATACAAATTCAAATTGTATCTAATTTTTCTCTTTCTCGTTTTATATAATTCGATTCAATTGTATATTCCCTGCCCAAGTCTCTTTTGTCTTTCTCTCTTTCTCATTTTATACAAATTCAAATTGTATATAATCGTTCTATACACTTATAATCATACAATTCGTTTTATACACTTCGTTTTTATACAATTCTCTGCCCAAGTGTCTTTCTCTTTCTCGTTTTATACACTTCGTTTTATACAATTCGCTTCAACTGTATATGTATAGCGAATTATAGAGTTTCTATGTTTGCTATGGAGCGCAATTATGCAAACTTTATTATAGCATACAATTATGAATTTTTTATTTGCTATATGTGAAAGTTGCCCTATTTTGGGGCCGAAAGATGGATGAATGATAGTTTATGCCAATTCAAATAGTTGGTGAGTATTTTAGGCCCTTCTCCTTGAATAACATAATGTGAGATAAAAAAAATCAACTTCACACTCTCTATTTCACCTCTATTAATGTAACTAAATTTACCTTTAAAAACTAGTCAGTTTGACTGTTAAAAAGCACGATATAACAACTAAAAAATAACATATGTCAAATGTGTCGATATATAAAAGTCGTCTTGCATCAGTTTGACTATTAAAAAGCACGATATAACAACTAAAAAATAACATATATCAAATGTGTCGATATATAAAAGTCATCTTGCATGTAGATACAAGAACAAGATCAAACTCGATGTTCATTTCTCTCATTTATCAAATTAAAAGTTAAATTATTTTTTAGAAAAATTAAGAAACGAAAAATAACAAGAGAAATAGATATTTGAATCACACTTGCAATAATAAATATGAATATATATATATAAAAGTCATCTTGCATGTAGATACAAGAACAAATCAAACTCGGTGTTCCTTTCTCTCATTTATCAAATTAAAAGTTAAATTATTTTTTAGAAAAATTAAGAAACGAAAAATAACAAGAGAAATAGATATTTGAATCACACTTGCAATAATAAATATGAATATATATATATAAAAGTCATCTTGCATGTAGATACAAGAATAAGATCAAACTCGATGTTCATTTCTCTCATTTATCAAATTAAAAGTTAAATTCTTTTTTAGAAAAATTAAGAAACGAAAAATAACAAGAGAAATAGATATTTGAATCACACTTGCAATAATAAATATGAATATATATATAAAAGTCATCTTGCATGTACAAGAACAAGATCAAACTCGATGTTCATTTCTCTCATTTATCAAATTAAAAGTTAAATTATTTTTTAGAAAAATTAAGAAACGAAAAATAACAAGAGAAATAGATATTTGAATCACACTTGCAATAATAAATATGAATATATATATATATATATATATATATATATATATATAACTAGTACTCTATAAAATTTCGCTAAAGACTTCAACAACTCTATATTAATACGAAAAGAAAATTTTATTACCACTAAACTTATTTTTTGCTGTACTTACCATATATATACGTATGTCATGTAGGTATGAGTGTAAGTTTTATTCTAAATAATTGACTTTCTATTTCTCAAATTTACCACTAAAACACAAATTGTTCTTTAATCGACCAAAGTTATATTATTAGAATAAGTCAATATATATAAAATTAAAAAAAAATAAAAAAACGAATTGATACATAATTAAAATTTTATGGAAGTCTCATGCGGTGAATGTGTTTTATTGAGCCAATGGTACTTTCAAAATTTTGAAAAAAAATAATATTTTATCTCATTAGTTTATACGTAATCACGTAAAATATGTTATTTGCTTTATTATTATAACCATTTGTCTCAATAAGTCATACTACCCCAGTTATCTTCTACTTGGGATTTATGAGTATGATTAAAAGAGACACACATATTTTGAAGCAACAAAATTATTAATGGGTGTATTTATAATAGAGTAATTACACATATAGCAAACACAAAAATCATATTTGTATGTTATAGTTATAGTTTACATAATTACGCTTCATAGCAAACATAAATATGTATATTTCGCCATACATATACAAAAGAAAGCAATTGTATATAATCAGTTTCTGTTTTGGTATACATATACAAAAGATCAATTGTTTAATATGTGTTTGTATAAAGCAAGAAAGAGAGAGACAAAAGAGAACTGGGCAGGAGAATATTTGTATTGAATAATTATAAGTGTATAGGACGAAGATATATATATATATATGCATGTGTATATACAATTTTCTCTTGCTTTATACAAACAGAAAACGCAATTTATACATTTCTGTTTGTATAAGGGAGAGACCGACGAGCGAGATCTGGAAGAGTGGCGAACGAGATCTAGGAGATGGGAACGAAAATATATGTAGATGTACAATTTTATCTCGCTTATACAAACGCACTTTATACATTTGTGTTTGTATAAAAGTGAGAGAGGCGAGGGAGAGAACGAGAGTGGCGAGCGAGATTCACTGGAGAGAAGCGAAATAGCAACAGTTTTCTATGGGTTACAATTAAATCAAACTATGTTTATAACATTTAATTTGAATTAATAATTTGCTATTATATACGATTTTCCCATCCGACCCAATTCCTATGAAATTTTAAATCAATAGTGTTTTCACCCAATAGGGTAGAGGATCCATTTTAATGTTTGTATGTTTATTAGCATAGGTGTGTTATAATTAACATGTACGTTATGTTGTGCACTCTTCTAGCTATATGTGTTCCATACCTATAGTCAATAAAATGCACCTAAGTCGACATATATAGATAATGTGAAATAATGTTATATAATTCGATACAAATTATTCATAAATTTTGATAGATCGCCAATAATAGTGATTTAAATCCATATTATTATTAATAATTAATACAACATTTTTTATTTTATTTTAATTAATACAACATACATAGTACGAAATGGTTAAAAGTTTATCAATAATGGTTATAAAATGACAAATATACCCATGAATTATTGTAAATGGTATGCATATACCCTTCGTCGTATTTTTTTTGAGACATTGGTGTTCCTGCCGTCCAAAAACTAGAGCATATATATCATTTATACTAACGGACATACACATGTCATAATCTTATCCACTGACCAAACATTTATTAAATATCAGATCGACGAATAAGATTGTGTCACGTGTCCCTACTTAGTTTTCCGTTAGAGTGAAGGGCATATGTGCTCTAATTTTTGGACGACAGAGGCACCAATATCCCAAAAACATGACGGAGAAGATATGCATACCATTTATGATAGTTCAAACGTATATTTTATCTTTTTTCACTATGTTAAATGACTTTCTTTTAAAAAAATTGAACATGGTTTAAATAGCAGGATAAAAACTGGCCATCAGGTGCAATTCTTGTCTTTCAATAACTATATAAGCCCATCAAAGTTATTTTGGGCATGGCCCAAATTAACTCATTTATAAGTTTGAGCCAACTTAATTTGCATATGTAGCCCAAATCGACTCGTATACAAACGTAGCAAAACATACAAAGTAAATTATTGTTTTTCGTTTTGATTTGCTTGACATAATCGTAAATCACGGTAAAAGATAAATATTAGTTGGATTAGGTAATTAAACGGATTATAAAAGGACAAAGCAAATAAATGAGAAGTAAATTTTTAGTTGGGTTGGTTAAATTATTGATTAATTATTTGGCTCAAATTAATATGTTCATTTTGATCCAAATAATTATTTTTTCGATTATAGACGAAAAAAAATTATTGATTCGACCTATTTCAATAAGTACAAATATTATTTAATTCTTCTATTTGACATCCTACTCACATTCACGACTCATCTAATATAAGCTAAGGCTAGCTTTTGTACTCTATTGATATTGTTTGTTAAAAAAAACTATATTATATAAACAAAGGGCCAAAAAAGAAAATGTGTGTTGATTTTTTTATGTTTCTACTGTTATGACCGTAAATAAGCAGGTGTAAACGCGAAAGCTAGCAAAGTAAATCTTGATAGACCACGAGTAAGAAGACAACGAGAAATACACCAAAAGACACAAAGATATAACGTGGTTCGGTCAATCGACCTACGTCCACAAAGGAGATGAGCAATCCACTATAAATATGAGAGTACAAAATACGGAGAGAAACAACCTCAACCAATTCACTCGGAATACATGGGAGGTTCACACAAGTAATAACGTATCAAGCTTGTGACCCATAAATTCTCCCCCTAACCAAAACTCTCAAAGCCCTTAAAACTACATTGTAAATGCTGATTAAGTTTGAAGGAACATGCCTCTATTTATCGAGTCCTAAACCTTTTCCTACCAGAAAAAGTACTAGCCAATCCAAAACATTTTCCTAAAAGGAAAATCTATTTATGGTAAAAAATTAGGGCAAATAAAACCCAACACCTACTTCTAATATGTTGATTTTCTTTAACGAAAATTATGACTCTTCGTGCTGAACTTAAATATCCTTAAAAGCAATTTTTGAGTTATTTTAAATGCTACATTAAAGATATGTTGCTGACTTTTTTCCATGTTTCCTAATTCATGACAACAACAACCACCAACCAACTAACCCCCACCCCCAAAAAGAAAAAAACTCGAAATAATTATTTATATAAATTTAAGATTAAAATTGACTATATCCCGAATATTAAAAAAGTAATTCTTTTTAATATTACTTAGTTCTCAAAAAGTATCTAGGAAATAAAGATAGCTTGGTAAATATATCTTCTATTTATTAAAAATTTTAATAAGCGTACAACATAAAATTAAAGAGACAAATTAAAATGAGACGGATGAAACATATATTTATAATTATTTGTTCATATTACTAAAAATAGTTATTTTAAAATATTTGTTAATTTATAAAACTAAAATAAAATTAATTAAAATAAATGATTTTACATTAAATTAAATTCTTTTTTTGAAAGTTTAAATATTATAAAGTCCCAAAAAAGTTACTCTGTTGTTAATTTTGATATTGTGGATAAAGCATATAAATAAAATATAACTGATTAAATCAGACACAATTCATTTATATTAAAAAGACTTAAAAGGATAAATAAATAAAATTATCCTTCTTATTTATAATATTTTTTAATAAAGCGTGTAAAGAAAAAATAGACATATAATATGAAAGGGAGAGATTAACTGTTTTTTAACATTTATTGATCATTAAAATACTCATTATTTCACTTTTAAACAGGGTCAAAATTATTATCAGACCCTCACCATATAATATCCCCTCTGAACCTATTTACTTGTCCATATTTTCTCTTTTAGTTGTCTCTATTTACTTGTTCATTTTGACAAATCAAAAAGGACAAAAAAAAATTCCTATTATACCCTCATTTAGATTTCTTGAAAATTTCCAAGTTTTAATTCATTATTTTTGAAATCATAATTAATGAGGGTAAAATTATAACTTTAATGTGCTAATTATTATTATCTTAATATGTGTGTCATTTCTAAAGTGGACAATTAAATAGAGACAGAGAGAAAGTACTTAATTAACCATAACTCCTCTTCTTAATGACCACTGACTTTTATTAATTTTGGTACTTTTTTTTAATCTTAATTACATAATTCACAAAACAAAAATAACATTTTCACCTCTTATGTATAGGGCATAGGGGATTTACTTTGAATCTTCCTAAATCGAATATTCAAACGAATTTAAAGTTTAATCTTTATAAACTCAATTTTTAAAAGTTTTATAGAAAAGAGTCTGATATGTTTGTGATTTAGCATTGATATACCTCACGTTATAAAAGTGGCTCATATATATATGTCTACGGTTATATAAATGGTTCACGTATATCTCTTTCTTCTAACAAAAGTGAAAAAATTAATTTTAGTTTATTTTTTAAATTATTTTTTGGAAAAAAAATATAAAATTAATATGGGATATATTTGATCCTCCTCATATATGTATTTTTTGTTTTAACGACTAATTTAAATTTATTATTTTGATGGTAAAATTTATTTATATATTTCACTTATTTTCTTTGTAAATTTATTATAGATACCCTTTTTCTGCAAATACAAAAAATAAATTACAATATAGCCGAAAAAAATAGTTTTAATTTTTGTTTACTTACACTAAAAATGACAAATTAAATATAAGAAACTCAAATAATAATGGTTAAAGAAGTCCAAAAATAATTTATGTATGAAAAAGATTAAAATATGCCTTGAAATTTGCTAGAAGCATTATTTATATACCCCTAAATTTTTTTCAAGGGTATATGTGAGCTCCTTTTAAAACAGTAAGGGTATATGTGAGTTATTTATATAACCGTAAGAGTATATATAAATCACTTTTGACAAGATTGAAGGATATATTAGGCATTTTCCTCAAGTTTTAATATTGAATTAATTGTAATTTTAATATTATAAATTCAAAACTTATAGTTTATTAAAGTTTTATTAAGCGTATTTATTTATTTTTCATATTACAATTTTACAACTACTTTTCCATGCATAGTAGTTTCACTATAAAATATCGACCCATTGATTGGACATTAAATATAAATTGATAATCAATTGATATGGACAAATCCTATTAAATAATTGGGAGCTAAATCATTTAACAAACTTAATGACTTCGTACCCAAGAACTACCATACCTCCGATCGGGCGGAGCCAGATAAAATTGAGGGGTTCATCTAAATTTACTTTGGCGAGAATATTTTATTATTTATAAATAGTTAATATTATTTTATGTATATATACTAAATGTTGAATTTCTTTATGTGATTAATTTCGTAATTTAAACTTCTTTAGTGAAAATTTTAATTTCGCTACGATTTCTAACCTAATCAACTACTTTTCCTTGCATTAATCTTTTATGGAAATTACTACTACTAATAACATAAATTAAATGCTTATGTTGGTACATCCATTGAATCCTAACCACTAGACATGTGATGGATAACTATGTTGACTTTAACCAAATTAAGACCAATTCAATATATTGAAAATATCAAGAAGTAAATTAATAGCTTGTTTTTGTAATGTCATTTTTATATTAGATTTGGATGTAATTTGATGTAACGGTAGAAAAAAGTGAAGAGTTTTATTCGTCACGATTCAAGATCATGGAACATAATTATCTATTTCAATCTAAGAGGCCTTATAAATTTATTTCTTAGGTTATATATGTCACGTCGAGCACAAAAATACGTATTTTATTTGAGATTGTGTTATATACCTTATAAAGATCCTCACTTTTTTAAAATCCTTGATCAATTAAAACTCCCAAGAAAGGAGGCAGTTGACAAGTAAAGATCGAAACGTAATGATATCAGATTCATCTGAACTCAATGCATTCGATACAAATTATAAATTTATAGATAAGAATTCATTAATATTACAATAAATATTAAATATGAACCATGCTATTGAATTTAAAAAAATTTTAAAAATTATCATTTAAATCTTGAATTTGTCTCGAACCGTAAATTGCCAAAGTTAAGAGGGGTAGATTGTAGTTGTATAATGAAGAAAAACACATGTCTAAAGAAAGAAAAATATATATATATATATGACAGATCACTATATATTATACAATCTAGGAAAGTTGGTAGGGGTCAAATATAATATCTTGCCTTGTTGACTAGGTATATATAAGTCACAGGCAAAAGTGTGATTATAAGTTTGGGAAATATTAAAAGTAAATATTTAACTTTTACATTCATAATTTTTAAATATATAATAAATTTAATGTTAAAAAAAATTAAAAGACTATAATTATACTAAATTTGAGTCTTGAATCTGTCTCTATCTCTCGATTACTTCAATCAGTTAAGTCATACATATGACCTCTAAGTTTTCTTTATAGTAAAACATAAAATACCTCAATTATACATGAAAAATACAACTAAGCTCATCTATAAAACATTCTATAATAGACAACCAAATGAATCATAAAATACTTTTTTTTCCCAATTCGATATTCGATTAATCATTTTCTCTAGAAATCACCTTAAATAATCTTTAAAATAGGTGATTCAAAATTTTCGACTCCCACCCTTTCTTTTATTTCATTGGTAAATCTTTAAAGTCAAAAGTTATTAAACTTGAAGTTTTGTCTGATAAGTAATAGTAAAAATTCGTAACGTACTTTCTACCTTGATTAATTCAAGTTCGCATTAGGTAAAATTCATTTAAAAAATAGATACTTCTTCTAAAAATTTTTATTATTATTTACAAAACTTGAATTCGAAATATATCACTAAAAATATATAAAAAATTCATATTCTACCATACCACATTCAAAAATACAAATATTAATACTCCACTAGTAAAGAAGTAAAAAAAAAAAAGAAGTGGGATTTTGAATGATAAAGAGAATAAGGTGCTGACTTATAATTAAAAGCTATGACAGAAATTCACGGACTATTTCACTACATTTCTGATAATATTATATGGTACACTCAAAAAGAACAACTACCTTATCAACTCAAAAGAGTATTATACTTTTCGATCCATTTCAATTTATGTGATATATTTTTTTTAGTCAGTCTCAAAATTTAACAAATAATTTGATTCAAAATATTCATAATTAAATGATTTATAAATATGTAATAATTCTTTTTTAAAAAATAACAATTTTTAAAAAAAAAACTATTTTTCTATTTTACTTAAATTCATTCCTAGCTAGTCAATTCTGAGTTGAGGATCTATAAGATATAATATTTCTACCCCCAATTCTCAAAAAGTAGGAGTAAGATTTATCGATATATATTTTTGTCTTTTTCAGACTTTACTTATAAAATTACATTAAATATGTTATTATTATTATTATTATTCATTATCAGTCAAATATCATCACATAAATTGCGACGGACGAAGGGAGTACTTTCCTTCTTTACAATGAGCTGTGCAAACACTTAAATTTGCCACCTTTGTTAACAAATTCACGAGCCTATTTATACTTCTATTTTCTTTTTTTCTCTCTCTCCAAAACAAATATATTTTTCTCTCTCTCCAAAACAAATATAATATAAACTCTTTTTTTTTCCTTTTCCCACTTATATTCCTCCCAAAATGACTATTACTTCTCTTTTATTCCTTAAAAAACTTGTTTTTTTTTACCTTATTTTTCTCTATTGTTTGAATAATGTAACGAGTATTCGCGAGTTATCCAGTACTAGTGCTAGCATCGAGCCATCGACTAGTACATCGATGGTTGATGGAACGTCATATGTGTTGATGAAACACAATAAAGGTCCAATTTTTCATGGAAAAGAAGTGAGGAATTGTTTGCCTAAGGGATTTAGGCATGCATCTGCACCAAGTAGGTATGTTAATTATCATATTTTGGGCTCAATTGGATGTTCACAAGGCAAAAATTTCAAGAAATCACCTTAGTACACCAAAAGTGAATTAATATATGAGACGATATCGATCTCATCTATTATAGATTCGATATTTTTGAATGGTACGAGAATATGTGGTGCTCAACATGTCTGGGATTTAGGCATGCATCTGCACCAAGTAGGTATGTTAATTATCATATTTTGGGCTCTTTATTTTATTTTTTGTTGTTGTTGGTTTGATCAAGATTGAGAGATATATAGTACTATGATTTTTGTAAGTTTTTTTTATTTATTACAAGATATTTTGTAATGCTTAAGAATATAATATATATGAAGAAGATTTCATTATATATCCACCTTTTTTATTCTTTTTTATTAAAAAATAAATAAAAATCCATTGCCCTTCTCTTGTCTTTAGAGAAAAGTGGATGTATATGCATGGCGATGTACCTTTTACGGTACGAGTTCGACAAGAATTCAGTAATTTTGATTCAAATCTTTTATATTTGTTGTACAAATTCATTATGTATTGATAGCCCCTCAAACTTATATACCAGAACCACTAACTTGTTTCTATTGAGCACTTAAACGGATGATAAAGTATTCTTATGAAACATATTCTATTCGAATTTAAATTTTTTGTTGTTGTGTATGTTTTTAAGTCCCAATAACCTAGATAAGTTAACTATTTAAAATAATTTTAGAAATCAGAATAATATTTCCTAATGGTATGGTAAGAGTCAGATTTAGAATTTTAAATCAATAAATACATAGTCTTTACGATCTAGTCTACCTGATATAAAATCGTCTTTATTAATAAGCCTTCCAAATTCAATATGAACGTTTTAGTACAAATTCAAATTTAGTTGAAGAGAATACCGCCCACACCGAGTAAAAAAAATTAATCAAGAAAACATTCTCTATCCTATTTTTTACTATGACATAATCACGAGATAAATGTTATGGGACCACCATAGAGTTACTGATTTACCAGTGGAGACAAAGACTATTCAATTTCTATTTTATTGTCGATCATTATTACTCTCTCCCTCCGTTTAAAATTGTTTGTCATGTTACGGTTATCGAAAATTAATTTGATTAATGATAAATTAGATTACATTAATTCGATATTTTAAAAAAGAATTAGATATTCTAAAACTATATGAAAAGTACTATAAATTATAATTTTTTATATATTATATGATGAGAAAAATAAATCTTAAAATATTAATCAAAATTTTTATGGTTTGACTCTAAAAATAGAAACTATGACAAATAATACCGAACGAAGGGAGTATATTATACTATGTACTCATAAATATGAGAAAAAAAATTCAAATGTCAAAGGAAAAGTTGGAGCTATAAATCGCATATCTAATTCTGTTTGGATTGTAATAAAGAAAAATAATAATATAGAAGTTTGGTGACAAATAAAAGGAAATTAATGTAAACAAGTTAGTTGGTCATTATGTATGGAGAGTGACTTGTGTTGACAAGTTTTTCCTACATCAAAAGATTCATATAATTTATTTTAACTAATCTAAAATCGACCTATAGTCCAACTTCTAAAAATTTGATATAATATATCGATACTCCACTTTTATTTTGACATTAACTGACAACTAATCACCTCAAGTTTAAAAATGCAAATCTACATATTTAAGTTGATCACGTAAATATTTTTAACTTTGAGAATGCACGGCAAGATCGAATGTACCTCCTAAAAATGCCAAGACTAGATGTATATTTTTAAAGTTAAGGTGTTCAAGTACAGGTTTAGTAGAGACTGCATTTCGATCAAACTCAGTAGATTTTGCTCAAACAGTATATTTGTGTAAATAAATTCATTAAATATGTACAAATACTAAATTTCAAAGTGAATTATTGTCACTTAAAAATCATCATTATAAAATTAATCTATTTTCCTTTAAATAAAAGCTGTATTGTATAATATGTAAAACCTTATACCAAATTTGCTCTGAAAGAAAAAGCATATATTAACTTATTTGTTACTTGGAAATTCTTTTTACCTTCTCTCTGGTCATCCTCAGAAAAGGCTGCAATTCATGCATACTAACAAGAAATGCCTCGATTTTTTAATACACTAAATGTACACACAAGGAAGAACATGAAAACCATGCAAGTTACAACTAGGCTATATTTAAACCTGCGCATCAAATTCAAAAAAATATTCTCCAGGATATAAATAAGTGTTTACTGTAAATTTAAATTATCTTAACGTTCTAAAAAGTCAAAACCCGAGATCCAGAATCGAGTACTAGGTTCCGAAATTCGAGTTTAACCCGAGAAGTAGGAGGCTCGCAGTAAAATAACAAGGAAAAACTAGAACTTCAGCTATATAGATCATCATCATCGGCTGCGGCATTAGAAGTTGCAAATGGGTCAGCTGCAGCAGTCCCGCCGCTACTAGTCTCTGCAAATCGAAATTCTGTTCCAAAACCTCTAGACTGCTGTAATGTCTGAGCAAATGCCTGGTATTTGCGTATATCAGCATCGCTGACACTTCGGCGGGCATACTTCATAGACTCCTCAAAATGAGCGGGTTTGATCTCTGGTACTTCATCGACATCCTCATCCATCGAATCGGGATTCTCCTGTCTTCTCTTCTCCCTTTCTATATCCTGCAATTAGAGAGAAAAATGACAGATTTAGGATGAAGAATACCAATAACTCGAAATTTAGATAACAGAGATTGGCAAGAATTGCAAACATGGAGTTCAGAGACCATACTGCGAACGCCCAAATTGAAGTTTAAAGCATGATACATTTTCTCAAACCAAACAAATTAAATTAAACCTGGTTCTAACAAATCAGTTGTCACATTCTAATCCAGTTCAAATTTCAGTCAACTGAGGATATAATTGTTGAAATTTGGCTACTTATTTTGTAGATCGTTGAACATTGAAGACAATAATGGCCAGCAGCGCCATCAATAGAAATTAATGAATTCATGGGGAAAATTAACAGTCATACAGAATAGCATATCCGTCTTAGCATGAGAACAAAAAAGTAACCAGACCTTGACAATCAATCACTATGTAACCAAAAGCATGCAAGACAGGGTTGTAGAACAAGTTTAAGAAGCTACTGAGGTTCGAAGTATAAAAAGAAAAAATTCAAAGCAGTAAAAAGAGGATGAAGTGCGTACTTTCTCTATGTTCTCCCTTATGGCATATTTGCAGGATCGTTGACAAATCTCAGTGATATCAGCCCCACTAAATCCTTGAGTATGTTTGGCGAGAGCTCTCAGATCAATATCCTTTGATAAGGGGGATTTTCTGAGACATGCCTTGAAAATCTGATGGCGTGAATCTTCATCTGGCAGAGGAATATAAATTAACTGGTCAAGACGGCCAGGTCGAAGAAGTGCAGGGTCAATTATATCAGGCCTGTTTGTGGCCCCAATTATAAAAACAGTCTTCTTTGCATTCATGCCATCCATTTCAGTCAGAAGTTGGTTCAAAACACGATCAGCTGCTCCTCCAGCATCTCCACTGCTGCTGCCCCTCTGCAATTGTATAAAGCACCAGTTCTTGTAAGTAGTTGCGTGAGGTAAACTTAATTCGTGCTATCATGTTTCCGTACAATATTATACTTTTAAGTCTATCTGATTGCTAGATCAGGATGTGAATGATCTTGAATCCAGCAAACTGATTAAAATGTTTGCATATGGTCATACAACTGAAATTTTTGAACTATTTATCTTACCTGAGTAGCAATAGAGTCAAGCTCATCAAAGAAGAGGACGCAAGGTGCAGATTGTCTGGCTTTATCGAAAATTTCACGAACATTCGCCTCACTCTCTCCAAACCACATGGTGAGCAGTTCAGGTCCTTTGACACTGATAAAATTGGCTTGACATTCATTTGCAATTGCCTTGGCAAGTAGGGTTTTCCCACATCCTGGGGGACCATAGAAAAGTACACCTTTCGAAGGTGACATACCAAACTTCTCAAACTTCTCTGGGTGTTCCACTGGATATTGAACAGTCTACATAAAATAAAACAAGAGCAATAATCAACATCTCTTAAGACAAGTAACTTATGTGGGACATAAGTATACATCAAGACCATTATATTGAATGACATTACCTCTTGAAGCTCTCGCTTAACATTTTCAAGGCCTCCAATGTCTTGCCATGAGACATTGGGCACTTCAACCACCTACAAAAGAGTTTCACAGACCAAGACAATGAGTTTGTGCCCCAAAAAATAGTAATGCACATCTTATGTCCGGAATCACATAAATAAGATGAGACCATAATTTGCAATCAAAATTTCCACTATAAAAAGGTATCTCGACACTCTCACACTTGGTTGTGATGGGTTACTTACTGTTTCACGCAATGCAGATGGGTTGCTTGTACCGAGAGCAGTTTGGAAGTGCTCATTTGTTACAGCCATTGAGTTCAACACCTCAGCATCAATGGTGTCATCTTCCAGATCAATGACATCCATCTTCTCCCTAATGCACTGAAGTGCAGCTTCAGTGCAAAGAGCAGCAAGATCTGCCCCAACATAACCATGTGTATCTTTCCCGATTCTTTCCAAATCGACCTGCAAAATAGAGTAATCATCATTATGTTACCGTATAAAGTTTGCTCCCAAAGAAACCAAGCTTGGAAAGAGGGCCTTACTTCTTCCGCAAGCTTCATATTCTTGGTATGAATGCGGAGAACTTCAAGACGCCCAACTTCATCTGGAACACCAATGTCTATTTCTCTATCAAACCTACCAAACCTTCTCAGGGCTGGATCAATGCTGTTTGGACGGTTGGTAGCTCCCATCACTATAACATGAGCGCGAGATTTCAGTCCATCCATCAGAGTCAAGAGTTGTGAGACAATCCTCCTTTCAACTTCACCATGTGTCTTCTCTCGCTTGGGAGCAATTGAATCAATTTCATCAATAAATATGATAGAAGGAGCATTCTTTTCAGCCTCTTCAAACGCCTTCCTGAGATTACTTTCACTCTCTCCAGCCAATTTGGACATGATTTCAGGTCCATTGATGCAAAAGAAAAATGCACCTGTTTCATTAGCAACAGCTCTGGCTATCAAAGTCTTTCCAGAACCAGGGGGTCCATAAAGTAAAATTCCCTTTGGTGGTTTCACACCAATAGATTTGAAAAGCTGAGGATGCCTCAATGGTAATTCCACCAGTTCACGAATCTGGGCCATCTGTTTTCTGACACCACCCACATCATCATAGCCAACTTCATCAAGTCTCTCCTCATCCTCCCTTTTCACAGGCTCACCCTCACAAAAGATTTCAGTGTCTGGAGCAACAACACAATACTCCCCAGGGTCAGTTTCTATGACCTTGAATTCCACACTTCTCATCCCTCCTCTAACAAGGAAATTGTCTCCCTTCCTCAATGGACGATATGCCTCCAAAAAGTAAGCTGCAAGAAGGACAAAAAGTTTTTAAAAGCTGACACAAATAGTGAGTAATATTTAATGATAGTAGTGAGTAAATGTTGAAGACTGAAAACCAATTAAGGTTGCACTATCCACGAAGAACCCACCCCAGTTTGACCCACCCTCTTCTTTATGTACCAAAGTTCTTCAAACACTCTCAGGAGAGAGTGGATCCTATATGAGAAATGCCTATAATACACCATATACAATCTGTAAATGGATTGTTGGACTTGGCTTTCAAGATACAAATAAATTTCATTCGAAATATATTTACGGGTCAGAGACAACAGACAAGCTTAACAAATTGTAGATCCTGCTGCACACAGTTAAGGGAGAACAGCAAGCTGTCCCTGCTGCAACCATAACTTCCAACTAACTGAATATATCTTTTTTTTTAAACTCAAAGACCACATGGGTCAAGAAACTAACTGAATATATCAATCAGGTCTACACTTACGTTTAAGGAATGCATCAAACAAATCCCCTGTGAGACCTTCTATTGTATCATCAATAGGAAGTATGTGGACACGCTTTCCATACTTGACATCTGGACACTGGTGCACAGATACAACATCTCCGAGACGAACTCTCAAATTTGAACGGACTACCTTGTTCATCCTAATCTTTGGCTCATCACATGATTCATCAGCAAGGGCAATGACAACTGTATCCTTTCTCTTCTTTCCCTGGATAAAAGATACAGCAGAACACAAATTTTGAGTCAACTGAGTCAACAGGCAGAGGAATACGCACAGAAATCCAACATGCTGACGTTCATTCCAAGTCCGTTTTTAAATCTACATACGAATAATAAAAGCTAAGTCACAGGAAATAAGTACAAAGAATATCATAAGCATATTTATACATCTTGGTTTCTTGTGCTTCAAACGTCACAACAACAAAAACCTAGTGAAGTTCCCCAAAGTAGGATCTGGTGCTTCAAACGTCACAATATTTCCAAAATAGTACATATCTACCATGATTCAGAAGTCCAATGTAAAAATTCAATTATGTCTATGTCATCAACAGCTTAGAGTGATCTGGTTGTTGGAGAAAAACAAACTAGAAAATCAATAACCTTTGATACCCTAAAACGACTCAATCCCCATTCTATTTGGGACAAGTTAAGTTGTCAAACTCTGAGTGAGCAACAAAACCAAATAAACAATGTAAAACATCAAAACAAAGTTGGAGTCAAAAGGAAAAGAATCTACTGAATACTGATTTAGTCTAACAGAGGATTTTGAACAGTTTCCTGAACTATATTCAATGTTTTTCCATCAAAGATGTCAAATACAGACCTTATTTCACAACCTTCACAGCACAAAATCTATAAACACTAACACTATCATACTTTTAAATCTAAAAGAAGGTTTTCATACCATCCTAATCACCGAGAAATAGCAAAACAGCTCCCACTGCATGAACTATTTATTCACTCTATGCTTTCCTATCAAAGATGTAGAATACACAGGGGCGGACCCATATAGAGAGTTTCGGGTGCTCCAGTACCTGTCGACCCCAACAAAAATTTTGTGTATATATATATCGAAAATACTAGAAAATGGATAAAAACAACTCGCGAGCACCCATCGAACAAAACGTCCTATAGGTACTTTGGTTCAGGAGTAGAATTCCAAGGTCATTGATGCCGTAATTTTTTGTTGAAAAAAGCTAACTCAAACTTCTTCATTGTTTTTTTTACTCTTCTTTTTATATATTTTCACTGTTGCTTAAATTTTTTATTATTTTTAACTTCCCTATTTTTGTATTTAGTTTACTAACTAAACTATTTATATATTTATAGTAGTAAGCTTCTAAAAAAAAAAAATTTTGCTAGCAACTTTAAGTTAAAAAGGATTTGAACATCAAAGACCATCAAATCAGGGATCCGCCACTGAGAATACAGACAAAATCATACTGAATCTATGAAACACTAATACTATCACACTTCCAAATCTAAATAAGGTTTCTATCCTATCCTAATCAACGAACAAACAACAAACACTCACCGAGGACCTAAACAAACAAGAACTAAGTCATTAAACAGTTCAAACGCTACAGAATTACAGATAGTTCAAACTCAAAACCCTAGAAAATCATCATCAATCCAAAAATCACTAAATAATCATCATAAATTCTGCATAAATTGACCAAAACACAAGCAATACTACAACGGTAAGTTTCAGCTAGATAAACTAAAGTTCAAAAAACCTTGATGAGAATTGTATCTCCACGAAAAAGCTGAAGTTTCTCCATAGTAGCAGGATGTAAAGCGACAACGGAATTATCATCGTTGACCGTTTCATCTACAATAAGCCTATTCGCTGCTTTCTTCCGCTCCAAAATCGCCGTAGAAAAATCCTTCTTAGAATTTTTTCTGCAAAAAAAAATCAAAAAAATTGTGAATCGAATTGCAAATCTTACCAAATCGATACTGAATTTCAAAGATGAAGAAGAGAACTCACGAGTCAGATGACTCAGCCTGGTGAGACATTTTTTCGAATCGTTCGCGATCTGCAAAGAGAGAGATGGGGAAGAAGAACTGAAAAATACGAGTAGATATTTTTTTCTATTGAAATTATTTTCCGGGGCTTTATATAAGCGAGAGTTTTTTTTTTTTTTTTTTTTTTTGGGGTTACCTATGTGTATTGGGAAAAGGGACTATTACAAAATATACTTAAATTTGGACTATTAAATTAAGCTTTATTTTAATTTAATTAGTAAACCAATAATAAATCAATAAGATATTTTTTTATTGATTTTTGGTTTATCGGTTTTGAATCATTAACTATTTAGTTTTTGATTTTGCCCAATAAAAAAATACTCATAGAATAAATATATGATTTATCACTTTTCTAACAATTTGACACGCGAGACAAGCAAATCAGTTGTAAATGCTTTGATATAGTAAAATAAGAAATATAATGAGAAATTGCATTAATAAGAGTAGATGTAGTATGAAAGCTACAATAACATGTTACAACCAAAACATAATATGAAATTTCTGATGTGAAGTAGAAGTATTATGACGTGTGAATTGTGTAGACTGTAGTGTAGAGCACTGATATAATATCTAGTTATGTTAAATTATTAATATTTAATATTTATGAAGGATATAGTTGTAACTTACTTATTGTTTTGGTTATCGGTTTACTTAATAATCCAATACTAAAATACGATACCAAATCGATGACCCAATAATTTTTTTATAAAATCATTAAAACCCTGTTAATCCAATCTCAATAGCAATGACCTAATAATATTTCTCAATTCGATATTTGCACATAACAAGTGTTGAATGAAATATTTACATTTCTGAGCCTTCTTTGAATTATTACTAAGAAAGTGTAATCTCTCTATTATCTCCTTTTGAATCACTAACATTCATTGTTCATTTGCACTCAAATGTACTCATAATCTCTTGACCATCGATGTTGACAAAGAGGGAGCAACTTTTGAGACATATGATCAGTAATCGAGTTAGAAATTTTAAAAGAATGTTAATTAGAAATAACGGCTTTGTTATATTAAAGGAGTCAAAAATATGTTATTTAATCTTTTCGTATAATTTTATATATATATATATATGCTATTTTTTCAGATGAAAGATGTTTAAATTGGACACCGTTAACACTACGTGGCTACGGCAATGCATATGACATGCCTCTTCCAATAACAGATAGTTTTAACTTTCGTATGTAAGTTACCTAGTATTTCAATTGATTGTAATGCTTTTGTATGGATGCATATTATATATGGATAAATACACTCCTTTTTAACCAGGAAAAAAAAAACAAAAAAAAACAAGCTTTCATTTAATCTGAATTAGAGGCAGTGTTGGTATATAATATACTTTTTTTGTCCCAATTTATGTGATACGTTTTATTTTTCGAAAGTCAAATAATTTAAGTTTGATTGTACATTTGCGCAGGAAATCTTTAAATTCTTTGAAATGAAATTTATATATTTGTAAACTACGTAAAAGTACTATAAGTCACAAAAATTAATAATTCGAACTATTTAAAAGATATATGAAAAACTTACGATTAAAGATAGAATCTTGAAATTCGAAAAGCGTTACATAAATTGATGGGAGTATGGATTTATGAAATTAGCTAACTTTTGTGAAAAAATTATTGTTATACATATATTATGAAATTTATTAACTAATTATAAATATTTAATTATTAATTAATTTATATTACTATTTATTAATTTGAGATTATTTTAGAAGTTTAAAATTTTAGTTTTATATTTCTTTGGTGTAATTTTAAGTGGTTTTATAATCATAATCATGTACATGTTAGGAAATATAAATCGATAAGAAGATGATCATTATTTTTAGTGTAACTTACATAATTATCTATGTCATGATTTACCATTAATTATTTATCATCTCCATGTTCTTCAATATAATTATCTCAGTGCTTTGTTACTTAATGTGCATGGAATAATTCTAAACTTATAAATAATGATGTTTTTTTGGTTATTAATTTAGCCATTGATAAATTATATTAATAATACATAAAACTAGACGTAACTGAGACAGCCAATTAATGCACATCCTTAGACCTTAGTCCGACGCGAAAAAATATTCTAAGTCTGCAACATATTATTTAAAGAGAAAAAAAAATTATACTGAAAGAATGTATTGTCAGATGAGAGTCAGAATTAGGAGTTTTAATGTTCTAAATTTTCTTTAAAAAAATGTGGAAAGTATTTTCATGTTCTCAATCAATTTTGTTAGGAATTCACAAGTTAATATATATATATATTATTTATTTAATTTTCTAGTATAAATATAGAATTTACAAAAAAGTTATCGGGTTAATTCTAAACTTATAAATAATAGTGTTCTTTTTTGGTTATTAATTTTTAGTGTGCTCACAAATCAAAATTGATAAATCATATTAATAATACATAAAATTAGACGTAATTGAGCCAACCAATGCACACCCTTAGACCTTAGTTGACACAAAAAGATATTCGAAGTGTGCAACATATTCACTATTTAAAGAGAAAAAAAGAAGAAGGTATTATTAGTGGCGGAGACAGGATTAAGAGTTTGAAGTTTTAAATTTCCTTTTAAAAAAAGGGAAACACATTTTCATGCTCTCGGTCAATTTTGTTAGGGGCTCACAAGTTAATATACATATTACTTATTTAATTTTCTAGTATAAATATTGATTCTACGGAAAAACTATCGAGTTCGTCCAAACTCACGAGCCTCCGCCTAGCTCCGCCTCTAGGTATTATAATGGTGGATTCAAAGCTTTGGACTCCTCAAACAACTTAGAGTTGTTTAAATTATACGACATTATTGAATTCGGAGCGAACAAGTCAAGAGCTATACTACTGAATTGCTATATTATTATAAATTATCGGAGTAACATGAAATTTTCTTTAAAAGAGCGAGATAAAATTTTATTTTATTTTATTTGTCAATTTTAATTTGATGCAAATTATCATACATTCAACAACAATATATAATGCAAAACTTTTAAAAATTAAAATTTTCTTAGGTAAAATTATGTCACTGACATTGACGTATGGGTTCATTATTTTCTTACATTTTCCAATAAAGCTAAGGTAACTTCAAACTCAAGCTATACTAGCCATGATAGAAAAATTAAAAGAGAAGGCAATAATAATTAAAAAGAGAAAAAAAATTCATTTAGATCTAACTTCAAGTGTTAGATTTTTTTTAAAACAATAAACCATTTGAAATATTATCCATGAAAACAAAAATGTGGCTAATTGGCTAGAAGTTGTAATAAAACTTTCGAAAAAATAATTAGCAGACGTTTGAACATAAAAATTGTAAATTGAAGACGTGCTTTAATATCAATACAAGTTATTTTTTAAAATTTGCAAGTGATTTAGAGTGAAATAATGAAAACATCAGAGTTTCTCAAGTTCAAATAAAATTTCAGAAATTTATAACAATTTTATGTCGAAAATAATTTTTTTACAATAAAATTATGAAAAACAACATGAAAAATTTACTGGGCATTTATTATGCTATAACTAATTAAGTTGCTAAAATAGTTGAAACAAAGGTAATTATTCACTTTAACTCATTTCCAATTAAAGGCATTTTGATCTTCTAAAGTAAAATATAACTATTTATAAAAAAGGAACCAAACAATCATCAGCCTATTTCCCTTTAAGTTTCATTTTTACCTCTTTTGGACCCATAAATCTTTTTAGAAAATATATTCCAGACAGTCTGAAAAAGAAAAAGAAAAAAAGTACAATACAAAAAGAAATACAATATTCATAGAAGGATATAGAGAATGATGAGATCATGTTTAGCCAATAGAAATAATGAAAATTATGAGATTTCGAGTCTAGAATATGAAAAACAAAATTATTAAAAAATGTTTATACCTTAAAATAAATTTTGTGTGATTCAAATTTAAAATAATCAAAAATTTTAATGTGGATAAATAAATAAATAATGAGATATGAAAGTTCAAAGTTACCATGAATATTTAAAATATTAATAAGTAAATTCTTCTTATCAAAAGTTTAGTGGATTAAAAATTTATACTAGATGAAAATTATATGAAATTCTTTCTTTTGTTAGTTTGTATAAAAAAAATATAATACACTTTCATATTAAAAAGATAATTGAATTTTAAAATTTTATTTTTGCTCTTATTAAAATATATCCTCTTATTTGTTCACTTATTTTAAATCATAAATTTCATAAATATTTTTTTCCTTCTACCATCACGTTCAAATGTATCAACATAATCAAGATGAAAAAAATAAAGTAGTATAATAATTAAAATATATGTGAGTTAACTCGAATATAATATTTTAAATACAAGAACAACACAAATAAAAAGATGAAAGAGTGATGGGGTAGGGGTGAGTGGGGGTTCCAATTTTCATTTTATCTTGAAAAATATATATATGTTCATCAATAATATCTTTTGCCATTTGATTCGATAATATTTAATTAAACAAAAAATAAATTATTAGAACGAAAAAATAACTCTCGAATAAAGTATTAGAACGAAAAAATCCCGGAGTGGGGACAAAAGACACCCTTTTGATAAGAGTATAATATTTTCTCCTTTTACAAATGTTAAGGTGGCATTTGTCTAAACATGTCTTAACCATGAATGGTGCAAGCTGGAAAAACAAAAAATAAAATAAAAAGTATAGTGTTAATAAACCACTAAGCATTTCTTTAATTATGATAATACAATGGGTTGTAATTATAATTATCATTAATTAATCTTATTAATAAAGATACTTAGATTCCACTCTAACATAATTCAAATTCTAGTGCTATCTTTTTCTTTTCAGAGGAAAAAAAAGAAAAAGTCAATGTTCCTCTCTTTTCTTTGATTTTCTTTTTTCATCATAATTAATGTAACACTTTAATTACCAATTTAATTAGAACATTAAATAATTTTTCATTTTAATTGACCCTCATGTACTTTTAGAAATTACATAAATTAGTTGAATAACACAATTATCAAAATAATATCATCAACGTTCACAATACAGGTTAAGGAAAATGCAATAATTTGCAATAATTTTTTTTTTTTAAAAAATAATCTTAACAATAACTACATCCTATTCAATGAAATTAATAATAGAGGGTATTATTCTTATTCCAATAAATTATGTTAAGTATTGTTCTTATATTAGCACACCATATTCATTTAATATTTGGTAACAAAATATTTAATACAATAAATCAAATAACTGATCACATATTTAATTTTACATAACTAATCTTAATATTATTGGTACACTATATTCAATACCCCTTTAGTCTAGTATAAGTGAAGTATTAAAGTATTACATAAATAAAAGTACTTCCTCGTATTTAATTTAAATTGTCATGTTGTGATTTTCAATAGTCAATTTAATTAACTTTCAAAATTAAATTAAATTATATTTTAATATTTATATAAAAAGGATTATAAATTATAATTTTTTTCTCATATCAATATAATAAAAAAATATATATTAAAAATGTTAATCAAAGTTCATATTGTTCGACTCTTAAAATGAAAATTGTGACAAGTAAAAAAAATTCAAAAAAACATCATTTTTTCATATTAGTACATTACCCTTTGTAATCAATGCAATACAATAAAATCATGACTTGTCTATAAATTAAGAGAAAATGCACAAGTATCCCTAGATTATAACCGTAATTTCAGAGACACACAACTACACTAAGGTCCTATTATCCTCCTGAACTTATTATTTTTGTAATTTTTTTGCACTTTTTTGACTTAATTGACATCCAAATATCTCCCACACGCCTCAATTGCGTGGAGTCACGGAGTGTGCCACGTAAGATAACGATATATAAAATTACAAAAAAATAAGTTCAAGGGATAATAGTACGTGATTTCGATCATAGTCTAAAAGGATACTTAGTGCATTTTTTCATAAATTAGTGTAATCTCAAATTTATGATAAACGGATAAGTACTCTCCTGCATGTATATTTAAATTTAATCGAATCTCAATACCGATTAAATATATCAAATAAGGAAAAAATGAAGGTGGTGCTAAATTTTTGAACCCTGAAAAAAAAGGGGCTAAAATGATTCCATGTCAAAGTCTGAAAGAATAAAAAGACAAACACTTGCTCTATTTCAGTGTTTCAGTGAGCAACACTCTTTATACACTCTCTCTCTCTCTCTCTCTAAACTATTCTTCATCTCTCTCTTTTCAGTTTTCAGAATTCAGATCCAGGTTTGTGTTCTTTTTATCTTATACCTAATGGTAGCTTCTCTTTTTTTGCTTTTTTCAATGCTCAAATCAATCTCTGTCATAGTTTTTTCGCCATTTGGATTGGTTGATATTTTTTGTTGCTCCAATTGTTTTACATTAGCTTAATTAAAACTACTAGTATGCTTGAATCTCTTGTTTTGAGGGGAATTTTAGTAGCTGTTCGATTGATTGACTATCTGAACTTTAATTTATCGACTTGTAATCAGTAAAAGAAAAGACTAATTATTCTGTTTTGAGAGTTTTTTGTTTGCTGAGAAAACGTTGAGAAGTGTTGGTTAGAGCTAAAAAGTTGTAGTGCTTTATGTTTGATTCAAATAGATGAAATTAAGTTTATTGGAAAGAAGAAAAAAAAGGATTCTTTTTCTATGGGAATATTTCTGGATTAAAAAGATATATAGGTGTTCTTTAGCTCATTTGATTCATTATACCCAGTTTCTGTTGGTGGTTTTTTTTTTTGCGAGTTTCGTGCTTGAACTATTATGTGTTTGTGTTTTCTACCTAAACATCACCAATTATTTATCAAAAACACGCTTTGATTAGTATCTAATGGTGCATAGTATGCACTCTCTTTTTTAATTTAAAAATGATGCTAAATGGCTCTCCACACAGATAATTATTGGAATTAATTGGATTGTTTTTTTTATAAAAAATTAAGAGGTAATTGTCAAAAACATACTTTAAAGTATCACTTTTTTTGTTAGTTTTCTGCTTGAACTATCAAGTGTCTGTGTTTCCTACGTGAACTATCATCAACTATGTATTAAAATACTTTGAAATTAATGAGTCGACTTCTATGTGGATGGAACTTATAGCAAATTAAGTTGTCAGGTTCCTTTTGGCGATTGTGGTCAAAAACTTGATCTAGTCAGCTTTGAGGTGTGTTTGGTAAATAGTTGGTGATAATTCAGGTAGGAATTTCTAACACCTGATAGTCCAGGTATAGAACTCGCGAAGAAGTGACACTTCAGGTTTAAAGTTTGATCATTTTTTGCTTATACTTACACTAGGAACTGTGTTGCTGAAAGTTTTCTTATAATGGGGTTAGAAACTTATATGTTAGTGTATGATAATTGGGATATTAAGAGAACTTCTAGTTTTAAAGAATACCCTTTTTATCTTATAAAAACAAATTGAAGTATTCAAAATGAAATTGGTTCGAATAGAGCGAAATGAATATAGAAGATTCATATAGTTGATGCAACTAATTTGGTATGGAGGCATGGTGATGAATTGATTGATATAAATTTGAAATGGTTTTTGTTTTCACAACCAGCTATTGGTGCCATTTGATGCATAAGAGTCTATATGAAAGCCCTTTTGATGCTTGAAGTTGTTTGAGTGTGGTTTCTTCTACTATTGTTGTAGTAACTTCTTCATTTTTCATTTTTTCAGTGATTTGTAAGTGGATATATATATAGTAGTTGATTGCAACTCTGTCGAGTGGATTGAAAGTAACTCTTAAGAACTTGTCAGAAAACACTTGCAGTTTTTCTCTCCCCTACATATCAACTTGCATCAGCGTACCTTTTCAGAATAGCTGCGCAGAATTAGAGAACTGAAAAGAAATGGAAGAGATACAGTCCCAATCGGATCATTATAGGTCTTCGTCTTCTTCGGCAAGTAGTCCAGCGAGTAGGGTGCCATCAAGTAATTTCTTCTATTTGAGGAAACCTGGTTCACTTAGACAACCAATTTCATTTGAAGATTCACCCGATTGGGAAGACACAGATATTGAAGTCAGAGTGGATGAAGGAGGTGATTCCATCAATGCTGCAACTACACCAGCCTCCCCTTCCCTGTCAAAGCTTAACAGTGGTTCGTTGCCATCTCCACCTTTACCAGATGGGGCAGTTATTACAAGGAAAATTGCTGGGGCATCTATTGCCTGGAAGGATTTGACAGTAACCATAAAGGGAAAACGGAAATACTCTGATAAGGTGGTTAAGAGTTCGAATGGTTATGCATTACCTGGTACAATGACTGTAATTATGGGACCTGCCAAGTCAGGGAAATCAACGCTCTTGAGATCCCTTGCAGGTTTGTGTTATATAGGGAAATATCTAGAGGATTGCCTGTATCAATCTGTATGAATCATTCATAACCCATTTTTGTTTCTCTTCCTTAGGAAGGTTGCCTGATTCAGCCAGAATGTATGGTGAGGTTTTTGTTAATGGGACGAAAATGAGCATGCCTTATGGTTCCTATGTAAGTCTATGCTTTTTAACTCTTGTAGTTGAGTTGCTGTTCATAGTTGGCAAAAGGTTGTACATGGCTATTTTTCTTAATTTTCTATGTGGAAACTGTCTGTCATGAACTTTTACAATGTATTTGTGTGGTTTACTTGCTTTGCTGTGCAAAAGTTAGAGGGTGAACATGCATGGAAGATGGTTTACAACATGTTCTAGATATCATTATAGATTAGAGTTACCATCTTGATTCACCTCTGATGAATGCAACCTCTTAAATGGGGAAGGTATTGCTGGAAAGAAATGTAGAATTACTATTTAATTTTATCATCTAGTAAAAAAATTTGAACTTGTTACACCTCCATCCAAAACTGAGAAATTAAATATTTAAGGTGCATTTTTCAGCTCCCTCAGTTTGTTAAGGTGCATATATCTTGTTCAAGTATTGATCTCAAACCAACTGAACAAATCCGTCTGAAAAAGAGGTGGAAAGAAGAAGAAGAAGAGTATTTCTCAGGAGTTTATTAGCATCGAGAGAAACATGGATATTCAATCTTTAGTTTTACTCAAAACTCAGAAGAAGTTTATTAGTATCACGAGAAACAGGGGTATTCAATATTTAGTTTCACTCTATGGAAACTGTAAAGCCCATATACTATATTTATCTGACCTCAATTGAGGAAATTGGAGCCATAAACATTTAGTGGTTAAAATTAGCATCCTGCAACTTGTTACACAGTAGTAGCCATCACAAACGAAGCTAATCTCTTAAGCGACTCTATGGTGTTCTGACAGCAATTTTCAATTTGGATTTGTTGAAAAAATTGATCTTAGCCTGAGCTTGACCTCAAAAACTAGCTCATTAATTGAGGATTGTCCAAACCATATAAAGAGGAAACAACCAACCTTCAATCAATGTGGCACTCTTAACATCCCCAAACACTCGGGGCTAGACATTTGGAGGGGGTGATACCATCCATGGCAACTCAACGTCATTAAAATACAAAGATGACGTTTTGAAAGCTTCAAGAAGATCAGGACGAGATCTCAAACAAAGAAGTTTTAAGACAAGCTTAATGGACTTCAATTAGCAACAAGAAAATCGTCTTATGATGGTATCTTTTGATCAAGTCTTACAATTATCTAGAGGTCAAAATTGATGTTCAAGAGAAGTGGAATGGGGCCCGAATCTTCCCTGAAAAGGAGCAAGTACAACAGCTGAAACAAATTTTCTAAGCATAGCTTCTAGAATCTATCTTTAAGACTTGTTTAATTTTATGTTGACTGCATTGAACAAAGTGTGATCATCCTTCTATGCCATAGGGAATGCCATTCCTATTTAGCTTTGTTTTTGACCAACCCCTTTTTACTTACCACATAAAAGGGTGCTTTATTCCTTTGTTGAACCTCAAAAATGAAGATCAGTATTATTATTATGAGTTCCACAAGGAGCAAAGGTGGGAAAATACAAGAACTTAATCAAAATTCTATTTATCACTGCCAGCCCTTCTTGCTCACAGTACTATAAAAACTAGATTATACCCATGTTCGAGATAACCTACTAGAATCTACTCATTTCCTCACTCATCTCAGTACACAACCCAAACAATAACGTGTTAATGTGACAGTGTATGGCTTAATTAAAATTTATTGCAGTATTATTATGGAAAGAGAGAATAATATTACTTCATTCAATTTGATTTTAAGAGATGAGGAACTTAGCTATTCTTTATCATGAGCTCTGCCTTTTGATATGGAACTTTTTGCCTGCAGGGATTTGTTGACAGAGAAACTACTCTTATTGGAACATTGACAGTGCGTGAATTCCTCTACTACTCAGCATTGCTTCAGCTTCCTGGTTTTCTTTGTCAGAAAAGAAGTGTGGTGGAGGATGCTATTGATTCTATGTCACTGGGAGATTATGCTAATAAACTTATAGGTGGACACTGCTACATGAAAGGTCTTCGAAGTGGCGAGAGAAGGCGTGTCAGTATTGCCAGGGAACTTGTTATGAGACCACACATTTTATTTATAGATGAACCCCTTTATCGGCTTGACAGGTTTTCTTCTTACACCCAGTTGAAATATCAAAAGGATTGTCACTGCACACTGTTAACTTTATACTAAGCTATTCATTGTTGGTAAATGCCTCCCTAATATGTCATGGATTAGATGGGAAAGGAGATTTATTGGCTGGTCTTATGTGTGACATATGCAGTGGCAGAGAAAATGATTTGAGTTTACTATCACCAAATAAATCTACATAAACTTCATCAAAAAAAGAAAAGAAAAGAGATCCACATAATCCTGCACATAAGTTACAAATATGTTACCTGCCTCAGAGCCTTCTTTTCTTTATTGGGTCATCAAATAATTCTGAACCAAAGCTTGCATACAAACATCACATATACTTCCCCCCAACTAGGCCGATCCTTGGTCAGTCTAGTTTTCATCATAAAAACTTGATGTCATTGCTTTCCTCCCTGTCAACAAGAAGCCAATTGAACTTTTGATTCTTTCAGAGTTTCATCAGTACTACTATGTGCTGATGTGGGGTTTATATAGCCTTGGGCTCTCCCACCTCAAGAGCTAGCTTTTGGGGTGTGGTTCTCCTTGGGTTGTAACTTCAATCAAATGAATGACCTTTTTTGATTCTCTATAAAGTTTTTCTTCCAATCAATTTTTTTTGAGACGATAACAAGTTTTGTAATACTAAAAGCACAAAATGATATGCGAGCCATATTTATAGGGAGATGAAGTCAAAAAATTACTACCTGGCAAAAGTTCTATTCTTCCTTACAGAGACTCTGGTACTTCTAATAGAGCCTCAGTGGCACCTATATATTCCCGTTTACACCAGAATGAAACAACATGGCCAATATAATCTTACTTGTAATTCACACAACAAAAAGAGAAGATTTGTGATTCATTGCGGTTGAGACTTGCCGTTTTAGGCTCTTCACTCTATTATATATGTTTATTAATGCATTACTCCTAGTTACCTGATGTTCAATCAATTATGACATTCAGTGTTTCTGCACTTCTGATGATGGTTACACTGAAGAAGCTCGCAAGTACCGGCTGCACTCTGATATTCACCATTTACCAAAGCAGTACTGAAGTTTTTGGCCTTTTTGATCGCATTTGCCTCCTCTCAAATGGAAATACATTGTTTTTTGGGGAAACTTTGGCTTGCTTGCAGGTAATATATCTGAGTATGCTTCCACACACTATGCCCTTCTTGATTCCTGTACAGTTTCTTTTCAGCAATCAGGAGTGCATCAAATAGAACAATTATATACCGAATGATACAAATTGATGTTGCGACAAGGCTTTGGTTGCTCGTTTCTTGTA
Organism: Solanum lycopersicoides; assembly: GCA_022817965.1. NCBI lineage: Eukaryota > Viridiplantae > Streptophyta > Magnoliopsida > Solanales > Solanaceae > Solanum > Solanum lycopersicoides. Next base: position 71,928,709 of record CM040628.1, read on the forward strand.
TGTAAGATTCATAGATAATTGAGGGATGTGGTTTATTTGAAAACTAAGAAGCCAAATGTATAATTCAGATGACACTCTCTACTATAGGATACAAGTGATCCCTGTAATTGAGGCTTAAATGGTTTATGTATTACCATTCATTTAAGGGTGGTAGTTATTTTGAATTACATAGTTCCCATAGTGAGGCCTATTACATTTTGTTTCCTGCTTCTCTTAGAATTGGGACGTGGATGCAAGATTTTCCCTGTTGAAACTTAATTTGTAACATCGAGTCTGGATTTTAGTAGTCAAAAGTGGGTCATGTACAATTATCTTCTGGTCAAAGCTGTCTATATCTCAGTTTATAGTTGCATTACAATAGGAGGAAATCAGTAACATTTACTTTGCTGGCTCTAGGTAAGAGGAAATTATATATTTGATTATTTGGGCCAGACTTTTTCCCAAGGGCTAATATTGCACAATCACAGGGTTGTGGGGGAAAGAAGGAAATGATTTTGTTTTTTTTATTTGGGGTTGGGGGTTGGTTAGAAGCTATGTTTTCTTACACAGTATTAGCTTCTCAATAAGAATAACTGTCAGAGACTGACATATCATTTTTTGGTGATGATGAAGCACTTTTCAAATGCTGGTTTCCCTTGCCCAATCATGCAAAGTCCTTCAGATCATTTCTTGCGTGCCATAAACACAGAGTTCGACAGGATCATCGCGATGTGCAAAAGTTGGCAGGTATTTTCTTGAAAATATTTGAACTCCTTAATTTGTTGCCTTAGCGACTCAATCATACTGATTCTTTCTGGTTTGTTAGCTAACAATATGAATAGAGCATCTACGGTCTACTTTTGTGGAATTTACTACCATCATACTGCAGGACTCACTCATGTTGCTGTTCTATTGATTAGAGTCAATTCTTCTTCTAAAGATGAATATGTCATCGTTCCAACAGTTCCCTCACAACCCTCCCCCTCCAAGAAAAAGAAAAAGAATTTATGGTTCTCCTCTAAGTTTGTATAACTTATTTTCTGGACAGGATGACCACGGAGACTTGTCAGCAGTGAACATGGATACTGCTGTTGCTATACGTACCCTTGAAGCAACCTATAAATCGTCGGCAAATGCTGTTGCTCTTGAGTCTATGATAGTGAAGCTCACTGAGAAGGTATGTTTTTACAGGAGATCTGATATCTGTCACTATTAACTTCTACAGAATTTGAATACTCCTACCTGTGAAGTATAAATACATATCTTGGGAGCTAACATATTTAACTCAGACAGTTGACGATGAAATAATTGTGGCAAACAGTTACTCCCTTCGTTCCATTTATATGGAACTTTTCCCTTATAGTCCAATCCAAAAAGAATGACACCTTTGTGTATATGGACATAATTTAACTTAAAATGTTCTCATTTTACGCTTGATGACATGTTTCTCTAGCCACATAAATGTCATGGCAAGTTCAAGACTAAAAGTTTTAGAAGTCTTTCTTTCTTAAACTCCTTGCCAAGTCAAACTATGTTGTGTAGGTTGGAATGGAGTGAGTACTTTAAGATGTAGTTGGTGTTTGATGATCAAGAAATTATGGTTGTCCGGAGAAATGATCAAAACCCTTGAAGGATTCAATTGTTATACACTCTCTGGTCATTCATCTAAGTCACTTCAAAATTTTGTTATTTCCTTAAGAACTCTTCAAAGTTTTAAATAACTTTTGTTTTTGTCTTCCTCAATAAGAAGTAAGATTTTAGCTTTATCAAACAACCATTATTGCTAGCGCCTGAACGTAGTAAGATTTTAGCTTTATTTAACAACCATTATTGCTAGCACCAACTGCAATATACTCCCTGATTTATTGCTATGTTGTTCAGGAAGGTCCATCTCTCAAAAGCAAGGGAATGGTTGGCAACTTAACACGAGTTGCAGTGTTGACTTGGAGATCCTTATTGATTATGTCAAGGGAGTGGAAATACTACTGGCTTAGGTTGATTCTATATATGCTTCTCGCACTTTGCATCGGTACTGTATTTTCTGGATTGGGGCATACCTTATCATCTGTTGTGGTAAGCTGATAACCATCAAGACATTAGATATGCCTATTTTCTCCTTCAAGATTTCTTACTTAAGTAGTATGCTATATGATGTGCGGACATGCCATCTTCTGAGCAGTTTGGTTATTTACCTAAAATGGGATATTTTGTTTGCCAAGGCAACTTTTGATTTTATTTGTGTTATATGTTGAGAAGGTGAAATTATGTACAGCAAGAAATGCATGTATCCAAGAATGTTTGTTATTTATGGACTTTGTTTCTCCACTATGATGTTAGATGTTCTTCTCATGATAACTTTTTGCGATCAATCTTCCTTATTTTTCTGATTTTAACATTGACCTCTTTATTGTGATGCAGACACGAGTAGCAGCAATTTTTGTATTTGTTTCATTCACCTCTCTATTGAGCATTGCTGGAATACCTGCACAGATGAAAGAAATTAAGGTGATCCCTATAGCTTTTTTGTGATTCTTTTGATAACATGCATGAATGATTCTATAGAACTTATTGCTTATATAGTGATTCCATGTTGGAAATGAATGCAAGATATGCATGATTTCAAACATAAGAGGCCACATGATGGAGAAACTATAGATAGTACTCGTTCTCTTATGGTTGCTTAGTAGGTCATGAACATTCTTGTCAAGACGGTGTAATCTCTAATCCAGTTCCATCTTTCCCTGGAATATCAAGTTCAGTATTAGAGAATCTATTCTATAGTTTTCTGTTATTCCCGGTTTCAATCCCCATATCAGAATCACTAGAGGTTATTTTCCACCCTTTTTTTATGACCAATCATCTCTATGCAAACTAAATGATCGCTTAAATTGTGAAGTTATGAGGTATAGACGTGATACTTGTATTGCAATTTTGGGAGATATATATTAAGAATGTGTACTCGAATGTATTACTGTAATGCTCCGCCAGGTGAATTATCTTATACTCAAATACAAAGTATAAACTTTCCCAGCATGTTGCATTTAAGTCAAATTCCTGGCTCAAATTCGTCAGGCCAAACACGAATGCTTTTGGACTTGCCTCTTGAAGCAGCTTTTATGTGAGTAGGATTCATGGAAATATTGCTTTTATGTGAGTAGATTCATGAAAATATTGTAAGGCTGAAGGCCTTGTGATATTAACGTTTTAGATACTATTCTTCCTGGAAACTGGATAATTAGTATAGTGTGTATCCAACCTTTCCTTCAATGGAGGTAAGGTAACTATATAATCTGTCGCTGATATCTATTACTTTTACTTTCTATTGCAAAAGGTAGGTTTTGTTATTGAATGCTGTGTAGGCCAGTTTGTTCTTTGATCATCCAGCTCAAAAGAAAACAGGAAAAAAAACAAAGACTAATCAGTCTGTTTCTATTACATGCAGATATACGCCTGTGAAGAATCAAACCAGCATTCTGGTGCATTTATTTTCCTACTTGGGCAGCTTTTTGCCAGCATACCTTTCTTGTTTCTCATCTCCATTTCGTCCAGTCTCGTCTTCTATTTTCTTGTTGGGCTGCGGGATGAGTTCAGCATGTTGATGTATTTCGTGCTGAATTTCTTCGCATGCCTGTTGGTAAATGAAGGATTGGTGCTCGCTGTTACTTCCATTTGGCAAGACATCTTCTGGAGCGTCTTGATTTTTGTCTCCATACAAGTGAGTCTCGTCTTAAATTTCAATGTATTGAAGATATTATTTACCACGAATAAAGTTATCATATTTCAAGAAAAAGTAGTATTGCAATTTTACTGATCTATTGGGTTGTTACACTCGAGATCTTCCCTTATCTAGGATTTATTTGATTTGACATCTTTCTTCTTCCATTAAACGGCTGTGGTCTTCTACATTGCAGGTGATAATGATGCTTTCTGCTGGCTTTTTAAGAATCAGAAGTTCTTTGCCAGGACCAGTATGGATGTACCCCATTTCTTATATAGCTTTTCATACCTACTCCATCCAGGCAAGTTCAAAAATGGTTAAACAATTGGCTGTTAATTCTTTCAGATGCATGTACTTGATCGCTGGGTGGTCATCATCTTATAAATATCTTAAAATCGCGTCTTTATTTCAGGGGCTCGTGGAGAACGAGTACATCGAAACCTCTTTTGCAGTTGGTCAGGTGAGGACCATATCTGGTAATCAGGCTTTGCAAAATGTATATGACATATCTACTGATAGCAACTCTAAGTGGAAAAATTTGTTAGTATTGTTTCTTATGGCTGTTGCATACAGAGTTCTTGTTTTTGTTTTGCTCAAGTTTTATGTCAGGAAAAACCTCTTTGTACCCAAACTATTTCTCTGTAACCAAAATACAAAGAATTCAAGATAAATACTATATTACTAGCAACTTTTGGTTCAGTTTCTTGGTTCGTAGCTTTTATACAATGTGGGATAGTGGGAGTAAATTTATGTTGCTCGGACTGTCCAAAATGTTGCTGCATCCATGTTGGCTCTCTAAATATGCATTGCTTACTACTTTTGGAGTATACGACATGCACCTGATAACTGTCCCCCTCAGAACCCCAAAATTGTGTATTTGCAGCTACCTATTAGGTTGTTGCCTGATACAATGGAAACCTTAATTTGTTTTATAATATTTATCAGAGAGATGTTGTGTTCCTAAGTCACCTTGATTATTAGTGGATGATCATAATGCTAGGTAATCTTTTCTCATTTGTCTAAGCTTTGGTGGGCGGAGTTAATTGGTATTTATATTGACGGGAGGTGGCAAGTATTCAATGAAATAGTTAGTTGCCCACAACCTCATCGAGAGACTTCAACAAGTTATCCAAACTATGTCAAGGGAAAAGCAGGATAGATAATGTAATAGAAGATAATCAGCACAAAAACAGAAAGTACGATTTATGTATTATAAGAAAACATAAATAACAAAGCTTCCGAGCTGTCTTGGATGAACCAAGGCACCTCAAAAGATAAACCAAATGACTCTTAACTATGTCTTTTGCCATCGTCTGTCGAGCACCCAGTTCTGGGAAAGGATACCTGACATACTGGGCAGAAAACAAGAACCCAACAACAACATAAAAGACTGAACATGAACAGGAAGAGTAAAGCATAGCAAGTTTTCGTAACACACTTTATGATAGTAGATATTGATATCTCTGGGTACTCCAGAGTTGAACTGCACTATTCATTTTTTCTTCTGAGCAGCCTTGGTGACCTTTGCCCCGGATGGGTCCTTCTTGTCAACACTCTTGATAACACCAACAGCAACAGTTTGACGCATGTCCCTCACAGCAAAACGTCCCAATGGTGGGTACTCGGAGAAGGTCTCAACAACCATGGGTTTGGTGGGAATCATCTTAACCATACCAGCATCACCATTCTTCAAGAACTTAGGCTCCCTCTCGAGTTCCTTACCAGAACGTCTGTCAATCTTAGTCAAGATCTCAGCAAACTTGACAGCAATATGGGAGGTGTGACAGTCCAGCACTGGAGCATATCCATTTCCAATCTGTCCTGGATGGTTCATGATGATGACCTGAGCGGTGAAGCTAGCAGCCCCCTTAGCCGGGTCATCCTTGGAGTTGGAAGCAACAAATCCACGCTTAAGATCCTTAACCGCAACATTCTTGACGTTGAAACCAACATTATCACCAGGAAGTGCCTCCTGAAGAGCTTCATGATGCATCTCAACAGACTTAACTTCAGTAGTCAGACCAGTAGGACCAAAAGTCACAACCATACCAGGCTTAATGACACCAGTCTCAACACGACCAACAGGAACAGTCCCAATCCCCCCAATCTTATAGACATCCTGAAGTGGAAGACGCAAGGGTTTGTCCGAGGGCCTCTTAGGCTCATTAAGCTGGTCAAGAGCCTCAAGAAGGGTTGGACCCTTGTACCAGTCCAGGTTAGTTGATCTCTCAATCATATTATCTCCTTCGAAACCAGAAATGGGCACAAATGGGATCTTGTCAGGGTTGTAACCAACCTTCTTAAGGTAAGAAGACACTTCCTTCACAATTTCATCATACCTAGCCTTGGAGTACTTAGGTGTGGTAGCATCCATCTACACAAGGAGTAAAAACATATTAGCAAAACATGAAACATCATTCTTCAGGTAACATCTGAGTAGATTAAATTCCCAATCATTGGGGAATGGACTTGGACAAACCTCCCCTCATGAGCTACTAGCTTTTGGGGTTGAGTTAGGTCCAGAAGTCATATCTTTACATGATATCAGAGTCAGGTCCATCTCCGTTTTGGGCATCTGGGTGTTAAGGGGGTGTTAGAGTGGGTTAAACTTGAAGAAAGAGCAAACCTTGTTGCAGCAACAAATCATTTGCCTAACACCAAGTGTGAAAGCAAGCAACGCATGTTCACGAGTCTGCCCATCCTTAGAGATACCAGCTTCAAAACCACCAGTCGTGGAGTCGATAATCAGGACAGCACAGTCAGCTTGAGAGGTACCAGTAATCATGTTCTTGATGAAATCCCTATGACCAGGAGCATCAATAACAGTACAATAGTACTTGGTAGTCTCAAACTTCCACAAGGCAATATCAATAGTTATACCGCGTTCACGTTCAGCCTTGAGCTTGTCAAGAACCCAGGCATACTTGAATGACCTCTTGTTCATCTCAGCAGCTTCTTTCTCAAACCTCTCGATGACACGCTTATCGATACCACCTAGCTTGTAGATCAAGTGACCAGTGGTAGTCGATTTTCCAGAGTCAACATGGCCAATAACCACAATGTTGATATGAACCTTCTCTTTACCCATGTTGATCAACTAAAAGTCTTGTCAACAATAGAAACAAATGTCAAAAACATCTAAAAGTTTTGTGTTCTATGTCTACAACAATCTGACATTCACACAAAACACAGAGAAATTCTGAAAAATCAAATATATCAAAATCGAGTTTAGGTAGCCAATCAACGAAACAAATCATTCAAACGATGATCAAACAATACACACAGACTGAACAATCTACAAGGCAAGCATTCTTCTCCAGGAACTATGAGACATTTAAGATGAACAAAACTAATGAACTTTGGTCACAAATCCTGAATTAGATTAATCATAGCTACTATCAAATATATAGAATCAAATTACAATCAATCATGGAACAAATTTGCAAGCAAACTAATCAAAACTAGTACTCCAGTCCGCACAGTTTGACTTGACACAATATTTGTGGTTCAAAATGATCCTAAAAAATATTTGTGTAGCTATAAATCAATTCATTACAAGTAAAATAATGTTTTAAAGATAAAATTATTTCTCTTAATTAAGTGACATTTCTTTTACGGAACAGACCAAAAAGAGAAAGATGTCACGTAAAATAGAACAGATGAGAGGACAAATTAAATACATAGAAACTGAGCAAACATCAACCAAATTTGCATCAAATTACACTAGCTAGTATCAATTTTATCTAAAACTGATGGATCATGGAACAAATTTGCATGATATACATAAAATAAGCAAAAAATGAGTGATGGGATATCATATATCAAACCTTGAGAAGCACAGCACATATAATAAGTTGAAAAATGAAGGAGAATTTAAGTTTTACAAAAGGTTATTGATTCTATATATATATAGAGAGAGAGGAGGATGAGTGAACTTAAGCCGGTTTAAGTTTTTTTTAAAAAAAATAAAATAAATTATATATAAATAATAATAATAAAAAAATTCAAATATCTTAACGTCATGTCTTGAACACATTTAATCAAATTTGCTTGGCCTCCAAGTCTTAACATTACATTCTATGTCCACATTTCTCTTTTTTTTAATTACATTATGATGTTGACATATTCCAACACTTCTTTTGAAATTATTTTATTACCATAACAACAAATTCAATATAATCTCACGAATTAAAGTTTGTTTTAATCTTAAAAGTTAAAATTATTAGTATTATAAAAGTATAATGTAACAACAAGAAGTAAAATTTTGTGGGTGGGGTGTTAGAGAAGATGGAGTGTACGTAGACTTTACTCCTACTTCGCGAAGTTAGAAAGACTGTTTTTAAAAGACCATCGGTTCAGGTAACATATAATATAGTTGATTTAAAAGGGAAAATACAAAAACAATGAAGACACCGTAAATAATAGGAGAAACATTCTTAAGCATACATATTGAATTTAATTATCGTGTGATCGAACAAATATAGCATGAGATATTTTGTGCATCAAATTACTCTTTTCGATGTATATTTCGTGCTCTGTTGACATTGTTAATGTTTATTAATCAAATCTAAACGTTACGCAACCAAAACCAAAACATTTTGATTTTTTTTAATGCTATTTCCTAGTAATATTGTGTGTATTTTTGAAACATTATGTTATTAATGTTTACTCATACGAGACAAGAATGCACATTTTGATCCCATATTCATACTTTTCGATCTCGTCTTTGAAAAATAAGTAGTATCGCGATAGTATAATTTTACAAGTGAAATTTCACGATAATATCTATAAAGTTTCACTTGTGAAAATTCAGATCCTATAACAATACATCTATTTTTCAATTACAAGAAATGAAAAACAGTATTTGCAAACATAGTGGAATTTAATTTACAGTTTAATTCCAAAATGCTAATATGGTAGCCATAGCTTTTTAACAACTGCAAGGAGGACGCCAACTCCTACCCCGTGCCGGAAGGTCAAAGAAGTTGGTGATTTAGCAACAGGAAACTCGATGAACAACGATCATAATTATAACGATCCTAAGCTAGCAAAATTCCTTTTGAAAAAACGTAACGATCAGGGACCAATAAAATTTCAAAAATATTTGCAACCATTATATTTTTTGGTCTTGTCATTACAGCTGCATTAGCTAAATATGACATCTTTACTCTTAAGCCAAAAAGAATATAGTAACAAATTTCATATCTAACATCTCTGTGTTATCTTCTTCTCCTTTTGAGTATTTTCGGAGTTCACATTAATCATTTAAGAAATCAACTCCTTCATCGTTTGCCAATGTCAGCCTACTCCGATTCAATAAAATCGTAGACAAGAAAGAAAACTACGAGAAAAGACGCCATCACCAGTAGAGTGTCACTGTAAAGAAGACTTTGTGGATCCGTTCGTTCTAATTTTCTCAGTATTTGGCTTAGGAAAAGCACTCCCTCCCCTGAAACATAGCAAAAATGCACCTGTTACCTGTCATTGTCAAACCACATTTCAGTGGGATATTTGCGGATTTGGACCAAAAATTGGGGATGAATGTAGTGGTTGAAACTTTGTTTGAAATGATTTTTAGATCGAAATGCAAAACTTGGAGGCGTTTTAGAGTTTACCTGACAGTAAGTTATAACTCTTTATCGTCATCTGCTTCAGCTTTTGTTGCTGCTTTCTCTGCTTCTTCTAGTGCAAAAATTTTCAGCGATTCAATATCCCTCGGTCCTACAGCGACAGATGTAAAATACAGGATTTCCAGTCAAATAAAAGTTAATGGGCAATACAGTGGTGAGACCAGCTTGTTACGTCCTATAAGTTTTCAAAACTTGGTGCGGCAAGCACATAAATGGCGAGCCGCGAGCTAACACACATACAAATAGTGAAAGACGACATATGGTACCTTAAATTTTAGCATGAATAGAAGCTTAACAGCCATCTTAAAATGTTCAATTACAGACTTAGACAACAATATACTCAGCAAAGTCCCATAAGTGGGGCCTGGGGAAAGTGGGAAGATGGAGTGTAAGCAGACCTTACCCCTACCTTTGTGGGGTAGAGAGGTTGCTTATGATAGACCCTCGGCTTAAGAAAATTGGTATTCAGAACAGTTTGAAAGAAACGCAAGAGTAAAACGCTTGGTTGAGTAGAAAAACAGATACAGGTTGGTTGAGTAGAAAAACAAATCCAAATTATGTATCCTTGTAACTGAAACAAGAAAAAGGATATTTTAAATTGACTATGAGATAGTTAAGATAAATTTCAAAGAAAAACCTTCTACCTTGGTACTTTGCGACTTCTTCTCCATTGTAGAAGAGTTTGAATGTGGGGTATGAATGGATATCAACTTTGTTACACACTGGCTTATCTGTACCACAATCAACTTGTCCCACCTCTATCTCATCCTCCCCTTCCATTGTTTTCCCCAAATCATCCCAAAGTGTTCCCAGGTTCTTGCTGAAAAAAGGTTTCAGAATTAGCAAAACAGAAGACCCTTGTGAGGAAAATACAGAAACGAACATATCAATGACTAAAATTCTGATGTATATGAATAAAAATCAGAGGTAAAACAGTTATCATCCTTTCCATTAATTATATCACTCACTTAATGATATAACGACTTTATCTACTTATTGGAATATGCCTGAACTTGCAGTGAAGAGGCAAGCCACATTCATGCACTACAAGTTGTTCGGCACCTTTAGGAATTTAAATTTGGCAACTCAAGAAAAGCCTTCATGGATCAAGTGGGATATAGAACTCATATGTGGAGAACAAATGATGTCAATATACCGTTTAAGTGTGGAGTGTGGAGGAATATTATGAAGGGGTGACAAGATTTTCATGGTAACATTTCTTTTAGAGTTGGAGATGGGAGAAGAGTAAACTTTTGGAGCCATAAGTGGTGTGGGGGACTTTTGGCTGTGTATTAGTAGATGATATATACATGGGTTCACGATGTATTGCCACTAGAAACCATGACGTTGGCATTGGACTTCTGTAAGAGGATGAGTTTCAATGTATGCATAGAGTTTCATGCCAAAGGGACTTATCAGTCCAGCAAATCAGGGGAAATCCAGTGTGTGTGTGTGTGGGGTGGGTGGGGTGGGGTGGGGGGTTTGGGGTGGGGGGACATTTTGAGACTTGAGTTACAGGAGGGATTGAGACTTGAGTTACAGGAGGGATTGAGACTTGAGTTACTGGAGGGATTTCCAAGATTGGGAGATGAATGAGTTTCAAAGATTGCTTGCTTAACTTCATAAGCGTGGTGAGCCAGCTGGTAGACTTGAGGCTTTGAGTTGGGAGTTGGGGAACAACCATGTTTTCTACCTTACCTATCAAAAAACAATAATATTTTTTTATAATAATAACAAAGTTCTCTCTGTAAAGGCCTCTTATGAAAAGCTTTTAATTAGAGAGAAGGATTGTTCTCCATTGGAACTCGGTTTGGATCACTATGGTGCCAAGGAAGGTGTTTCTTTCACATAGTCAGCTACTAGGAGGGGTGATTTTGATGGTGGAAAACCTAAACCTTAGGAAACATAAAGTTGTTTGCATCAGTTGATGTTACCTATACAAGGAGGAAGCAGGGAGGATGTGGATCATCTTCTGCTACATTGTAGTCTAGACAAAAGAAAGTGTGCGATATGCTAATAATGGTAATTAGCATGTATATAAAACGTGCTTTAGAATTTCCTGCATTTGACCAAGAGGATTCTTCATGTGCATTGCTAACAGAAGAATGTTCGGTGCTGCTTAGCATGGAGACGGTAACAATGGCTTTGAACCATGTTACAAGCATCCCTTCCAAAGTTTTTTGCCCTAATTGGTTATCATTTAGATCTTGATAATAGACTTATGTAGCAATAAACACTAAGCTGCACTTGTCTTTTCAGAAGACAAACATTTCAGCCTAGTTTCCAAATGGTTATAACAGATTACTACCAATTCATGATTTTACTAGGAAGCAGATGCTGCTGACATTCGATAATTTAGTCATCCCTGTATATCCCAGACAAACCCACCATTTCATCTGAAGAACAAGACGAAATACTAAAGCAGGCTAGTTTTAAAGACTTACCAGTGCTTACACCACGGAACACAAAATTTGACAAACCATGCCGTGTCCTTCTCGCTTATCTAAATGAAACACAAAAGAACAACATGAGTATGGTATAGGAGCCATTCAAAGAATTGGAAAAAAAAAAAAAAAAAAAAAAACACCGAACTCAATACTGCAAGTATTATTTGTTTAAATGTTGACCACTAATTGATGGTAAAACAAATCATAAAAAAACATGAAGAGAACTTGAATATTTTACTTAACACGTAACTGCTTATCCATTAAATTGGTCTCAATACTTGGGGGGTCATTAGGTTCAAAAACAAATTATGCAGAAGTTGGTATTACAGAGATTAGTAGGTCTGGATGGTAATGCAAGGATATGGGTAATGCGGAGAATATTTTTGTTGTATGTTTGATTTGTTTCAAATATGCAATGCGTTATTTGAAGTATGTTTACTTTTAAAATAAGGTAAGTTTATTTACTTCTAAACTATGCAATGTGTAATGAAGTAGTTCGGAATGTCTAGACAATCATGTTTGTTATAAAATCAGTCATCAGCCAATTTTTTTAGGTATACTAGAGAAAACTTGAGAGTTTTTTGTCTTTTAGTTGTTTCAATGCATGTATTCTTATTCCACATTTTATCCGCATAAAACAAAATTCATAACTTGTACATGTATTATTTATGGCAACATAGAATAAACCAATCAAATATGGTATAACTATTAAGAAATAAGCAACCAAATGGTATTTAAGGCCAAGTACATAAGCACCTCCTAAACTTGTTCGACACTTTCATTTTGACACCTGAACAGGGAGTAGTATCTACTGAACACTTGAACTCGAGCCAAAATGTGCCCATTAGACACAATTACACTTATTTTTAGTGTAAGTGGAACATCTTTTTTTATTTTATTTTCCTCCTACTCTCTCGCCCACCACCATCAACCACATTCCTCTTCCATCCTGCCACCATTGCCACCACCATAACCAGAAGAAAGCTCCTACTGAAATTTCGTTTCTTTACAAAATGTCTAATAACTCACTTTCTTCTTTGTTCTCAGCCAATTAAATGCTCTAGAAACCATCATAAAACAAATCTAACCCCACCTGCAGACATCAAATTATTCCAAGAAAGCATCTCATGGTTATTCTCTAACTTGCTTGGACTCGGGTGTGGGTCTCCGATACGGGTGTTGATCTATAGGTCAGATCCTCTATGACCTAAATTTAAGATTCGGGGATATAGATCCATGTGCGGATATGGATGCTGCAATTCGGCTAAAAATAGAGCTATAAACCTAAATTAAGAATGTGCGGATATGGATGCTGCAATTCGGCTAAAAATAGAACTATAAACCTAAATTATGAATGTGCGGATATGGATGCTGCAATTCGGCTAAAAATAGAGCTATAAACCTAAATTATGAGATATTATGTGAAAAGTCGAGAAGAAAATAATGATCAAGAGGATAATCTTGGAAGGAGACACCAGGAAAGGGAGTGGCAATAGAAATTTATATATACAAGATATTTCATTTTCTTCAATTTCACCTTAGGTTTTATTTAGATTACAAAAATCATTGAATTTAGTCAAAGTATCCAATACCGGTTGACCAGATCGGGTATGAATCCCACACCCACATCGTGCCGACACAGGTGTGGCACCGAAAGAGAAGAGTCCGAGCAACTTAGGTTATTCTAATATTCAAATCCTGAAATTGGTCCATCTAAATTTCCAAACCATTCTCCACCCTTTTTTCTATTTCTAGCTTCATTCACCATTATTGAATCATCCTCTAAACTCACAAACTATGTGGTTTTGCTAACTAGAAATTCTAAGACCCATCTGGGGTTCACTCACAAGCACTAAACAACTTTTTTAACAGCTCGGTTTCTCAATCTATAGAAGCTAGAGTTCAGCTTAACGGATATTATTTGCGCTACGAGGTGGTTGATATCAGACAATGTGGGGGTTTGGCTGGCGATGGGTTTGGGACAATGGAAGGTAAGGGACGACAAGGGATTGGGGATGGCTGATTTTTCTTTCCTTTGTTGACATGGCTTTCTAACTGGCCTAGTTTGCCATGCCACGTTCATGATAGTCATGCACCACACATAATTTAGAAATATCAAATTTGCGTTCAAAAGTTACATTTTTCTACAACATAGAGTATTTAATAGATGCTAATTGTAGTTCAAGTGTCAAAATGGAGGTATTAGACAAGTTGTGTCTGCGTGTGTATTTAGCCATAATTTAATGTTGGTTTTTGTGCAGGTATTATAATGCTTATACATCATCAAACAAGCCCTTAATACTTATCCCCTACTTTAAAACAGTTGTGTCAAACATGCTCAAGGCATGCTATATTACTCTTAGTATATTAAAGGTTAACCACTATAGTATATTAGAGAACTCCTAGTGTTAGATAATCCTTAAGTACAGAGTATTGAAATTTTATTGACCGGACTGCAGACAAACCATATATATTAAGTGAATACAGCTGATTCCAACTAGTTTGGAATTGAGGCGTAGAATGTTGTTACACGCTCCTAATCACATTACACAGAAAAATAAATCCGTGAAACACTTAGGAGCATTGTAAGGACACTTGCATCTCACGCTATTCCAACCCAAAATCACACGTAACAGGTTCCAATATGGACTATGCTGCTCAAACTCTTTAAAAATGTTAGACGCACACATATCACAGACGCAAAAAATGTATTACTTCCGGACGATCCGACACACTCGTTGACATTTTTGAAGAGTTCGCGCAATATAGAATATGGAAACACTCATTTCTTACTTTGACAAACAAAAAATAGTCGAACAAACAAATTAACAGACACCCAAATCAAATTTAGACATCATCACTCAATTACTAATGAAATACTCCATCATCTTTTAAAAATACAGCAAAATAAGAACAATAATTACTTGAAAAATAATCAAACAAAACTGTTGTTGCACCCGTATCATAACCATTAAAATGTACTACTTTCGAACGATCCGACACACCAAATCAACAGATACCTAGATCAAATTTACACATCATCACTCAATTACAAACAAAATATCATCTCAAATGACACAACAACAGCATAATAAGAGCACCAATTACACAAAAAGTCAAAACACATACATGTTACAGATCGTATAAACCCTAGTAATCTTCTACAAGGTAAAACTAATCTCTGATCCAAACAAACAACAAACTAAAATCTATACTGCTCAAACTCTTCAAAAATATCCACAAGTGCGTATCGAATCCTCCAAAAGTAGTATATTTTTGCAGAATCCGATACGGTTGTAACAGTATTTTTGAAGAGTCCGAGCAACATAGAAGCAATAAAAATAAGTTTTATTTACCTTATCATTAAACGTATCGCCTGTGAGGGTAATAACTTCAGCTTTAGCGATGTATATCGAACTCAACAAAAAGATGCAACACAATAAGATACAGGAAAATGGCTTCATACAGAGTTTCATTGCAGCAAGATTTTGATTTTTTTTTACTGAAAATTGCTCTGAATTTGAAGGAGATTTGGATGCCTGAATCGAATTTTGAAGACGATGAGGAAATTTTCAAAAGGAGAAAAGGGAGAAAGATAAATGGGTGTTTGGGGATATTTTTAAAAGTTTATGGACCATTTTGTCTTATAATGTTTCTTTTGTGGGTGAACTTCAATTTGAAGTTTTATCCCATTATTTGAAGGCGTTTGACTATGTTTCATTTGTTACTCGAAATAATTGTTTTACGAATGAAAATTGAAATTGTGTTTGATCATGAAATTAATTAGATTCGTTTTCTAAATTTTCATAAGAATAATTTTCGTTAGTTATTTGTGAAGTTTTTAAATTTTTTTATGAACAAACGTGTTCATGACAAAACGTCTTGAATAACTAAATAAATACTGTTCACCTAAAATTGTTAATATTCGACAGATACATAATATATGTATGTAATTTAAAAAAAGTAAACAATGAATCTGACGAGTTATTTAAAGAAAAACTTTTTTAAGATACAACATATGTAATTAATATAAATTTTGACTAACATATTATATAGTTGTGACACTTTAAAATTTATTAAAGAGGGTGATAGATCATCGAATTTTGAACCATCATCTAAATTATACTTGCAATGTATAAGAATTTACAAGTAAACTTCAAGAATTCATGAGAATAATGTTTTTCTCAAAACAACTTTAACATTTAAATAATTATAGATATATATTAAGGTAAATAAATTCAAAGAGGTTTTACATGAAATAAACAACATACCACAAAATAAAAACTAATACAAATTTATAATCTTTGTTGAATTATATCATCTCCTTGTGACACATGAATTCACATGTATAGAATAATAATAATTTAGAAAGCTTCCATGCAATATAATTTCTCTTTCTCCACATGAACATTATTATCACCAACAGGCCTAGCAAATTGTAGAAATTCCTTGTCTTGTTCAAAAATAGACATTTGTTGTTTATTCAAGTTAATAAACACTTCAATTCCTCTATTTTGATCTTGTGTATTCATCAAATAAATCATATTGCTAAATGGTGTACTTGCTATGCTTGCTCTTGTAGGTCTCCCCCATCCAAAATCCAAATCTTGAAATGGAATGTTACATACACTACTACATCGATACACATCGTGACATGAACTGTTCTGACGATACGATTGATCATCTTCTGTTCCTGTATTTATCTTATTTGCGTACTCTATCATCTCTGATACCCATCTGTTTTCATTGAAATTGTCTCTGGTGGAAAGCTCGTCTTTAGATTTTCTTATATCAGCTACTAATTTTGGTAGCGTCAGGTCTTCTAGGTTATATATTGGTGTAGAGAAGGTGGTGAGAATGTTCCCGATTGTGGATGTTGATCTTATCGAATGTGGAATTGTTTTTCTTAAATCGGATACGAAAATCATTTGAGATGAAGAGTCGTCATTATTACCATTTGATAAGTTTGTTGCACCAGCAATTGCTGCACATTTGTAAACAATTGCACTAACAACCTCAGTTGTAGTTGGGTTTTGCACTATTGATGATGGATCATTAACGATCAATGCTTTAAGAGCTCTTATATTTGATTCAGATAAAAAAAACCTCTTTTCAAATTCGATACTTTCTTCTGCATTTGGCTCAACCACAACGGGGAACTTCAATGGACCATCGCGTAGAGATGGCATTAATGAATCCTGAACATAATACGATGGACATGATAATTGATCATTGTTTGATTGTTCTCGAGTTAATGTAGCCCAATCCTTCAGAAAGGAAAAGGCGCTACGCGCATCACCCACCTTATGTGACATACACACACTTATTGCTATTCCTCCACAGTCAAAATGACTAAGTTGAGCTACGCTCATTCGACCACCATCATTTGCATGAGGAACATTCTTCCAGGATAACCCTGGAGGAAATACTAAATCTGGACGATGAACGATTTGATTCATTGGACAATTAACTTCAACTTCAAAGAACTCAGCACCAGTGCCATCACACTGAATAGTTGCATTATCTATTAAACTTCCAACCCATGGTTGATGATAAGTTAATACTTTTGAAAATGAATTTTCTAAAAGTTTAGAGAGTTGTTTTGGGCCTTGTTCTAGTTGATGTTTTGGGTAAAATAATACAAGGGGCATATAAAAATTACCCATACATTGATCAAGAAGTGAAAGTTTGTGAATTTTTTGAGTTGATGGAGTGGGAGAAAAAGGTTTCACAACTTTCTTGGAGATTGTTGATAGCAATCTTGAAAAACTAGACATTTTTTTTATTTTTTAAAATGCAAAATTAAAATGTTACACTAATGATTTGTTCTTCTTAGTATTTTGTTACTATATATAGATACATTAGGAAAACAATATTTATATTAAACATTTTTTTTCTCACTTTGGATGATTGGTCAAATTTGGATTGCCATATACTATATAATATAACTCTTATTTTATATATTTAATCAAAGAGCACCATTTGGAACTGTTCTAGCAATGTCAAAGATCTCAATCTTTATCAAGATATAATATCGGCGCAATGTGATCGAGCTAAATTTAGGTGAATTAAAATAAATATTGTCAAACTTCATTGAACATGGGTTAAAAATAGGGAAAATTGTATACAGTGGCAAACTAATAAATCAAATTAAATGTTATAATCACACTTTGATTTAATTGTTTCATGTAGTAAACTGTTTGTCAGTCACCTCTCTCCTTTAAACTGTCGCTCGCCACTCTCCCTCTCTCGCTCCATCTCTCGCCCGCTTCCTCTCACTTCTATACAAAAATAAAAAACAAGTGTATAAAAGGCGTTTTTGTTTGTATAAAGCGAGAAATTTTTATATATATATATATTCGTTTTCCTCTATCCCCTCTCCCAGATCTCGTTCGTCACCCTCGCCTCTATCGCTTATACAAACAGAAATGAAATGTCTAAATTGTGTTTTTGTTTGTATAAAACGAGATAAAATTGTATATACACTTGTAAATACATATATCTTCGTCATATACACTTGTAATTATACAATACAAATATTCCCCTGCCCAATTTTCTTTTGTCTTTCTCTATTTATCGTTTTATACATACACAAATTATACAATTGATTTGTATACAACTATTTTCTTTTGTATATGTATAGCGAATTATACAATTGGTTTCTTTGTATATGTACAACGAATTGTACATATTTATTTTTGTTATGGAGCGCAATTATACAAACTTTGTTATAGTATATAAATATGAATTTTGTATTTGCTATATGTGAAAGTTGCTATTAAAAATATGAATCATATCCCAACTCGTTCAACTCTTAATAATTTTTATTTTTTTAAATTTGATTATATACTTAGAAAATGTGAGTAAATAAATTGTTCTTTATTATAGCTTTACATGATATATCAAATGAAATAAATATTTTTAATTGGAATTTTTTGACAAGATTTATCACTAGTTAATTTGGATTACATACTTAACTCAAATTATTTCAAAATTTTAAACAATCTAACAAATCAACATAAACTAGATTAATAATGGACAAATTAATACTTAAACATATTGAACGAATAATATTTTTATAAATTAATTTTATCACCACAACATCGATTATTAATTATTTTTAAAAGAATGGAATAAATAAATGAGCAGGGCACACATAACATTGCAAACTCCTAAAACAATATCTTTTTTTTTGCCCATATTTTTTTTTCAATTTTGCACTGTGATAATATTATTTTTTTTTTTAAAAAAACCAAGAAAGTCAAACTTCTTTAATATGATGAATATAAAATATTGAAAAACTGATATCTGGTCTTAGTACATAATTACGTATCATGATTCATGCTAACTTTATGGTGTAACTTATTTTTTTAAATTATTTTTTCGTATTCAATGTGTATATAACTTGAACTCAGTCGAAAAATAATTTTTTTTTTAGTGTTTAAAGAAACTTATATCATTATGTTAATTTAATCGGTGCCAACATGTTATTCTTTTAGTTTTTAAATTATAATAAAAAATTTAATTATTATTAAACTTTATGTTTTATTAAAAATAAAATTCATATAATAGTATAAAAGAAATTATATATAGACAGTGTATCAAACTTACTATTATAATGGTGTCTCAATTATAGAGAACATATATAATGGGATAATAAATGAACAAACTTTCTTTATATGATTTTTTCATTATCTTTTCTTTATTATTTTACACTCTATTTTTAAAAAAAATATTTTTTATTAATAAAAACAAATAAATGGTCAACTTTGGATTGCTATACTAGCTCTTAAAATTTCAAGGTGACCCTATTTCGGCAATCTCAAAAGTATTTATTTATTTTGAATTTTATATATTTAATATTTGTTATTTATTTGAAATTTGATTAATTTAAATGTTATCAAAATATTTCCTTAAAAATAAAATGTATATATTATTCTTATAGCGACTTCACTTTTTCAAAAATAATATTTACCTTTTATTTAGAGAAAACGGTTGTCAAACTTTATTGTGTCAAACCTTTACACTAAAGTAATTATTTTCTCCATGGCAATTTGGACTTTGACATGTAATAATTAGTTATAATTATAATAAAGTGTTGAATACATATTTGATTATTCTAATAAATAGCTGACAATTTCTTGAAGTAAATGAAAACAACTACTACTATAATATATTTTTGTAAATACATCTTGTGATTTTGTGTCACTAGAGAAGTCCTAACTTGAAGTACCCTTCCTCTCTTGCTTCAATTATTCAATAGAGAAAGTAATGAATTGCTTCAATTTATCATTGTCTTTTTGTTGAATAAAAAGTACTCCCTCCGTTTTAAAAAGAATATTTCTATTTCTTTTTTAATCTATTTTAAAAAGAATGACCTCTTTTCTTTTTTGATAACACTTTAACTTTAGCTTTTCACGTGACATGTTTAAGATCACATGATTAAAGGACATTTTGGTACATTTGACATAACTTTAATTTAGAACCACAAGATTAAAAAGTCTTCTTTCTTTTCTTAAACTCCGGTCCAAGTCAAACTAGATCATCCTTTTTAAAAGAGAGAAGAAAAAGTATTACTTTTGAAAAAGAGAAAAAAAGACAGTTATGCTGCAGATTTTACCACTAGCAAAAGAGAGAGAAATCACTCATCATTCTTGTTTGCAAATTACACTTAAAAGAATCGTTTAATAGTCGATTAAAATTATGAAAGTATTGATAATATTAAAATTTGTCATGATGAAATCTATGCATTATTTTATGCAAAATTTATTTATTATTTTCACATTTCATACCAAAGAATGTTAAATCCTATCCTTCCCAACCACCCCGATCTCGCCCCCACCCCTTTTTTCCCATTAGGGATGGCAAACGATGTGATTGTAGTGGCAGGGAAAGTTCATGTAAACCCGTAAAAATTTCTACCCGCCTCACTTCACATAACACAATTTGTTGTTTTCACACTTTGCGTGAACCTGCCCTGTATTATTATCATTTGTCATATTTTTCGGTCTCTATTTTTTTTTCCTCGGAGTCTTTCAAGCTGAATTAAGAAAATGAAAAGACACGTGATTTTAGATTTTTTTTAGTTAATCTAAATGATTTTCTTTAAAAAGAAAAAAAGACATGCTATCGAGTACAAAGAGAAGAGAAAAAAATATTTTTAATTATATAATAAGATGATTTAATTTAAACTTAGCAATTCTATAACCATTAACTAATTTGCATAAATTTTCTAAAAAGTTATTCAAACTCACACCGCTCTATTGTCATTCCTATATTCCATTGATTTTTATTAGATTTGGTTGTATAATTAATAGGAGCAAGTTTCTCATGAGGTAGGTTGGATTGATAACAATTGAACTTAATCAATTTCTTTTCGCACAACTTGTTATTATAAATTGAAGCAATTTCTTTTGGCACAACTTGTTATTATAGCAATTATATGCACCTATTATTATCTCAAAAACAAGTATTATAAATGTTAATGTGCTTCTTCAAGGAACTAGATCTGTCACTAAACATTGAGCTTCAATACACGACAATGACATCTTAGTGCACAATATATTCCATGTTAGTATGGTTCGAGAAAAAGGTGCACCTCAAGTAGACAAGTACTTAATAAAAATATTAGTATATGCTTTTTTACGACTATCTATAAGTTACATGCCAACATATTTATGATATGATAGTCCCTTTTAGCGCTATAAATAAAATGAGTTATGTAGAAATTTAGTAAGTAGAAAATGTAAGGAAGAAAGTGTGATGATTTATCAGAATGTAAAGTATCATTTAAACAAGTGATCCAATTATATTAAATTCAAAATTCCTCAATAATAATATTTTCAAGAATGATAAAAAAAAAATTCTTTTCTTTTTAACTTTTGAAAAGTGTTAATCAAACATATTTACAATGATACGTCCTTTTTAATATTTTAATGAGTTGCGTAGATATCTATCATTTTAAGCTCTTTTATTTTTGAGTTCCCCATCTACAACCCCCCCCCCCTCTACACCCCTAATCCTCTCTTGCTTCAATTATTGAATTGACAAAGTCCTCCCTCCGTTTAAAAAATAATGATTTAATTTAATTTGAAATGAAATTTAAGAAAAGAAAGAAGACTTTCTAATCTTGTGGTTCTTTTTTAAACAAACTAAAAAAAAAAATAGAGACATTCTTTTTAAAACGGATAGAGTAATAAATTGCTTCAATTTATCATCTCCCCCCTCCCCCTATGAATGCCAGTTGTAGATTATACCATACATATTGATTGTGTAGTTAAGAGCGTAGGTTTCTTGGTCCAAAAAAAAAAAGGTAGTTTTCTGTGACATAACTTGTACTGTCTTGGTTCTATGCTTTAGTCATTTTCCACTACATTACAATAACATAACTATTAATATACTTCATTCGTTTAAAAAAGAATAATTATATTTTCTTTTTAATCTGTTTAAAAAAGAATGATCCCTTTCCTTTTTTGTCAACACTTTAACTTTAACTTTCCACGTGACATGTTTAAGACCACAAGATTAAAGAGCATTTTGGTACATTTGACATAACTTTAATTTAGAATCACAAGATTAAAAAGTTTTTTTTTTTTAAAACTTTGTTCTAAGTCAAACTAGGTAATCTTTTTAGAAACGGAGGGAGTATAGAATAGAGCACATGGTTGCAGACTAGGAGTGTGTTTGGTATGTAGGAAAACATTTTCCATGGAAAATGTTTTCCTACAAAATATTTTCCTGGAAAACAAGTAGATTTTGGATTTATTTTCTCATGTTTGGTTGGTGCGTAGAAAATATTCTCCGGAAATAATTTTTAGTGTTTGATTTATGAATGAAAAATATTTTTGAGAGACATCTTTTATTTTTACTAGAGTAAAAAATAATTGATGAAATTGAAAATATTTAAAAAAAAACAAAATTATTATTTTTTGGATGGTGGTGGGGTGGGGGGTAGTGGGTGGGGGCATGAAAGAGGGGTTAGGAGTGAAAAAATAAAAATTTGACGTTGATAGTATTTTTAAAAAATAAAATTAATTTTTTGGAGGTTGGGGGTGGGTGGATGGGGGCTGGGGGTAGGAGTTTAAAAATAAAAATTTAAAGTTGAAAATACTTTTAAAAGCCAAAATCAATTTTTTGGGGAGGGGGTGGGGGTGGGATGAGGGGGGCTGGCCGGTGCTGGGGTCAGGGATTGGGTGAAAAAATAAAATTTTAAAATTGTTTTTTTTTAAATTGATGTTTTTCCCAAAAAAAAAATGTAATTTAAAATTGGAGGAAAGTTTTGGAAAATGTTTTCCTTAAATTTTTAAGGGAAGTCATTTTCCTTAATTTTGAGGAAAATGAGTTGATTTGGAAAACATTTTCCAGAACTTTTGTCCCAACCAAACATGAGAAAATTGAAAAATATTTTCCAGAAAATGTTTTCTTTCATACCAAACACACTCTAGATGTACTAACTTTGCTCAATTTAAGTATTATAGTTTCTTTGAGCACAAAGTTTAAAAAATGAAAACATATTTTTGAAATTTATGATTAAATTAAAAATGTGAGTAGTTTTTCAAATTTTATAGTCTTAAACTTACGAGGTAGAATGTAGGAATTGGAAAACTTATTAAATATAAAAAGAAATATTCTTTTTAAGACATTAAAAAGAAGTAAGACACTTAAATCGATGTTAATGTGTTCTTTAAGGAACTCTGTCACTAAACATTGAGCTTCAAACACAGTTGATAAGGCAAGTGTAGGTCTAGATGCACAAAATATTTCACGTTAGTATGACTCAAGAAAAAAATCCACCTCTTTAAATCTACGACCTTTCAATTATTCGAAAATAAAATTTACCGTTTCTTCAACATATTCATGATATGATAGTCTCTTTTATTTATGAGGGGCCCTTTTACACCCAACTTTACTATCTTGGTTTAATTATTGAATTGAGAAAGTAATGAATCAGATGAAGTCTTTGTCTTCTTATTGAGTGTAAAGTCTCTGTCTTTCTTTTTATGAAAGATGATTTGCTCGAAATTACTATTGTCTACTTATATTTTAATAATTCAGTAGGATTATTAAGTAAATATTGTACAAAATAAATCTGTTATAGTAAATCAAGTTGCATCCTCACATAAACGCGTGGGTCCGCCTCTGTCTACGACCCCCAAGTACCTTCAATTATTCGATTGAGAAGGTAATGAATAGGAACTAGCAAACATAGTTGTACCAATTACAAGTGTTCTTGTTTGCAAATTTTACTAGCAAAAGATAGAGAGACATATCAGTGATCATTCTTGTTTGGAAATTACTCCTAGCATTCTACAGGTAAAGTAAAGTTGTTAGTAATTGAAAGATTGAAAAATTTATCTCGTCAAAATTCTTAAAAAGATCATTTTGTGTTTTGAATTTGCAGATTTCAGAAATGGAAGTTGGCTTAGCAGTTGGTGGTGCATTTCTGTCTTCAGCTTTGAATGTTCTGTTTGATAGGCTTACTCCTGAGGGTGAGCTGCTAAAGATGTTTCAGAAGCATACGGATGGAGTTCAGCACTTAGAGAAGCTGGAGGAGATTTTGCTTGGTCTTCAAATTGTGCTAAGTGATGCGGAGAATAAGCAGGCATCAAATCGACTCGTGAGCAAGTGGTTATATAAGCTTCAGAGTGCTGTGGAATCTGCTGAAAACTTAATAGAACAAGTCAATTATGAAGCTTTGAGGCTTAAGGTGGAATGTCAGCATCAAAATCTCGCAGAAACAAGCAACCAGCAAGTAAGTGACCTCAAACTTTGCTTGAGTGATGATTTCTTTCCTAAGTTGGAAGACACTATTAAAACATTGGAGGTGCTGGAAAAGCAAATCAGTCGCCTTGGCTTAAAGGAGCATTTTGGTTCGACTAAACAAGAAACTAGAACACCTTCAACTTCTTTGGTTGATGATTCTGATATCTTTGGAAGGCACAAGGAAATAAACGATTTGATTAACCGTTTATTGTCTGAAGATGCAAGTGGAGGAAACCTGACTGTAGTTCCTATTGTTGGAATGGGCGGTGCGGGTAAGACAACACTAGCTAAAGTGGTTTATAATGATGAGAAGGTGAAGAATCATTTTGGTTTGAAAGCTTGGTATTGTGTTTCTGAGGCATATGATGCTTTGAAAATAACGAAAGGGTTACTTCAAGAAATTGACTCATTTGACTCGAAGGATGACGGCAATTTTAATCAGCTACAAGTCAAACTTTAGGAAAGCCTGAAGGGAAAGAAGTTCCTTGTTGTCCTTGATGATGTGTGGAATGATACCTATAGTGAGTGGGATAACCTGAGAAATGTTTTTGTACAAGGAGATATGGGAAGTAAGATCATTGTAACAACACGTAAGGAGAGTGTTGCTCAGATGATGTGTGCTGATCGTTGTGTAATCACCGTGAGGAATCTGTCTAGTGAAGACTCTTGGGCTTTATTCAAACGACATTCACTAGAAAATAGGGATCATCCGGAACTTGAAGAGGTTGGGGAAAAAATTGCAAACAAGTGCAAAGGATTGCCTTTAGCTCTAAAGGCACTTGCTGGTGTTTTACGCGGCAAATCAAAGGTGGATGAGTGGAGAAACATTTTAAGGAGTGAAATATGGGATCATCAAAGTTGTTGGAATGGTATATTACCAGCATTGATGTTGAGCTACAATGATCTTCCTCCACATTTGAAGCGATGTTTTGCTTTTTGTGCAATTTATCCCAAAGATTATGAATTCTGCAAAGACCAAGCTATTTACCTGTGGATTGCTAATGATCTTGTAAAGCAGTTTTGTTTAGGTAACAAATACTTTGACGAGTTGAGATCAAGATCATTGTTTGAAAAGGTCCCAAAGTCTAAAGGGAAATCGGAGGGATTCTTAATGCATGACCTTGTCAATGATTTGGCCCAAACTGTATCTTCAAAACATTGTATTAGGTTGGAAGAGAACGAAGGATCTGATGATATGTTGAAACAAAGTCGGCACATGTCCTATTCGATGGGACGAGAAGGTGACTTTGTGAAATTGAAACTACTCTCCGAATCAAAGCAGCTGAGGACATTGCTTCCAATAATCAATCACAATTACTCATCTCAGCTAAGCAAGAGGGTGTTGCATAACATACTGCCAAGACTGACATCCTTAAGGGCATTATCACTGTCTCATTACTGGATTAAGGAGTTGCCAAATGACTTGTTTATCGAATTAAAGCTCCTCAGATTTTTGGACCTTTCTCAGACAGAGATTAAAAAGTTGCCAGATTCCATTTGTGTATTGTACAACTTGGAGACACTTCTCCTGTCATCTTGTCGATATCTTGTGGAGCTACCGCTGCTGCAGATGGAGAAGTTGATCAACTTGCGTCATCTTGACATAAGCAAAACTTCTCGCTTGAAGATGCTGCCACATCTGAGCAAGTTGAAAAGCCTCCAAGTCCTAGTGGGAGCCAAGTTTCATATAGGTGGTAGCAGTGGTTTGAGAATGGAAGATTTGGGTGAAGTACATAACTTGTATGGATCTCTATCAGTTGTAGAGTTGCAAAATGTGGTTGATAGAAGGGAAGCTGTGAAGGCAAAGATGATGGAGAAGATTCATGTTGACAAGTTATCATTGAAGTGGAGTGAAGGTAGTTCTGCTTACGATTCTCAAACTGAAAGAGAGATACTTGATGAGCTACACCCATACAGAAATATAAAACAACTCCAAATCACCGGATATAGAGGGGCAAAATTTTCAAATTGGCTAGCTGATCCTTTGTTTATTAAGCTTGTGAAATTGTCTCTTAGCCACTGCAAGGACTGTGATTCCCTGCCAGCACTAGGACAGCTTCCTTGTTTGAAATTCCTTTACATTAGTGGGATGCATGGAATAAGAGAGGTGACGGAAGAATTCTATGGCAGATCCCTATACTCCAAAAAGCCTTTTAACTCTCTTGAGAAGCTTGAATTTAAATATATGGCGGAGTGGAAGCAATGGCACGTACTAGGAAGTGGGGAGTTCCCTATACTTGAGAAGCTTTCAATTGAAAATTGTCCCAAGTTGATGGGGAAGTTGCCTGAAAATCTTTGTTGTCTGACAGAATTGAAAATTTCAGACACACCAATTTTTGATGAAGCTCAACTGTTTAGATCTCAACTTGAGGGAATGAAGCAGATTGTTGGATTAGATATTGTTGGTTGCAACTCTCTTACCTCCTTACCTTTTAGCATACTGCCCAGTTCCTTGAAGAGAATACAGATATCTCATTGTGAGAAACTGAAATTGGAGGAGCCAGTTGGTTATTGTGACATGTTTCTCCAGGAATTGAGACTGCATGCATGTAATTGTATAGATGATATATCACCTGAGTTTCTCCCAAGAGCACGCAAATTGAGTATTAGGAATTGCCACAACCTTACTAGGTTTTTGATTCCTAGTGTAACTGAAAGTCTTGAAATTTGGGATTGTGAGAATGTTGAAATACTTTCGGTGGCAGTTGAGTCTGCGATGACGTATTTGGAGATTTGGAATTGTGAGAAGCTGCCAGAAGTACATCTCTTCAATTTACAAGTCCTTAAGATCGAGAATTGCAAGAAAGTAGTGAACGGCCGAAAGGAGTGGTGTTTACAGAGACTCACAGAGTTAGAGATCATACATGATGGCAGTGATGAAGAGATCCAACATTGGGAGTTGCCTTCCTCTATTACAAGATTTGAGGTATCCAATCTGAAAACATTAAGCAGCCAAGTTCTGAAAAGCCTCACCTCTCTTCAATATCTATGTATTGAGGGTAATATACCTCAAATTCAGTCACTGGTGGAACAAGGTGGGCTTCCCTCCTCTCTTTCTGAGCTACATTTAAGCCTCCATGATGAGCTCCATTCACTACGTCTTTCCCACCTCACTTCACTTATACGTCTACACATCTCGAATTGCCCTAATCTCCAATCATTCACCGAATCAGCACTCCCCTCCTCCCTCTCTCACCTGACCATCGGGTATTGCGATAATCTCCAATCACTCTCCGAATCAGCACTGCCCTCCTCCCTCTCTCAGCTGAACATCTCTTATTGCCCTAATCTCCAATCACTCTCCGAATCAGCACTGCCCTCCTCCCTCTCTCAGCTGACCATCTCCCATTGCCCTAATCTTCAATCACTCTCTGAATTAGCACTGCCCTCCTCCCTCTCTCACCTGGACATCTCCCATTGCCCTAATCTCCAATCCCTTCCAGTAAAAGGGATGCCCTCTTCCCTATCTAAACTAGTTATTAACAGATGCCCATTGCTCAAACCACAACTAGAATTTGACAAAGGGAAATACTGGCAAAATATTGCTCAAATTCCCATCATAGACATGGATTGTGAATTGCTGTGATGATTAAAACGGATGGCTCTCCAACGGATGTAAGTTATTCGTTTCCCTCAGAAGCTTGTTATTTTTGTTTACTTTACTTTTCCTTTTTGGCTATTTTTTTTTATATCTTGTCGAGCAGTGTGGAACGTCTTTTGCTCAATCCACACCGAAAATTGCTCATACTTCCACGAATAAATGTTGATTGGGAGAATCTGTAATGATTATCACGAGTGGTGCTCCGATAGATGTAAGTTAATCTATTTCCTTTTTTAAGAACTTGTCGAGCTAAGAAGCCGAGAAATCATCTTCACTTCAAGATAAATTTAACTTTAGATACCAAAAAAAAAAAAAAACCAAAGGTGATAAAATCTTTATATTTATGTGGGGACACTGTAAAACGAAATCTAGTATATATAGGAATTAAAATATCTTGCTCCATAAAATCTTGTTCTTTCTGTTTTCAGTGAGTTTAGAGTTATGCACATTTCGACTATTGAATTCAATCAAAGCTTTAAAAGAATTCAAAGGTGTACAATACACAAGGTTTAACACCTAAAAGCATCAGCACTATAATGATTATTCGATATCAACTTAGCAATTTTTTTTTTCTTTGTCAGGATTTTGTTAACATTATATGTAAGCTGTTACCGCTCTAGCTCAGTTTGTACCAGGAAAGTTCTGCTGCAATTCTCTATTGAATAGAATGTGGTCTAACAGCAAAGTGTAAGTGAATAAAGATAGTTTTGTCACTGACTGTAACTTGACAGTTAATTTTGTGGACTTCTACTTTGCTTGTCTATTAGATTGATTTGGTCATTTTGATCAATTGGAGTTGTACGATCTTGTCTTCGTTGTTCTTACACTTTGATCAACTAAAATTATGAATGGTCAGAAAAATGCAATTGATTCGTATCAGAGATGATATATTGAATTTCTTTTTAATTGCTTTCAGTATGGAGGTCGTGATTTCCAAGTTATGCAGCCGCTTCCTTGAGATGAAGCATGAGTTGTTTCAAATGGAATATATAGCTCGGAACTCAAAGGTACATAGAAAAAAGTTGTTTAAGTAACTCAGTAGAGAGATATTGACATTATGGTCGTAGATTATAAAGAAAGATATTACTTTTTTCATTGTTAGGATTTGACAAGGCTCGGTGATCATTTGGGAAGTGAAAAGTTTTGAAAGTCTCTCTGTTCAAGTCGAGAAGCTAAAGCTGTTGAACTATGTATGTAATAACACGACTTTAAAATGCATCACTTTAGTCTAACAACATTTTTAGTAGAATCAAATTAACTCAAAAACAAATTAATTTTGGTTTGCATTCACTTATACTAAAATTAATTAGATAATATTATTTTTAATAAATATAATTATTTTCTTAGATGACATGTAAGAATTAATAAATTTATCGCGATTAAATTTTTTTTTTAGTAACTATAGATCCTAAAGTACCAAGCGAACTCATAGATATGTTTTATTCAAAATATATAAAAAATTGACAAATCAATTGAGAAATTGAAATTTTTTAAAAGATCACTATTAATTCATAAACATGGCCCTTAGTTTGGTTTCAGCTAGCAACTATGAATAAATAGACACACTTCTCCTACATGATAATTCTGTATCCTACGTGTATTTTGTTACATAGGATATATATGTCTACTTATTTAATTTTATATAAATTTAAGTATCCACTTATGCATATTCAAAGTTAAAAAAACATAGATATTAGTTGAAGTCAAGTTAAACGTTGAT
Source organism: Solanum lycopersicoides (assembly GCA_022817965.1). Lineage (NCBI taxonomy): Eukaryota > Viridiplantae > Streptophyta > Magnoliopsida > Solanales > Solanaceae > Solanum > Solanum lycopersicoides. The sequence goes on from CM040628.1 coordinate 71,958,566, forward strand.
CCATTTCTCAAAATTTATTTGTTCTGCTTTGTGGTCTTTGTTTTTTCATCATAACCATACTTTGTTAGGTGAAAAGGAGAATAAAAGGAGTTTTGATTCTTTTTTTGCCTCCACCTCCAACCCCAACCAAAATAAAAAATAACCTCAATTATTGACTCTTGTTGGTGGGTGAAAAGTTATTATCACAAGTAAGACCATTAGCAAAATAGAGAAATTAGTGATCATTATTTTTTGCAAATCACTCTTTAGCATTCAAATGGTAAATAAAGTTCCTCTATAAGAATTATTAAGTAAATATTGAACAAAATAAATTTTTTAAAACACATGTCATGTATTTATTGACGTTATTAAAATATCATATAGGAATAAGTTCTTTTTATCTAATTTGAATGTGCTTGGTATATAATTTCCTAAACTTTGTTTCCACGATACAAACTCGAAATATCTTTAAAAAGATTAATTTTTTAAAACCTTTTTCATGATATAAAAATAACACTCCACACACATTTAAGATGATATATATCAAGTTATAAACAAACTTTTTCAAAATAAACTACTTATAGCATATTATTTTCGAATTATAGCATATCATGAAAAAATAAATTTAAAAATAAAATATAATTAAATAATTAATTTATTTAAATAATTACCTTTATTTATTCAATTACCTTTTTTAAACCAAACTATTTAATTACATTAATTTTTTCAGTTACCTTTTTTAAACCAAACTCATTAATTTTGTACTGATACAGTTACCTTTTAAATTACATTTTAAAGTTTTAACAATTTAAAATAAAATAAATTATTATTAATTAAATTAAACATTATGTAGTTACCTTTTTGAAGACAATTACAAAGTAATAGGGATTTGATTACACCCTAATAACTACCCACCACCATCTAAACCAATACAAGATAATTATTCCCTCATTACACTCAACCCACACACGCCTATACGCCTGAATATTATCAACAACTTTTCTCGCCGGAACCGCCACATGCATAAAGATTCATCTTCCCCAAATACACTAATTTTTCCCCAAATCTTCTACCCAAATCTTCACAAAATCGACTGTTTTTTTACCAAAATCTTCCACATTTTCAATCACATATCAGTTCATCCTCAAAATTAAACCTTCATATTTAGCATCTGTAAAATGTCGAAGAGAGGTAGTGAAACCCCACGCAAAAGTAGGAGATTGAACGATGAGTTAAGTTCTGAGGATTTTCATGCTCCATCTTTCAACATTTTGTCACAATCTCAAACAAAAACATCAACTGCAAAAGTCAAGTCTAGGTTAGAAAAATCAAAAATGAAAAAACAAACAAACAAAGAGGCAAAGGAAAGCAGGAAGAAGAGAAAAGGAAAAGAAAAACAAACATTCTCTGAATCTGAGAAAGAGGAAAAGGAAAGAGGGAAGAAGAGAAAAGGAAAAGAAATTCAATATTCATCAGATCCTGATTCTGATTTTGTTGATGAGTTCATAAATTCAAAATCAAAAAAACCAAGAGGTACTGAAATTGGTATGTCAAATGTTCAAGCAACAAATAAATCAAAAAAAGTTATAAAGGTTAGTACAAGATTTTTTTGGGGTTTTGAATTGAAAATTTCTGTTTAATTTTGTTTTAATTTTGATTTTTATTTGTCAGTAGAATAGTACATGATTTCTGATGTGTTATTTTGTGTATGATTTTTTTTTTTTTAATTGTAGGAGTGTATGACTTAATGTATGAAGTTTGTATGATATCTGTATGAAATGCTACTTTGTTTTATTACACTATCAATGTATGAAAAATGTATCAATGTTGTATGTTGTATATTTTTTACTACTACCATACATATTAAAATAAATTGTTTATGCTTTGATTTTGTGTATTAATTTTGAATGAATTGTGTATGCATTAATGTATTAAGTTGTATGATATGTGTATGAAATGCTATATTGTTTTATTACACTACCAATGTATGAATATTGTATCAATGTTGTATGTTGTATATTTTATGACTATTACCATACATATTAAAACTCAATAGTTTTATGCTTTGATTTTGTGTATTATATTTGAATGAATTGTGTATGAACTGATGTACATTTTTTGTATTCTTAATGTATGAGTTGAATTGAATGTCCATTCAATACAAAAGTTTATTATATGATTGTATATGATATTATATAGTATGATAAACGTATTAATTTAATTTTAACAATTTTTTAGGAGAAGAAGACACAAAAGCATTTGTCTTCATGCATCAACATGAATGTGTTTGCGGATCTGTTGACCTTTCTAGGTCAAGATAAGTTTCAACAATTCTTACAACAAACCCCGTTTGGATTTTTTTATGATTTGCATAACATAAAAATCCAATGTCAATTATTAAGACATATATTTCTTCTTGAAAATGAAAATGTCAGGGATGACATGTTTGTTATAAATATAAATGGTAAAGATTTACATTTTGGGTTAAAAGAGTTTGTTGCTATAACCGGTCTGAAATGTGGACCTATCTCTGATTTTGTATCTGACCCATCTGTTCCAAACAGACTTATTGCTGAAAATTTTGGGGATTTTGATAAAGTACCCAAGTCAAATTTTTATCATAAGTTTAAATTGCAGAACTTTTGGGAAGAAGATGACCGTTTAAAAATCGGGATCTTGTATTTTATTTCTTCTTTTCTGACTGCATCAGATCCTTCAAAAACAACAATTCCAAAATTGTATTTTGATTTGGTCGAATCTGGACAGTATGCCACATTTCCTTGGGCAAATGAGTGTTTTAATTTAACACTCAAAGCATGCAGTCAAAAATTTAAAAAAGATCCATCGTCATTCAAATTCAGTCAGTTCCACATAGCATTGCAGATATGGTTTTATGAGTGTTGTCATCCAGTTGACAACACAATTGCTATACATGCTTCAAATCGCACACCGAGAATCCTGAATTGGAAGACAACTAATGACGTCATTTATTTTGACGATTTGAAGAAAACAATTTTCAGAACACATGGCAATCAGGTATTTTTCAGAGAATGTTATTATATTCATTATAAATAAATATACATTTTAATTTTCTTATTTGCTGCAGCATAAATTCAGAAATATGATTTTTTCTGAAGAAGAGTTAAATCTCATGGACGACACCATTTTAAATCAGTCCAGCAGCCACCATGATTCGGAAGATCACAGATCATCAGAAAATCATGGCGTTGATAGTGAAAAAAAATTTGAAGCATTGAAAGCTGAGATTGCAGAGGTACAAGTACAAATTTAAAATTTAATTTTTTTTTTTAAAATTACAATATATGTATCAAAAACTTATTATTTTTAATCAACAGGAAAGCAGAATTGAAAGAACTCAAATTCACTGTAAGTTTCAATATATTTTTAAAGAAATAATATAATTACTATACAATTTATTTTATTTTTAAATTTTATTTGACACAACGATAAGGTTGACAAGCACATGGCTGATATCAAGAGTTATGTCGATAACTCGACCAAACTGATAATTCAAGAGATTAGATTGTCAAGAGGAGAACAAATACCGGAAGAACAACCAGAGGTATTAATATATGTATATTTTGTGTATGAATATTGTTTGATATCAATATAAGTTGAAGTTTTATAATAGTTGTATATATATTTGTATCTAATATGTATGAAATTGATATTATTATATATGCTTGAATTATGTATAAATGTTTGTATTAATCATGTATGAATTTGTATTTGAAAATATGTATGATTAATGAAAAAATGATGTATTAAACATGCAAGTTTTTTTGGTTTGAAATCTGTTAATTTATTTCATACAAATAAATCAGAATACATTAATATCTAACAATATTCATATTATCTGAAAATAATTTTCAGGACAACGCCAATCAACATGCTGCACAATCTGATAAAGGTCCAACAGCTATGCCTACTGTTTCACTTGAAGAACAAGTTCAAATGTCAAACACTTTTGGTACGATATATTCATTATTATCACATTTATCTTAATTTAATTTTTTTTATATAACGATTTATTTTTTATGTACATGAAGCTCAAAAGTCAACTGATGGTTGTTTCAACGTTGACGTACCTAGAACGTCAACATCAAAACCACCAACATTGGACGATTATCCTGATTTTACTATGACACAAATCATCGCACTTGATCCAATTCTTAATGCTACCACGACTCCGAATGTGCAAATAATACTTATTTATATATATACAGGAAAGCAGCATATTCCAAGGTTAAAAATACATTTCATCCTCAAATGGACTTTGGCGTTGTCAAAATAGCAGAAAAGGATTTTTTCCACAAAATGAGTCAACCGGGCAGACCTTGGGAAGATGGGGTAAGACATAATTTGACTCAATTTTTCTCATTTGGGTTTGCAGTGATGTACATATGATTATTGTTGTATGAAATATGTGTGAATTGTGTATGAAACATTTGGATATTTTTAAATGTATAATTTGCGTATGAGGTATCAACTATGTTTTTTTTTTTTGTAACAGCATATAAATACAATAATGTATTATCTCCGAAAAAAGGCAAAATACTCTGAGACAGTCACTTCTTACAGTACTGTTGATTGTTGGTTTATGGCGTGGATTGATAACATTGAGAAACAGTGGAGACAGGCAGAATGTGACATGAGATGCATTTCCCCGGACCATGATGTTGGACAGTGCATTAGAGGATTCAAGCTGCTTGCTAACATTCCTTGGGATAGAGTTGACGAAGTAATCATCCCAGTCAACATCAGCGACAAGTTCCATTGGTTCCTTGTTGTATTCCGGATCAAACGTAGATGTCTATACGTATATGATTCGATGATGGGAGGATCTGTTCACTCCAGAAAAGTTAAAGAAGCTGTTGATAAACTTGCAACCATGATTCCATTATTTCTGACGAGCACAGGGTTTTATGGCAAAAGGCTTGATTTGTATGCGAATAACCTCCCTGATTATCAACAGAAGTCTCATTCCGAACCTCTCAGTATCAAGCATGTGACAGATGTTCCTCAACAGGAAGATTGTTCCAAGTATGTACACTTGTTATATTATATTTTCTTTATCTTAAATTACATTGGTTTATAGTCATTAATTTCTTTTTCTAATTTTAAATTTTTTACAGTGATTGTGGTCTATACACATCTCTGTTTGCCGAGTACATGAGCAATGGTGTTTTTGATATATCTGATATTGATATCGATTCAAAATATCATCGTCAAAGATATGGTACATTACTTTGGCATTATGCAAAATCAAAGAATGATGAGGGCGCAATAAGTGAAAGTGAAGTTACGGGAACAGTTGCTAGCAAGAAGGGTGGACCTCGAACTCCTAAAGAACAAGTTATGGACACCACCAATTATCCTATTCCAAAACGCCTTAATAGGAATTAGAAATCTTCATTGCAGCTTGTACATTTTTTTGAATGACATGTTTTTTTAACTTCTGAACTAGTTATGTTTTTTTTCAGTGTTATATTATTAATACTGATTGTTTTATATAAATTATCAATGAATATTAGTAATTATTAAATGTGTCTCACTTTTGAATAAAATTTGAACTGTACATGCTAATATAGGAAAACTATATGAATAATGTATGAACATTGTTTGAATTATGAATATCATATTATAATTTCATATGTACAACAGAAACAAATGTTATATATGGCAGTCTGATTAACCATATATTTATACTTATTAATTGTATATGATCGATGTATGAATTTCACTTTTAATATGTAATGTAATTTTTTGTATTTTTAATGTATGAAAATTGTATAGATAAATACTGTCATATGATTATACCTTAGTAAATGTGTATAAATTTTGTATAAATTTATCATATGATATGCAATAATTTTTAAACTGTATGAATACTTTATGAAGATTATATGACTTATGAATTCTATATTATATTTTTATACACAAAACAGAAACATATGTTATATATATTTCTTTGTATGAATACTGTCTTAACATTGTATGAATTATACCGTATTATAATTTGATATGTATAACATAAACAAACTTTATTATACAAATTACAATATGACAATATCATTCAAATGTATAAATATACCTTAGTAAATGTGTATGAATTTTGTATAAATTTTTTTATGTATTCATACTGTATGAAGATTATATGACTTATTAATGGTATATTTATACTTTCATATACAAAAACATAAACTAATGATATATATATGAACATGTGTATGTACACTGTATGAACATTGTATGAAAAATATTACGCTTCATTCAATAAAACAAAAACATGGGTATAATAATCGTAATACTCAAAAACACAGATGTAACAGTAGGAAATCATTGTTTTTGCACAGGATAATTTGAACATGTCTTCCTATTGTGTCCAACTTGATGACATCTACTGCATGTGATTTTTGTCCTCTTGAATTTCACATCAGCAAATCCCTTCCAGCGTTCAAATTTGGGTCTTCCCGCTGATCTTTTTGGACCGGGTGGCATCATTTTAGGCTCTGAAATATAACTTGGTATATCCCATGTACTCTCGCATGGGATAGGCTCGACAGGAATGGCATAAGCATCTCTGAAATTCTTGAGGCTATAAAAAGCAGAACAGAAATCTGCTTCATGCAACTTCCTGTATCTGAGAACTGCAATAGTATGACCACATGGTATCTCATAATGTTGGAATCTCCCGCAACTACACATCCTTGTGTTCAAGTTTACTATGTACTTTTTTGCTCCTTCAGCTACAGCATGCAGATCAACAGTTGAAGGTATCACCTATTTTAAAAATAAAAATGTTATTTTTATGGTATAAATACCACTAAATATTGTGAAGAAAAATACAATATAGTGAAACACATACCCTCATATTGCAAGACAACGCAATACTTTTCTGTAGATAAATATCATATTTTTTAGTCAGATCAGATGTTGTCTTATCAGCCTCCTCATTGTGCTTGTGAATCCACCTCTGAATTGTTACCCTCATAAATTCAAGAAGTGAAATTACCGGTAACCTCCTTGCTAACCTGTTAACATTGTTCAATGACTCCGCGATGTTTGAAGTCATGGTCCATGTGCGCTTACAATTCGAGTAAGCTCTTGACCATTTGCTATAACCAATATCAAACAAGTATGGTCGTATGCGCGTATCTATCTGATCTATTCTTCCCATAATTATCTCAAACTGTTGTTTTGTATAAGCTTTTGCCAATGTAAAAAATAGAATCTTCAAATCTTCTGTATTTCTATTGAAATTCTTCAACACATTGACTGACAGATGCCATATGCATGCATAATGTTCTGATTCAGGATATACAGTAGCAGTCCCTTTCCATATGCTTTCATTTCGATCAGACATAAAACACATGTTTTGTCTAACTCCATATGCTTCCTTAAACTGTTCAAAGAACCAAGTCCATGAAGCATCATTTTCGGAATCTACTATTGCATACGCCAACGGAAGTATATGACCTGATCAAATTTTTTAAAAAAAAATCATACAAATTAGAAATACAATGTATAACTTATTTTATTTTATTATATAATCAGAAAATTAAATAGGATTAAAATTTACCTCCCGGATCCATTGTGCTGGCAGTTAACATTGTACCACCATATGAACATTTTAATCCCGCCCCATCAACAACTACAATTGGCCTACAATATTCCCAACCCCTAATACAAGCTTCTAACGCAACAAATGCGTATAAAAATTTATCACCTTCTTTCCTTTTAATTTTCAAAACGGATCCTGGATATGTTTGCTCCAAAATGTAAAAATAACCTGAAACATAACAGTCCAATTCATACCAAAAGTATACATAGTTTATACATAAAGTATACACGAAAACAGAACAGTCCATTTCAGTAGGTAATCTTTAAGTTCATTCTAAATTCAAAATTACCAGGTAATCTTGCATATGAATCTGCTGGATCTCCGCGCACCAACTTTATCGCTTTTTCTTTAGCTCTCCATGCCTGTATGTACGTCAATGAAACGCCATGCAATTTCAACATATCATCAGCTATATCTTTTGGAGTATATACAGTAGATGGATCAATATACTTCTCCATTATCAAGACAGCTACAACGTCAGTTATCCCCTGACGTCTGGCATAAACTCTTTCTCTAACAGAACAAGTGTGCTGAGCTATATACTTTCTCACTTTGAATAAATTTGATTTATTCAAACTAGATGCCCTCATCATCCAAGAACAAGTCTTAGAAATACAATTCAAGTGATAACTGTTTCAAAATTGAGAAAATATACATTACAATTATATACAGTGAAACAAATCACATAAAAAAATAACTTAAAAAAAGTTGTGTACACTTACTTAGATGCATTACACCGCGCAACACGAAAACTGAATTTTTCAACAAGGCCTACATGCCTCATAACCTCCTTCAGTGTTTCTCTATTGTTATAAATCTGATTATCAGCTACAAATAAGTTGGAATGGTCACATATTACATCATTATCTATTTCACTATTATCATTTACAACTCCGTCTAAATTCATTCCGATCAAACGGATAGAATTATTAGAGTATAAATCAATGTTAGTCTGTGATAATCTAACATCAGAATTCACTCTATCAGGAATAACAACTACATGACCTTCGTTATACATCTCACGATCTTTCAAAGTGATGCATAATGGATATTTTGTAAAAAAATCCAAATGCACCCTCATCTGACCTAGAAAAACCTTTACCCCAACATCATTATGAATTTTAATTGGTGGACACATATCGCTAACAATATACTTTATCTCAATAGAATTTATATTTTCTTCTATATTAAGTTGAGTTATTATAGCATTAACTAAACCAATATAAAGAGTAGAAGTATCATATAATATGCCCTCCATCTCAAAGTCGACGTATTTTCCTGTTTCACAACATTAAAATTATTTTTAGTGAACCACACTATAAAATTGCAAAAAAAATTTAATACAAAATTCATACACAGTTAATCCATGTTTCATACACAATTAATACAAGTTTCTTTAAACATTCATACACAATTAATCCAATATTCATACAACTTTCATATACATTTAAAACATCAATCACTGATATATACAATCAAAAAATGGACTTTCAAACATAATTGCTACAAGTTAATTTAAAAAATGTCATACACAATTAGTACAGTTTTCATATTTCATTAATACACAAAAATATATCACCTGACAATTTAACTATAATCTGAACAGTTTTTAACCATTAAATACAAATTTCAGATAATTTTCAAGCAATATTCATATAATTTTCAGACATTATTCATATTTTTTTCATACTTCAACTGCACAATGAATTCTACCAATTTATTCCTTTTCCAATCAATTAACAATCTGTACATTTTTATATTTTCTTACTAAATCAATTAACACACAAATATTTATTTTTATTACAAATCAAACACATTTACCATTACTTAATGTTTTTCATAATATCCTATAATCATAATAACTGTATCATAAAAAAAATTGAGATCAGCATTTAAGATCTAACAGTAATAAAAAAATGAATTTTTCTATACATGTCAAATACAACAAATATAACAACAACAAATCATTTATAATAAAAATAAACCATTCATAATTAAAACTAACCTGATGAACTCCACTTGCCACCATGTTTAATTAATATTGATACAATATTCTCCATCAAATCAAATATAATCTTTTCCAACGCCAAAATTTTAGAAATTTTAAATAAAACACACAAAAAAAAATTCTTCAAGTATCACAATAATCCTAAAATTCTGGAAAACAACAAGACCTATACGTTTAAGGAATAAAATCACACATTAGAGTATTTTAAGCAATTAAATCATCAGTTATTATCATTTAAAACTAATTAGAGATTTTTATGGTAACTATCTAATCTTAAAAAAATTCAAATCCCTTAAAAAGTGCAAATTAGTTATCACTAATTAATAATTAAATTTTCACGTATGCCGTTTTCTATTATTAATTTTACCGTTTTAATTTTTTTTTTTTTAAATTTAATTACCTCTTTTTAATAATTTAAAATTAACATTATATTTTTTTAAAAAATGCTATAGCTTGATATATTAAATGTTGTACAATGAAAATCAAACTCTTATGCCATAACTTGAGAATATGACTATATAAAATGCCATATACCTTTCATGATTGCTCTCGCCTTTTTACTTCACTAATTACTCGAATCCATATTCTTAGAATTGAAAATACAAGGTTATTACCATATGAAAAAAGAAGTATTTTAAACTAATTTGTAAATATATAAATTTTGTCCAAAAAATTCAAATATTTCATGACCGAATAAACAATCAAAAAGCAAAAGGTTTGAATTTTCTAAAAATCAATTGTGTCATGTAAATTGAAAAATAGAATAATATTTAGGCCGCTAAATTTCTTCTATAATAACAATATATTTAATATAGTCATGCAAAGTAATTAAGTAACATTTGAAAATGGTAAAGGTACAATTGTCCATAAATCTTACCCTATCTAAGGAGATAGAGAGGTCACGACACAATTCATTGCTTAGAAAAAAAATCACATAATTAACATTTAAAAATTATTATAGTTAATTAATTATCTGTTCGAATTGACTTAAAATATTCCTAGCAAGTTCTTACATATAGATAATTAAAATAATTAAATATTGAGAAAAAAAGATGGCATGATAACAAATAGAGAGTCTCCTATAGAATATCCAAAATACATGTGAAAGAAATTTAGTGAGAGGGTAATTATGACCTGATCTCAACTATTAGAGAGTTTTAATTTAATAAAATTTCTTATATCGAATTCATTAACAATAGGTTTTTAGCTAAATTGGTGAAAATTTCATTTCCAATACAAATATATGTGAATTTGGTGGTATATGGTCCTCGCCGAACTATACGTTCTTATTTCATTAATTAAAAATATCCTTTAATTATGTGAAATTAAACAAAAAATGCCGTTAATTAATAATTTGGTTTTAAAATATTCTTATCATCAATATTTGATAAAAAAAGATACTGCTAATATTATTTAATGGGTCAAAAATGCCCTTTTTTTGAAATAAATATATTACTTCTTTTATTTTTAAACAAATTATTTTCCTAATGATGATAGTTTAATTTAGAAAAAAAAGTTCAAATTCCTAATACTGATAGATATAATTTTGGGAAACTTACATAAATATACTATAATAAAAAAATATTTACCATTTATAGCAATAATATTTTTTTTTACTAAATCGCTTTTAATTCATTTATAATACAAGTTTAATTCATATTACAAAAAATAATTTTTTATTCACATATAATACAAATTTTAATAATAAATAATTTATTTATCACACATTTTAATACACTTATAATTCAATGTGTCAAATTTTTACCAAACAAACATAATATACTTTAAAAACAATTATAATTCATATATAATTCATATATATTGCATACATAATGCACTTTTAATACATATTGCAGATTTAACATAATATTACTATAAATGGTAATAAATAAAAGATATTGTTAAAATCAATAATTATTTATTAAAATTTACCAATTCACGTAATTTTTCCAATAATTTTGTTAAACTATTTAATGCAGAAGAAAAACGTTTTAAGTGGAAGAAAAAGATATCCATATTTCTTTTTTTTCATATGATGAAGAATAGTGGATCCCATAATTTACTAAAAGTATATTTTTATATCATTTCGTATAATTTTATTGGGTCATGTCAATTTTAAATTGTATTTTCTCTCTCTCTTTTTAATTTTCGGAGCTTTAACGTTGAAAGAATAAGAGTCAAGGAATTAGTGGAGCTGGAGCTATAAAGTTAGAGGCAACATAATTCAATTTTCCAACTTTTTTAAAAAAAAAAATAAATTAATCATAGGAAATTTTAAATTTTTTTTTAGAACTCTTTACATAAAAATAAGCTTATTATTCAATATTTTACTAGAATCAAATTAACTCACAAGCAAATTAATTTTGGTTTGCATTCAGTTTAGTATATAAATTAATTAGATAAGACTATTTTGAATAAATATAAATTATTTTCTTAAATGACATGTAATAATTAATCATGATTAAATATTTTTTTTAGTAACTATAGATCCTAGAGTACCAAGTAAACACATAGAACCCTATGTTTTATTCAAAATATATCAAAAATTGACAAATTAATTGAGAAATTGTAATTTTCAGAAACATCATCATTAAGTCATAAACATGACTCTTAACTTGATTTCAACTGATAACTATGACCTTTAATTAAGGGTATTCAGAAGTAGACACTGGTATAAAAATAGAACAAATAAACGCATTTGTCCTACCTAACAATTTTGTATCCTACGTGTATTATGTCACATACGATATGTGTGTCTACTTGTTCAATTTTATACAAGTTTGAATATCCAATTATGCATATCCAAAGTTAAAAGACATAAATACCAGCTGACACCAAATTAAATAGCATATTAAAGTATTACTCAAACATTTATTTGTTCTGCTTTGTGATCTTTTTTTTTGAAATTATAGATACTTGTTTTTCCACCATAACCATACTTTGTTAGGTGAAAAGGAGATTTAAAGGATTCTTTTTTTCCTCCACCTCCAACCCCAACCAAAATAAAAAATAGCCTCAATTATTGACTCTTGTTGGTGGGTGAAAAGTGATAATCACAAGTAATACCATTAGCAAAAGAGAGCAATCAGTGATCATTATTTTTTGCAAATAAAGTTCCTTTAGTAGAATTATTAAGTAAATATTGAACTAATTAAATCCGTTCAAACTTACATAGTACATCAAGTTGTGCAATCACATACTTTACGTTAGGAGTTAGGATCGAAATAAACAGACCTCGAAAGACTATGAATAAAAAGATAAATAAAAAACACACCAAAAAAATATAAATTTAACGTGGTTCAATCAATCGATTTATGTCCATAAATTTTTAACGTGGGTCCGCCTTTGTCTACAACCCACAAAGTATTTTCAATTATTCAATTGAGGAAGTAATGAATAGATACTAGTAAACATATACTGCTAAACATAGAAAGTAATTACAAGTAACTATTAGCAAAAGAGAGAGAAAAATCAGTGATCATTCTTGTTTGGAAATTACTCTTAGCATTCAAGAGGTAAAGTAAAGTTGTTAGTAATTGAACATTGAAAAATTTATCTTTGTCAAAATTCTTAAAAAGATCATTTTGTGTTTTGAATTTTGCAGATTTCAGAAATGGAAGTTGGCTTAGCAGTTGGTGGTGCATTTATCTCTTCAGCTTTGAATGTTCTGTTTGATAGGCTTACTCCTGAGGGTGAGCTGCTAAAGATGTTTCAGAATCATCCGGATGGAGTTCAGCACTTAGAGAAGCTGGAGGAGATTTTGCTTGGTCTTCAAATTGTGCTAAGTGATGCAGAGAATAAGCAAGCATCAAATCGACTCGTGAGCAAGTGGTTACATAAGCTTCAGAGTGCTGTGGAATCTGCTGAAAACTTAATAGAACAAGTCAATTATGAAGCATTGAGGCTTAAGGTGGAAGGTGAGCATCAAAATCTCACAGAAACAAGCAACCAACAAGTAAGTGACCTCAACCTTTGCTTGAGTGATGATTTCTTTCTTAAGTTGGAAGACACTGTTAAAAAATTGGAGGGGTTGGAAAAGCAAATTGGTCGCCTTGGCTTAAAGGAGCATTTTGGTTTGACTAAACAAGAAACTAGAACACCTTCAACTTCTTTGGTTGATGAATCTGATATCTTTGGTAGGCACATGGAAATAAAGGATTTGATTGACCGTTTATTGTCTGAAGATGCAAGTGGAGGAAACCTGACTGTAGTTCCTATTGTTGGAATGGGCGGCGCTGGTAAGACAACAATAGCTAAAGTGGTTTATAATGATGAGAAGGTGAAGAACCATTTTGGTTTGAAAGCTTGGTATTGTGTTTCTGAGGCATATGATGCTTTCGGAATAACAAAAGGGTTACTTCAAGAAATTGGCTCCTTTGACACAAAGTATGACGGCAATTTGAATCAGCTACAAGTCAAATTGAAGGAAAGCCTGAAGGAAAAGAAGTTCCTTGTTGTCCTTGATGATGTGTGGAATGATGACTATAATGAGTGGGATAACCTGAGAAATGTTTTTGTACAAGGAGACATGGGAAGTAAGATCATTATAACTACACGTAAGGAGAGTGTTGCTCAGATGATGTGTGCTCATCGTTGCGCAATCACCGTGGGGACTCTGTCTAGTGAAGATTCTTGGGCTTTATTCAAACGACATTCACTAGAAAACAGGGATTATCCAGCACTTGAAGAGGTTGGGAGAAAAATTGCAGACAAGTGCAAAGGGTTGCCTTTAGCTCTAAAGACAGTTGCTGGTACTTTACGCGGCAAATCAAAGGTAGATGAGTGGAGAGACATTTTAAGTAGTGAAATATGGGAGCAACCAAGTTGTTTGAAGGGTATATTACCAGCGTTGATGTTGAGCTACAATGATCTTCCTCCAAATTTAAAGCAATGTTTTGCTTTTTGTGCGATATATCCCAAAGATTATAAATTCTGCAAAGACCAAGTTATTTACCTGTGGATTGCTAATGGTCTTGTAAAGCAGTTTTGTTTAGGTAAGGAATACTTTGACGAGTTGAGATCAAGATCACTGTTTGAGAGGGTCCCAAAACAGAAACCGCAGAGATTCATAATGCATGACCTTATCAATGATTTGGCCCACACTGCATCTTCAAAACTTTGTATTAGATTGGATGAGAATGAAGGATCTGATGATATGTTGGAACAAATTCGGCACATATCCTATTCCATGGGACAAGGTGACTTTGAGAAATTGAAACCACTCTCCAAATCAGAGCAGCTGAGGACATTGCTTCCAATCAGAACATCGCGCCGATCATACCTAAGCAAGAGGGTACTGCGTAACATACTGCCGAGACTGACTTGTTTAAGGGCATTATCATTGTCTCATTACAAGAATAAGGAGTTTCCAAATGACTTGTTTATCAACTTAAAGCTCCTCAGATTTTTGGACCTTTCTCAGACAGAGATTAAAAAGTTGCCGGATTCCATTTGTGTATTGTATAACTTGGAGACACTTCTCTTGTCAACTTGTTTATTTCTTAAGGAGTTACCGCTGCAGATGGAGAAGTTGATGAACTTGCGTCATCTTGACATAAGCAACAGTGTTTGCTTGAAGATGCCGCTAACTTTGAGAAAGTTGAAAAGCCTCCAAGTTCTAGTGGGAGCCAAATTTTGTGTAGGTGGTTTGAGGATGGAAGATTTAGGTGAAGTACATAACTTGTATGGATCTCTATCAGTTTTAAAGTTGCAAAATGTGGTTGATAAAAGGGAAGCTGTGAAGGCAAAGATGTGGGAGAAGAACCATGTTCAGAAGTTAACATTGGACTGGAGTGGAAGTAGTAGTGCCGACAATTCTCAAACTGAAAGAGAGATACTTGATGAGCTACACCCACACACAAATATAAAAATACTCCAAATCACCGGATATAGAGGGGAAAATTTTTCGAAATGGCTAGCTGATGCTGATCCTTTGTTTCTTAAGCTAGTACAGTTGTCTCTTAGAAACTGCAAGAACTGTGATTCTTTGCCAGCACTAGGACAACTCCATTGTTTGAAATTCCTTTCCATTAGCGGGATGCATGGAATAGCAGAGGTGACGGAAGAATTCTATGGCAGTTCATCCTCCAATAAGCCTTTCAACTCTCTTGTGGATCTTAAATTTGAAGATATGCAGAGGTGGAAGCAATGGCATGTACTAGGATGTGGCGAGTTCCCTAAACTTGAGAAGCTTTCAATTGAAAAATGTCCAAAGTTGATGGGGAAGTTGCCTGAAAATCTTTCTTCTCTGACAGAATTGATTATTTCAGAGACACCAATTTTTGATGAAGCTCAAATGTTTAGATCCCAATTTGAGGGAATGAAGCAGATTGTTGGATTATATATTTTTCGTTGCAACTCTCTTACCTCCTTACCTTTTAGCATACTGCCCAGTTCCTTGAAGAGAATACATATATTTCATTGTGAGAAATTGAAATTGGAGGAAGCAGTTGGTTATTGTAACATGTTTCTCCAGGAATTGTCACTAGAAAAATGTGATTGTATAGATGAGTTTCTCCCAAGAGCACGCACATTGAATGTATCTAATTGCCAGAACGTTACTAGGTTTTTGATTCCTTCTGCCACTGAAAGTTTCTATATTTCGAATTGTAAGAATCTTGAAAAGCTTTCGGTGGCAGTTGGAACCCATGAGTTTGCCATGACGTCTTTGCATATTTGGCATTGTGAGAAGCTCAAGTGTCTGCCAGAAATGCATCTCTTCAATTTACAAGTCCTTAAGATCGAGAATTGCACGAACCTGGTGAACGGCCGAAAGGAGTGGTGTTTACATAGACTCACAGAGTTAGCAATCTATCATGATGGCAGTGATGAAGAGATCCAACATTGGGAGTTGCCTTCCTCTATTCAGAGACTTACCATAAAGAATCTGAAAACATTAAGCAGACAACTTCTCAAAAGCCTCACCTCCCTTTCTCAGCTGATCATCATAAATTGCCCTAATCTCCAATCAGTCTCCGAATCAGCACTGCCCTCCTCCCTCTCTCAGCTGGACATCTCCCATTGCGATAATCTCCAATCACTCTCCGAATCAGCACTTCCCTCCTCCCTCTCTCAGCTGAACATCTCCCATTGCCCTAATCTCCAATCACTCTCCGAATCAGCACTGCCCTCCTCCCTCTCTAAGCTCGAGATCTCCAATTG
The DNA here is from genome assembly GCA_022817965.1 of Solanum lycopersicoides. NCBI lineage: Eukaryota > Viridiplantae > Streptophyta > Magnoliopsida > Solanales > Solanaceae > Solanum > Solanum lycopersicoides. Next base: position 71,975,359 of record CM040628.1, read on the forward strand.
CCGTAATCTCCAATCACTCTCCGAATCAGCACTGCCCTCCTCCCTCTCTCAGCTGACCATCTCCCATTACCCTAATCTCCAATCACTCTCCGAATTAGCACTTCCCTCCTCCCTCTCTCAGCTGACCATCAAGGATTTCCCTGATCTCCAATCACTCTCTGAATCAATACTGCCCTCCTCTCTCTCTCATCTGATCATAAATGATTGCCCTAATCTCCAATCACTCTCCGAATTAGCACTGCCCTCCTCCCTCTCTCAGCTAGCCATCTATGCTTGCTCTAATCTCCAATCCCTTCCCATAAAAGGGATGCCCTCCTCCCTCTCTAAACTATCTATTTCCAACTGTCCATTGCTCAAACCACTACTAGAATTTGACAAGGGGAAATACTGGCCAAACATTGCTCAAATTCCCAATATATATATTGATGGAGAAGAACTGTAATAATTTAAACAGATGTAAGTTATTCTTTTCCCTCAGAAGCTTTTTGTTTTTGTTTACTTTCCTTTGCGTATTTGTTAATTCTTTTCCTTTTTGAAATCTTGTTGAGCAGTGTGGAATGTCTATTGCTCATAAATGTTGATTGGGAGAACCAGTGATGATTTAAACAAAGTGGAACCACTCCAATAGATGTAAGTTATTCTATTTCCTTAGTATCTTTTCATTTTTGGTTGATTCTTTTTCTTTATTAAATCTTTTTTTACCACTGTGTATCCTCTATTGCAACGAAATATATTTAGATCAGGATGAAATCTTCATATTTGCGTCGAGACATTGTAAAAGAAATCTAGCATAGGTAGGAATTTAGATAAGTTGCTCTGCTGTTGGTTGTTTAATATATGTCAGCAAGATTTTTATAGCAATTCATTTATTCTAGTAACAAATCTCACTCGTCATCTTAGTTGACTATTAAGACTCACTTTCCTTCTCTATTAACCTATTTTCTCTCTTAAATCTTGTAGACTGGAATATTTTTGCCATCATGAAAATTCTGCTCATATCTTCACCGTACAAGTTGATGGAGAATACATTTAATGATTAAAGCAAATGTGGCTCTCACAAATGTAAGTTTTCTTTCCGTTTTTGTTTACTTCCCTTTGCTTTCCCCTTTTTAAGATCTTGTTGAGCAGTATGGACTGTCTATTTCCACTATGAAGTCGAGAAATCATTTTCAGTTTGAGATATATTTAATTCAAGATAACCAAAATAAGAAAAAGGTGGGAACAATGTAAAACAAAATCTAGTATACATAGGAATTAAAATAATTTGCTCCACAAAATCTTGTTCTTTCCGTTTACAGTGAGTTTGGAGTTATGCACAAGTTCACTATTCAATTCAAAGTTTTAATAGAATTCAAAGGTGTACAACACACAAGATTTGTTTCCTATCCATCAAAAATATATAAAAGTTTGCCTCCCAATAAATTTAACACCTAAAAGAATCAGCACTATTCAGGTTTTTATTAATGATTATTGGATATCAACTATTCAAATTTTTTTCTTTGTCAGGATTCTGGTAACATTACAAGTAAGCTATTACCGCTCTTGCTCAGCTTGTAAACGCAAAGTTCTGCTGCAATGATAAAAAAGGTACATGAGAAAAAAGTTGCTTAATGTAACAAATAAGAGACATATTGTACATTATGGTAATAGATTATAAGTAAACATATTACTTTTTCATTATTAGGATATTGACAAGGCTCAACGATTATTTGGGAAGGGAAGTGAAAATTTTCGAAGGTCTCAAGTGGTATGTATTCTTAAGTTGGATTGTACACCAGGACTATGGATGAAATAGCTTGTATTATTGACTTTGGGTCCTACTATCGCACAACTTTAAACGTGTCACTTGGGTTTAAGGTCGCTTCTGTATATACCAGCAATTAATCAACATCTCTCTTGTGTTCTGTCGATGTGGTAATTGCCTAGGATGCTATAATGATGTTCGTTTCACTTTGGATACCTAGACAGAATGCAAAACACGACACAATTATTGGAACTTCTGTATTGAGAAATCGGAATTTCTGGACGCGAATGATTAGAGAAAACAGTAAATGCAATGTAAAATGTATAACAAACAGGGGAGACTTTGAGGAGTGAAATTTGTTTGCGTAATTTTTTAATGTTGTTATTACTACTGATTAAATGACGTATGTGTATTTCAGTTCATTCTAGTTCTTCTCATACACGGGTGGAGCTAGAGAGGAAGCTATGGGTTCTACAGAGACTGGTAACCATACAAAACAAGATAAACATTGTAATGAATGGTCTACGATTACAATTTTCACTTATCCTCTTCTTTGTCAGGATTTTGATAACAATACGTAAGGTGTTACAGCTCTTAGCTCAGTTGGTAAAAGGAAGATTTTGCTGCAATTCTCTGTTGAATAGACAGTAACTTCAATGTGGTCGTGACAGAAAAGTGTGAGTGATTAAGATAGGTTCGCAATTTTGTAATTGCCAACTGTAAACATTATGCTTATGGTTTGAACTGTTTATGATAATCACAGATAACAATAAGATGTTTTAGGGAATAAGTAAACTTCCAAAATGTAAGCGTAGTTTTTTCCAAAATGATAGCAAAAGCTTGACTCTCTTTTCGGTAATCATGTGATTTTCTAATTTCTTCTGTTGTTTTGCAGATATGAAGTCTCTGTGAGATTGGTAAGATATCATTTATAGTGTATGACAATGTGGCTCGGCAGGATTCGTTTGACATCCAAGACAGCGAAGAGCTTAATAGAGTGAAGGAAGAAAATGTCAATCTACAAGAAAAGCTGAACGATGCAGGTATACATTCTTAATTGATATTCCAGACACTACAAATTTGTTAAAATATAAAAAATCTCGTGTGAGCCATATATGATATATTGAATTTTAAACTTCTGCACTTGCAGTAATCACTTTCTTAGTCAAATAAAACCATAGTATTTCGTTACTTGTCCAGAGGAATCATTCATGTACAACTATATAGAGAGAGATGTGTGTGCTTTGGTTTGTAATTGCAATATGTGGATTGGCCAAGAGTTTTAAAAATTCTTTTTAATTGCTTTCAGGAAGGAGGTTGTGATTTCTAAGTCGTACAATTGTCCACTGTGCCTTCCTTGAGGTGAAGCATGACTTGCTGCGAATGAGACATCTAGCTCTAATGTACCCAAAGGTCGGAAGAGTACAAGACCATGGTTGTCTACGCTTCAACTCAGTTTCCCCAGTATTGTTGGTATGTAGCAAGAGTTAATGGGAAATGAAAAGAAGAGGAACTTGGAAAGTTGGGAAAACTTGAAAGAAAAATAGAAGAATTTAAATATAGAAACACTCCTATTAATTGTTAAAAGGGTCTGAAAGTGGGATCTTCCTCGCGCCGTCCTGGATTTCCTCTTGCCTATAAATACATTGATTCTTCACCCACGTAGCATATTTGGGTTGTAAGTTGTTGAAATTGAAGTTTTGAAAGCTTTGTCAAATTTGGGATTTTTTTCCAGAACGGGTAAAATTATGTCTAGTTTTGCTTTCACGCAATTCAACTAATGAATTCGATGTGATAATTGTCACATCCCACCGGCAGACAACAAGAAGGAAGGATGGAAATGCTTTTTTTTTTAAATCTTTGCGGGGATTTAACCCACTTTATTAACTGCTAGGCTACATTCTTAGGCGTAGACACTACAACAAAAATAACTTTTTGCGGCAATAAATAGACATATGAATAAAGAGTGCTAAAGTCTTTAACGGCATTAGTTAAGTGCCATTAGATCCAATATCGCTAAAGCCTTTAGGGACATATACAAAGAGTGTTAATTGCCACTAAAAGTATATATTTAGCAGCAATTGCTAATTAATTGCCGCTAAAGATCAATTTTGATGTAGTGAGAAGAGGTCAAATTAACTGTTTGATTCATTTCCTAGTTAGTAATATGTAAGGTGCCTTTATGAACTTCTTGTAAGAGTATAATCATCTCCGTCGTTATGAAAACTGATATACATATGCAAGTTGTCAATTAGCAATTACAGAAACTTACCACTACCTCATAGAAAGATAGTAAGATTGTTTTCGATGAATTTTTTAACTTAAATAAACATAGAAAAAATAATACTCTAAGGGTGTGTTTGGTATGAAGGAAAATGTTTTCCATGGAAAATGTTTTCCTAGAAAATGTTTTCCTGGAAAACAAGTAGACTTTGGACTTATTTTCTCATGTTTGGTTGGTGAGTAGAAAATATTTTCCGGAAATGATTTTTAGTGTTTGATTTATGAATGAAAAATATTTTTGAGAGACATCTTTTATTTTTACTAGATTAAAAAATAATTTATGAAATTGAAAATATTTTTTAAAATCAAAATTATTTTTTTTTTGGGTGGGGGGTAGTGGGTGGGGCGGGGGAAGGGGGAGGGGGTAGGAGTGAAAAAATAAAATTTAAAGTTGATAATATTTTTAAAAAGCAAAATTAATTTTTTGGGGGTTGGGGTTGGGGGGGCTGGCTGGGAGGGGGTAGGAGTTTAAAAATAAAAATTTAAAGTTTAAAATATTTTTTAAAAAGTAAAATTAATTTTTTTGGGGAGGGGGTGGGGTTGAGGGGGAGGGGGCGGTGGGGTCATCGGGTGGAAAAAATAAAACTTTGAAATTGAAAATATTTTTTTTAAAATTGATGTTTTTTCCCCCAAAAAATGTAATTTGAAATTGGAGGAGAGTTTTGGAAAATGTTTTCCTTAATTTTTGAAGGGAAGTCATTTTCCTTAATTTTGAGGAAAATGAGTTGATTTGGAAAACATTTTCCAAAACTTTTGTCCCAACCAAACATGGGAAAATTGAAAAACATTTTCCAGAAAATGTTTTCCTCATACCAAACACACTCTAAGAGAAAAAGGAAAATTGAACAGATTCCACTTCTTCACAATTAGGCCCCATTAAGCACTACAATGAGCTGTTGAAAAATGAATAAGTCCATAAAGAAAAAACTATGAATACAGATAAAGCAAAAGATACCTTCCTCTATTATTGCCTCAATTAAGGATGTGTAGTATGTATAGTTCTTTAAATCTTATAGTTTTAAACTTGTCGTCAAGTAAAATATAGGCAAATCATCAGGAAGTACATATTGGAACTCATTCACTACATGCACTGAGTCTATGGAATGAATGTCATGATCTAAATCATTAACACTCACAATATGACATAATAACCCTTGGACATCATTTTATTGGCCTTAAGATTCGAAATCAATAGAATAGGAAAAGAAAAGTAAGACCCCCTAGGGGTTTGATGATGACAATCTAACCTAATAAAAATATTAGTCTATTCTGCTTTCACAACTCAAATACGTGACCTATAAGTCACATGAACACAAATTACCCTCGTTGCTCCAAGGCTCCCCTACACAATGGATCAATAGATTTAATTTCTGACCATATTGTTTAGGTTTCAACTCTAAAGAGATCTAATGCAAGAAATTATATACCAACAATCAACATTTCTCTTGTGTTTTGCCTGTGTGCATGTTACAATGATGTTTTTTGGTCTGGATATGTCTTGGCTTATGGAAAGCAAAAGACAACATAACTATTAATTCTCATACATAATACATCTGCAGAGATATTTCGATGTTTGGTGAACATATTGCTATCCAATCACTTTCCGAATCAGCACTGCCCTCCTCCCTCTCCAAGCTGACCATCTCTTATGGCCGTAATCTCCAATCACTTTCCGAATCAGCATTGCCCTCCTCCCTCTCTAAGCTGATCATCATGGATTGCCCTAATCTCCAATCACTTCCAGTAAAAGATATGCCCTCTTCTCTCTCTCTAAACTATCTATTACCAATTTCCCATTGCTCACACCACTACTAGAATTTGACAAAGGGAAATACTGGCAAAATATTGCTCAAATTCCCATCTTAGACATCAATGGTGAATGCCTGTGAGGATTAAGACGGATGGCTCTCCAACTGATGTAAGTTATTCTTTTCCCTCAGAAGCTTGTTATTTTTGTTCACTTTACTTTTCTTTTTTGCTAATTTATTTTATATCTTGTCGAGCAGTGTGGAATGTCTTTTGCTCAATCCACACCGAAAATTGCTCATACTTGCACGAATAAATGTTAATTGGGAGAATCTGTAATGATTATCACGGAGTGGTGCTCCGATAGATGTAAGTTAATCTACTTCCTTTTTTAAGAACTTGTTGAGCTATGAATCATCGTCACTTCATAGAGAATCTAAATTCTAAAAAAGATGATCATGTATAACGATCAGAAGTATTAGGAAATAAGTAAACTTCCATTGCTAGAATTAGATTTTTTTTATAGAGTTGCAGCTAATTGGATTGGTTTCTCATTGCTTATTGGCAATGGCCCCATCACCACATATGTTTGTTGGGATATAACAGAACAGTATGAATGTTGTACCTAACATTTTTTTTTTTCTGTTTCTTGTATCTTTGTACTTCTCCCTGAATCCTTAGTAAGAAGTAGAGGATATGGGAATTGATGTCATTCATACTTGGGAACAATTGAAATTAATTATGAGGGAAAAGTATATCATCGAGCGGTACAGGTTGTTCAAAATATGATGTCGTCTTACTTGTTACTCTTTCTTGCAATTTCCTGTCCGGATAATTACTTGGTCAATTGTGTTTTTCGATCTTATCTTCGTTGTTCTTAGACTTCAGTCAACAAAAATCATGAATTGTCAGAAAAATACAATCGATTCGCATCAGAGATGAATCTAAGGCTAAACGAATAGAAGTATCATGATGTATTATGACTATGATAGAGGGTGAACAATTGATATGAATTGACAGCTTCACTCCCTTCACATTGCTTTGTTCTTCTAGCTTCTTTAGCATAAAAAATTGCTTGTGAGGTTTTATGATATATTGAATTTGACACTTTTTCACTTGGCAGAAACTTTAGAAATCACTATCTATAAATATAGATTTTGATATGTAATTGTAACACGGGGACTGACTTAGAGTTTTCTTTTTAATTGCTTTCAGTACGGAGGTTGTGACTTCCAAATCGTGCAGCCATCTACAATGGCTTCCTTGCGATGAAGCATGACCTGCTGCAAATGAAACATACAGCTCTAATGGAACCCAAAGGTACATGAGAAAAAATTGTTTTAAGTAACACACAAGAGAGATATTGACATTATCGTCATAGGTTATAAGGAAAAATATTACTTTTTCATTGTTAGCCGTGGCGGATCTAGGATTTTAAGGTTGTAACATATTATTTTAATTTAGTTGTAAAAACTTTATTTATTAATATGAAGATTCGAATTGTTTATTTAAAAATTTTAAATTGTTTTTGATAAAGTAAATAGATGTTTTTTCTTTATTTTTAATTTAAATTTTGATCTTTTTTCCTTACAAAATTTACATAAATTATATATATATAATACTTCATTGTCTCATGTTAAACTTATCAATAGGTCACTAATTACATCATTGTGTTCTTTAAGTAATAGCATAAGTTATATGATATCAGTGTCAGCTTCATTCTCGTTTGAATTCCTTGTGGTCTGAGCATGACGGGGTATTAGAGTGCGTTAGAATATTACCTTGATGTGGAAAATGAAGTGTTAGTTTAATTTGCTTATATAGACTTGAACATTCTTCATCTCGTAAACTAGTTAGAGTCCCTGAGACTACATTGTGAATATTACTATGTTAGAAAGAATTAATCTTTATTTATAGAGTCATACTTAGAACTCTAAAACACATACGACTTTAAAATGAGGTACAAGGGTCTAAGACTAGTTGCTTTATACTACATTGGATGGTTAGTACTACCCATTATATTGTATTGTATAGTTAGTTTAAATACAATATTTTTCTATTGTTCTATAAATTTTATTGTATCATATCGTTTAAATGCATCGTTAGGTAACGATGAAAAAGACTCATTTTATGTAACGACCGATTTGGTGTGATAGTATCGTTACCTTAATATTTCATTCTCATTTTCTCATTATTCATTATTTGATAATCATATTTCATCTTTTATCCTAATATTTCTTAGGAGTTCTACCTCGCACCTACTTTTCTTGTAGGTGTATCATTCAAATTATGGATGTGTGACATTATATAACGACGGATAAAAATATAATCTATCTAAACGTTGTATTCATGATTAAAATAATATAGTATATTACAATACAACACAATATAATACGATACATTATGAAATAATGTGTAACAACCATCCAAACAAAGCAAGTGTACATTAACAATTAATATATCTCCTTTATTTTGCTGATGTGGTGTGGTATTTTTCTAAGATTTTGTATATGTATTTCAGTTCATATTGCTTAAAATTTATTTAATTTAGTTTTTGTTTCTCTTTCTTTATATTATATTTTCTTTTAATGGAAATTTCACCATACATGGATAAAGTTAGAGAAAGCTATGAATTCGATATAATTTAATAGCTTTGTCAAAATAATGTTTTTGTGTTTAAAAATTATTTTACATTATATTAAATAAAAAAAGAGAAAATTTCAGAAATAACAAAGATAACATACATAATAAGATTATATAGCTATAATTTCAATAATTGTATCTCATGGTTATAGTTTTATTTGCTATGGAGGCCGCGGTTTATATATCTCACTTGCAAATACACAAATAGAGGCTGCAATTTGCATATTTCGAACAATTAAATATCAATCGCGTGAGACAAATAAATAATTTCTTAATACACGTCAGCTTACTCTAAGCCAGAGAACAATTGATGATGTCAGCATCTACACCGGCCATTAAGAGAAAAAATAGGATGTGGGGCCACCCTCATATTTTCCACATCATTAGTCAAGATGACGTCATTAATTATTTAATTCTACACCATATAATTCAACGTGATTTTCCTATTTTCCCTACTAAATAAATATTAAAAAGTCAATATTAGCCCCAAAACCCATACATTTTTACCGGCCTACCCTATAAGTTCGAAATTCTCTAAACTGATAATTTTAAGGGAAATATTTTGTAACGTTGGCATCAAATCACGTTAATTTATTATAATTAAGTAATTTTATGTGGTTAAAATGCATTCAATTTAAACTCAAAACATCGAAAATAAATTAAAGTTTTTTATTTATCTTTTTTTTTCAAAGAGCTCCTTTTATTGTTTCATTAATGACTCGAATTCATATTTTTAGTGTTGTACATAATATTTACCATCTGGAAGTACCTTTAACTTTTAACTAAGTTTGTAAAATTTTACCGCACAAGAAAATTAAATATTTCATATTTGAATACACAACCAAAATCAAAAGATTTGACTTTACAAATTCAATTGTCTCGTAAACTAAAAAAACGAGTAGAATTTAAGTAGTTATAATTCCTCATGAATAAATTATAAACAGAGTTTAATATTTTTCATAAATAATATATTTTATTATAATAACAATATATTCAATATAATTCTACGTAATATTATATGCGTAGACCTTACCTAGAAAGACAGCAAGGTGACGACACAATTCATCATTGCTTAGAAAAACTCACCTAATTAACATTTAAAAATTATTATAGTTAACTAATTAATTGTCCACTCATCTGTTCCAATTGACTTGGAAATATTCCTAGCAAGTTCTTACGTATAAATAATTAAAATAATTAAATATTGATAAAAAGAAAATGGCAAGTGGTGTATGTGTCCAAACACAATGTAACTTACGCAATATGTTTCTTTGTGATGCAACAATATTGCCTCCTCCCTTGATTTTTATCAAAAAAAATAATATATTTATATAAAAATTTATCGCGTAAAAATATTCGTACACTCAAATTGCTTATAAAAAATATATATATTTTTTGCAATAAAAAGTGAATATTATCATACAATCAAACCAACTGAACAAACTTTATAATCTACGAGCATCTAGTGAACTGAATTCTCTTCTAGGAAGATTATTCAGTTTCGATCTAGACCTCCATCACACTTACTAAAACAATACAAAACAACAAACAAAATCTATATTAATTACAAATTCTCTGTAACAAAACTTGACACCTTCTTGCTTTTCGTGATCCTGTGACTATGCTCACCCTTTCTCTGATTTATAATTATAATATAAATTAAAATTAATATGTAGGTTGAATTTAATTAATAACGAGATGTAAAAGATATTCATATTAGTATTATATTTCGTTCTAAAGTTATTTATGAGTAAATTTTTTTAACCTTGATTACAAATAAGACAAATCATATATTATAACTTAATATAATTGGATGGCGTAAAAGTCTTTATATAGTTAGTAAATATTAGTTAAATTCTAATTTATTTTTTCATATTAAATTAGAAGAGAAAAAAGGAAAATACGATGGTAGAGAACTCGCCATGTAAGCTAGGCTTCCTTTTCAACTTAGCAATAAAGACATGATAAAAAATTTATAAATTAGATAATATATATATATATATTAAGAATGTAGGAACAAAAATAATTTTAATTTTTAAATTTAATAATAACATAGCGAGTATAATTTCGCAAAATAAAATCTAGGAAAGGTAATATGTATAAAGTTAAAAAGATCGTTTTTAATAAACTCCTGATTTATAACGAGACACTCATAAAATTAAGACCTTATGTTTAACTCTAATAGGTTAAATTCACAAACACAAAATTTATATTATCAGTGTATATAACTAAAAAATCATTTATATATAAAATTATTTTCCCTAAAAAATATAAATAAGTAAATTAAATTCTCTATATATACTCTCACTTTGTTCAGAGTCATATAAACTGTGTGTTCATCATGCAAGGCGTCCGCCATTACTCGCCGTTAACTGACGGCGGCGGAGTAACGCTAGAACTCACCACAACCACCAATTCGCCGTTAGCAATCGATGTGACGGAATCGACGGAGATGAGAATCCGGCGACTGATCTCCGAGAATCCCGTCGTGATTTTCACTCGATCCGGCTGTTGCATGTGCCACGTCATGAAACGGCTGTTATTATCCGCCGTTAACGTTCACCCAACCGTTATTCAATTGGAAGAAGAAGAGATCGCCGCCCTCCCTGCCGGCGCCGGAGACGCCGCGGAGGACGGCGGTGAGATGCCGGCGATGTACATCGGAGGGACACGTGTCGGTGGATTCGAAAGCCTCGTGGCACTTCACCTTAGTGGTGGCCTTGTTCCTAAGCTTGTGGAAGTTGGTGCTATTACTGAAGTGGTATTGTAAAGAATTTTAATTATGTTTCTATATTTGTAATTATGTATTTTAATCGAAATTAAAAAATAATAATTTTAGTATATTAGTATTAATTAAGTTTTAAGGTATTGTTTAGTCTTTATAATTGTGCTTTTACAGGCTGTAATCTCTGTATTTTATTCCAAATGGCCAAAAAGTTAAAGAAAAAAAAAGTGTTTTTTTTTTATAAATAATTTTGTTGGGAATTTGGAGTTTCTTGTTTTTTTTTCCTATTATATATTGGAATGTGAAATGACTTTGCTGAACTAAAATATTAACCACAATACTAATATATTCAGTGTAACTTCGTAGGTTAAGTTGAAAAAAAATAGTGCGTAACTGTGTAAACAATCTTATTCTTACCTTGTGAAACAAAGGTAGAAAATTGTTTAATGATAAAATAAATAATTTCACCTTTCCAGTTTTATGTGCTTCAGTTATCGCACTAATTTATTGTTGTTATATTCATAATTCGTAGGCTATATACTACTTTTTGTAGTGATTTATTTCATAATTATTTTTGTTCTCATTTTTATATGTATTTCATTTTTCAATTTGCATCTGCAACGTTCTATTTGAGTTATGAGTTTATCAGAAACAATCTCTTAATCTTAATGAGATATATGAGACTCTCTATGAGAGTTCATTCAAAATAATTTTTATGTACATTTTATAATTTTCAGACCTCACTTGTAGAATTTTAGTTATCGTTAATGTTGTAATCACAATATAGTCTTTTTATTTGATTCCAAATGGAAAAGAAAATAAAGAAAAAAGAAAAGAAGGGGGTGCTTTTTTTTTTTTTTTTTTGGTATGATACTGGAATTATTATTTTCTTTATTGGAATATGAAAATGACTTAATGGGGCAGCTCTATATAATACTATTTCTAGTCAATTCTTAATTTGCTTTGAATATCCCCCACTATTTTGGAGTATATTCTTTAATTTGTTTTTTTAAGTTAAAAAATTAGGGACGTAACCCAATTTCAATGTATCAATTTTTCCCTTAGTATTCAGAAGTTTGGACAAATAATAAAGTTATTTATATTACCCTCTTAAAGCATGATCCTTATTTCACCCGTTACAAATGCGAAATGATTTATTTTTCTAATATAAATTTTTATTTTTATTATTTTCATATTTATTGTCATAAAATAGGTATCCCTCCATTATTGCATAAGGTGGTCAAAAAGCATGATATCAATTATTCTTTTCCTTAGTGATTTATTCCATTTTTGTGTGGCACTTGTTATGTCTTTTTGGTAAATTTAATATTACATTAAGACGGAGCTATAATAAGCTAGAGATTTAATCGAATTTAATAACTTTCGTCAACAAATTCTATATGTGTTATAAAATTCACTTAATAAACAAATTATATTATCAAATCTCAAACTCACAAATAAACTGACATGTATTAGAATTCAGAACTTATAAATTTAAAATTTAAATTCGTTTTAGATAATTTTCACATGATATTTTATAATAATTTATGTACAATACAATATTCATTTTCTGTCAATTTAGTCTGTGATCACACACATGTATGTGTTTGTATATTCTCATAAACAAACAAACAAATCAGAATTTTTTTTAATGAGTTTTTGTACAAATTTACCAAGAAACAAAAGGGTATATAATGTACTTCATATAATACATGAAACATATTATGATTTATGACAAGAGTTTATATTATTGTCTTCTATTTTGAAAACTTGTACCGATAATAAAGTGTAAGAGAATATTTAGATTTTATTTCAAGCTTGGTTAAAGTTTTTTTGATATCATATTAGCGTGAAATAATCATTGCAAATTTAGTATTTTCGAGATAAAACATCAAAATAACAAATATGTTTTTCTCACTCCTCCCTCAAAATCTTCAAAAATGTCAGTCAAAATTATTGAAAAAAAATAATTTTAAATTATCTAGCGTAAAATCAAACACATTTTAAAATTATATACCTTGTATATATTATTTGTAACGTATCAAACATCTTTTAATAAAAAGCATATTCACTAAATAATTTCACTATTAATTATTTAATTTTCTTATTATAATTTCAATATAACTTGTTCATTGATCAAAACAATCCCTTAAAAGTTAAATTGCAAGATATTATGTAAAAACGGGTGCAAATAATATTTTCTCTCTCTAGAGGTTACACAAAATTGAATAATTTAGAGAGTCAAAATCATAGTAATGGGTTGTTTTTTTATTTTAAATAGTTAAAATTCTTTACGTAGCGAGTTCATTTGTCTGAATATCTTTTGGCTATAATATAACATATGATGTATTATGTAACAATTATATGAAAGTTGGACTCAACGAAAATCAGATGATATTTTAGAGAGGACTAATTGCATACAAAATAGATAATCTTTTAACTTTGGTGTAAATTTTATTCAAACGCCAACAATAATCACTACCAAATACTGAATAAATTTAATTGCAAAATTTAAAATTTTATAGTAAAATATAACTCCTAATTCCAACAACCAAACCAAATGGCCCCTAAATATCAATGAAATGAAAAGCTAAAACTAAAACCAAAATTTTAAAAAAGGAAGATGGGACATAAGAGGCCCCTATGTGAGGAAGAAATTATAAAACCAATAAGAGATTAGTGATGATGAAAAGAACAAAGTCACTATAAATACTTTAATGATCATTTCCACAAGTTTATATATTAGCCCTCTAATATTTTTTTGCTAATAAAAATGAAATGATTTTTGACTAACCCTAAAAATGGAAATTCTACGTGGCGCGATTTCATTGGTCAATTTTGTAAGATTCCCATTTTAAAAGAATCTTTTAAACTTGTCCAAAAAGAATCTACAATTGAATCCTTACAAGATAAAATAAAATTGACACAAAGTCCCCACATTCCTTCACTCAATCATTCAAAGTGAATAGTCTAAGGCATGATTATAATGAATATTAGAAAACTAAAGTGTGTTTGCTTTTTCAAGAAAAGACATTAGAGTAGATGTTAACCATATGTTTATTTACCCCACCACATTTTTTCCTTAATGGCTAGGTTTGCTTCTAAGTCTAAAGTTACCCTATAGGCTATATAAGATAATAAGATATATTTGTTTACTCCTTTTAACTCAATTTAAATACATACACATGTATCCATAATCTTTTTAAATTATTTATATATGTACGATCGAGTTGAGGTAAAATTAGATAAAATTGCGGTGTTGAAGTACAAATAAGTTAGACATTTAGGTTTGGTGTTTCAGAAAAAAAAAACGTATTATATAATGTGATATAGAACTAAATAAGAAAATTGACATGAAAACGTGCTATTAATTAGTATATGTGACAAAAAGATATCCTTGTTTTATAAAATAACGATGTAATAATATTATATGAGCGTTGATACTAGCTTATAAAATTTAACATATTCACAATATAAGCGTCGCGAAAATACCGATGAATTTATAATAATATAAGATTAAAGAGCAAAGTGCAAGTAATAAGAAGAGTGCATATACACTACCTAGTGGAACTAATGGCTTTCCATGGAAGTTAGATTAAGGTGGTTTATAATGATGTTGACATGGCCTTATTATATTTACCATTACATTTGATAATTGAATTTAACTTATATATATTGATGAGGAATGCGTAGGCCTTCGATGATTCGATGATTTAAATTTTTTTGTGAACGGTTTGATTAAGTTTGTTCTATCCTTAATTAGAAGTGTTCCTCAGTAAGGCCTATACGCTCTACCTTTTTCAAACTCCATTTGTGAAATTATATTGGATGTGTTGTTGTTGAACGAAAATCATGTTGGGAATGAAAACAATTTCTGTTTTGAAGTGTCGTCCTCAGAAATAGGCCATGGAATATACGAGTTCAAATTTAGCTAGGCCTTATAAATGCAAATATCGGATACCAATCGAGAAATAAAAAGTTTTTTTTTAATTTCTTGCTAGGTTTTAAACTTATCATATGTTGTTTGATACTATCATCCCTAACTTGACAATAAAATGTGGAATTTGGATCTAAAACAGTAGACCCAAATGAAATAAAGATCATTTAGTTTATTTTTTGGGCCTATCTTGTCCAATACTCATTAGTTTGGAGAAAATAGTTGCTTTGAAGTTTAACTATTTAAAATTTAGCAAATTTTAAACAGTATTTATATTTTAGCCATTCTTGAATCGAACTTCGAAACTTTAAACAGTTAAATATCAAATGATCGTTAAAACTTAACGGAATGTTTGCGTCAATTGCAACCTATTTTTTCTATAGTGTTTTTTTTTTACTATAGTTTTTATTTTTAAATTTGTCAAATTTGCTGTTGAAACGTTTTTTAAGTCGAAAAGTCTATCAAAAATAATTTTTTACATAACATAAATAGGGCTAAACTCTAGGTATACCGCCCTATGAACATCTCAAAAATTAGACTTTAGTTTATATTTTTCAGGGTAATTTACAATTATATATAATAGACAATTTAATTGGAGCTAAAATAGATTAGAGATCAAATATTGATTGAATAAAAATAAAAAAGGAAACATGAAATGATCTATAGACAAAACATTGCTCAATAACTACCTGTTAATTATTTAATTATTAAATATAATTATCTACTCGATTCAATATTTAATAAGCGATCTTAGCTATCACATAAATTAAAGAAAAAATCCGACCTTAAAATTTATAAATAATAGAATTACGTCCATAAAAGTATTTACTGAACTACGCCATTTTGCAATTAATACAACATGTTTCTTTTACAAATATGAAAATTATTCATTTTTAAAAAAGTTAAAAGTCAGCATTTTTGACCTGAGATATTTTCCATTTTATTTATTTCGTAGTAATATTAATTGCCCAAATATATTTATATCCATTTGATTGAAAATAATAATAATAAAAAAACAGAAAAAAAAAATCCATCTTTGCTCTTCTATTTTCCCCTTCTCGATTTTCGATCATCACAGAAAATTTCTGAAGAAAATCCTCAAAGAAGCTGAGAAACATCAATAATCTTGCTAGAGAAGAAAAGGGGTTGAAGAAAAATTCGATCTTTTGTAGGAGATGGCTCTAATGCGCCTTCTAACTCAGGTCACTTCTTGAATTTTCTTATTTTATAGTTGATTTTGTTTTTTATTGTCTCTATTTGTTTAGAGGGATTTTGTGTTTCTGTTTGTTTTTATTCGGGTTATTGTTGGTCACCGAGATGTAGTGTAAAATGGATTTCAATTGAGTGAAATGGTTATGAATGATTCATATAATTGATTCGAACTTGTTTGGGATTAATATGTAATAGGTTGATGGTTTGAGTTTGAGATTGAGGTTGAGATTTCACTATATTAGGTTAGAAAAGCCCTAATTTTGTAGTTTTATGGGTTTTTGTTTCCAAGATTGTTTTTTTTCCATATTTATTTGGTAATTAGAGGTAGAATAAAATGGATTCCAATAGAGTGGAATGGTTCTCAATGATTTGTATAATTGACTCGAACTTGTTTGGGATTAAGATGTAATCGATTAGTGGTTTGAGTTTGAGATTTTACTATATTAGGTTAGAGAAGCCCTAATTTTTGTAGTTTTATGGGTTTCTATCTCCAATTTTGGATTTTGTTTTGGTTTATTGTTGTTGATTGGAGGTAGGATAAAATGGAGGCCAGTAGAGTGGAATGGTTACGAATGATTTATATAATTGAGTCGAACTTGTTTAGGATTAAGACGTGATTTGATTGATGGTTTCAGATTGAAATTTCACTCTATTATGTTAGAAAAGCCTATTTTTTGTAGTTTTATGGAATTCTATTTCAAAGATTGGATTTTTTTGATAGTCGTTGTGTTTGGTCCAGCTGCTCAAACCTCGACTAATTCCACGGATACCTTCTATCTAGTATTTCCCTCCTGCATAGCTACCGAGCAACCTTGTCCATCAAGGCTAACGAAGATGAGAATAAACCACCTAGTGTTTTTGTCTCCAATGGGATTTAAACATGAAACCTTATGGTTCTCAACCTACTTCATTGACCACTAGCCACACCGTTGGGTGCAAGATTGGATCGTTTCTTCTTTTTGATTAATTTATCGGAGATTTCAGAGTAATTGGCTCGTTCATAACTTGTGGTTTCTATTTTTCGTTTATTAGGGTTATTTTAGTGTTATGCTACTGTCTTCCAAGTATGCTGTTTTCCTGTGGTGGTAGCTTTATTTCTTTTTGCTTGCTATAGTATTGTTCATGAAACTGAAATTTTTCTTATCTTTTTATTGTTAATTATTTAATGCCTAGTCTCATTTAGCTTATGGGTGCAATACCAGCTAGTTAGGATAAAGGCTTAGTTGTTCCTGCCAACTCTCAAATTTGATTTGGTGTTTTTCATTTATCTTTTTACTCTGGTTAGAGTCTTATAAGTTGTGCAGTGATAAGTATGAGATATAGAGAACCTCTTATTTTAGTGAATTGCTAATTTGACTTAAAAGTCGTATTATTTAATTGGAATGAAATGGACTTAAATAGAGCAAAATGGATAAAGATGATTCATCTAAGAAACTCCATCTAATTTTGAATCGAGGTATAGTTGATTCATTGAATCTTATCTAGCTCATATGGATGTGTGGTACCATTTTTTTTTGTTCTAATGAGAAATACTAGTGTTCTGGTGACAAAAGATTTATCTTTTCAGCTGCCCTTTTTAGATCGGTGGCATGTAATTTGGCAGTTTTCTGCGTTTGAAGATGCATGTTTTAGAGAAAAAGCTCAAAATAATCCTTTATCTTTGGCTTTAGACTCAGTCATCCCTCTTCTTTTACATGGAGCAACCTTCAAGTTTAAAATACTGGTGCTCTTCTAGTGTCCTCTCTAACTCTGTTAGTTTCTTAACGTTTGAACTCAGATCCTATGCACGTGGGATACATGTGAGAAATATTCCCTGAAACCACCCGTCTCATGCATTTGCGGTGTATTTGGACAGAGAGATGTTTTGATGGGTTATCAACTCCTATTCTATCCTCAAAGCTAGATGTCTTTTTTGGTTATATAGTTGGCTAAATTTAACCTTTATCAACTGTACTGTAAATCTTTGGACTTTGTCAGCCTTTTAGTTTAAACCTAGCTTTTTGTTTAGTTTATAGCTGACTTTCGTCCTCTGAGTTCACTCTTTTGTACAATCTGCATCTTCTTGATGTGTTCAATGAAATCATCTTACTTCTTAAAAAAAAAATCCCAGACCCGTCTCTTATTTCTGAGGCAAGAATTAATGATTCACTACACTCATCCCAGAATTTCGATGGTCATATAATGTTACATACCTACTTTTTAAAATGTTGACTATATTTATCTCAGTTTACTGCTCTCAAAAATACTATGTATGTAATCTGTAGGGTTTTATGTAAGCAAACACAAAAATATGTAAGCTCATCCATGTTCTATGATAGCTCTTTTCTTGTTTCTCTTTTCTCATGTGTGTAATGTTCTACAGGTTGAAAGGCAACAATCTCAACTGAGGCAGAATAGCTCTTTGTTCAATCGAACATATCTTTCCTCTGGACGGATCTTAGGAAGTGAAGGTATGCTCTGAGATTTTGGCACTGATGGAGGAGAGTTACTTTATTTTTGTGGTCTCCATTGATATCATATCATATGGTTGATAATATGGAACTTCTTTTCCAGGGCATTTATGCTTAACTTTCCGCGTGATATTTGTTATCCTCTAAAAAGCTCACCTGTTGTGTTCTCTAAACTGAACAATGGTCATGCCTTAAATTTTATGAAATATACTAATGACCGTACTGGCTGATAATGCAGTCACCCCTTCACCCCCCACCCCCCACCCCCGCAAAGAAGGATTGGTTACAAAGTGTTTATGCACTAATCGTTATAGGCTCATGCTGGTTAATTTCGTTTAAAGCTACTAATAATGGATGAAAGAAATTAAAAACATTAGAGTAAAAGGAGAAAAACGGAAGACCTTTTTTTATTAGTAGCTTTAAATTTAAATCCTTGTTTGTAGTGGATTCAAAATGAAGGTGCAAAAAATAAAATACATTACAGGCGAGCTAATTTATATTCACTATCAATTATTTACCAGTACGCTATCTAGAAGACAAGGTTCAGTAAGTTGAAGAGTGAGTTAGGAGTGTGACATGAATCATGATGAATGTACCAAAGGAAGTGGAAGAAAAATTATCTAGATGTTGAAATAAAATTATCAAGTCAACCTCTCTGACCTGCTTTTATTTAAAAAAAGATTTTGTTAGACTTGCACATCTGTAGAAACAATTGAACATTCAATATTTTCTTGTAAATTATCTCCATTTCTGCATACCTCTGTATGCAGTCTGCCGCTAACAAAAACTGCTTTGTATTTAAATGACAGACATGTTATCGATATGGATTAAATTTTGCTTATAGATGGTTTCATACTGTTGATGTCCCCCCTGCACTTTATTGTTTTACAAGAGAAAGTTAGAAATCGATTTACCATTTTCTGTAAATGAACTAGTAACCTCTCGAGTCAAACACAATTCTTTTTCAGTAATATGCTTCATGGAAGTGAGCTAGCAAACCTGAGCTCACTGCAGTTCTTTTTCAGTAGTATGCTTCCAATTCTTATCACTTTTTGCTATTGGTGTAATTCAGAGTATATAGATGACCCTGTGGCTATTGTAGACATTCTAGTGTCCTTATAAAGATGAAGGAGGATCTAGGGATAGTTTTCTTTTTTCTTCTTTTCTTTTCTTTATCTTTTGTTTATGCCAGACACACAATTGTGGAGGAAGGATATCGTGTCAATTTTTGGATACCAGCTTTGAGCTGATGGTTGATATTCAAATGTTACCTTTATCAAAAAATAAAATAAACTAACATTTCAGCTTATAAGTTGGTGAATCCAAATCATTTAAGCAATTTATGTTCAGTAGCAAACTTGGTGGAACTGAGCTAGCAAACCTCCTAAGTTAAGTGCATTCCTTTTGGCATATGCTTCCGTGTCTTGTGAACCTTAAACACAAATGGGTTAAATATCAGCTCATATGTAAGTGAGTACATTACCAAAAAAAAAAGGTTAGTGAATGCCTCTCAGAAGCGTATTTCTTTAAAATGAGCTAGCAAACCTCCAAGTTTAGTGCAATCCTTGTTGGTCATACTTCCGAGTCTTATGAACCTTAAAACTCTAGTGTGCTAACATATCAGCTTATAAGTTAATGAATCCATCTTATTCGGCAGAAATACTGTCGATGCAGTATTTGTATATGAAGCTACGATTCGTAACTTCAAATTCAGAGGCAACTTCTGCGAGCTTCTGATAGATCCCATTTTCCATCACCAATCTGAATCTTGAGGTTGACCCTTATGTTCTTTTTCTAATCTGTCCCTCTTTTACGTGCAGTTCATGGAGTTGCAAATACCAAGCAAAGGTTTCAGTCTAGTTATGTGGGAAGTCTAGCCCGCAGAGTACGTGAAAGAGAGGAAACTAGTAATGCTGCATTTCATAGAAGTGATCCAGAGGCAGTCATAAGGTCGTTTGAAAGCCAACCTTCATTGCATTCCAGTCCAGCGGCAGTGTCGGAGTATGTTAAAGCACTGGTAAAGGCTGACAGACTTGATGAAAGTGAGCTTCTCCGAACTTTGCAGAGAGGTAGTAATAATCAGATGTCTCTCATTACCTTGTATTATTTGAGAATGGATTACTCTAAATATTGAACGTTTAACATTAATGCTTGCTTATGAAGGTTTATTCCTTTAATTAGTCTATCATGGATACCAATGACGCTGACAAGAGCTCTTTTCAGGGATTGCTGGTTCTGCTAGGTCTCATATGGAGGAAGAGAATATAGGAGCTCTGTCAGCTCTTAGAAATGTTGGGAAATCAACAAAGGATGGTGTTCTTGGTACCCGTAATACTCCTATACATATGGTGGCCGTGGAAGGAGGTAACTTCAAAGAACAGTTGTGGCGTACATTCCGGTCTCTGGCTGTGGCCTTTCTCTTGATTTCTGGAGTTGGTGCTCTCATTGAAGATAGAGGAATCAGCAAAGGTATAAGAGGTCTGCAATTTTTGTTTGGCTTTTGAAGCTCTATTCAGAAGCATTCTACTATTGTCTTTTTCTTAATCCATTTTCTGCATCAGGACTTGGTCTAAATGAGGAAGTGCAACCAACCATGGAAACCAATACAAGATTTTCTGATGTGAAAGGTGTTGATGAAGCAAAATCTGAGCTGGAAGAAATTGTTCACTATCTCCGAGATCCTAAGGTGAGTTAATCTGGGATGTTTTTTTGTAATCACAAGCAATTCAGTGACTTCATCTGCGGTATAGAAGTCCTATATTTGATATTTGAGTCGCTAATCCAGGTAAGTAAACAAAAATAACACAGTGATGAATTTTGTTATTTGGTGTTCCACACATTATTATACTAGAAATGCATCAGTCTTTTACGACAGTGTTTTCAGCAGCTCTCTTTAAACACCCATCTGAAAAGATGCCAAGGATAGAAATGTGGGGAGAACACATTTTATCATTTGTTAGGAATATAAGGTTCTTCCCTTGGGTTCTCATAATTAGGTCCTGATCATTCAATAGATTCAGTTGTTGAACTCCGATTTGGTTAAGTGCCATAATTTTGGGTTATGCTACTATGGTTCCTAAACATAGATGTAAAGCCTGAACCGTGATAGTCAAATCAGGTGAGGATCACTTATCTACAGGATCATTTTGTGAATAGTGGATTATATATGTGATTGAAAACACTGGGAAAGTCAAGCTAGAATATTATTTTAACACGATCCTTAATCAAGCTGGTAACTCAACTGACAAGCCGTAAATGAAGTGTAGTGAAAGATGAAAAGCTTTTGAAATATATAAACTACCATGTTCAAGATTTTTACGATCATCAGCAACATGTCAACAGAAATTTTATGGAACTTGATAAAATCTAGAATCATGTAATAGTATGTAGTCACAGGCTCACAGCTAACAATGTGGTCATATGATACACATATTATCGGTATAGCCTTGATTCAAATATATCACAGGGCACATATCATATATGGTAAGATTCTGCAACTTCATTTCAGCACCAAATCTATTATTTGATCTGCAAAGATTTGCTTTAACTTGCTCCACGAAATGAGTGTAATAAGCCTTTCCAGTTCTATCTAACTGATCAAGAGTGGTGATGCTTCTAATTGGTGGTGCATACTCAGTGGTGTTAGGTTTTCAGTTTGAACAGGGTTGGTGGGTGGGTGGGGTGGTGGTGGTGGTGTTGTTTGCAACTGTAAAAGCGTGCTGTTGCTTAGTGTTCCTTATCTATGATTGTGGAGGCAACTTAGAGAACAACCATGTTGTTGGTAGTACTATGAAAAGAGAAGGAAACTAATGAAGGAAGAACAAGAATGAAGCATAAAAAAGGTCATACGGGCTAAAGTTGTTTGTATGATTGTAGCTTTGTGCGTTACAGCTTTTATTAAGAATGAATTAAAAAAACTTAGAATAAAAGAATATAAAAAACATGGTGTCTACTTATAAGTTTAACCCAGTATGGACTTCCATGAGCTGAGCTACACAGGAGCTTAAATGAAAGTCATTAACTGTGAATAAATTGTTTAATTCTGTATTTTCATTGACTTCTTATAACAATTCTGTTTAAAACCAAACCCAAAAAAAATCGTGGATATTGAGGTTGCGACCTCCCTAAGCTTGAAGTAGCTACACCATTATTAATACATTCTAGTGGAATCAGCTGTTTTTTTCAATCTTGATCAACCGATAGATACCCTTTGGAAGTAAAAGAGGAGAAAAGGTACAAACCAGAAGGTTTTTGGTGTCTGTTTGTGCTTTTGCTTACTTTTCTCGTGTTAAACCAAATCTTTTTAACTGTTGCCTATAGTTTCCGCTTCAGTCAAAGATACTTATCTTGGACAGTCAAGTATGTAATGTATGACACACTTATTCTGATTAGTAATGGTGGTGATAGATGGCTCATATGTGTCGACGTCTTATTAGCTGCAGTATTATCAGTCAACATTAGCCCAATCTATTTAATTGCTCATTTCAGCGAACTTTTGGGTACAGCGTTTCACTCGTCTTGGGGGCAAGCTCCCAAAAGGAGTATTACTTGTTGGCCCCCCTGGAACTGGTAAGACCATGTTGGCGAGGGCCATAGCTGGAGAAGCTGGGGTTCCCTTTTTCTCATGCAGTGGCAGTGAGTTTGAAGAAATGTTTGTTGGTGTCGGAGCTCGCAGAGTGAGAGACCTTTTTGCTGCTGCTAAGAAGCGATCACCATGCATTATATTCATTGATGAGATTGATGCCATTGGAGGAAGCCGTAACCCTAAGGATCAGCAATATATGAGGATGACTTTAAATCAATTGCTTGTCGAGCTGGATGGCTTCAAACAAAATGACGGAATCATTGTGATTGCTGCCACTAATTTTGCTGAGTCACTGGATAAGGCATTGGTGAGACCTGGACGATTTGATCGCAACATTGTTGTCCCAAATCCTGATGTTGAAGGGCGGAAGCAGATTTTGGAATCTCACATGTCAAAGGTAATCTTTCTGAAACTGGGACATTTCTGGTGATGCTGTAGTTTCCAGATTATTACTGTCACAATCTATCAGTAGTGTGTCTCAGCTATATTGTGCTTGCTATAAACAGCCAGTACACTGTCGTATTTTCTTTTCACATGTAGTGTTTTATATGATAAACCAATTGTGCATCACATCCTCTTTCCTTAGTGTTGTGGTAATATATTTTCATTTACCCTGCACATTAATGGGTGGATCATCCGAAGTTTTTGAAGATGCAATAAATTATCATCTCCAAAAGCTTCAGTGAGTGGATATCTTTTCCTGTTTCATTTTGCTTTTGACATATTTCACTTTGTCATTGATTCATCATTTCTTATCTAGACGCTATTTATTTATTTTAAGTTGCTTTCTCTTTCAATTTTTAGGTCCTAGAATAAAAATGAGTCACTATGTCTCGCTATGTTTCTTGTTTTTCTTCTAACCTGTTTTGTAAAACATTTTTCTTGAACCGAGGTTTATCGGGAACAACCTCTCTACCCCACAGAGATAGCGGTAAGGTTTGCGTACTCCCCGCCCTCCCCAGACCCCACTTGCGGGATCACACTGGGTATGTTGTTATTATGTCATGCTGTGTCAAGCTTCCTTTTTTCCATGTTTGGTTTATGTAAATCCTATCATTCTTGGACAGCTGATGCAACGCGAATATGATATCCTATTAGGGGTCTGTTTAAGGTCATTGCTACTTTCTCATCCAAAGAATATCCTGTTTGGCAGATTCTGAAGGCAGATGATGTTGACCTTATGATCATTGCTCGGGGGACTCCTGGATTTTCTGGTGCAGACCTTGCAAACTTGGTGAATATCGCTGCTGTGAAGGCTGCTATGGATGGTGCCAAAGCCGTAAGCTTGGCTGATCTAGAGCATGCTAAGGACAAGATCATGATGGGAAGTGAGCGCAAATCAGCTTTTATATCCCAAGAGTCAAGAAAACTCACAGCATACCATGAAGGTGGTCATGCACTTGTAGCTATTCATACAGATGGGGCTCTTCCTGTGCACAAAGCAACTATTGTTCCACGAGGAATGGCTCTTGGTATGGTTGCTCAATTGCCTGAAAAGGACGAGACTAGCATCTCCCGTAAGCAGATGCTTGCACGACTTGATGTTGCCATGGGTGGGCGAGTTGCTGAAGAGCTCATTTTCGGGGAAAGTGAAGTAACTTCTGGTCCATCTGATGATCTCAAGCAAGCAACCAAGCTAGCCAGAACCATGGTCACCAAGTTTGGTATGAGCAAAGAAGTTGGGCTCGTTACCCATAACTACGACGATAATGGGAAGAGCATGAGCACCGAGACTAGACTTCTAATCGAGAAGGAAGTAAGAGAATTACTTGAAAGGGCTTACAACAATGCGAAAACTATTCTGACTACCCATAATAAAGAACTTCATGCTCTTGCTAATGCATTGCTTGAGAAGGAGACACTAACCGGAGGTCAGATCAAGGCCTTGCTTGCTCAGGTCAAATCTCAACAAACTCAGCAGAAGCAACAACAATCAGTATCAGTTGAAAGTACACCACAGTCCAATCCAAGACCTCCACAGAGTCCAAGTGCAGCAGCAGCTGCGGCCGCTGCTGCAGCAGCCGCTGCAGCTACAGCTGCTGCCAAAACCAAAGGTATTGCTCCAGTAGGATCTTAGCACAGAAAATGTTGGTAAACCATTTATCAGTTCAATGTGCATATAGTCGATTATCTTCGTGCAAGGCTTCCACCCTTTTGAGAATCATTGTTGAGCTGCTGTTAACGAAGGTGAAGTTGAGGTCAAAATGTTTTCTTAACAGATTAACGGCAGTTTCATCGTGTTATTTTTAAGTGTATCGCTCATATTCAACTCTCGTTAGACCTCTTAATTCCCGTGTCATCGTGTAACATAGATGGGCATCATCTTTCCAAGTCAGATTTTAGCTTCTTTTTTTTCTTCCTTTCTTTGCTCATCTTCATTGGATATGTAGTCATCCCAAGGGAATAATGTATATTTTAACAGTGCAAGAACTTGGTTGTTCCATATCTGCACTCACTATACTGCTCTTCCCATATGAAATGAAACTAGCAGATTCTTAGCTTACTTACTAGTGTTTCCATAATGCAATTTGACACTGTTATAACATCACCATTTGTTGCTTTGGTGATTGTCATCCTTTTTTCACAATTTACTTGGGGTTAGTTTCTACGTGGTACAGTTTCAGCTTATCGAGGACAGAACCATAGATAGGAGAGTGTGGATGACATGTGTTAGGTGATAGTGTGTTGTCTTTTTGTCCGTTCATATTAGTAGTTGTATTGTTCCTGAAGTTTCTTGTCTTTCGATTTTTGTTACTTCTGTTAATTTCTTGTAGCTCGAGTATTGTATGAAGATCCTTTTTTTAAAAAAAAAAATAAAAAAAAAATGAAAATCCCTTTATTTTTCTTGAATTTTAGCAAAAAAAATCAGTTACAGTATGTCTTCCATTTTCAATCAAGGAGGGATAAAGGTCTGTTGCAACATTTGTCTAATAAAACAATCATCAGTAATTATAATTTTTATTTCTGTAAAGCTTTGCTTTTTATTTATAAGTTAACTAAATATTTGAACACATACATTTTTTAAAAATAATTACATACTTCTAAAGATAACTTTGATACTAATTACTTCCTTTATTGCAAAAATAATGACCAAGTTTGACTTGATTCTAAGAAAATAAAGAAAATTATTTTAATTTTTGTTTCTAAATTAAAGTTATGTCAAATAAAGTAAAATGTGTTTAATCTTGTTTAAGCATATTAAGTGAATAATAAAATTGAAATATTGCTAAAAAAATGATTCATTCTTTTTAAATCAGATTTAAAAAAAATACGTCATTCTTTTTTATACGCTAAGAGCAACAGGTTAGTCACATGCACTAAAATTTCCAAGTAAACACTCATAACATGTGAGGCCCATACACTAAAATTTGCAAGTTTAATTGTTTAAATTCTCATACGTACCATATTAGTTGATAATTTCCTTTTTATATGCATAAGAAATTACAAATAAAAAGATTACTTTTTACTAATTCACCCCTTAAAAAGCTTGGAATTTTTTTAAAATAAATGTGAATCCTTTCAAAACGAATTAATTGCAAGAATAATAATATAGAAAAAAAATAATTAATATTTTCTTAATTTAGTAAGATGAATAATTAATGAGGAGCAATTATTTAGTAAAATGGTCAACTAAAATAAAACAGAGGAAGAAAAAACATCAATATTTTATTAGTTGACATAAAAATCATCATTGACTCAATTTTTGGGAAGCAATATAATTAATTATATATTCTTATGGTAATTATGTCATATAGTAAGTATTGTATTATAAAAGGTTAATGAACTTTTTAAGGTAAGCATAACTATTTTTGCAAGTCTATAAATATGCTATAGAAGTCAATTATTAATTATGGATAAAAAAATTCAAAGAAATAACTAATTGATAATATTACCAAAGTTAAAGATACTCATGTAAATAATTGTTATAAATAGTACAAGAAAACAACAATTTTTCCCAAACAAAAATCTTCTTCTCCCTTTTATTAAATTTGATCGATAGAGGTAAAATGTCAACGTCAGACGGAGAATGTATGAGAGTGATAAAAGAAGGAGAAACTTCTCGTGTAGTCCTATCGTATGAGTTTATTGATAAATTAAAGAAATTGGATTGGGATAATGTTTTGAAACGAGATATGATGATTTCACTACAACACGATGAGAAGTTATTGTGTACTTCCAAACAAACAAAACCATCTAATTGATACCTTTTCTTGTCATGTTTTTGTTACTCTACGTACATTATATTATATTGGAAGAAGTTGTTGTCTTTTATATATTTGTTGATTCATTTTCTTAATAAAAATTTATTTGAAGTTGATTTAATTGATTGATGTTGTAGTAATAATCACACACATACACACTGAAACTAACACAACCATGATCAATGAATGTTGGGTTGTGTTTCTTTTAAGTCGAAAAGTTTATTCGACAAATATTTGTATACACTTTATCCTCTTCAGACCCTGCCTTGTGAGACTACGCTGGATATGTTATGATACTTAGGTGTTGTTAGGTCTAGAACTAATTAGTCTAATAAAAAATTGAGATAAATCGGGCATTAATATAAGATGTGAAAAGGGGATGATACTACCGTCTACATACAATAGACCCTTGTGGTTTGGAGTCCAGGATTTCCATTAAGGGGGTCCGGAAAAAAGAAAATATAGTGGTTTGAACTCCTAAATCACTAAGTCAACCTCTAATCTTATATTCAAGAGGTTCAAAATCAATATATAAACATAAAAAATCTTTAAAATAGCTTAAATATACAATACGCAATTTTTTTTCCGAGGGGGTTCGGGTGAACTCCTCGGCATACTCTAGATTCGTCCTTGGTTTGGACCCTAAGCATAACGAAAATTTAGTGCATCAGACTGCTATTTTTTATATGAGACTCGAGGGTGTCCAACACCTTTTTCCCTCTTGGCAAAGAGTTTTAGTTAGCAAGTTGATGCAAGTCACAAAAACAAAAACAAAAAAACATTTTTGAAAATGTATTTGATGATTTTAATTGACTAGATTACATGACATAATACACATGCATTCTTTGATTGATTGAGACAAAAACGATTCTCTTAGTACAGCTCAACTTCGTCAAGCCTATCGGTATTTTTATTGAATTTTTCCAATTTAAAAAAAAATCCAAAAAATAAAAAATGCCAAATAAATAGGCCATTGCAAGTGTGAGTCATTGGGGACCCTTTGGGCACACACATCATTCACACCTTTTGGCTCCTCATATAAAGCAACAGCAAGACAATAGTTATGCAAAAAATTGAGGATAACTTGACATTGTGACCCTTGTTTTTTTTGTTTTTTTTAGCTAGAGTCGAATCTAAGATTTTAAATCAGTAGAATTTGATTATCGATATCAATACTTGGTCACATTGCCCGTCTCAAGCCTAAGTGAAGGAGGAGGGTTAGTTACAATTAAGTTACTTGCGCATGTTATGGTCTCAAGCTTAAATAAAGGAGGATTAGTTACGGTCAGGATGACAATCAACGTAAAACTAATTGATTTTTGGATAGCGTAGTTGAAGGTAGGGGTGTAAATAGGAGGGTTGACTAATTTAGGGGTGTAATATCTTTGTTTATTTTCTTATAATTTATTTAATTACCTAGTAATTTTTTCTTTACTATGACTACACATTACATATCGAACAATAAGCCTAACTTTGAAATAGATTGAATTGGACGAATCAAAATGGGCGGACTTAATAAGCATGACCCCCACCAATTTGGACATAGGTGGAACGAGTTATATTTTCATGGACTGATTTTGCCACCCGTATGCAATGAATGTGTTTACATGTGCTTCAAAGGTGTACATTAGAACAGTTTATGTCAAGACAATTGTTCCTCTAAAAAGAGCCCTAATTAAATTTTCCTCAAGTCATTATCATGGGCCTCAAACTGCAACTGGCATTGCAAAATAGGTCCATTATACATGTCTTTGTTTATCTTTAAATGATCCAGACTGGCTGAAAATGAAAAGTTGATAATGAATTCATCATGTGTAGAATATTCTATTTGTATGGTGCAATGCAATTTATGTGTTGAAATGTTGTGCCGCGTAAGCTACTACATATGGTGGTCAGTTGAATATCCTTCTTTAAAAAAAAAATCGAAGACGTGTTCGATCATACTCAAATCTTTTTTTGGGGGGGTTCAAAATGTGTATTTGTGTTAAGAATTTACCAAACATGTACTTTTGAAGTGTGGTATATAGAAAGTGGCCATTGCATTTCATTTTTTACTTAGAGGATGATAAAAATGAATGACAGAAGGTTTATAACAGTCCGACTAATTCAAATTCACCTCATAAAAAAGTTATTCGAAGGAATTTTACCGCTTCCTATCAAGAGAACTTCATTTTCAAGACTTGAACTTGAGACTCCTGATTAAAAGGGTAAGAATCTTAAAATTTACAACATAGCGATGGAGAAGATAATACTAGCTAAATATTCACTAGTATTATAAGTTTTTTTAAACATTTATGTTTGGAAAAAAAGAAAAAGAATTTTAGACGATAGGAAAACAATTATGTGATCCAATTATTAATTTTTTACACTCTTTAGCAATTACAATTGTAAGAAATGGACAGTACATACAAGAAAACAAGAATTAAAGAAGTAAAGAATGATATAGTAATTGTACCAAATTATTTCTAGGTAAAAATTGAAAAGCCAAAAAAAAATCATCATAACTAATTAGTATTTAGTAGTAAAGAACTCTATTCTCCTCTTTCGATGATCGAGAAATTCTTGAGGACTAGTAAACATAACATTTTCAAAATTCGATGGATAATGGACCTGTCCCTCTATATGTTCTCTTTTTTCGCGATGTCTTCGATCATTTCCTCCACTACAATCATCTTTGGCCTATCTTTTGGAGATGCAACCAAACAAGCCATAGCCACTTTTAAAAGTGCAACCATTTCATCTTCCCTTTCTTTATACCTTGCAAGTTCAAAATCAAACACATCCCAAGTCCATTCTTTGTTCACAACACTTTGTATCCATTTTGCTAAACTTGTATCACCTTCACTTGTTGCAATTTTCCCAGTCAAAATCTCTAGTAAAACCACTCCAAAGCTATACACATCACTCTTTTGAGAAAATTTTGTTGGATTTTGGTTTGTGTTTACATTGTTTTGTGTCGATAATTCCGGTGCTTTGTATCCATTGTTTGATGAAATTGGCATTTGTAAGAGCAAGTGAAGACATATATCAGAGATACAAGCATTTCCATTGTGATCAATTAGTATGTTTGATGATGTGAAATTCCCATGACAAATCTTGGTTTTGTTGTAGCTATGTAAAAAACTAAGTCCTTTTGCTGCTCCTAATGCATATCTTAGTCTTGTTGTCCAATCCAATGGTGTTCTTCCCGGTCCACGATTACCTGTGGAATTTTTACACTATCAGATCATCTAAAAGATAACTACTACAAGTAACTCATTATGATAAGTGTAACTTGTTATCTCACACACAACTTATTATTATAACATGTTAAATTACGCTGATAGTATAAACGTTAGTTACTTATAATAATATATGTAAGTCAATTATCTTTCAATCTCATATAAATGGAGATCAACTATATTAATAACCCTTCCATTTTATTCCTAATTAATAATCTGTTTGATCAAGTTTTTGAGAAGTTAAAAGTGTTTATTGTTTTAAAAAGTGCTTAATTTAGAGAGTTGAGGTGTTTCACCAAAGTTTAAGGAAAAATATAAGTGTTTTTGAGTAGGTTCGCCCTAGATACACTTTTTTGAAAGCTTAATCAAGCAGAAATTACAATAATAACAACATACTCAGTGACTCAACTTTAAATTATCGAGAATATGATAAAGCATAAATTGTTGCTCTAATATTGCAAAAGTGTGTTTCAAAGCACTTTTCAAATAAACAGATTTTGAAAGTTTGACTGAACAGACTATAAATTTCCGTTTTTGGAAATGAGAAGGAATGGATTGAAAAATTACCATGTAAGAGATTGTGTAGACTTCCATTTGGGAGAAAATCATAAACAAGAAGCAATTCCTCTTTTGATGAATAATAAGCTCTAAGTGGCACAACATTTGTATGTCTCAAATTACCAATTAATCTCAAAATTCCATCAACATCTTCCATTTTCTTCAACTTTTCAGTTACTCTTTTAACCACAACAACATCTCCATTATCCAAAATAGCCACTTTATAACTTGTTCCAACACTCCCTTTTCCCAACATTTCAGCTGAGGCCTTCAACAAATCATCAACTTTATTGAAACCTTTACATCCTTCAAAACAAACCATTGTTGCAAATTGATCACTTGTTTTCTTGATACCATATTCAAATGAATGATACAGACTTGAACTACTCGTGTCCTGATTATACTTCCTATTCGTCGACCTCAATCTGTAAATTTCACTCTCTTGATTCTTCTTTCTGTAATAACAACACCATGTTATTACCAAAACCGTCATCATAACGCCAATTGCATCAAGTGTGACTATCAATAAGAACATGTTTTCACTCAAATTCTTCTTTCTTTGATTAAGAAAGTTGAATTGTGAATTAGGAGTACTCATCACTGTTGGATTACTATCAACTACTTCACTCGGGCAAATAGTTCGTAATGGATATCCACAAAGACGAACGTTTCCTATAAGAAAAAATACATTAGTTGTTGAATTCGAAACTTCATGAAAGTAATTTGTTTTCAAAGACAAAACCGAAAAGTAGCTAGTAAACGTTAGTTTTTGCACAATATATATGTTTTTATTCTTTAAAGTTTGTCCTCGTTAGCTTAGTCAGCTAAAATTCGCATTCAAAAGAAGTTTGAATGCAAATTTTAGCTCACTAGCATAGGAGGGGCAAAGTTGTGCAAATTCTCCGCTATTTCACTCATTTTGACTCGAACAAATTTTGAACCCTGTTTATTAATTTGACCTGTTTCGACCTAGCTATTTTTCAATCTTGTAACAGAGAAAATAGTCATTGTGGTAACGTTTCAAATTTCACAAGTGAAACTCCACGATAATATTGTATGACTATGGTTAATTCTCAACTACACGAACTAAAAAATGGTTATTTATGAACTTTATCGATTTTGATCTGTTCAAATTTGATCTAATCCGCTCATTTTTTCCCGCACTTTACCTGCAAAAGCTGCAACAGGAAATTTTGATAACCAATTTGGGATTTTCCCGGAAAAGTTATTCCCAGAAACATTGAAGTCCTTAACTGAAGCAATAGCTTTTTTTTCATCAGCACCAAGTGATCCGCTAAGAGAATTAAACTCGAGACGCAGAGTGATTAAATGCGGCAATTGATTCAACTCCTTCACCGGAATCTCACCGGAAAACTCATTATACGACAAATCAAGTCGTCGGAGTCGCTTTAAATGGTGAATTCCTGGCGGAAATTCACCGGAGAACTTGTTGTGAGAGAGGTAAACGTGTTTGAGATTAGGCCAAAAATCGAAATTCGGAATCGAACTGAGAGAATTGTGATGTAAACTCAAATGACGAATTTGTGTAAGATGAATCAATGGATGAATTGATCCAGTGAGATTCAAGTGATTGAGTACAATTTTTACGACACGACGAGTAATTGGATGACATTTTACTCCTATCCATGAAGAACAGGGGACATTTCTAGACCATGAAGTGAGAAAATTCGACGAATCAGCTCCAGATTTGAAGGCTAAAAGAGCTGAGAAATCATCGGAATGAGATACGGTGAAGAAGAAGACGGAGATGAAGAGAGAGAAATAGAGGAATTTAGAGAGAGAAAATTGGTTTGGAAACAGAGCTGCCATTTTTGGAGTGCTCTGTTTTTTTTTTTCCTTTGGAGAAGAAGAATGTAAAATAGTTGTATTATGATGTTGACATTACCGTTACTCTTTAATTATTTTCGTTTTTTTCTTTCTTCTCTATCGCGAGAATTCATCATAAATTGTTTCGTTGGCAATCGACCTAAAGCAATTCTCTTTTAGAGCAATGTGAACAAGTTCACATGAGTAAAGTCCACCTGAACTTATTTGTGAGTGACGCTGTATGTAATATGTTACGTGTTACTAGTCTATTTGACCAAACTTCTATACAGTAAAAAATATTATTTTTTTAATTTAAAGAATTCTTATTTTGGAGATTTGTCAATTTTGACCAACCTTTTTTTAAAAGAGTGTTTTTTTGTAGTAGCAGAAGGTAAAAACAATAAGTTTTCTCAATTTTTTTTAAAATCATTGACGAAACACAAATTACTACTCTAATATTATCATTAGTTACTTTTGACTTAATTAGCAAAACACAAATTATTAATCTCCGAAAGTATTTCCTCAAGAAAACACTACTAACAAAAAGTAATAATAAGTAAAATTTCTCTTTTTTTCTAAATTTTATTTTATTTGAGTGTTTATTTTAGAAATTTCTAAAGGGGTGTATTTATGATGTTACATCATACTTGAAAAGTATTGAGTAACAAACCAAAACTAGATTTATCTTAAAAGTAATCTTCTTGGTGAAGTATTAAAAAGAAAAATATGAAAGGTAATATATAAAGAAAAAAAACAAAAAGGAAGGGAAATAGATTAAAATGAGAAAGTGGCATTAGGTGTTTTTTTTTGGTACTTAATCTTTGCTGTGAAGTGATGACTTGTGTTATTATTAAGGTTTGGTGGATTAATTAATGACAAGAAAGAAATAATTTACTTTTAGTATTTTTATGTACCAAATAATGGAAATTTACAATTCCATTCAATTATTTGTGCAAATTAATATTACAATAATAATTGAACTTTTATTTAAGTATTTGTTGAGATATATAACAAATTCATAATATATATATATATATATATATATATATATATATATATAATATTTTCAAACATTATCAAATTCACGTGAACTCGTAATTAACCCTCTACTGTTACATTTAGCCATTAGGTTAATTCATCATTGGCATTATTTATACTCAAGAGATTTAAAGTAAATGTAGTGTTTTGTGTGGTAATGTGTACTCATTACAATAACAATTAACTAATGAAAAACAGTCGTGTAATTATGAGACAAAAACATATATAATTTTTAAATAGTATTTTTCACATTATATAAATCTACTCAAGATAAATACCTTTGGTAATCAATCTTCTTGATAGTACAGTAGTTAGCGGTGCAAATATTCGATCAAATCAATCGCGGGTATATAAACTACTAGAGAGATGGAGGAATTGCTTTGTATGTAACTCTATCAAACTTGTGGTACCTAATTGCAACCCTCGTGTTTTCTAGTCATCGTTTTTGTAAAATATTAGCCCCAATTAACTCTTGACCTAGTGGTGTAACGAGCACTCCGTCAACCACTATGAACACGAGTGGCTGATAGTTCGTAAGAGAAGGAGCTAAATGTACTCTTTGACGTCCTTGTATTATTATTCACGAAATAATTGAAAAATTTAACTGATATTTTCAATTTCGATTTAGTTGAAGCGTCTATATTGGTAATTTTTTCCTAATAAATTCAAATGGGCCTTGAAAACATGACCCGTTTAGGCATAGCTCATTGTATTGGGCGATCTAACACTAGCTAAGGCCCAATGGATACTTTTGAAACCCATATCCACATGGATCTTAAAAGACATGAGCCCACATATATAATGACTATAAAGGATTGAATTAAGCATTTTACATGAGTTTTACTCATATACACTAATAAAATAATAATATTGAAAAATATTTTTTTTAACTAAACTATTTCATATTTGGAGGTTAATAGAATATCAAAATTATTTTGAATTAAATTATTCTATTATTGTAACACTTAATTCTGTCGTTTAGATGAATAGAATGTTGAATCTATTCAAACGTTAATTACTATTGTATATACTTCTTGTATACAATTCTTTTACTTATTAGTTCAGAATATACATGCAACACACGTACTCTAATACTAGTAATAACACATAGAAGTACTATAAAGAAACAAAATTGACAAACTGTTTTATATTTCCAACCCCTCTGCTTTTCTTTACAATTCTTGATTATCTTTTTATATTATATATATAAACAAAAAAAAAACTCAAAATTCTATGATGTTTACAACCAATTCCAATTTTTTTAAAATATAAAAGTAAAAAAAAAATATATGATTACATTTGACGAAAGAAAAAGCAAAATAGTAAACTCACAAAATCAAATTGTGTAGAAATCAATTTAAAAAAATTAAAAAATGATAAGTACTCCCCAACTCTTGATTATGATCTAGAGTTTGTGCCTTGAAAATGGAGTCGACATAGATAGAAACCTCAAAGTGACTTAGATAGAAACCTCAAAGTGGTACCTTTTGACGTAAATTTGAATTAGTCGAATCCCAAAACATGTATCAGACATAGAATAAAAACTGAAAAAGGTGAAGTTGTAACTAGAAAGTCCATCTTAAAATCTTGATTCTCAAATCAACCTTACATTTAGCTGTTGTAATTGAAGCCACACTTGGATTTTTCCCTTTAGGTATTGGTCCATTGATACCATCACATGTTACTCTAATCCCCACTTTGTTAGTTTTCAATTTGTCCATTTTCACAACAACTTTTGTATCCAACATAATCCTCATTGGCATTCCACTTTTTCTCTTCATATCTGATTTCAAACTTGAAATTGAATCCACATCAAGAACTTGTGACACAATTGATAATGTTGAATGTATGATTGTAACATTATTTGGTGCACTAGTAAATCTTGGAAAATCCCCATTTGCTAGCTCAATTTGATTGGTTGATTCCGCTTTTAATGCAATTGGATCATAAATGTAAACGACTTTCTTGTTTTTGTTCTTGGTAGACAGAGTTACGTTGAACTTAGTAGCGAGTCTTGTAGTGTCATCAGGGGATGTGGTGAGATTAAACTGCGAAATTTTGACAGAGGATATTGAAAATGAAGGGAGTTGAGGGCGATAAAGGAAGTAAAAAATTGTACTAGCAATAGCTACAAGGATAAGAATAACAATGATCATGAGAATAGTCCAACAACAACATCGACAAAAACATCTACGACAATTGCAACCACGACCACGGCGTTTGTGTCGATAGTTCGGTCGATAAGGGATCCGATTTGGGTTGTACGTCTGGCTCTTAGGGTTGTACGTTTGATTTTTCGGTGTAGGGTTCGAGGTTGGGGTGGGGGTGGTGGGTTTTTTAGTGGTGGTGCCATTAGGCTTGGTTGCCATTTTGGTACAAAGTGGAAAATGTAGTATAGTAGGTTGATAACGATCAATAATTGAACCTGACTAATTTCGTAACGTTGATATCATGAAGGAAAAGGAGAGAACAAAATAGATGATGAATTTTATTTTGAAAGAGCTTTTTAACAATTGATAAATGGATGTTGGTGGATAATAAATCATAAACATGGTGAAGTGAAGTGTCAATGTCTTAGTTCTTAGGGTTTTTTTCTTGTATTTTAGTTCAAAGTTTTATTTTTTGGTGAGAGACGTGAACTCCATAACCACAAAGGGGACATAGATACAATATAATATAGACACCTCACCAATTAAGTGAGAATATATCCTAGCTAGATAATATTTGAATTTTAGTTTTATATAATGAAACATGCACCTAAAGAAAAAAATGATTTTCGACGATTATCTATTAGAAATATCTATATTCATCGAAAAAACATTATTTTCTAACACCTCACCAATTAAGTGAGTATATATCCTAACTAGATTATATTAGAATTTTAGTTTTATATTATGAAACATGCACCTTAAAAAAAATTATTTTCGATGAATTTTCTATCAAAAATCTTTATACTCATAAAAAAATCACTATTTTCTAATAGTAATATTTTTAGATCTTTGTTTTAGAAAATTATATTTATTTTATTTTAATTTTTACTATACCTTTTTATTTATTAGTCCGCAGGGTGGCTCAAATACAACATTGGCCTAAAGCCAAATATTATAAATTAATTCACTTAATCTTTTTTTAGATTAATGAGACATAACATTTTAGATTTGTATTTTTTTCTCTAATATGAAAATTATATATATATATATATATATATATATATATATATATATATATATATATATATATATATATATATATATATATATATATATATATATAGTTTAAGAAAACTGAGGCCCCTCAAATTTGGAGGTGTATGACAATTGTCTTTTTTTGTTTAATTGTAGAGTCGCCATGGTTAAATAATCAGTTTTAAAAAAGAAAAACACTTTTATATATTCGATGGTAATTCTCACTTTAAATTATACATATTTTATAATCACAAAAATATGATGATATATTTAAAATAGCAAATTAAATTTATTTTAATTTTCTTTATTAAATTAAATAATATTACATAAATTTAAGCAATGAAGTACTACCAAATAGTCATTTCTTATATTATGCATTAAAATTCAAACGTCCTTAAATATTTATTACTAAACTCCTTAACTTCGTCATTGTATAATTGAATTTTGACTTCTTTTGAAGTTCGATTTTTGTCACTATCTTCTTTATTAATATGGCACCAAAAAAAATTATTGCAACAAATTTCAATTTATCTATAAAAACATTATTAATATTTTACTGAAAATACATGGAGTATATATTTTCCAGTCTTTGCTATATATTTATAGCCTTTTTTTCTTCTTTTTTTCTTATAGGTGATGTGCAAAGTGCAAACCACGTTTCATGAGATCTAAGTTTGAGGTTGACACGTTGGAGTAATAATATAATAAAGTGGTCTTTGGTAAAAAGTATTTTCTCCTCGAGATGAATTTTTTTAGTGTAAATTAAAATTAATCGGACTTTAAAAGAATATGATTAACAATAACAGAATATGAAGATATTAAATTTTTGTGGAATTTAGAAGACGAAGTTTCAATTTCAATTAATGTTCTTGGGGCTATATTCTACCTTGAATCTTAGCTCATCCTTATATAATCGAATGGAAAAATCTTTTTGGTCAGAGTTTCATCAGAATGATATTTTATTTATGTTATTTTATCTTTTAAAAATATTTTAACCTTTTAACTTTAATATCTTTAAACTAAAAAATGGAAAAAAAAATCAGTTTGTTTTAAAATAAAAAAATATCACAATTTCTTAAAATTTTCTGGTCATTTAGCATTTTCCTGAACGAATAATATATTATCTTGAAGAGGTATCTTGAATATATTCCACAAATTCATATAATATTCATTCCAATCATATCGGTTTATCTTTGGTATTGGTGCGGTTTGATTTAATTTTTCATTTTTTTTTAACTATTAAAATATCAACTCAAAATATACTATTATTGATATATTTCTTTCACAAATATGTTCTTGAAGAAACACTTTAATTCTTCAAAAAAAAATATGTAAAACCTTGTTGCCGTATTGTTTGATCTTAAATATTTAATAGGAGTGTTTGAATATATTTTAATTATAAACTTAATTAAGTAAATGCTAATTAAAGAGTAAAGACCCAAAGTCATCTGATTGTCACAGACCTAAGACCGAAGTTATATTTATATTTGAATAATGTTATAAAAT
This sequence comes from Solanum lycopersicoides, assembly GCA_022817965.1. Taxonomy (NCBI): domain Eukaryota; kingdom Viridiplantae; phylum Streptophyta; class Magnoliopsida; order Solanales; family Solanaceae; genus Solanum; species Solanum lycopersicoides. The sequence continues at coordinate 72,014,221 of CM040628.1, forward strand.
ATATTTATATATTAAATTTTATATATTGTTAATGTTTAAAATATATTTACATACATGTAAGATTGTTCGGTTCGAGAATTTTTTTTTTTTTTTATAAATTAAAAAGATCATCTCAATTGTTCGAAACAGTCATACACTTAAATAAAAATCCACATATTAGTTAAAAAATAGCATAAAATAACATAAATCGATTCAATTCGATTAGATTCGATTGGTTCGGTTGGTTGATGAATGCTTGTTATAAATTTAGAAGACTAGAAGTTTGTAGGAAAAATTGAATTGGGATGTTTTGCTGTCAATAATCTTTCTACATTATCAATAACTGATGTTTTGGTTATTATGAGATCACAGCCAGAGAAATAACTGGAGGGAATTTAAGAAGTTTTGATGAAATTCTAACACCTTGTTTGAATAGTTGTTACTGTATTATTAGTTTAAATAAAATATTTGTTTTGATTGTTATTTAAATTTATTATATCGTATCGTTTAAATCTATCGTAACCTAACAATGAAAAGTCATATTTTGTATAACGACTCATTTCGTGTGATCACGTCATTTCCTTGATATTCTCTTTTCGTCTCCTTTATCAAACCTTTTAATAGTAGCTATACCATTTACCCTATGTAACGATGGAGAATGTTACAAGACTAACATTGTATTCATTAAAATAATTCAGTACGATACAATATAATACGACACATTATGAAACAACACGTAATAATCACCGAAACAGGAAAGGAATGGTACTGTGTCAACTGTTGGAATGCCAAACGAAAAGTGAAAACATGAAGAAGTAGTTCAAGTGTTTTTTTTTGTGATGAAAACGATGAGTTTAGTTTATTATTGGGGATACAAAACACATTAAGTTTATTTAATTATCCCCTTAATTAGAATATCAACAGTCATTAATCTTGATTGATGATTGTTAATGACATGTATAAATAGCCCTATGGTGAATTCATATGATCATCAAGAAAAATCACACATTGTGGAGAAGCAACAAAACATTCATCACAATGCATATCATGAATAACGACTCTGCTTCTTCTACTAGTGAATGTGCACTACAAGTTGTTGATCAAAAACATCTTGCAGTGATAGAACCACAAGGCTCTTATGTTCCTGCACCTATTGTTTCATCTTTCAACGATAGAATTCGACCACTCCTCGACTGTGTTGACAAGCTTCGACACCTTAACATAATGCAAGAAGGCATCCAATTGCCTACTATTGTGGTTGTTGGTGATCAATCTTCTGGAAAGTCTAGTGTACTCGAATCACTTGCCGGAATCAGTCTACCGAGAGGACAAGGTATTTGCACTAGAGTGCCACTCATCATGAGGCTTCAAAATCATAATGAGACAGAGTTGCAATTAGAGTATAATGGAAAGTTAGTTCCAACTGATGAAGTTCACATTGCGGAGGCGATTGTTCTTGCAACTAATGAGATTGCTGGACATGGTAAAGGAATATCAAACATACCTTTATCACTCATAGTGAAAAAGAATGGTGTTCCTGACTTGACTATGGTGGATTTGCCTGGAATTACTAGAGTTCCTGTTCACGGACAACCAGACGATATCTTTGAACAAATTTCAGATATTATTATGAAATATATTACACCTGAGGAAAGCATAATTTTGAATGTTTTATCAGCTACTGTTGATTTCCCTACTTGTGAGTCTATTCGGATGTCGCAGAAAGTGGACAAAACTGGGGAAAGGACTATAGCTGTTGTGACAAAAGTTGATAAAGCTCCTGAAGGGTTACTTGAAAAAGTTACATCAAATGATGTGAATATAGGACTTGGCTATGTTTGTGTTAAGAATAGAACTGGGAATAAGTCTTACGCTAAAGCTCGTAGTGAGGAGGCAAGGCTTTTTCAAACTCATGCACTATTATCCAAGATTGATAAGTCAATGGTTAGTGTTCCTGTTTTGGCACATAAGTTGGTGCATATTCAAGCAAACATCATTTCCAAATGCTTGCCAGATATTGTGAAGAAGATTAACGACAAGCTCGCTGTCAATGTTGCTGCTCTAAACAAGTTACCACAACATTTGAGTTCTGTTGCTGAAGCGTTGACAATGTTCATGCGTATTCTGAGTTCCACCAAAGAGTCTCTAAAGAAAATATTTCTTAGAGGGGAGTTTGATGAGTATGCTGAAGATCTTGAAATGCATTGCACTGCTAGATTAGCTGAGATGCTCAATGAGTACGCTGTTGAGCTACATTCAAAGAACATTGAAAAAAAGGAAGATTTCTTGATGGATGAGATCATGTCTTTAACAGAAGCAAATGGGATCGGATTACCAAATTTCCTCCCTCGTGCTGTTTTTCTGAATGTTTTACAGAAAAAGGTCAGTGGGATTTCAGCAATTCCTGAGGTGTTCGTGGAGAAATTGTGGAACTATATAGAGACAGTTGTCATCAAAGTTTTGATGCATCATTTCGGTAACTACCAGCAACTTCAGTCTTCCACTAGGTGTGCTGTGCAAAATTTGATAGCCAAGAGGAAGGATGAATCGATTAATTGGGTCCGAGAAATCATTGAGATGGAAAGGCTGACGGATTACACTTATAATCCTGAGTATGTTTCAACTTGTAGTACGCTCATGGCTCAGCAAATACCATTTATGGAGATTATGAATGATTCTAACAAGCCCTCGATAATAAAGCTCGAGGGAATTGGACAAGTTGATGTTGGGAGTCTGAGGATGTATAAGGATATTGCTCAGCAAGCTTTTGAATTGAAGATGAGGATGATTGCATACTGGAAAATCGTGTTGATGAGAATGGTTGATCATATGGCACTGTATACAATGTTTAGTCTTCAAAAGATGGTTAATTATGAGATTGAGCAGGAGATTGTTAATGAACTTATGGCATCTCATGGTGGTGGCATTGAGAGAATGCTGGAGGAATCGCCTTCTGTTTCAGTGAAACGCCTTAGGCTGAAAAGGAGTGTGAAGCTGCTTAAGGAGTCGAAAGATGTGGTGGCGAAAATCATGGACAGGATTGCTCTTCAGACTGATGGGAAAAAGGCGTAAATGAGTGTTTGATGTTTTCGGATAGCATGTCTTGTTGTCCTTATAGCCTTAGTTCTCTTCTTTCATCTTGTTTACCTATCTACCTAGTACTGATCTTTTATAAGTTTGCAGTATGTTTGTCCTCTTCAAGCATCTTATCTACTATTTACCATGTTTTTGATTCTGCATTGCTTTCTTTTGCATGATAGTCCATAAATTCTGCTTTATAGTTTCTGTATCGTATTCTTATGTACCTTTGATCATACCAGCTCTCGTATACGAGAAGGAATCATATCTAGGTTGGTTATCACAGTTTTATAGCTATGGAGCCCTTTTTAATGTGACCACCCTGTTAAAATTACTTAGTATGAAGTAGTCATAAGAACACGATTTAAACGGCAGTATCACAATTAGAAAATTCAGTAGTTTCTTTCGTATTACTCACAATTCACTTAATATCGACTAGAGAGTGTACTGGACAAGTAAAAATAGACAGAGGGAGTATGTATAATAATAGTAAATCTTTTGTTGTTATCTAACCTTGAATTTGTCCCGAGCACGATATCTGAGGTGTCACTCGAGGTTGAGTAATGGACATAATTTGAAGGAAACTTCATAATCTCCAAAGTTATCAGCTTAATGTTTACATCTTCAGTCCAAATCCCTGATTATTCAGAACAAGAAACTGATGTATTCAGTCATTGTAGGAAGTTTGGGGCTTTATTACCCGAATATGGATTTTTTATTTTTCGAGTAAAAAATAATATTACTCCTATTATCCTACCTTTCGTGTTAGTAAATGCAGAATCCACATTTGTAGATCTAGTTAAAAGCATTAGCAATGCTTTTTCCCTATCCGAAATTGTTCTGTTTGGACCCAACTCTTCTTTAGCCAAAACTATTTCAGCTTATTTGAGAAGCTGTGTTATTCTAAAACTTCTGATTGTTTTCCGTGATTATCTTTTCTAAAATTTATATTCTCTATGGAGCATAAAAATAAAGCTATGTGTTTGATGATGAGAACGATGTAATTCATATTCTGAAAAGAATATTAAATGCCATTAATATCAAAGCGATATGTCATTTGTAATGTGTTAAATTTGACAAGATTCAAAAATGGATTAATGAGAAGATATGGTAGTTAGGAGGATAATTCTTCATTGGTAGAAAAGTCAAGATAGCATCTTTTGTAGATGAAATTTAGGTGAACCATAAATTGGTTTCACAAGGTAAATCTTGACATTTTTGACATATTGTGATGTCATGGATGACATCAATAGGAAGAATTCACTCCTATAAATAGGTAGCTCCTAATTCATTTGTAACACACCTCTCACTTGTCTTCTCATCTCCAAAGGCATTTGTTCTTCTTTCTCTCTTGTAGTATTTCACTTGTACTCTTTTGGAGTGAAATAAATATTGGTTGGTTGTGTCTGAGGACTAGGCAAAAGAAAACAAAAGTTTGCCGAACCTCGTTAATTCTTGGTGTTCCTTTTGTTGTTGTCTCATTTACTATTTATTAGCTACATTTAGATATAGCAGTTGTGATTCTATCACTCTCTATATATTTGGCTTCCGCAACAATTGGTATCAGAGCCAAGGTATTATCTGAGTATGCTCTGTGGTTGCAGCATAGTCTGAACTTCCACATCAGAAAAAGATTTACTTTGGTCTTTGCATTGTTAGCTAGTAAATAGTATTTGTAGTAAAATGGAAGACAAGAAAAATGATGAGTCCACATCAAGTGTCAATAATACGTCATCATTGGCATCTTCGCTTATAACAAGAATTGTGTCAAATGCGAAATTTGCAGTTGAAATTTTTGACGGGTCAGGACATTTCGGAATGTGGCAAGGCGAGGTCCTTGATGTTCTTTTTCAACAAGGGCTAGATATTGCCATTGAAGAAAAGAAACCAGACGGTGTAGGAGAAGAAGATTGGAAGATTATCAACCGTGTTGCTTGCGGTACCATTCGATCTTACCTTGCAAGAGAACAAAAGTATCCATACACGAAGGAAACATCTGCAAATAAATTATGGAATTCATTGGAGGAGAAATTCTTGAAGAAAAACAGTCAAAATAAACTTTACATGAAAAGAAGACTGTTACGCTTCACTTATATTCCTGGTAGCACAATGAATGATCATATCACCAGCTTTAATAAGTTGGCGACAGATTTGCGGAATATGGATGTGACTTTTACGGATGGAGATATGGCCTTAATGTTGTTAAGTTCACTTCCCGATGAGTTCGAGCATCTTGAAACGACTCTACTGCATGGGAATGATGAAGTATCTCTCAAAGAAGTTTGTTCTGCCTTATACAGTTATGAACAAAGAAAGAGAGAAAAACAAAAAGGCGGAGAAGCAGAAGCACTGGTTGCGAGAGGTCGTTCTCAAAATCATATGAGAACGAAGAAAGGGAGATCCAAGTCAAGATCGAGACTCAGCAAAGATGAATGTGCCTTTTGCCGAGAAAAAGGGCATTGGAAGAAAGACTGCCCAAAGTTGAATAGCAAAGCCAAACCAAATAATGGGAAGGCTGTCATGGATTCAAATGTGGCTGATTGTGATGACTCCGATTACTCACTAGTTACAACAGATCCATCCAAATCATCTGATGTATGGTTGATGGACTCAGCTTGTAGTTATCATATGTGTCCCAATGGGACTGGTTTATTGATTTACAAGAAGGAGAATGTGGAGTTATTCACACTGCAAACAATAATCCTCTTACCGCATATGGTGTTGGTTCAATCCGATTAAGGAACCATGATGGATTAAGTAGAACATTAACAGATGTTCGATATGTACCAGATTTGAAGAAAAATCTCATTTCTGTAGGAGCCCTAGAATCAAAGGGATTCAAAGTCATTGCAGATAATGGCGTGATGAGAATATGCTCTGGTGCACTGGTGGTAATGAAGGCAATTCGAAGAAATAATAACATGTACCACTATCAAGGTAGTACAGTTATTGGGACAGCGGCAACAACATCCAATGACGAGAAGGAGGCAGAAATGACCAAGCTGTGGCATATGCGCTTGGGACATGCTGGAGGGAAATCCTTGAAAACTTTATCAGATCAAGGATTGCTAAAAGGAGTAAAAACTTGCAACTTGGAGTTTTGTGAGCATTGTATCAAGGGAAAGCAAACAAGGGTTAAATTTGGAACAGCTATCCATAATACTAAAGGTATTTTGGATTATGTTCATTCGGATGTTTGGGTGCTTCCAAAACACCTTCATTAGGTGGGAAACACTATTTTGTAACCTTTGTTGATGACTTTTCTCGAAGATTGTGGGTGTATACGATGAAAACAAAAGATGAAGTTTTGGGAATTTTTCTCAAATGGAAGGCGATGATAGAAACTCAAAGTGGCAGAAAGATCAAGTGTCTTCGCACAGACAATGGTGGAGAATACAAAATTGATCTTTTTCAGAAAATTTGTGAGGAAAATGGCATCGTCAGACATTTCACCGTCAGAAATACACCACAACAGAATGGAGTGGCAGAACGCATGAACCGAACTTTGCTGGAGAAAGTTCGGTGTATGTTGTCCAATGCTGGCTTGGGCAAAGAATTTTGGGCTGAGGCAATAACATATGCGTGCCACCTCATTAATCGTCTACCATCTGCTGCTATTGGTGGGAAGACACCATTTGAAAAATGGTATGGAAAACCTGCTGAAGATTATGGTTCTTTACATGTATTTGGCTCAATTGCATATTATCATGTAAGAGAGTCAAAATTGGACCCAAGAGCAAAGAAAGCTTTATTTATGGGAATTACTTCTGGAGTCAAAGGATACCGTTTATGGTGTCCAGAGACAAGAAAAGTTATTTTCAGCAGGGATGTTACCTTTGATGAATCTGCCTTGACAAATAAGGTAACACTTGAAGAAGCCAAACAAATTGATGGTGCTTCAAAGCAGGTGGAGTTTGAAGGAAAGATAATTTTCCCAACACAGGGATCAAACGAGGAAACAACAGAAGATTTTCCTCTTGAAGGAGAGCCAGTCGAAGAGGAGGTTCCATCTCAAGAACCTCAACCACAACTTGAATCAATAGCAACGAGCAAGCCAAAAAGGACAATAAGAAAACCTGCTCGACTCACAGATATGGTGGCTTGTGCTAACTCAATTGCAGCCGATGACATTCCTACCACTTATAAAGACGCAGTCCAAAGTTCACAAAAAGATAAGTGGAGGAATGCCATGGATGAAGAAATGCAATCTCTTCATCAGAATCATACATGGAGATTGGCCAATCTCCCAGAGGGCAAGAAAGCAATTGGGTGCAAATGGGTATTTGCAAAAAAAGATGGATTTCCTAACCAAGAAGATGTTCGCTACAAAGCAAGATTGGTGGCCAAAGGATATGCTCAAAAGGAGGGAATTGATTATAATGAGGTATTTTCTCCAGTTGTGAAACACTCCTCCATTAGAGTTTTGTTGGCTTTGGTAGCACAGTTGAATTTGGAACTAGTTCAGTTGGATGTAAAAACTGCTTTTTTACATGGAGACTTGGAAGAGGAAATCTATATGACTCAGCCAGAAGGATTCAAAGTTGATGGAAAAGAAAATATGGTGTGCAAACTTGAAAAATCGTTGTATGAATTGAAACAATCTTCTAGACAATGGTACAAACGATTTGACAAGTTTATGTTGCAGCAAAGGTACATAAGAAGCAAATACGATCATTGTGTGTATTTGCGCAAGCTTGAAGATAATTCCTTTATATATCTTCTCCTATATGTTGATGATATGTTGATAGCTTCTAAAAGTCAAGAGGAAATTGAGAAGATAAAGATTCAACTGAGAAAGGAGTTTGAGATGAAGGATTTGGGTGAGGCAAAGAAGATTCTTGGCATGGAGATAAAAAGAGATAGACATTCAAAGAAACTCTATTTATCTCAGAAAGAATATTTGAAAAGAGTACTAAACCGATTCGGTATGAATGAAAAAACAAAGTCGGTTAGCACTCCGCTTGCTCCTCATTTTAAGCTTAGTGATGCTATGTCACCTAAGAATGAAGTTGAACGAGAATATATGTCAAGAGTACCATACGCGAATGCTATTGGTAGCTTGATGTATGCAATGGTTTGCACAAGGCCAGATATTTCACACGCTGTTGGAGTTGTAAGCAGGTACATGCACAATCCTGGAAAGGATCATTGGCAGGCTGTAAAATGGATTCTGTGGTATATTCATAATACTGTAGATGTTGGTTTGGTTTTCGAGCAGAAAGATAGTCAATATCTTGTTGGATATTGTGACTCAGATTATGCAGGTGATTTGGACAAACGAAGATCAACTACTGGTTATGTTTTTACTATTGCAAATGCACCAGTTAGTTGGAAGTCTACTTTGCAGTCAACAGTTGCTTTGTCTACCACTGAGGCAGAGTACATGGCAATTACAGAGGCTGCGAAGGAAGCAATTTGGCTTCAAGGATTGCTTAGAGATCTTGGTATTGGACAAGAAGAAATCACAATATTTTGTGATAGTCAGAGTGCTATTCAATTAGCAAAGAACCAAGTTTATCATGCAAGGACGAAGCACATTGACGTCCGATATCATTTCATACGAGAAATCATAGAAGATGGTGGAGTCATAATACAGAAAATTCATACTACGGATAATCCTGCCGATATGTTGACAAAAGTGGTGACTGCGATCAAGTTTCAACATTGTTTGAACTTGATCAACATTGTTGAACATTGAAGATTATGGTTGAAGACACAATCAAAATTGTTGTTGAAAGAAAGTTGAAAATGGAGAATCTTGCCAAGGTGGAGATTTGTTAAATTTGACAAGATTCAAAAATGGATTAATGAGAAGATATGGTAGTTAGGAGGATAATTCTTCATTGGTAGAAAAGTCAAGATAGCATCTTTTGTAGATGAAATTTAGGTGAACCATAAATTGGTTTCACAAGGTAAATCTTGACATTTTTGACATATTGTGATGTCATGGATGACATCAATAGGAAGAATTCACTCCTATAAATAGGTAGCTCCTAATTCATTTGTAACACACCTCTCACTTGTCTTCTCATCTCCAAAGGCATTTGTTCTTCTTTCTCTCTTGTAGTATTTCACTTGTACTCTTTTGGAGTGAAATAAATATTGGTTGGTTGTGTCTGAGGACTAGGCAAAAGAAAACAAAAGTTTGCCGAACCTCGTTAATTCTTGGTGTTCCTTTTGTTGTTGTCTCATTTACTATTTATTAGCTACATTTAGATATAGCAGTTGTGATTCTATCACTCTCTATATATTTGGCTTCCGCAACATAATGATCACACAGATTTATGTATAAACAGTTCAAAGTATAAACATAACGTTTACAGTCAATGGTAACGAAACTGCGAAACTAATCTTTATTCACTTACCTTTTGCTGTCAGACCACATTCAGCAACTGTCTATTCAATAGAGAAGCAGCAGAACTTTCCTATTACCACTTGAGCTAGAACAGTAACAACTTTACATATATTGTTATCAGAATCCTGACAAAGAAAAAAGTTTGCTAAGTTGATATCTGATAATTATTAATAAAAATCCGAATAATGCTTAAGAAAACTTACATTTGTTTAAATGATTAAGGGTATTCCTCATCGATCTCTATGGTGGAGATACGAGCAATTTCTGGCCAGTATCTCCCCTTGTCAAAGTTTAGGAGTCGTTTGAGGAATGGGCATTTGAAAATAAGAGGGAAGAGAGCGTCCCGTTTATTGGAAGGGATTTGAGATTACGGCAATCACTGATGGTCAGCTTAGAGAGGGAGGAGGGCAGGGGTGGAAGGGATTTGAGATTACAGCAATCACTGATGGTCAGCTCAGAGAGGGAGGAGATGTCTAGACTTTGAAGAGAAGGCGAGCAGTGAAGCTCTTGTTCCAGCAGTGACTGAATTTGAGGTAAATTATCAATAGATAGATACTGAAGAGAGTTGAGGCATTTGAGAACTTGGCTGCTTAATGTTTTCAGATTGGATATGATTAGTGTTTGAATAGAGGAAGGCAACTCCCAATTCTCACCACCAACAATCTCTTCGTCACTCCCATCATGTACAATGAATAAAATTGTGAGACAGGAGAGTCTGTGTAAACGCCACACCTTTCGGCCATTCACCAGTTTCTTGCAATCACTGATCTCAAGTTGTTGTAAATTGAAGGGCAATCCTCCTTCAGGAAATGACTCTATTTCTGGACAGTTATAGAGATACAGTGTATTAAGAGATGGAGGGAATTGTGGCAGCCGCTTCAGCTTTGTAAGGTCGTTGCAGTAGAGGCTTTCAGTCGCAGTAGGAATCAAAAACCTAGTAAGGTTGTGGCAACTCTTTACAAACAAATGACATGCTCTTGGGACCAAATCAGTTATAGAATCACATTCTTCCAGTATAAAATACTCAAGAAACATCTCACCAACTGGCTCCTCCAATTTCAATTTCTGGCAATGAGATATCTCTATTGTCTTCAAGGAGCTGGGAAATATGCTAAAAGGTAAGGAGGTAAGAGAGTTACAATCACGTATATATAATTCAACAATCTGCTTCATTCCCTCAAGTTGGGATCTAAACAGCTGAGCTTCATTAAAGAGAACTCCAGCCTTAGGAGAACCAATAACGTTAAACCTTTTCAAACTTGAAAGTTGGATGGGTGTCTCCAAACCGAGTTCAGGACATGTTGAAATTGTCAATTCTTTCAGAGAACAAAGATTTTCAGGCAACTTTCCCATCAACTTAGGACAATTTTCAATTGAAAGCTTCTCGAGTATAGGAAACTCTCCATTTCCTAGTACATGACATTGCTTCCACTCCGGCATATCTTTAAATTCAAGCTTCTCAAGAGAGTTAAAAGGCTTTTTAGAGGATGAAATGCCATAGAATTCTTCCGTCACCTCTGTTATTCCATGCATCTCTCTAATCGAAAGGAATTTCAAACAAGGAAGCTGTCCTAGTGCTGGCAAGGAATCACAGTCTTTGCAGTGGCTAAGAGACAATTCTACCAGCTTAAGAAACAAAGGATCAGCTAGCCAATTTGGAAATTTTGTTCCTCTATATCCTGTGATTTCTAATTCTTTTATGTTTTTATGTGGTCGTAGCTCGTCAAGTATGTCTCTTTCAGTTTGTGGATTGTCGACACTATTACTTTCACTCCACCCCAAAGATAACTTCTCAACATGATTCTTCTCCCTCATCTTTGCCTTCACAGCTTGCGTTCTATCAACCACATTTTGCAACTTTCGAACTGATAGAGATCCATACAAGTTATGTACTTCACCCAAATCTTCCATTCTCAAACCACCTACAAGAAACTTGGCTCCCATTAGGACTTGGAGGCTTTTCAACTTGCTCAGATGTGGCGGCATCTTCAAGCGAAAAGTGTTGCTTATGTCAAGATGACGCAAGTTAATCAACTTCTCCATCTGCAGCGGTAGCTCCTCAAGATATTCACAAGATGACAGGATAAGTGTGTCTAAGTTATACAATACACAAATGGAATTAGGCAACTTTTCAATCCTTGTCTCAGAAAGGTCCAAAAATCTGAGGAGCTTTAATTTGATAAACAAGTCATTTGGCAACTCCTTAATCTTATAACCTGACAATGATAACGCCCTTAAGGATGTCAGTTTTGGAAGCATGTTATGCAACACCCTCTTGCTAAGATAGTAATGATATCTGAGATCAATACATATCGGAAGCAATGTCCTCAGCTGCTCCAATTTGTAGAGGGGTGACAATTTCTCAAAATCACCATCTTTTCCCATGGAATAAGATAAGTGCCGACTTTTTTCCAACATATGAGATCCTTGGCTCTCTTCTAACCTGATACAAAGTTTTGAAGATGCAATTTGGGCTAAATCGTTGACAAGGTCATGCATCAAGAATGTCTCTATGTTCCCTTTAGAAGGATTTGGGACCCTTTCGAATAATGATCTTGATCTCAACTCCAGAAAGTATTGGTTGCCTGAATCTTCAATTATTTCATCTTCCTGTGGTATGAGACCATTGGCAATCCACAGATGAATAACTTGTTCTTTCCTAAGTGGATAATCTTTAGGAAATATTGCACAATAGGAAAAACATTGCTTTAAATGTGCGGGAAGATCATTGTAGCTCAACATCAATGCTGGTAATATGTCATTGTGTGGCAGCTCCCATATTTCACTTTTCAAAATACGTGTCCACTCTTCAACCTCTGATTTGGAGCGTAACATGCCAGCAAGAGTCTTCAGAGCTAAGGGCAGTCCCTTGCACTTAGCTGCAATTTGTTTTCCGACCTCTTCAAGTTCTGGATGTCCCATAGGATCCATGTTTTCAAATGCATGTCTTTTAAATAAAGACCAAGAGGCTTCAATAGACAGATGGTCCATGCTAATTTGCTCATTTCCCATCATCAAGGCAACACTCTCTTTACGTGTCGTCACAATGATCTTACTTCCTACATTTCCTTGTACAAACAGATTTCTCAAGTCATTCCATTCGTTATAGTTGTCATTCCAAACATCATCCAGAACAATAAGAAACTTCTTTCCCTTTAAGTTTTCCTTCAATTTGACTTGAAGCTGATTAAGATTGTTGTGGACATCCTTGGAGTCAAATAAATCAATTTCTTGAATTAAACCTTTTGTTATTCTCAAAGCATCATATGGCTCAGAAACACAATACCAAGCTTTCAAACCAAAATGGTTCTTCACCCTCTCATCATGGTAAATCGCTTTAGCAAGTGTTGTCTTACCCAGGCCGCCCATTCCAACAATAGGAACTACTGTCAGATTTTTTCCACTTGCATCTTCAGATAATAAACGATCAATCAAATCCTCCATTTCACTCTGCCTTCCAAAGATATTAGAATCATCAACCAAAGAAGTTGAAGGTGTTCTAGTTTCTTGTTTAGTCGAACCAAAATGCTCCTTTAAGCCAAGGCGACCAATTTGCTTTTCCAACACCTCCAATGTTTCAATGGTTTCTTCCAACTTCTCCTTTATGTTAAGACAAAAGTCATCACTCAAGCACAGGTTGCAAATCCTCCAATGTTTCAATAGTGTTTCTGCAAGATTTTGATGCTTACTTTCCACCTTAAGCCTCAACGCTTCATAATTGACTTCTTCTATTAAGTTCTCCGCAGAGTCCACAGCATCTCGAAGCTCATTAAGCCAGTCGCTCACAGATGGATTTGATGCCTGCTTATTCTCTGCATCACTTAGCACAATCTGAAGACCACGCATAGTCATTTTCAGCTTCTTTAAGAGCCGAACATGATCCTTATGCTTCCGAAACATGTTGAGCAGATCACCCTGAGGAGCAAGCCTTTCAAAGAGAACATTCAAAGCTGCAGAGAGAAATGCTCCACCAACTACCTCCATTTCTGAAATCTGCAAGCAAAACAAGGAACAACAGAATGATTTTAAGAATTTTGAGAAGATAAATATTTCAATCTTAAATTACTAACAACTTTATTTTACCTTCTGAATGCTAAGAGTGATATGTAAACAGAGATGAAGGGTGGAGTAAAAGGGCCCCAGGGTGGGGGACTCAAACATAAAAGAGTTTTAAATGATAAATTTCTACGCAGCTCATTATAAACGGACCTACCTTATCATGAATACGAACTCTACATTCTTGAAAAAGTTCTTGTTTTTAAAAAAAATATATCATTCTTGAAAATGTTATTGTTGAATTTTGAATTTAACAGAAACGGATTCATTGTTTGAATGATACTTAACTTTCTAAATTTTGCTGTAGTGAACATGTTCTTTGCAACTGTAGTTCATTCATTACAACGTTTGTCTTGTTTTGTATAGTTACAGGAGCGGCTCAAGCATATTAGTGGCATAAAGCAAATATTAAACGGGGTCTTAAACTTAAATAGTCAATAACGTTATATAATTGATTTTTTTCTAGTTTTCAATTGATGATATAACCATTCTTATTTTAAATTATTTTTCATGAGATATAGTACTTCAAATATGTCAAATTTCTTCTATAATTCCTTCATTTTTCATGAAAAGTTTATTTTTTCTATAAATAGTATTCAATATTTGATTAAAAAAATAATAATAACTTATAACCTATTATTATAAAAAAAAAATGAGGCCCCTTAAATTTGGGGGCCTAAGGCATCATATCTTTTTTTTTAACACTGTCGAGCCACCCTGAATATATTTCAAAATACCAAAAGTTCCCTAACTAACAATAATTAAAAGAGGAATAGTGAAAATTTCACATATCTTTTCATTTTCTCTATCCTAGTGAAAAATTAACATTAACAGTGACATATTCTTATCTCATAACATTGGATATGGATGGAATGCTAAACAACTTTCTTATGAATAGCAGTAAACATGGCTCTTAGTTAAACAGCCTAGTTGTTTTGAGGGAAATAAAAGCATTAATTATACTGAAAGTGTGTGTCTCTAGATATGCTGTTCACACATTCTATAGAAGAAGTTCAAGTGTTTTTTCTGATGCATTAACTGTAACTACAAGGATGAGATCAGTATTTTTTGGGATAAAAAACCATTAGGTCCCCATGCTTTTCAAATATCATGTATAAATAGGGATACTTTGAGTTCATGTGGTCATCAAGAGTTACATTTAACATATACTAAACCTTGCGAACAATGACATCCCAACAAGTCAGCAATGAGTCTTCTTCCAGTGATCCAAAACATCCTGAAGTGGTTGAGCCACAAGGATTTGTAGTCCATGCACCTATTGTTTCATCGTTCAATGATATGATTCGACGACTCCTCAATTGTGTGGACAAACTTAGGCACCTCAATAGTATACAGGAAGACATTAAGCTGCCTAGCATTTTCAAGCTTGGACACCTCAGCATCATGCAGGATGGCATTCAGCTGCCTACCATTGTGGTGATTGGTGATCAGTCTTCCGGGAAGTCCAGTGTACTTGAATCACTTGCCGGAATTAGTCTTCCTAGAGGGGAAGGCATTTGCACTAGAGTGCCTCTCATCATGAAGCTACAGAATCACAGTGAGACAAAAGTTTACTTGGAGTACAATGAAAAATCAGTTCTAACCGATGAATTTCATGTAGCGGAGGCCATTACTCTTGCAACTAATGAGATTGCTGGACAGGGTAAGGGAATATCCAACATCTCTTTAACACTCATAGTGAAAAAGGATGGTGTTCCTGACTTGACTATGGTGGATTTGCCTGGAATACCTACGGTCCCGGTTCATGGAAAATCAACTGATACTTTTGAACAAATTTCAGAAATTGTTATGAAATATATAACACCAGAGGAAAGCATAATTGTGAATGTTTTATTAGCCACTGTTGATTTTTCTACTTGTGAATGCTTTAAGATGTCCAAAAAAGTGGACAAGACTGGGGAAAGGACTCTAGTAGTTGTGACAAAGGTAGATATAGCTCCTGAAGGGCTGCTTGAGAAAGTTACAACAAATGACATGAATGTTGGAATTGGCTATGTTTGTGTTAAGAATCGTATTGCTAACGAGTCTTATGAAGAAGCTCTGAGTGAGGAAGCAAGGCTTTTTGAAACTCATCCACTGTTATCCAAGATGGACAAGTCTATGGTTAGCATTCCTGTTCTGGCACATAAGTTGGTGCAAATTCAAGCAAACATTATTTCTAAGTGCTTTCTGGATATTGAGAAGAAGATCAACGACAAACTCGCAGTCAATGTTGCTGCTCTCAACGAGTTGCCACAGCATTCGGGTTCTGTTGCTGAAGCTTTGACTACATTCATGCGCATTCAGAGTTTGGCTATTGAGTCTCTGAAGAAAATTTTTCTTGAAGTAGAGTCTAATGAGTACACTGAAGATTTTGAAAAGCAATGTGCTGATAAATGGTCTGAGTTGATTGATCTTGAACTCAAACAATACTCTGCTGAGCTAAGTTCAACGTATCCTGATGAGAAGGTAGACAACTTGTTCATTGAGCTCATGTTTTTAAATGAAGCACGAAAGACTGGATTGCCCGATTTCCTGGATGTTTTGCAGAAGAAGGTCACAGAAATTTCTGCAACTACAGAGGAGTTTGTTGGAAAATTGTGGAACTATATAGAGGGAGTTGTCGTCAAAGCTTTGATGCATCATGCTGGTAGTTGTCTGGAACTTCAGTATTTCATTAAGAGGTCAGTGCAAAATTTGATTGCCAAGAAGAAGGATAAATCGATCAATGGGATACGAGAAATCATTGGGATGTATAGGCTAACTGACCTCACTAGTAGTACTGAATATGTAGCTACTTATAGAAGTCTCATGGCTCAAAAAAGGAAATTTGTGAAGTTCTGCAAATATTCCAAAGGTGGAACAAAAATAAACATCGAAGGATTTGGAGTAATTGATGTTTTGTTTATAAGGCGTCAGCCTAAAGATCTTTTGCAGCAAGCTTTTGAATTGAAGATGACAATGGCTGCATACTGGAAAACTGTGTTCAGTCCTCAAAAGTTGGGTGACCATGATGTCGAGGTGGAAATTGTGAATGATCGAATGGCAACTTTGCATGTGAGGTTCTTTGCATACTGGAAATTTGCTTTGGGTCTTGAAAAGTTTGTTGATGAGATTAATGATGAGGTTCTTGGTGATCTAATAGCATCCCATGGTGGTGGACATGAGAGTTCCCTGCAAGAATCATTGGTTGCTGAGATGTGCTTTAGGCTCAAAAAGAGTGTGAAGTTGCTTGAAGAGTTAAAAGAGATGGTGGCGAAGATTATGGAGCACAGTCTTGGTTCATCATGTTAGTTCAGAACAGGCTTAGACTAGTGTTTGATGATTTGCCCTGCATCTCTCTTTTTCCTTGAGCCCTGCTTTTCTTCTTTCATCGCGTTTATCTATCTACCTAGTTCTCTTTATCGAATTTACAGCTACCTGTCCTCTTTTAGCTTCTTATCTACCTGGTACTATCAACTATGTCATAATTCTGCAGATGTTTGTTTAATCAAAATTTTGAAAATGGAAGTCTATCATTTGTTGTGCTGTTTGAGATAACGGTGATATCTAGGCCAACTTCTGTGCACCTCAACTATTCCAAGTTCCAAAGGATATATGCTAACTCTCATATCGATGTGTTTGCTACTCTTCATCTACTGATGCACCCGTATCAAATATCATAACGAGAACAACCAAATGATGAGCATTGCAAGTATGGTGAATACAGAAACTGCACCTTACTCTTCATGCAGCTCTGAATTGTTTGTGTCAACCTTATATGTAATTCACCATTTTATACTAATCCATGATCTTAAAGGAACAGCTTCTAAAACTAGGTGCAAGTTTTTTTATAACAAGGTGTTGCAATCAACTTGTGCACGCCTTGACTATTTCACGAATATGTGCTATCTCTCACTATTATTTCTCACTAGTAATTGACTGTGTAACTCTGACATCAAGGCTAAAGCAAATAGTTGGGATTTGAACCCTATCTCTAAGGTTTACACCCACTTCTTTGACCACTAGGTCATCACTTTGGGTGCTCACACGGCTAGTATAGAAATAGGAGCCCGGTGCACTAAGCTCCTGCTATGCGCAGGGTATAAGGAATGATCGGACTACAAGGGTCTTTTTATGCGCAATCTTACCCTATATTTCTGCAAAATGTTGTTTCCACAACATGAACCCATAACCTCCCGGTCTTACATGACAACAACTTTACCAGATCCACCAAGATTCCCCTTCTTACGGTGTCAGTGTAAAATAAGTCAATCTTTTCGAGTTCCATGTTAAACTGCATAGTAACAAGATGTGTATTATCATGGAAACAAAATTAGGATTTACAGTATTTCTTCTGTAAGCAAAAAGGAAAATCCAAGATTGAAGAGCTTTTCTTCCATAAGACAAAAGAAGACAAAATGCAGTATGCAACATGAAGCAATGAGCCTTTCTTTCACCATAATATTTCAGGAAAAAACGATAGAATTAGACTGATTATGTCACCCAGAAGAGTACACTATACACCCATCAAGTTAAAAACGACAACCAAGAGAGATGCCAAGACAATCGGGTTGACTGATTATTTGTTCTATTTATTCCCAGAGGGATATGGAGTTTCTGGCGATCAGAAACGTCCCTGATGATCTAGCCCCCTTTATCAAAACAAAGGTCCAAAATGTCAAAGCTGAATTCAGGACACTGGGATGTCTTTTACCAATGTTTTTTCCACGCTTCTACCTCATGCTCCGTACTTTGGAGCCTTCCAAAGCTTGAATGCCACTTCATGTAGAAATCTATCTGTTGGAATCACAAGGTTTGCGCCATGCTGGTTGAAAGATGAGAATGCAAAATATCAGGATCTTCAATATAGATGTTAGCAGACAATAACTCTTGTAATAACACTAATTTTGAAGGTGTTTTATGTGATAGAATTACAAAGTAGAGATCAAGCGCAAAATCAAGGATACTACGAGTAATGACGCTCAAATGCTGGGAAGCTGATGCAAGTACTGCACATTGTAAAAGACACGCAGAAAGGTTCTTGAATTTCTGCTGGCTATTCTATACGGGTTAATAAATTAGGAGAAACTTTAAGTGTTAAAGATGCCTCGTGCATTTCAAAGGAATACGAGTATACAAGAGCCATTAGCCATTCTCCTTAGTTGCATCATCACATTTCTGAGCAGTGAAAGGAACCTGTTGACGATTTGATATATTCTGCACTACATATCTATTTCTAAGCTAGAAACCTTGAACAGTGCCATTATTTGCAGACACTAATTTTCATTTGGGATTGGAAAAGGAGAAGACAGAAATATTTAGCTTGTAAATATTTAAACCAAAGTTAGTTCAGACTCACAAGTTGATAACATCACCATGTCCAAGTACTAATCCCACAAGTAGACTGACCAACCGAACAAAACTTAACATCTTGGCACCATTTGTCGAACTGGAAATTTTCTTTGAAAAACTACAATTATTATGGCTCAATAGGACCAGGCAAAACCCAAAAAAATTATGCTATGTAAAGCGTTAAGCTCTTCTTAATCATGAATACCTCTTTAAAATCCTTATATGAATATGCTTCTGCCATATCCTTCCGAGTCACAGCATTCTGCCACTGGGCCACTAACATGGGACAATGCTGCCTGTCAACGAATACATCAGACACCATTATGTATGGATGATACATAATGAAAGTGGGAAAATTGTATTACCTAATGTTGGGTCGTGATTTTCCTTCTTTAATTGTATAACTTTGACGAGGGAAAATAAGAGAAAGTTTAGAGTTACTCTCTTGTCTACTGTCAGCAATAGAAAATGTGGAATCATCAGACTCATGAACAGCGCCATAGCTCAACAAAACTGACATGTGCAACCTAGAACCTACTTCGGTTCCAGGATGTGCCATTTGCACCAAGTTACCAACCAACCGATTAACAAGATCCAAGTCTTTGAGGCAATTTGTTGTTTGACCAGCTCCAACGTGAAGAATAACCAAATCAAATTGGCTTGACTCTAAGGTCTTCCCTTCTTGAAACCCCAGCAACTTGAACAATTCGGAGGCTAAGGCGGATGAATCAACCTGGTTATTAATTTTACTAATTACCTCATTGAGCTCTAAGACGGTGAAGCCAAGCTTATCGCAGAAACTCTTCAGTCTTAAATTTTCAGTGATGACAGCAGCTTTCATCCCCATAAACCTGAACGAGAACTTGTTAAAAAAGTGCCTTCTCAACAATGTAAATAATATCATATCGATGGAAGTTCAACATGAAAAAAAGGAGTAGTCTTACCTCTCTGATATGGTTGCTGCTACATGCTTCTCCTGAGATTGAGTTTCAGAAGATTCTTCCCCATTCTTAAGAACAGAGGAAGTATTTTAGCAAAATCTACTTTACTTGAGCAAAGAAAGAAATGAATGTCTTTAGCAATTACTATAAACAGAGTAATTGCATCTCACCAGGGCAAGATAAGCTTCACTTGCATCCACTAGCTCAGCAAATTCTCTGACAATTCTTGCATCTTCGGTTTCTGCAATCTAATCCCCAGTTAAATTCCAAAATGACAGATAACAACAACATACCGAGTGTAATCTCACAAGTGGGGCCTGGGAGGATGGTGTGTACGTAGGAGGCTGTTTTCGATAGACTCTCAGCTCAAATAAAGCATATTAAAAGATAAGTATGTAAAACAAATACAGTAGCAAAGAAGTCATGCTGAAAACAATGAAGAAAAGAACAATAGCAACAACAAATAATACGATAACTGAAGTCAAAATAAAAAATAAGAAGTACAAAAATGTAATTAGACTCCCAGCATGAACTGTAAGGTAATAACAATCTGTGTACTGTCCATGAAAACTATTTTTTTTTAATTTGAAACTCACCATGCTTTCTTATGAATAA
The DNA here is from genome assembly GCA_022817965.1 of Solanum lycopersicoides. Taxonomy (NCBI): domain Eukaryota; kingdom Viridiplantae; phylum Streptophyta; class Magnoliopsida; order Solanales; family Solanaceae; genus Solanum; species Solanum lycopersicoides. The sequence continues at coordinate 72,034,579 of CM040628.1, forward strand.
AAGTACTCATCCACCCTAACACTATCCACCTGTAGGCATAGTAACAAGAAGAATCATAGGCCCCAGGCTATAGCGTTGAATTTATGGGATGGCAAACCCTTCAATTTTAATTGGTTATGATGCATCCCACATGTCATCAATAATATTTAACATATTCTGTAAATTCCACTCTTTAGAGAAGTCTTATTGTTGTCTAGAGGGTAAAGTGGGTCTAGGAAGGATATATATCAGCTGCCTCATAAAAGTGATCAAGAAAACATAACATCCTCCTATCTAGTTACACAATATATATTTGCTCTCAAGTGCTCGATCGTCTAGGATGGCTATGTATTCCACGAATAATAATTTCATTCTCAGCTAGTGGTTGAGAAAAGATGGTGCACCAGTTCCTTGGAGTCAACTGCCGTGATGACTTTTCCATTTCTACAAGTGCCTGATTGGCTTCCTTAACAGCGCAAGTGAAGACCATTACAATGCCTTCCGTTAGCAAGTCTAAGAAATGATCTACCAGGTTGATATGATACACACAAAAGTTTTGAATCATAGAAATGGAAGGTGCAAACTTTTGGCTCTCCATTTTTTTTGGAGTTGGGCTGTTTCATGATTAGAAAACAAAAAATGCCAGATATGATTGTCTTTCGATGTTACTGATTCTGGCATTACCAACCAAGCAGATAAATTTAACGATAACTAAACAAGATCAAACACAATAACAAATATTACTAACTCAACTCACAGAATATTTCAGCAATCAAGAAAGTATATATTCAATCAAACTTAGCCGGCTAGATGAATGCCCTGCATCTATTCCATTCCATCCGGTCCATTTCATTCCAACACTAATCAATCCGTCTTTCAACACAAATTCGGAGTTCTTATCTATAGGTTCTCTAACTAGACTAAACGGGCTCCTCACAGACACCTCACACCAGTACAATGTACCTGTAACAACAAAAACTAATCTCACCTAGTCGGCATCGCCTAGATGCATCCTTTGCAACATTACCAACCAAACAAAGATATTTAACTATCACAAAAACGAGATTAATAGACTTCTTTTTCTTTATTGGCACGAGATTAATTGACTTATAACTCAAATCACATAATATTACATGCTATTTAGATATGCATCTCGTATTCATTATCAAATAACAAAAACTTCAATATGCAGATGGATCAAAGACTATTCAAAACCATGCAATTTCAACAAACTCCAATATCAAAGATGAAAAACAGCAAAACCCCAGATAGAAAATATCAAAAAGAAACAATCTTGAAGTTACCAAACTAAAAAAGAACTCTTTAACAAAAGTTGAACATAATGTAAGTGTAACATGGATGTTTTCAGTACTTCAAAAACCATCATAACCCCACATCAAATTTATCAAAAAGAAACTATTTTGGGATTTAAAAAAGGTAAAAAGAAGCAAAAAAAAAAGACCTAAAGGAGGAGACTGAAGAAGAAACAAGAAACCACATCAAACAATCCTAATTCTTGCATATACAAACTGATTTCTACTAAACAAACATGCAATTTCTACAAACCCAATGATCAAATATGAAAAATAGCATAACCCCATATAAAATTTATCAAAAAAGAACCAATTTTGGGATTAAAAAAATCAGAAGAAGACCTGAAGGAGGAGAGTTAGGAAGAGACAAGAAGCCACAGCAAGCTCGAGAAGTAAAAGAATGGAGGTGGGTATGAGACGGGTCAATGGATCGGGCTAACCCGTCACCGTACAATACCAGTGCTCTGCTAGGCTTATCTGCCATAATCAATCAAATGTATTGGAATTGATGATAATGAAGAAGAGAGATGGATTGCTTGTTGATTATAGTGAATAAAGTTTGCAACTTTGGGAGAAAGAATCTAACTTTTCCTCTTCTTTTTTTTTAGAATATTGTTTAATTTAGTGTGTTTTAGATTGAATTATTTTAAATGTATTTTTTTTGAAAAATATTTTTAAGTACTTATTTTTAAGTTATTAAAATGACAAAAGTGGGATATGATTCTTTTTAGCTTATAAAGCTAGTTTTAAATAGTTAATCTAAACACTTTTTAAGTTTATTTTAGTATCGTAATAATATATTTTATTTGTATTTAGGGGAATATAAGGTAGATTAAATTTTGTGTAAATCTCGCATATATGTTTGAGCTGGTAAAAACATTATGTGTGTAAGTTTTTTTTTTTACTTTAATATATGATGCTGAAGTAATTTTATAATTGCAAAATCTTAAATTATATATATTGATATAGTTTATTGAACGTTTGTATATAGATTGTATTTAACATAATCATATACGTTGAGCTGTCGATTTAACGAATTTTTAAGCGATAAAAATTCAAAATTCTTATATTTTTTGAGAAAAAACTTTGACTCTATATTTTAATGTAAAATTTTGACGTTCATATGAGAAACAAACTTATGATACATACCTTTAATCAAATGGTTATGCTTTAATTGTCAAATATGATCGAATATAAAGTGCGAAATTGATTACTTCTACAACCAAATGCACCATATATACAAGTAAAATACAAATATATGTATCAGAAGTCTATTTCTGAAACAAATGTGGTGCATACAATATTCACTATTAGAAATAGAATTTGATGCATACAATTGTATCAACAATCAACAACAATTCATTTGTTGAAATACCGTCAAAACAAAAGACTATATACAATCATATAACTAGTATACAAGACACATAAATTCCGATGAAATTGTATGTATTGATACAATTGGATCGAGCAAACATACATAGTATGTCCAACAAAATTGTATGTTATAATACAACTAGATTAAGCGAACAGATACAACTTCATAATAATAGCTAATGAACAAATACTACTCCAAAACTATAGGTATGAATAAAGAATAGACAAACTATAGCTACTAATAGTAATGAGGAAATAATTATGCTCTAAACTACATTTATTTATAAATTTTAGTCCGAAGGACAATCTTGAAATTATTTACAAACTAAAATCTATAATCAAATTCTTTCTAGCCCAATAATAATCAAATAAAGGCCCAAATATGAAACCTAAAGGACCAATAGATTGGAGATCCCAACTCTAACCTCGATGCAGGACCTAATTTAAAATTCTAACTTCGATCCTAACTTGGACAAAATAGAAAGAAAAGTACAATCTTAACTCTATTTTGTATGGTAAAGTTTATATCCAATAGATTATTTGCTCAAAGAAAAGTAACTAATGCATAAAAAGTGAAAAAAGAAAAGAGACAACAAAGTATCAATGTACAAAGTAAGTCCAACAACATATATATTACTACACATTTGAAGAAAATATATTACAACAATACCATATCGAATGCATTCCAACGAGTGAGGCTCGAAGAAGGTAGTGTATACACATATCTTATATTTTACTTAAAAGAAAGGAGAGGTTATTTTCGGTAGATCCTCGATTCAGATCAAATAAAAAAGATTACAACAATAATAAGTGGGAAAAGGAAAAAAAGAAACTACCCGATACATCTACTATGAGCATTACGAGAATACTGCACTATCAGTTAATCTTTTGTCTTTATTCTCGACCTCATTATCTTATTGTCGAAAGATTATATCCTCAATCCGCAAAAACTATGTCATATCTTATCTAATAATGTCTATGATGGACGATTATTTATGTCAATTTCTTTTGCAAAAATCAGCTAAGGGCCCAAATGTAAAACCTAATGGAAAATAGCTCACAAGCCCAAAGGATCAATAGATCGGGTTATATCCATCTACAACCGGGTATCCATCTTCACTGGTAACCGTTGGATTAATTCCACGTGTCCCGATCTGTATCATTCAATAAATTAATACTGTTTATGTATTTCTCAGACCAATCGCCGCCTCTTTCATTGTTCTTCTCTTTGGAATTCTCCAGAAGCCGGAGTTTCACCGGAGAATCAGAAATGGCGTTTATAGCTCGAAATGCGAAACTACTCACAGGAACAGCGCCGTTCCTTCAAAGGGCGGCGACGATCCACACGACACTTCCATCTCTCTCACAGCAACCTGCCTCTTCTCCGGCCACTTACGGTGGCGCACAGCCTCCGTCTATGAATACACCAGCAGGGATATCTAAACCGGCTGAGTATGTGATATCTAAGGTCGACGATCTGATGAATTGGGCTCGTCGTGGGTCCATATGGCCCATGACTTTTGGATTGGCTTGTTGCGCTGTGGAAATGATGCACGCCGGAGCTGCACGTTACGATTTTGATCGATTCGGTATTATTTTCAGACCTAGCCCTAGGCAATCTGATGTTATGATTGTTGCTGGTACACTTACCAACAAAATGGCCCCTGCTCTTCGCAAGTATGTATACATTCTAACAATTAATCCTCTTTTAACGTTTATCCCATACATCTGTTTACGAAGTATATGTTTGTCTATATTTGGATCCTATTTTTCCTGTAGAATTGGATTTGCTATAAGCACATTTAGGGAAATCTGATTGTATTTTTGTAATATCAATCGATTGGTTTTATGAAAATCTGTTTCGTTCTGCTCTATTGGTATGTTTCCATCAAGTGCAACAAACTGAGGATAGCATGAGATTTTCCAATTCGCTTCATTTAATCTGATTATTTGGATGTTGGTTTCTTCTCTGGCATAGTCTCCCACTCTTCCCTTTGGTATGAAGGTTGGGCATAGTGTTATTTAAAACTCGTCTTTTGGTGGAGTGGTGGATTTTGGTGTAGTAATAGTAAAACAGAGGTTGTATAGGGTAATAACGTGAGATGTAGAGGAAACTTTGTCATGCTTTGAATGTTATTGGTAGAATGTTTTAGTAGGACTCAGAATGAACATAGCTCACAGGAGCAGCATAGATTATCACCAAGTGGGATGACAATCAGAATAATCTCGTGTATGATATAACGCAACATGTGGCTTGCCAGGTTTCTTTAAAGTTTTGCTTTTAACGTTCTAGGAACCCTGATTAAAGAACATGTGGATTTTTTGTGAGAACATATACTTAAGAATTTGTCTCCGATTTTTCTACACACAAAAATGTTGAAATTATCACACTCGTCTTTTAATGAGTGTTCATGTCAATTATCGAAAAATGAGTCTTCCCCTATTTAAAATTCTTGTTGGTTAAATAAGGTATCAAAGGGGCGAGCATTTCAATTTCTGTACCAAGGAAGTAGCATATTTGTTATCGGATTGAGAAATTTGCAGATTGTTTAATAGATAGCATCCAATAAAGCTTCAGACCCCACATATGGGATTACATTAGGTATATTGTTGTTTTTGTAACCATTCAACATAACGAAGACGGGCATTTGCACATAAATATTAGCAACATCTTTTGTGTTTGGTGTAATGAGTAATGACTATAGCCTGCCCTCTCAGTAGTTGTGTCTTTTTGTTTTTGCAATGGTCAGCTAAAATAGTCATTTGATTATTCATATTGATTAAAAGACATGTATATATTCTTTGGACTGTTTATTTCCTTAACTCCTTAGTTTTTGTTGGTATTAATGTGTCATATTAGTTAACAACAACATACCCAGTACAATCCTACAAGTGGAGTTTGGAGAGGTAGAGTGTATGCAGATTTTACCCACGAGGTAGAGAAGTTGTTTCCTAAAGATCTTTGGCTCAATGGCTCAAGTGCAACAAATGAAAGTAGTTATGAAAAGAAAATACGATAGTGAGGAAAACATGTTACTTGATAAGGAAAGCATTCAACAAAAAGAACAATAACAACGATGAAATAATGTGGTAATTGAAACATAATAGACAAAAGAGGGTAGCAAATATCAAAAGCAATAGATTGCATGTCTATGACTAGTACTACGATAAACACGCGCTACCATACTCCATCAAGTCTAATTCCGTTGAAAAGCGAGATAGAACTCAACTACCTACTAACCTTTTATGACCTTCATACCCTTATATTTAAGGTCATGTCATTGGTAAGTTGAAGTTGTGTCATGTCTTGTCTAATCACCTCTCCATACTTTTTCGATTTACCTCTACTTCTCCTCATATCCATTATATCCAACCTCTCACACCTTTTTACTAGGGCGTTTTCGCATCTTTCTTTTCTTAGGTCCAATGCATCTCAACCTTGCTTTCCTCTTTGTGCGCCATGGAGGCCACTCCCACATTGTCTTAGACATCCTCATTCCTAATCTTATTTCCCTAATATGCCCACACATCCATCTGAACGTCCTCATATCCTACTTGCGTCTTTTGAATATGGGTGTTGTCGACCGGCCAACATTTTTCCCTATACATTAAAGCCGGTCTAATCGCGTAGAACTTACCTTTTAAGTTTTCGTGTTTTTTTTTTTTCACACAAGTCTTTGGAGGCGAGTCAACAAATATGACTAACATGTCATATTAGTCAACTTATATATTTGATGTTGTGGTCTTCCGTGTTCCCCTCCCTGCTTCATGTCTATCTAGCACGTCTCTATGCTGACAAAGGATTAGTAACATTTTTCATTGTTTCTTGCATGTTGCTCCTATATCACTAGGATTTTGTATTTCAATGGATATGTCGTTGACGGTCAATGTGCATAGAACTTTGGAGTATTATGTTATGCAATAAACTCGAGGAGATCAAGGTGTATACATGATTGTTTCAATGTATGTAGTATAACAGTAATGGAAGGTTAAATAGTAAAAGAAGATGGGTAATGGAGGTTCCCTGAATTATGTCTCGTATTATCCGAGACAAAAGGCATAAAAAAAAACCAAGGTTTGCTATGTTTAAGGACAAACACAATTACTTTGAAAAACTCTAAAGAAAATAACATACCCAGTGTAATCCCACAAATGGGGTCTAGGAGGGTAGAGCATACATACTTTACCCCTACCTTGACTACGAAGAAAAAATTATATATATATGTGTGTGTGTGTGAAGAAAAATAGTTATAAGCATGAAGTTTTTTTTTTTTTTCTAAAGGTAAAATTATGTACTGAGAATAATATGGGGACAGAAGTATTGTAAGAACTGGAATTAAATGAACCTATGAAGTAAAAACCGTACAGTTCATCTGAAAAAAATGAAGTGAAAACTATACCAATCAAGATCAAACAAATATTTATTGTTCAGTGTCCTCCTCTTCAAGACTGAGCTCGTGGTGTGTGCTTTAGCGCCATTTTTTTTTTTTTTTTGTGTGCGCTAGAGTGTGGGCCTAGTTGGGGCTAAGCGCGAACAACTAGGTTTGAATGAGCCTATAAAAATACTCGTAAACGGCACATAGCTTCAGTGGTGAGGTTATCACATATGGATCTGGTTGGGGTGTTGGGCAAAAGAAAGAGAATAATATGGAGTAGCAGAAACTCAGTGACTTCTACTTTCACTCCTTCATCCTTCTTTATTTTTTTAGCATTCCCCTTTACACTAGGGAAACTTAATCTGCTTCAGTTCATGATAAAAAATAAGTAAGATCTAAAAGTTTTTGATTTGCGTTGAGCCATTGACCATCCCAAAACAAGAGCTTGTTTATGTTTCACTTGCTCTTTGAGACAGGTAAGAATTTTTTTTGATGTAGCACTAAGTAAGTGTTGTAAAAGGCTTAGGGCTTTTTGATGTAGTGGTAGGAATGCAACTTGTGATATGTGGGGTAGGCACTCATCATATGTTTGAACCTAGTTGCATAAAAGACCTAGTATTTAACTTGAGAAAGGTAGAGGGGTGAGCCTATTTGCCGCGAGTTTCAAACTGTGTGCCACTGACCCTAGGGAATTTCTCAATTATAAAAAAAGGTGATGTATATATTATGTACACCTCAGCAAAGACAAAATACACTCGGTTATTTCTTCTCATCTGTCCTAGCCTGTGGCAGAATTATAAGAGTAACTAGTTCCTGTTGTTGTTGGGAGGTGGCAGGTGTATACTTCATAAATTTCAATTGGAGTGTTCTCTTTTCACCTTTGCATAAAGTATAACGAAACACAACTTCATCTTCAATTTCAACTTCATAAAGTTCAAATAAACTGAAAAATATATGAAATCTATGACCGGACCCCTATTAAGTATCTGATAGGAATATTTGAAAGAGAATTTTCAGGAGTTGTGTCATAGCCCCCATACCTTGTCATCATTCTGATTAACTTCAGTGAATTTATTGGTGTGTTATAGAAATCAACAATTTCTAATGATCTCTCAATCATTTAATAGTCTCCTATGATTCCGCCCTTGAGTAGACCAAACTTCATTAATAATTGCCTTCTACGCTAATTTATAATGAAAAATATCCAGATATATTGTATTCAAAGTACCCTGTTTCAATCAGTTGTCCTCCCAGATAGATGTGTTGCGCATCTCCCACTCCATAGCTGATTTTGTTGCTGAAAATTTGCCAAAGAATTCTAATAGCCTACCAAACACTTGCTCCATAAGCCCAGATGCAGTTGATCTCTTTTGTTTTTCAAGGGCCTTTCTCACCATATTTATCTTTATTTACTATCCTCCATAGTGAATGTTCTTCATTAGTGCATCTTCATTGCCATTTCATTAGAAGGCTTTGAATTTGTGCATCTCCAAAGCCATTTCATGAGAAGGCTTTGATTTTTTTTTCTCATATTTTTTTTTCTCCAAGCATCCATGTTACTTGCTTAGAGTAACAACTTTCCATTTGTCTAAAGGGAACCCTTTACTTTCTATGTTTTATTGCCATAGAAAGTCCCCCTTGAGGTATCTATCCATTCTCTTCCCTATTTTTGGAGTGATGGGAAACAAAGACGTCATGTTGGTTGGGAGAGCTCCAATACACTATTGATAAATTACTAACCTGCATCCTAGAGAAAGTATTGGCTTTTTCCACCTTGGTAACATCTTTTCACATATCTACAACACCCCATTCCATATATCAATGTACCTGCATTGAGCCCCTCCCGGGACATTCCCATTTAAACACAAGTAAAACCCCTGTTTCTCCTCCAAGAATTCCTACAAGTTGCTGAAAGGTTAAGACTTCATTAATTGTGATAGATTGAACTTTTCCTCCGGCTAATGTGAAGCCTAGATATCCCTTCGAAGCTCTACGTCGGCATCACACCTAAATTCTCCAAAGTTCTTTTACTTTATTCCGCTGCAGGTGCGTCTCTAGTGTGTTTAGCCTGAATCTTATAGTCCTACACTTAGTAATTTTCTTCTATGTTTGCAAGGAAACCTTGTATGCCTGTCAGTCTGTCACCTTTCTGGAATCTGGTACTTAATGATTTGAATAGCTCAACCAATTAGCTAGGCTTTTCTTCACAAAAAAAAAAAAAAAAAAGTTCGGAGGAGGATGGTAATTAATTGCTCTAATGTAAGGGGGTAACCTTTTGTTTTAATGAGTCAACATATTAAGCCATATTGCTTCTTTTTTTCCTATTGCAGGGTCTATGATCAAATGCCTGAGCCAAGGTGGGTCATCTCCATGGGGAGCTGTGCAAATGGTGGAGGGTACTACCATTACTCGTATGCTGTCGTGCGAGGCTGTGACAGGATCGTCCCTGTTGACATTTATGTTCCAGGTTGCCCACCTACTGCCGAGGCTCTTCTGTACGGAATTCTTCAACTGCAGAAGAAGATAAATAGGCGCAAGGATTTGCTTATGTGGTGGACCCAATAAGAGCCTTGTTTTTACGTTTCCATCGATCTGTATGGAAATAAACGTTTAGCGAAGTACCATCCAAGGAAGAGAGATGTTCTTGTTTTTCTTTTGGGTGCATTTTATGGATCTCTCTGCTGGACCTTCTATGTTTCTTTTGTATGTTAATTTGATATTTAGTGGTACTGTCTAAGCTTAAGTTGGTATATCTCAATAAAGCTGTTGTGCATCCTCTAAATCTGGGGAATGGATTCAGATATTTTGATTGTGAAGTGTAATTGATAGATTGAGAAGTCTTGTGCATCTAATCATATATATTTATTATTATTACGAGTTGGAAGATCCAAACTACAAAGTTGAATTATCATTTTGTCCCTCTATTAAATAATGAATGAGTGGATAGGTATTGCTTTTGATTGTAATCACAAATTTCATAATGGAAGAATTTGATAAGTTATGATATGAAAAGTAATTCATCACTTTAATTTAAAAATCATTTAGCTTTTAATCGTGATCATAAATCTCATAATGGAAGAATTTGAAAAGTTATGATATGGAAAGTCATTCATCACTTTAAGGTAGAAATCAATTTCATAATTAAAATTTGAATTTAAAGGGTCATTTCTTAATGTATTTAAGAATCAACTTACAAAGATGGAAGCTCACAATTGGAAATTGAATTAGGAAAATTGCGCAATTCAACGAAGATAAGAGAGTTGGAAGTTGTAAGTGAGGATAGTTAAAAAAATGGAAAAGGGTCATATTTGCCCTTGTACTCTTAGAAAAGGGTTATATCTGCCCTTCGTTATATTTTTTTGATATATTTGCCCCTACCATCCTACTCAAGGTACATATTTGTCCTTAAACTGTTAAGTCTTATATCTCCACTTTTATCGTCCTATGTGGCATCTACATGGCGCCTATATGGCATGCCAACATAGATATTTATATTTATTTTACTTAAAAAATTAACTTAGTTAATCCAATTCAAATATTATACGCTCATCCATTAAACCCAATCTCATTGTCACCTTTGCACAAGAAAATAACAAATAAACCCACCTGAAAATATTAGCATTTCTTCTCTTGTTTTGTTTAATTTTTTAAAGATAATGCAAAATTAATTTCACTAACAAAGCTGAATTTACGTACTGCTTCTTCCCCCAAAGTTCAAGTAATAGTGAGTCCTTGGCTCGAAGCTTCTCTAAATGCATCTATTACTTTAAATCTTTGAGATGGGTGTGCATCAATATACTAGGCATTAATTTCATTAGCATAAAGGGAAAATTATTACCAAAAGAAAATAGACATTAGAACGGTAAAGAAACAACTATTACTGGAACATTTTCTGTTTGGGAATAGCCATTTTCACATGCTTGAAGAAGTACTTAAAATTGAAAAATCATAACATTGAATCCTTTCTGAGATATATTTCATCGGTTGTGTTTAATAAAATCTTTGTTCAATTAAGCAAATTTAATTATTAGTATTTTTTGTGCGTGAAGTAACCGTAAAATAAATATTAGGAGTTGGGTTTAGTGGTTAAATGTTTGATTATAATATTGAGTTGAATATAATAATTAAATTTTATATAAAAAATAATGTAGCATAAATATAAATATTTGTGTAAGCGCCATGTAGACGCCATGTAGATGCCATATAGGATGATAAAAGTAGAGATATGAGACTTAACGGTCTAAGGATAAATATGTACCTTAAGTTGGATGGTAAGGACAAATATATCAAAAAAGTATAACAAAGGATAAATATAACCCTTTTCTAAGAATACAAGAGCAAATATGACCCTTTTCCGTTAAAAAAATGCTGAAAATTGGTAATCAAGAAGAAAAAATAGCAACGGAAAAAAAGAGTAAATTTAATACATGTGTAGGTATTAAACAATGAACAATCTAAGTTTTCTTTTCAGAGTATAAAGACTTTCTTTGCAATATCTTCTACTTTTCGTTCTTGCTTTCTTTCTCCATTATAGAATATTTCTTCCATGAAGCATTTAGAATTGTATGAATGTTGGACTTGAAGTATAGATATCAATTTAGGGTATATGTAGAATTTTTCTAATTGTGCATTTAAATGACATAGATTAATCATTTTTTATATTCATTTTTGCACATACTAATATACAATATGTTTGGACCTAATAACTTAAAAATGTAACTCATTATTTTAGTTACCAAACAAAATTTTGCAGGTCCATCAAATGTCTAATAATTTGATATACAATAAAGAAATTATTTGAATACACTGATTGTTCATGTTCTTTAAATTATATAGTATCTTTTTAATAGCTTGCGATAGTGATTAAAATGTGATTTTGATAGTAACTCATACATTTTACAGGATTCATGTGCAAAGCATGTGTAGTCTTACTAAAAGTGGGAAGCTCCAAAGATGAAAATTTTGATTATCATTTTACCCCTAGACTAAATTAAACATCTAATTAATTAAATAATATTATTTTAATTATTTTTTGAGTTGTAAGTTATTTATTAGAGGGAATGTAGAAGTATAAGTCAATTAGGATTTCTAAAATTTTAAATAAGTACACGAATTAAAGTTTTCCCATTTTTTCTAGAAATAATTTTTTTTTAATTATTTTTGACTTGTAAGTTATTTATTAAAAAGGGAATGTGGAAGAACAAGAGTCAATTAGAATTTCCAGAATTTTAAATAAGTATATGAATCAAGGTTTTCCCTCTTTTAATCTTAAATTAAAGAATATGAAGAGTTATAGCTAAATCAATATATACCACTACCAAATCTAAATTTGTTATCTTTGTTGCACTTTAACTCTTTAGTTATTTTCTTCTAATTTAAGTTTCCTTAGTTATAAGTTTGAATTACTTAATTGCATTCTACTTAATGAGAAGGAGAGTTTCACCTTCTACTAATTAATGTTAAAACATTTTATCTTCCTGAAATGTATAACTATTAATTTAATTTCAATATTTTTACTCAATTCTATAAGATGAGAGAAACATTTTAAGGAAGTTAATCATAAGGTAGTGTGCCTCTTTGTTTGTTTTTGCTACTTTATTTTCTCTTTTTAAAATAAATATAAAATTTATATGTCGAAATTATAATAAGGAAATGAGTAAATACAAAAGAGTTTCTTCTTATGAGTTATCTATACACTATAAACATTTATCATTTTATTTTTCATATTTTTGTTGTAACTCAAACACAATTTTAAAAGAAATTATGTGACTTTTAATAATTCATATTCATCGTTATGACCTAAAGTAGGAAGCTTTAAAATGCGAAATTGGATCCAATTTACCTCTATGCTAAATTTTAATATTATAAATCATTCAATTTATTATTAATATAAAACATGTATCATATTACAAGTGGAAAGACGTTAAATGAAAAGTTTACATTATAATAAATCATAATATCATACTTTTACATTTTTTTCGCCATTTTTATAAATATATACTACCTTAATAACTTAATAAAATGCCTACACCATAAATGTTGAAATAAATTTCACTTGCATATCTATAAAAGAAAAGACCAAATAACCACGTAATACCACATATAATACTAATTCAATTGGTTTGCATTTAAACACAATTAGGATTTTTTTTTCTTTTGCATTATCTTTTTCACGTAGATAAACGTGTAAATTATTATAGGTAGACAAATATATCTCAAATCTAATATAAAAATTGTGTGGAATGTTCTATGAAAAAAATACTTCAAAGAAATATTGTATTCTTTTACATCATGGAGAAACATGTATGCATGTTTAATATAAAGTAATTATTATATAAATAGTATTAAAATTACCTTCATTTATATTTTAACTTTACCCATATTAAATTCATTTTGAATATAAGTGTAAGAAGATTAAAATATAAGATTAATATTCATTATGCTTAGAAACTTGTATTTTTCGATATACTTTAATATCTATTTTTATGATCTAACATATTAATTGAAATTGTATATAAGATTTTGACACTAACTAATAAAAAATATACGTGCAACGCACATAACCAAAACTAGCATTTTAATGTGCATGACAAGTGTGGAAGCAATTCTTCTATTCCTTTTATGCATGAAAAATTGAGATAATCCTAAAATTTTGTCATGACTCAAACGTCGTAGAAAATATTTTCTGTCTGTTGAAAACAATGAGTCATTTCATTGATCTTCATCAATGAACCCATAAAATTTGAGCTCCAATAGATTCGAGTCGTCAAATAACAAAAAAATCACGGATCAATATACACAAAAATCATCTAACCCAACTTAATAAATCTAATAAATTTGGTGTTTTCTCATGTGTATTAGTATATGCTAATTTTCTTGATTACATTTTAACGGACTCTAATTAACATGAAATTTAGTAGGTACATTGAAAACAGACTGATAACAAATAGTCACCATAATTATTCTAACTATTGTCATGTATTTTGACATTTCAAAATAATAAAACATAAATTTGAATAAGTTTTTCACGTGTATCAGTACATGTGATTATTGAAATCTCTCTAACATAATTCATAGAGAACACTTGTTCTGATTTCGAGATGTTTACATATTTTAGAGAATAATTTTTCATGTGTATTAGTACATGATATTCTCGTAACTAAATGTTTGATTTGTGTATCGAGGTTATGGAAAATTGGGCTGTATTCTTTAAGTTGGGCTTGGTGGGCTTTGAGTTGGGTCAAGTGGCCCAAGTAAAAACATGTGTTTTCTTGATCCCTAAAATGGAGCGGACCGGAAAAAACCTTCAACTTTCTGAAAAAACGAAGGAAGAAATTTTTTTCATAAACTTTGTTCATCTTACCAGGTAATTAATTCATACTTGCATTATTTTTTATTTTTTTATTTTTTGCAACTGGAAAATGCTGTTTTATTGTTGGTTAAAGAGTGTTTTTATGTACATTTTTTCCTGCTGTTGTTGTGTGTGCTAAATTGAATTGTGTGTATAACATGCTGTAGCCTGTAAGCTAATGATTTGATTGGATTCTTTTGATTGTATGAAATTTGATTTGCTTCAAGTTGATTTTGTGTATGCTTTAGGCAAATGGAATAGAGGCTATTTTGTTGTTTCAATGAGTTATCTCGAATTTACATGTCGAAAATGATTAGCTAGTGAGACCAAGTGATTGAATTTTCATTGATTTAATAACTGTGGTGTTCGAGACCTCTTGCCAGTAACAGGTACCGGGTAACTGTATCCACCAAGGATAAGACATATAGGAAGAGATCATCTGTTTTGTCGAAACTGTTTAATGGTATTCCCGTTCGCCTGATGTTCAAGCATAGATTAACGTTAGGTGCGTTTATTACGTATAGGGAAGTATTCCTCCAACTGTTGTGCCAAATGAGGAAAAAAGAAGTTTTTTTCAGATTTTGGTTGCTACAGCCCCATTGCTAGTACAAGTAGCTAAGTTGAAGTAGATAGGTTCATATTTGAGTTGTAAAAAAAATTTAAATTCTATTTGTCTTCTCTTGATATGTGTGAAGATAATTCGCTTGATTGTATTGCTTCTATCTGAAAATGAACAAAAGAACAATGTTCTACTTTAACATATCAAGAACCCAAAAGATCGAATAGTAACTCCTGTTTCTTTTTAACTTTTTCAGATACTTTACAAGTTTTTTTTTAATCTTTCTACAAGGAGGATCATGTTGCGACAATTTCATCACAAATTGTGTGGCAGAACGATGATTTTTACCCGAATGTATAGTTCTAAAGAAACAACGGAAGTTAAACTTGATCCACTGACAAGACTTTGTAAAATTATGATGTCTTGTCCAAAGGTGGGGCTCGACATAGAGCTTGACCAAAGTGGGATTAGGGTATTACCAGAGATGGTTGAGGATGTCCTTAAGAGATTTGAGAATGCTGGAATGCTTGCGTATCGTTTCTTTGAATGGGCTGGTAAGCAACATAATTATGAGCATAGTACTAGAGCCTACCACTCCATGATTGGATCTCTTGCCAAGATAAGGCAATATCAGATGATGTGGGATCTTGTAAATGAGATGAAAACCAAGAGAATGCTTAATATTGAGACATTTTGCATAATTATGAGAAAATATGCTAGGGCTCAAAAAGTAGAGGAGACTCTATACACTTTCCATATCATGAACAAGTTCGATGTGCCTCCCAACCTAGCGGCTTTCAACGGCTTATTGAGTGCTCTATGCAAATCGAAGAATGTGGAAAAAGCTCAGGAGATTTTCGATACTAAGAAGAATGAATTTACTCCCGATTCAAAAACATATAGCATTTTGATTGAGGGATGGGGAAGGGCTCCGAATCTTCCCAAGGCAAGGGAGGTTTACAGGGAAATGATTGAGGTAGGCTGTAATCCGGACATTGTGACTTATGGGATCATGGTTGACATACTTTGCAAGGCCGGCAGGGTTGATGAGGCTGTTGAAATTGTTAAGGAGATGGACTTCAGCGGTTGCAGGCCAACGTCCTTTATTTATAGTGTTTTAGTTCATACATATGGGCTAGAAAACCGGATTGAAGATGCGATAGATACATTTCTTGAAATGGAAAAAAATGGTGTTGAGGCTGATGTAGCTGTATATAACTCACTAATTAGTGCTTTCTGTAAGGTAAATAAGTTCCAAAATGTCTATATGGTTCTGAATGACATGCAAATCAAAGGGGTGACTCCCAATGCAAGGACCTGCAATATTATTCTCAGTGGCTTGATTGCTCGAGGTGAGACTGATGATGCTTTTAAGGTTTTCCGCAAGATGCTCAAAATTTGTGATCCTGATGCTGACACGTATACTATGATGATAAAGATGTTTTGTGAGAAGAATGAGATGAAGATGGCTCGTAAAGTGTGGAAATATATGAAACGCAAGCAATTTGTTCCCAGCATGCATACATTTTCTGCACTTGTCAATGGATTGTGCGACGATGCAGATGCCCCTGGTGCCTGTGTGTTGATGGAAGAGATGATAGAGAAAGGAATGCGCCCTGGTAGGATGACATTTGAAAAATTAAGGAAACTACTCCTCAAGGAAGAGAGGGAAGATGTACTTGAATTCCTTCAGGAGAAACTAAATCTTATGGTCAGGGAGCCCTTATCTGATTAAGAAACCATTTAGATGACATATTTCTGATGATTCGTGATTATAATCTGCTGTTGTTGAATCTGACCTCTAGAGTCAGAATATCCAAGTGTCTTGCTGTTTCAGCAACGGATAAAGATATACATGTCACGTCACAACTGAGCTTGCTAAGGACTAAACTTCATCAGTGAGACTAATTTGGAGCACTTGGCAAATCTTTTACGTTGGAAAAGTGAGGCCAGTCCTTGTCAAATACTGGAGTTTGGAAACGGGGTAGGACACAGTTATCTTGTTTTAGCATGGTTATCTCTAACTTCAATACTTCTTCTGGATGCGCTAGTTCCTTTCCGTTTTCAGTTGATTAGTAAAAGAAACTTTAGCAAGTGAAAGGTGGTCGATACAAGTGGACAAAAGCCAAGCAGCTTTACAATCAAGGTCAGAACTCATGCAGCATTTAAATAGTTTTGTTGTCTTCAATCTGAGTGCATCAAAAATCAAAAAAGAAGAATCTATCTGTTAATGCATTGGTCAAGCTTTGTATTTTGGCGGCTATTATTAGTGCTCAGGCCTCGATGTGACTTCTCTGTGCGTGCTCTTTCTGCCTTGTGCTTATGCGGGTAAAAAGGACCATCTTGTTTGATGTCTAGTTAAAACTTGGTCATAAGAGATGAAGCTTCATCTACAATTAATGTATTTGTTCTAATTGCTCTATAATTGATGTATACGTGATTCTCAGTGGGGAGCTCTCTTTATTAGTATCTTTTCTTTTCTCCTGAAGACATGTAACTAATCACCGTTTTTTTAATGGGGCAGACACTTGTTCTATTATCCCTCACCACTTCTTTTTCTACAGCCTCCCAAACTCAGTTTCTGGGGCTGCAAACTCAGTTTTTCGTGTATTCTCATTATTTTTCTGTCCAGGGTCCTCGATCTGCATACATGAGCTGATTTTGGTACCTCCTGGAAGGAACTAATTGAAGAGGTGAAAGAACGCTAATGCTTCATCTAAGGTATACTGCTGCTGTAATTTTCTTGTTGGAAGCGTGTGACCAGCTTATCTAAAAGTTAAAGCTATTAGAGAAACCACACATTTATTTTCTTAATTATATTTTCAACACATCCCTTGAGTAGGAGCATGATTCTTTTTTCATGGGTCAAGCATGTTATGGGAATACTCTACAGCTTTATCCCGGTCTCAGCATTTGCCAGATCTTCTCCTTTATTTTCTTATTGAAAAATGTTTCTATTGTACTATTACATCATGCATGATAATGAGGTTATTGTCACTTTATCTTGATTGTGATCTTTCACGTTTTTATCAATTGGGAAAGCTGATATGTTTCTTTCCTCACATCAATCAGGATTCACGATTGCCATGCAAGCGCCTCAAAATGTAAGTCGACAAGAAGCAGCACGAGCACAGACATAGCCGGATGCCCAGTTTTGAAAATGAGCTAGTTCACGACCTTCCAGAGCGTTAACTCAGGGATATGTCACACTTGACGAGCACCATTGCCATCTCTATTGCCGTAATCAGTTTTATTAACTTAGAGCAGAAAGGGGTGTGCATTCATCCATTTCATCGTGTAAGAAAGGAACCTGCCAGTGTTCGACTTCAACGGATTCTCCAAGATAACAAACCCAGAAAATCCCAGTCAGGACCTCAACCATATATAATAAGGCGAGCACTTATGCAGGACAAGGCCGTGAAGAGGATCTAAGGAGGAGGAGGATCCATTTTCTTTAAGCAGCATTGACTTCTGTTTACTCGGTTTTAATTTTTCATATATGAATAACTGGAAAATTTCTGAGAACCAATGGAACTTTCGAAACACGATGAATTATTCCCATGTTCAATGCACTTGATCATTCAAAAGATGGCAAGGACGTAGCGTATTAACTGGGGTATTTCTCACACAACGGACAAAGGAAAAGGAGCTCAATCAATCAAGCAACTCTACACGCCATGTAGCCAGCAAGGAGAGAAGTAAAACCAACTAGACAGCAGAGAGAGAAAGAAGAGCTTGGGGAAATGGCATAGTAACCAACACACATCGATATACCAACACCAATCACAGTGAAAAAACAAGAGATCCAGACAAACAGTTTTACCAGATTTCACATTAGATGACTAAAAAAAGCTATTCTGAAAAACACTGAAAGACAATATTGACATCCATAACAATGGTTTTCTTCATGGAAGTAACCATCTAATCTCGTGCAATTAGTTCGTATTCAATGTACATCAAAAACCAACACACCCATCCTCAGCAGTTAGCAACTTGCACATTGAGAGTGCAAAACAGTTACACTTCCCTTTGTGTACCAGCAACACACAATAGAGCAATGTTGGATCTACCTCACTACATTAAAAGTGGCACTTGGTTTGGAAATCATCACTGGACACTCCCCCTTTTCATCATACTCAGCAAACTCATCTCCGGACAAATCAATGCCTTCAAATTTCGTTCCCTCAAGCTGCATTAAGTGAATCAAATTAGAACTGGCACGACAT
Organism: Solanum lycopersicoides; assembly: GCA_022817965.1. Classification (NCBI taxonomy): domain Eukaryota; kingdom Viridiplantae; phylum Streptophyta; class Magnoliopsida; order Solanales; family Solanaceae; genus Solanum; species Solanum lycopersicoides. Next base: position 72,053,757 of record CM040628.1, read on the forward strand.
CTCCAATAACACAAAACCTAAGAATTGGGAAATGTAGCAAATAAAATTATAGCTTTGCTTTAATATAGCTATATATAACATATCAGGGAAAAAAGGTTCTTCAGAAAATAGTCAACAAGCTTTCTCATGGGCCAATTTGGGCTAAATAGTAGCCCAAAATTTGATGGCCTGAGGTAATAGATGTGTTGCCAATAATCAGCGCAAACTTGGGCGGACACCTCTAGACATATAAGCAGGATATATTCTCTAAGAAGTTAATTAGGAGATACATGACCTCATTAAAGAAATAGAAATATATTCAAAGAACACCAACAACAGCTCAAAACAAATGGAAAATTAATAGGGCAAAGAAATCTTTACCTGAATTTAATATTTCGACAACTTTTTTTATGATAAAATTTTTCTTTAATTTTAAGAAACACCAAAGCAGAAAAGCCAGGGAAGAAGCTTACAGATTTAGCTTCCCATTCTCCTCGGAAAACATAATCCAGCGGCTCAAAACCCCTGCACTCAAATAGCATCAAAGGTGCAGATTTTCCAGCTTCACTATCAGCGTGAGTCAGAGGACGGCCGCGGCCAGTGATCATGGTTATTGTACCATCCCTGCCACAGAACTTACACTGGAAGCAAAAGTCACAAAAGACTTAGTAATCAATCAAATCTATACAGCATCAAGAGCTGCAAAATAGCAATAGGGCATCAAAGGGGAAAAACCAAAAAAGAAGTAACAATTAAGGCTCAAAACAGACTTCCAAGGATATCAAAATTATTCAACATATAGAGCTAAGAAACAACAACAGGGGCACTTACTACGGCTTAATCCATTCTGAATGTTGAAGATATCCTAATTAACTCCGTATCTCACCTCAAATTTCAGGCTGTCACAGTGATCTTAAATTCAGTGTAAACTAGCTCCGTGTCATATCTAAACTAACACATATGCACTCAGATAACACATAAAGAAATGTCTGACACAGTAGATTATATCGTCACAGATAAGGAAACAGGAGGATAGGTCACCTTCTGGATAAGGTGGGTGTGGCCCTTGCCAATAGGAAGAGGAACAGTTTCAACCAAGCTAACATAAGTCTCCTTTTGGGTGATTTCACCACAATGGCCACACTTTAGCTGCATAATTTAAAGAAAAATAACAAGTTTAATGAACTATGAAAAAGGTATTAATGTAGACCCTATAAGATAAAAAGAGAAGGCTGTCTTGGGATAAGAGGGAAACCTAAGTTTCATGCATTTCCTTCCCTCATTGAAGCCTAAGTATGCATTTTATAAAGTGAAAACAAGGAAATAGACAGAAAAACTGAAAAACTAATCACAACTATGAATAAGATAAGATAGTTTGAGATGAAACTAAAAAAACACCTTTGAAGCATGTTTGACTCGAGACAATCTCAATGGGAAAGGTTTCTAGTTTGTATACAGGTGCTATCTATGTTTGGACTTTGGAGAAGATGGAAACTGTAAACCATTTGACTAGTTTGTATACAGGTGCTATCTATGTTTGGAGAAGATGGAAACTGTAAACCAAATCACTCCCTCAAAATCAAGTGCTTACTTTATATTTCAACTCCAAATACTCCGTCAACATCAAGTGCTTACTTTATATTTTTTGCTGAACTAATATGACTACTGGAATTAGCACTGATCAGTGGTTGTATTTTGTAAGATCCCTTGTCTTAGATTGACACTAAAAAAGGATTCATTAGTTCTTTTGTTAATGCTTTTTCCTTTCCTTATAACTGTGCATCTACTTGATGCTCTTTTGTGAACGAAACATCTAACTTTATCAACAACAAAAAAAAAAAGAGACACCTATAGAGGCACAAAACAATTAGCTCAATAACACCAAGCGTACATTTAAAACATAGTATGATTATCACAAAATTTGAGGTGTAAACCAGAATCCTGAACATATCGTGCATCTACAACAGAACACAAGGATATCAAAATGAGAAATGAGAAGAATGTGAATAAATACAGTTTAACGATCAAAACTATAAAAGTGTAGAGCAAGACAAAAAAATTGAAATGAGCTACCAGAAGAGCCATACACAACACCTACAGAGGCATGCATCAATAAACTTGAGAGATGCATACAAACGCAATAGAACAATCGCAAAGCTGGAGGTCAAGAGCTTAAACTCTTACATGCACTAATACACATTAGACAAGGAAATAGACACAAATATTAAATACTAAGACGCAACTAGGAATAGATTGATAGTTACATGAAAATTAAAAACAAGGTGAAATTGGACATTTGCACAAGCAGAACCCTAAAAGAGCACATACGGAGACATACATCAACTAGCTCAATCACACAGCATAGATAGGCAATAGAGTAATCGCAAATTAGAGATTGAAAACTGTCAAACTAAAAATAACAGATAGGAATAGATTGATAGTTACATGAAAATTAAAAACAAAGTGAAATTGGACATTTGCACAAGCAGAACCCTAAAAGAGCACATACAGAGACATATATCAACTAGCTCAATCACACAGAATAGATAGGCAATAGAGTAATTGCAAATTAGAGATTGAGAACTGTCAAACTAAAAATAACAGACAGGCATACCCACACAGAACGTAGAGATATACACAAAATTTGAAAAGCTAAATTCAGAAATAGGAATAGACTTGATAACTTGACAAAGAAACTTAAAAGCATCAAGCTCGAGTAAATGAAATAATGAGCTACCAGAAAAGATTTAAAAGAATAGCTAGAAGGCATCATCAATTAGATCATAGATAAATCAAATAGAAAGACAGTAGAGTAATCATAAGCCTCAATTGTAACATCCATACTTTATACACATAACACCACAAGCAAATATGCATGACAAACGAAGAAGCTAAAATCCAACTATTAGAGGTGTTACACCCCACCACTTCTGTTTATCTACTAGATTAGATCTTATGATTATTTACTAGATTAGCTTGATAGTATTTATCAGTTACCTCATTTGAAAAAATATCCTTAATGTAAGTAGCACTTGTAGGAAGTTAGTTACTTAAATCATGGATTTAAATACAACTTTATATTCAATACAAAATCATCTTTCATTTTCTCTACAAGTTTATACATAAACTAGGAATAGTATCGACAGTTTGACAAAGAAAATCATGGAAATTAAGAACAAAATTATGAAATTGAAATGAGCTTCCCGGAGATCCAAAATGAATAGCTAGAAGGCATCCTCATTTATAACATGAAAACGAAAGTAACACACATTCATATGCACACAGAACAAGGAATTAGACTCGAAAGTCATCAGAAGAAGAAACATAAAACTAAGTCGCAACTCGGAACAGAAACAGCTGTCCGACAGCGAAAATCATGAAAATGAAGAACATGGATATGAATTGCAATTTGTTGCCTCAATAGCCTAAATAAACACCTATTGAGCAGAGACAATCCACTATGTGTGTATCTTTACTATAGAGTCAACACCAAATAAATCAACCTTCATTGAGAAATCAGACATGCAAATGCCATAAAATAACTACAACTTGTAAAGGCGGATACCTTAAACAAATAGTTATAAGACATCATCAGTTATTCAATCTTCAAAGGAAAGATCACATAATATCACAGTAGAATAATCGTAAATCCTATAGTAAGTAAATGAGTATGAACACAAAACAAATAAATAGACACGACATTCTGAACTTAACAAAAAATATATTGCAACTAGCAATAAACTATAGTTCAGCATAGAAAATCACAAAAATGCAGAACACGAAGATGAAATTGCATTGAGCTACCTCAACATCCCTAAAAAAAAAAAAAAACCTAACTAGAAGATAAAATCCACTCTGTGCACATAGTTACTATTGAATCAACATCAATTCGATCAATGTTCAGTGAAAACCGAATAGACATGAGTACATGACCAATCAATAAAATAACTACAAATTATAGAGTAGGATACCTTAAACAAATAGCTGTAAGGCATCATCATTATATAGATCTTCAAACGAAAAATCACACTTCATATAATCGTAAACCCTAAAGTAAGTAAAGGAAAATAAATAGTAACGAAATTCGAGAAGGAAAAAACAAGTTGCTACTAGGAATAAAAAATATAGTTCGTCATAAAAAAATCATCAAAATGAAGAATACGAACATCAAATTGCAGTGAACTACTTGAATATCCCTAAAAAACACCTAAATAGCAAATAAAATCCACTACGTGTGTGTATTTACAATAGAATCAACATCAATCTTCATCGAGAAATCGCAGAGACATCCAAATGCAATAGAATGACTGAAAATTATAGATGCGTTTATGCGGATACCTTGAAGTGGTAACGGAAGTTTTCATCATCGCAACCGCCATGTGGCTGAAGGTTGGTGAGGTTTTCAAGCTCCGCCTTGATTTCCAGCAAGAAGTTCACCATTTTTCTTTCTGCTCGCTGCTTCGAATCAACGCCTTCTCTCTGATTCTCTCAATGCTCTCTTCTTCAGAATGGCAGAATAGAAAAAGCGTGACGAGGAAAGAGAGTTAATTATAGCCTATTATTGGAGGGTAAAAGAGTAAATTACTATATTTTTGCTTCCGGAATCCGGATAGAGGCTTCCAAATCATTTACGAGTAAATTATTTTTGATATATAATATTACCACCCTAACTATTTTTAATTGTCATACCTTTTTTTCTAAGAGACGAATTATAAAAAATTCAATAACTTTGTGATGCAATTTTTCATCCTATTGAAATGAGAAAAAATTACAATATATTATACTTCTCATATAATTTTTTTAATATTTAATTTTTTTTATTTAATATGGACGAATGGAGTATAAAATTAATTACTAATGTAATCAAAGAAGCCACGAATTTAATTCGAAATCGTATCGAAATAGCCTCTTCTAAAAATGTAAAAGAAATGTATGGATATAGAATAATAGAGTTTCCTGATTTAATTTTTCTCGAGAGAAAATTTAATTTATCAAATTGGAGTACACTTTTCCTCATTTGAGGTTTGATATTTGCTTTGAAAACTTATTTATATAGATTACGACAATATAGCTAGATTATGAATTCGAGGTATTGAGACATTTTGCAATACAGACATAAAGAAAATTTGCAAGACTTAAAACAAGAATATAAGACATTTAAAAACGACTAAACATAGACTAAAATAACAACTAACAAAGAGATGAACTGTGTAAAATTAGTTTACCTGATTGTCCATGAGCACAGTGGCAACGATCGCAGAAGGGGCATTGACCTGTTGTCTTTCACTTGCTGCATATCGTCGTTTTCAAATATACAGGCTTAATAAAGACAGAATTTGATTCAGCATTTCCATGCTTGCTAATCTCAATCAATTCAGGATCACTTCTACTCCCAGTAGTTCCGATACTTATTGCAGAACTTGTTGGGTGGTCTTGGGCCTTCTCAACCCAAAAGCTAGCTCAAAGGTTGAGGCTTTCCCTCACACTTATAAATTGACCACCAGCCCCTTCCACTTCCGATGTGGGATAACCCAACAATCTCCCCCTTCACACATCGGGCCTTGGGCTGGAGAGAGCGACAACCCAGTTTCTCCCGGTGGGCTGGGACTTGTTGACAACCTGGGCTCTGATACCAATGTTGGGTGGTCTTGGGCCTTCTCAACCCAAAAGCTAGCTCAAAGGTTGAGGCTTTCCCTCACACTTATAAATTGACCACCAGCCCCTTCCACTTCCGATGTGGGATAACCCAACAGAACTCTCTCTGTGCCTTGACATATCGGTCTTAAATTTTAGAGGACGTTCATGAAGAAGATTACACTAATCTCCATAAGGGAACTCCTCTCAATTATAAAACTTCCATAAACCTTAAGAAACAACAATTCATTGAAAAAAATAACAACTACACGTCAATCTCAATTTCAAACAAGTTAGGATAGGCTATATGAATCATCATTGTTTCATTTAACCTCAATTTATGTCATGGCACTAAAAAAATCAAAAAATTACTCATGTAAAAAAATAAAATAAAATTTGAATCCCCATAAACTGTATAGACCTACAACCCACCCCGCATTAATTTTTTACAAAAATTACTTGAACCCTGACTGCATCCGCCCCCACCCACACAATCTTAAAATCGCTTTGCCCCAGATAGCCTTAAAGCTGCCCCGCATCTTCCAATAAAAAATTGGGGTGTGTGGGGTATTTCACACAACGGACAAAGGAAAAGGAGCTCAATCAAACAACTCTACACACCATGTGGCCAGGAGAGAAGTAAAACCAATTAGACAGCAGAGAGAGAAAGAAGAGCATAAGAAGCAATCCGGAGAAGAGCTTGGGAAATAGCGGTAACCATCACACATGACACATCGATATACCAACACCAATCACAGTGAAAATACTAGCTCCAGTCAAACAGTTTTACAAGCTTTCACATTAAATTTCTAAAAAGAGCTTTTAAGAAGCCTGAAAGACAATATTGACATCCATAACAATGGTTTTCTTCATGGAATTAACCATCTAAGTTCGTGCAAGTAGTTCGTGTTCAATGTACATCAAAAACTAACACTCCATCCTCAGCCGTTAGCAACTTACACACTGACAGTGCAAAACAGTTATACTTCCCTTTCTATGTACCAGCAACACACAATAGAGCAATGGAGGATCTACTTCACTACATTAAAAGTGGCACTTGGTCTGGAAGTCACCACTGGAGCCTCCCCCCTCTCATCATACCCAACAAACTCATCTCCAGATAAATCAATGCCTTCAAAAATCGTTCCCTTAAGCTGCATTAAGTGAATCAAATTAAAACTGGCTCGACATTTCCCATAACACGAAAAATCTAAGAATTGGACATAGAGCCTAAGAACTGCAAGTCTCTTCAGCAACCAAAAATTGTTACAAAGACATCTGACCAAAAAGTTGCTAATACAAGCCACAAAGAAATCAATTAGAAAAAAAAATGAATGTTATCCTAGTCGTTTTTTATGTTACCTGACAAAATCAGACAAGTTTAAGCCCTTATAATTCAAGGAGAACAAATCCAAAGACAACGTAATATTTATGTTCATGATATAGTTGCTGTAAACAAGTATGGGCCAAAAAGCGGTCAAACCAAACTCGGCCAATTCTTACTAAGCTTTATGTTTTATTTATTCTTTTATAGGCTTTTAGTACCTAATAAAATTATAGCTTTTCTTTAATATATCTAGCTATATATAACACATCAGGGAAAAAAAGTTCTTTAGAAAATAGTCAACAAGATTTCCCATGGGCCAATTTCGGCTAAATATTAGCCCAAATTTTGATGGCCTGAGCTAAAACATGTTCAGGCCAATAATCAGCCCAAATTTGGGCAGATTATGATTTCATGAGCTAATCTTGCCACCTCTAGAACATAGAACGTATTCTCCTCGTTAAGGAAACGAGAAATATATTCAAAGAACCCTGACAACAGCTAAAAAACACATGGAGAATTAACAGGGCAAAGAAATTTTATGCCTATTTTTAATATTTCGACAACTTTTTTATAACAAAGATTTCATTTAAATTTAAGAAACACCAAAGCAGAAAGCGAGGGAAGAGCTTACAGATTCGGCTTCCCATTCTCCTCGGAAAACATAATCCAGCGGCTCAAAACCCCTGCAATCAAATAACATCAAAGGTGCACTCTTTCCAGCTTCACTATCAGCGTGAGTCAGAGGACGGCCGAGGCCACTGATCATGGTTATTGTACCATCCCTTCCACAGAACTTACACTGGAAGCAAAAGTCACGAAAGACTAGGTAATCAATCAAGTCTATACAGCATCAAGAGCTGTAAAATAGCAATAGGACATCAAAGGGGAAAAAGGCAAAAAAGAAGGTAACAATTAAGGCTCAAAACAGACTTCAAGGATATCAAAGTTATTCAACATATAGAGCTAAGAAACAACAACAGGGGCATTTACTACGGCTTAACCCATTCTGAATGTTGAAGATATCCTAATTAACTCCATATCTCACCTCGAATTTCAAGCGGTCTCAGTGATGTTAAATTCAGTGTTAACTAGCTCTGTGTCATATCTAAACTAACATATATGCACACAGATATGCATAAAGAAATGTCTGGCGCGGTAGATTATATCATTACAGAAAAGGTAACAGGAGGACAGGTCACCTTCTGGACAAGATGGGTGTGGCCCTTGCCAGCGGGATGAGGAACAGTTTCAACCAACCTCACATAAGTCTCCTTTTGGGTGATCTCACCACAATGGCTACACTTAAGCTGCACAATTCAAAAGAAAAAGAATAAGTTTAATGGACTATGAAATAGGAATTAATGTAGGGCACCAAATGGATGATTTCATCACACAGAAAAAATTGGCAAAATTAACTTATGGAAGCAGTCACATGAACATACCTGAAAGGAAATTTCAGTAGTATTATATTGATAGAGAGTGTAGTACACATTAAAAATAAAATGACAGAAGGTTTAATACTTCGGGATGTCTTAAAATGGAAGAAGTGTTGTATAAATTAAAACAAAGTTCATGTGAGATGGTGTAACATCGGAATGTCTCATAATGGAAAATGTGTCATATAAATTATAACAAAGTAAATAAGATTTTATACAGTGGAAATGATCCTATAAGATGAAAGAGAAGGCTGTCTTGGGATAAGAAACCTTCAACTATATATCAATAGTTTCTTATAAGTTATTTGGAGAAGCGTTACCAATCAAAATATGGACAAAGGTCATGGCACAGTTAATATTTCCAATTGTTTGTGTGTTTGGAAACACATCTCAATCTGTGGGATTTGTTTGATAGGATTTTGGCAGTTTCAGAGGGAGATGGAGAAGTACTATAGTTTTGGAAAGACGCATAACTGGGATGTTTACAGCATTGAAATTAAAGCTTCCTGATCTATTCAGACTAACAACTATTTTTCCAATGAGGGAAGGAGATGCATGGAACTTAGGTTTAAGAAGTCTTTCATTTGGGATGTCAGCAGACTGGCTCTTTGCTTCAGAAATTGGCCCAAACCTTGTTGGGACCGGGGCAGCCAACTCTATCAGAGAATAATTATATTTACTTGGAACAGAAAAACTCTTCATTCAGAACACAAGCATAATGACACTAAAATTCAGAAGCGGAGATAAGAGAGTGTTTATGACAAAGAGAAATCAAGAAAATGAAGAACGGGAAGATAAAATTGGAATGAACTACCAGAAGGGCCACAAACAAAAACCTATTGTGGCAACTATCAATTAGCTCAATCACGCTGAGAAATTACGTAGAAGCTCATTAAATGAATTGCAGTGGAGGTCAAAAGCCCAAGAATACAATGCATGCAATGAACACATGGAAATAGACAGAAAAACTGAAAAGTTAAATCACAACTATAAATAAGATAGATAGTTTGAGATGAAATTGGAACGGGACTCAAAAGATCCCTAAGTAGACACACCTATGAAGCAAGTTCGACTCAAGACAATCTCAATAGGAAAGGTTTCCAATTTGTATACAGGTGCTATCTGTGTTTGGAAAAGATGGAAATTGTAAACCTCTTGATATTGTACTGCACAGTATCCACAGATCTTTGGAGCATGTTCTAATGTATTTTTTGTTTAAAATGGGTCATTCCACAGACTATAGAGGCACAGTTGAAATGAAGTTTTTGGAGAGTTGATAAAGCCATAAAAGGATTTAGAGGAAGATACCTGCTGCTAGGAATAGGAGGTGCTTTGATGGAATCTCAACTCCAAATCACTCCCTCAAACCCAAGTGCTTACTTTTATCTTTTTTTGCAGGACTAATATGACTACCGTTATTGGCACTGATCAGTGGTTGGATTTTGTAACATCCCGTGCCTTAGATTGACACTGAAAAGGGACTCCTTATTCTTTTGTTAATGCTTTTTCCTTCCCTTGTAACTATACATCTACTTGATGCTCTTTTGTGAATGAAACATCTTACTTTACCCAAAAAAAAACACATATAGAGGCACACAACAATTAGCTTGATAACAACATGAGTACATTAAAAAAATAGCATGATAATCACAAAATTTGAGGTGAAAACCATAATCCTGAACACATACATGCATCCATAACAGAACACAAGGATATCAAAATGAGAATTGAAAAGAATATGAATAAATACATAGTTTAACAATCAAAACCATGAAACCGTAGAGCAAGAAGAAAAAATTGGAATGAGCTACCAGAAGAGCCATACACAACACCTACAGAGACATGCATCAATGCATAGAAATGCAATAGAACAATAGCAAAGTTGGAGGTCAAGATGTTAAACAAGGGAATAGACACAAAAATTGAAACTAAGAAGCAACTAGGAATAGATTGACAGTTTACATGGAAAATGAAGAACAAGTTGAAATTGGACAGTGCACAAGCAGAACCCTAAAAGGCACATATGGAGACATACATCAACTAGCTCAATCACACAGAACACATAGAGAAGCAATAGAGTAATCGCAAATTAGAGGTTGAAAACATCAAACATGAAATAACAGACAGGCATTCGTACACAGAACATAGAGAATTACACAAAAATTGAAAACCTAAGTTCAGAAGTAGGAATAGGCTCGATAGCTTGACAAAATAACTTAAAAGTATCAAGCTCAAGTAAATGAAAGAATGAGATACCAGAAAATATCTGAAAGAATAACTAGAAGGCATCATCAACTAAATCATCGATAGATCATATAGAAAGACAGTTGAGTAATCATAAACCTCAAAGTAACGTACATACTTCATACACAGAACACAAGTAAGTATGCATGAAAACGTAGAAGCTAAGTCCAACTATTAGAGATGTTATGCCCCACCACTTTTGTTTATCTACTAGATTAGATCTTATTGTTATCTACTATATTAGCTTGATAGTATTCATCAGTTATCTCATTTGGATAAATATCCTTATTGTAAGAAGCACTTTTAGGAAGTTAGTTACTTATTTCACGGATTTAAAGACAGCTTCATATTCAATAAAATCTTCTTTCATTTTCTCTAAAAGTTCATACAGAAACTAGTAATAGTATAGATAGTTTGACAAAGAAAGTCATGGAAATTAAGAACAAAATGATGAAACTGAAATGAGCTTCCTGGAGATCCAAATTGAATAGCTAGGAGGAATCCTCAGTTAGAACATGATTACGGAGGTAACACACATACATATGTACACAGAACAAGGAATTAGACTCGAAAGTCATCAGAAGAAGAAACATAAAACTAAATCGCAACTTGGAACAAACACATTTTCGACAGTGAAAATCATGAAAATGAAGAACATGAATGCGTAATTGCACTGGGTAACCTCAATAGCCCCAAATAAACACCTAATGAGCAGAGACAATCCAGTATGTGTGTATTTACAATAGAGTCAACATCAAATAGATCAACCTTCATCGAGAAATCACAGACATGCAAATGCAATAAATTCAGTAAATAATTACAACTTATAAAGGTGGATACCTTAAGCAAATAGTTACAAGGCATCATCAGTTATGTCGATCTTCAAAGGAAAGATCACCTCATATCACAGTAGAATAACCGTAAACCATATAGTAAGTAAACGAATATGAACACAACAAATAAATAGACACGACATTCGGAATTGAACAAAAAACAAATTCAACTAGGAATAAAATATAGTTTGGCATAGAAAATCACAAAATGCAGAACATGAAGATGAAATCACATTGAGCAACTTCAACTTCCCAAAAATCACCTAACGAGCAGATAAAATCCACTGTGTGTGTGTATTTACTATCGAATCAACATCAATTCGATCAATGTTCCTGAAAATCACATAGGCATGAGTAGATGACAATGCAATAATATATAACTACAAATTATGGCGGATACCTTACACAAATAGCTAAAGCCTAAAAGGCATCATCATTTACATTGATATTCAAAGTAAATATCACACATAGAACAATCGTAAACCCTAAAGTAAAGGAAAAAATAAATAGTCGCAAAATGAGAAGAAACAAAAACCTAACGAGCTGATAAAAGGAATAAAATATAAAGTTCGGGATAGAAAATCACCAAAATGAAGAACACGAACATGAAATTGTAGTGAACTACCTGAATATCCCTAAAAACGCAGATAAAATCCAATGCGTGTGTGTATAAAACGATAGAATCAATAATCAATACTGAAAATTATAGATACCTTGAAGTAGTAACGGAAGTTATCGTTCTCACAGCCACCTTGTGGCTGAAGGTCGGTGATGTTATCAAGCTTCGCCTTGATCAACAGCATGAACTTCACCATTTTTCTTACTGATCGCTGATTCGAATCAATGCTTTCTTTCTCTCTGATTCTCTCACTGATCTCTTCTACAGAATGGCAGAATGGAAAAGGCGCGCTGAAGAAAGAGACTTATTTATATCCTTTTATTGGAGGGTAAAAGAGTAAATTAACTTGTGGAATCCGGATAGAAGCTTCCACATATATACAGTATAAACTATATTAATACTCGGTTAATAAATAAGTTCTTTTAACATAATAATTTCTCTAAGTCCCGCTTTGGGTTAATGAAAAAAATCACTTATTTCGATAAGATAATATATTTTCAGAAAATCCTTTATATAATTATATGATCTCATTAATATTATAAACTAATAATTCTCTAAAAGTATAAATATACGAAAAATTAGTGAAACCATGATTTTATTGTTTCTCAAATAAAAAAATGATAGTTTAGATATGAAACTTAGACTCTCAATAGTTTAGGTATAAAACTCATAAAATTGATAGTTTACATGTGTTTTTGACATTATCTCTATTTTTAAAATTATAAATCACAATCCTAACAAATTTAAAAGATATCAAATAAAAAATGTAGAAATAATAATAATAAATTTGTATTTCTTACCTAGGGATGTCAATGGAGCGGTGTAGGGAGGGGGGGGGGGTTGAGCTTAACTCACAAAAATTTTAATCTTCCCCGCCCCGAATAGTAACACTTTTAATTTTCAACTCGTTCCACTCCGCCCCGCTAGAGCCGCCCCGCATGAATCCGCCTCACATAATTTTTTTAATATTTTTTTTTCTAGTTATGTTTGATACTAAAAATAAAATTCATAAAATAAGTTCATTTTTTATTAAGTTGTATTAATTTATAGTGACTGAAAATTTTATTTTTTAGAGATCAATTGGGAAACATGTAAAAAGTTGTATTATTTTTTATTGAATTATTTTTATTTATCATTATGAATATTTTAATAGCTTTAATGAAATTATAAATAATATTTTGTCATTCTAGAACATGTAAAAAGCTAAAATTAAGTTTGAAGTCATATAAAATCACATATATCTGCGATTCGCCCCGCCCCACATCCGACTTGCCCCACATAACCTTAAATCCACCCCGCCTCACATAGCTTTAAACCAACCTCGCCCCGCATCCGTCCTGCCCCATTACCATCCGTATTGATCGGAACATGGAAGAATTTTGTTTACTTTTTTAAAATAATAATAATGATGTTGACAAAATAGCCCATATATAGTATTATAGTATTTACCTTAAATCTTTTATTATATAAGACTTTCATCTCCGCAAATCCATCTCCGGACAAATCAATGCCTTCAAATATCGTTCCATTAGGGCTGGCAAGGGGACGGGGACGAGGATTAGGGGATCGGACGAAGGGTGACGAGACGGGACAGGGACGGGGAGGGGGGATTTGGACCGGGACCTGGATTGGGGGGACAGAAATAGGTCCCATCCCGTTCCACTATATATACGGATGGGATGGGATTTGGGGGGACGGGACGGGACGGAGATTTTTTTGTTTTTAAATACTTATATATTTGTATTGAAATTATACGTCTTTAGCTAATAAATTTTAAATTTAACTTTTAATTTTCAAATTTAAATTTTCAGTTTTCAAATTTCAAGTTTCAACTTTAAAGTTTTAAATTTCAAATTTGAGAAGTTTAAATTTGTATTTTAAATATTTTAAAGTAATGTAAACTTGAAATTTCAAATGTCAAGTTACAAGTTTTAAATTAAGTATTTTAAAGTTAGTTTAGTACTTTAGTTAGTTTAGTATATATTTAATTGTATATATTAAAATTAAAATATAAGACAATAATTGTATAAAAAAAACTTGAACGAAAGTTAAAACCTTCAAATTTATTCAATAGAACTTAGAAGTTACAATTAACAAATATTAGTGGAGTAACTAATCTACGCAGCCATCTTTTAGAAAGGGTTCTGTTTCAATAAGTTCTCATACGTAAAACTAATATTTGTTACAGATATTAGGTGAGTAACTAATTTTACGCAGCCACCTTCTAGGAAGGGTTCTGTTTCAATTAGTTCTCCAATGTAATCTAGAAATATTTGTTTTCTCTTTTAAAATTTAATTCTAATTATCGCATCATATCGATGGTGATATCCTCCGGTGTTGACAAACTTGCTAGAAACTCTTATGCCTCTAAGCTGCATTAAGTGAATCAAATTAGAACTGGCTCGACATTTCCCATAACACAAAAAAACTAAGAATTGGAGATAGAGCCTAAGAACTGCAAGTCTCTTCACCAATAAAAAATTGCTACAAAAATATCTTTCGTTTCACAAAGAATGATCTAGTTTAACTTGACACGGAATTTAAAACAATAAAGAATACTTTTAAATCTTGTGATCCTAAATTAAAATCATACCAAATGTACAAAATTGTCCTTTAATCTTGTGACTTTAAACATGTCACGTGAAAACCTGAAATTAAAATATTACCAAAAAAAAAAAAGCGATCAACCTTTTTAAAAAAAACATATTTTTGTAAAAAACTGAGCATTTCTATGCTCCAAAAAACATACAGGAGTGTTTCTCTAAAGACACAGAAATAAATCAAAAGCTCAGATAAAAGTATAATAAATAAATTAATGAATGTTTCTGTCTCTCTCTAAGGAAATACCATAGATGTTACATTATTTGTTTTCTATGAACAAAAAAATATGCAGATTCAAATTCAAAAGCCTAACTGTTGATACCAAATATAAAAACTTATATAACAAAAAAACACATCAACTATTGGATGAAACGAGACGGTTATAATCTCCCCGTAGTTTCTGATCCTCGCTGGTATACGTCCATTGTGCATAAAAGAGTGCATAAAAATCAGTTGTCGGCGTTATCAGGATGGAGGTGGGGTGGGACTAGATCATCGATCCAATCTCCATATATTCGACTGATTTTCTTGGATAGTTTCCATTTATGGATCTTCTTTTCCTCTTTTTCTTCTTGCATAGAAGCATTAACCAGTGTGTTCACAGAGGATGTGTCAACAGGCTGAATGGAGAAGGGTCTTGGAGTAATGGGGCCAGAATTCGTTAACATATCCATCTCAACTCGGCCAGTAGGCATTTGCAACTCTGCCAAAAGATATAACCAAAGAGCTTATAAGAGAAGATCCCATTTTTTGCCATAGAAAGCCAAAAGGGAAGAAATTTAAGATTTATGAGATACGTAGCACATAGAGCCCATCATTCACATATTCCGTGTTTAGTAAAAGTGGTAACGACCAAGTTACTTTAATGTTAAGGTCTATAAAAATCAAGACATATGCTAGACGTTGAAAGCTAAATACATTGTTACTTGTTTTAGATGTGAGATATGACCAAAGAGAGAAATTGCATATACAATGTATGTAAACAGGAAATAGGATTAATCATAATCTGAAAACAACGAATGGCTGTGAATGTGCAGAACATCAGTTAAAGGACATTGCAACACGACAAATTCGTGGAATTATATATGGACGTAATCCAGAATGTGAGTTAATGTCAACATTATCATGTTTAAGGAAACAGGACACGCGTTGAATAACTTTTTTGCTTACGAACAAAACAGTAGTTAATTTTATACAAGATTATCGTCTCAGTTGAGACATTGCAGTTCTAACAGAGGACTTGCTTAGCAACAGAAAGTTCTGCTTCTAGGTGATCAATAGCTCGTACTTATTCGTCTTAAGCTTTTGCTGTTTCATTATGCAGCCTTTACTATTTACAACTAAGACATAGGGGATTTTGCAAGACTTAAAAGCAAGAATATGAGACTATTCAAAAACGACTAAACATAGAGTCAAACTAACAATGAGATGAACTGTGTAAAATTAGTTTACCTGATTGGCCATGAGCAAAGTGACAACGATCACGGAAGGGGCATTGACCTGTTGTCTCCCACTTGCTGCATATCTTCGTCTTCCAGTATACAGGTTTAATACGGACAGCATCTGAATCAGCATTTCCATGCTTGCTAATCTCAATCAGCTCGGGATCACATCTGTTTCCATTAGTTCCGATACTTATTGCAGAACTCTCTCTGTGCCTTGGCATGTCGGTCTTAAATTTTGGAGGACGTTCATGAAGAAAATTACACTTATCTCCATAAGGACACTCCTCTCCGTTATAAAACTTCTTGCAAATTTTCATCCTATGTATTATTTTCTGATCATCATTCCAGTTCTCCGCTCCTCTATCCTTTTCACGTACCAAGTCCTGCCAATTCGGAGGAGGCTCCCGCAGATCTTCAACACCATGAGCAAATGTACAATGTTCCCCATTCCTGCAAGTTCCTTCCAAGAACTTAGCACACATACGAGTTTTGTAAAATATATGGCTCGTCCCTTTGCTTCCTGGAAGATTTGGTGGATTCACTCTAGAATTCATCGCAGAAAAAGCTGCAGAATTCGGCGAGTTGCCATCAAACTCCCTCATTCTCTTGAACGGAGGAGCATGCTCAAACTGAGAATACGACTCAAATAGATCATGATTCATCGAAGAATGAGACCAAACGTCCCCAGCATCACCACCAACAAATGGCATTTGCATAAAGTGCGAGGGAACAGGCGGTTGAGGCTGATCAGAGAAAGTCATATTCCCTTTTTCTAACATCAATTCTTTAAACTAAATCCAACTCTACTCTTCTCCTCTCTTAAAAAAAAGAAACAAAGATTCAAAATTTAGCACAAAAACAGAACACCATAAAACTAAACAACAATAACTACAATAAAAATTGTTAAACAACAACATAGCCCTGTGGGGTCTAGGAAGGGTATGATGTACGCAGACTTTTCAATAGACCCTCGACTCAAAAATAGACCCTCGACTCAAAAACAACCGTTTATAGAAAAAAAATAACTACACCTCAGTCTCAATTTCATACAAATTGGAGTCGGCTATATGAATCATCATTGTTTCATTTAACCTCAATTCATGGCATAGCATAAAAAATCAAAAAAAAAAATCAAAAAAAAAATTCCAGGCTAAAAACAAGAATGTATAGCAAACCTGAATCTGATCTTGTTATTTAATCACATACAAGAACACCCATATGATTAATTTAAATAAAAATTCAATCTTTATAACAAAATTTAAACATGCAATTGATTTTCAATACATAAAAAAGAAAAACTCACAAATATTTGAAGACCTAGCCGCCAATGCTAAAACCTTAACTCAGAAGCAAAATCATATACAGAACAAGTCCAAGTTCAAAGTGGAGACAGAAACCCTAAAACCCCACCAAAACGGCTAAAACCCCTTAAATAGTTTGTTGATTAATGATAATTATGATTATCCCCTCTAATATTTGATTATTAATTTTGATTTTTTGGCTTTGGGCTTTTTTTTTTTTTTTTTTATATATAGAGAGGGTTTAAGGAATTTTCAGTTTACAAAAACAGAGCTAGTTTTTAATAAAAGATTTCGAAAAAGAAAACAAACTTGGAAATATTTTAAGAATTATTTTTTATAATTGCAAAAAAAATGTATTGGTGAAAATTTCTAAAGAAAAAACTATTCTTGAGAATTATGAAATAATTTATTATGAAGTTATAAACATTTATTAATTAGGTTTTTTTGTGATTTGTCATGTTATAACGAGTTTATCTATTTTGGGAGGTTATTTTCACGCAATTTATTTAAATGGCATTAAAAGTTTAAAAATGGCGTCAAATATTTTTTTAAATTTTTAAATTTGAGATATGCTTGTTCTTTTACAAAAAAGAATGTGACTTGTTATAGTTGTGGAGATTTTAGTATTTCTATCTTGAGTTTAATAGCGATAGAAGTATATTTATTGAATGATATTATGAAGGTTAAATAGACATTATTTTTGAAAGTAAAGGGATAAATGTGATCGTCATGATTTCTTTAGTTAAAGTCATACGATTTTTACTATGGTAAAAAAGTTAAAAATTAAAATTAAAATTATTTACTATTGTCATTAGTCGAAGAATATATTTAAATTATTTGTATAACTACAAAAATATAAAAGGATTACTTTTTTAAAGTGAATATATATATATATATATATATATATATATATATATATATATATATATATATATATATATATATATGTTTGTTTTAAGCTTTTGTAAATTTCTTTTGGAAGAAGTTCGGGTTTCCCGAAAGGGAAACTTCACTCTGTTCTAAATAATGTAAGTTTTCATACTTATGTTTCTAGTAAACTTTCCATATATGTAAATTATGTGTGTTTTGTAAATTACATGTGATATGTTAGTTATTTGTATATGAATTTATGAATTTTATCATGAATCTATTTTACTTAGTATATGGTTAGTCTCTTAGCCTCTTAAAAGTATCAATGGATTAACCTGTAAATTCCTAGGACATTGTTAGGTCAAACTGAAGGTTCTTAAAAGAACTATAAATGACCAACTCCGGAGGGTGGTTAAAGAAGACTGCTTTTAAGAACAAAAGCTAAGAGAAAGAGATGAACAGTAATAATAGATTCATGAATGGACAGAGTCCATAAAAAAAAAACAAAAAAAAAAAACATATATATCTAAGGGAAGAAAAACTAGAAACTAAAATAATAATTACATAATAGAACAAGAGAGTGAAGGAGTACTGAGTAGGATTTTACAACATATAAGTTTAACGAAATTTATTGAAATAGCTATTGAAATAGACCCCCTTCTCATTTGGTATCAGAGCCAGTGATCTTGAATAGACCAAAAATATTATATGAAAAAAAGATTATTATTCTAGAAAAACTTTTGCATATCATAGAACTTTATTTTATAATAGACAACATTTAAAAATAGTTAAATTATATAAAAAAAAAATTAGAAAGTCATCTTTTTACTTTAGATTTAAGATTATCTTTAACCTATACATATAAATATTCAGTAAAGACTCTTAGGGAGACTATTAGACAATCCCAAAAACAAATACAAGAAGAATTAAATCAGGTAAATTTTGAGATTAAAGAAATAGTAGAAAGAATTAAAATTATTAAAAATAATCCTTATCATTATAATTCAGTAGGATAATATATGAGAAGACCTTATAAAAATATTAGAGAATATAAAAAAGTTAAAAGAGAATTACTAGGTTTATATCTAGAAGCAGATAGATTATTAAAGAAATAAAAACAAAAATCTCTAAAACAGAAATAAGTAACAGATTAGATCATATATTTTTCTTAATCAAAATATTAGAACCAAAATTAGTAAGACATCTTATATCTAGAAATATTTTAATTAAAAAATATATATGAGAAATCTTCCTTTTGCTAAAAGTATAAGATTTAATTATTGGATATTATATAGAGATATAAAGGAAAAAGAAAGACTACAGAAAGCAGAAAAAGAAATAGAAGCATATATATATATATATATACGAAAACGAATTCTTTAAACCAAGAAATTTATATTTTGAACATAATATAAATAACGAAGAATATATAAAAGCTCTAAAGTGGGAATTACAAGGTATTAATACTGATATTTATAATTATACTAAAAGAATAAAAAAAATTAGCGAATATTATAAACCAACTACTTTAGGATAAAATAATAATAGTAAAAATAGCTTCATTAAAAAGTTTAGAATATTTAGATCTACAAATCACTATAGAAAAAAGATTTAAAAGATTGAAAGGAGAAAGTATTATTAAGTATAATTTCGAAAGTGGAGACCATAGTTTACATACAGATGATCCTCAATATAATACTTTAATAGATTTAGTAATAAATCTTAGTGAAAAAATTAAAGAACATAATAGCAAAATTATAAAAATATTAAGTGAACAAGAAGAAACCCAAAATAGACAAAAACAAATTTTTAATAAGATAGAAGAAAATTTAGACTATTTAAAAGAACAAGGAGTAGAATTAGCTAAAAAATTAAATAATAGATTAAGAGAATAAATTAATAATACTTTAATTATACAATTACAAGAAATAAAGACAGAATTAATAACAATAAAATATATAGTTCTTTCATGATAGATTTAATAAAAACAGAGACATATAAAAAAGCAATAACATTAATAGAAAAAAGAACAACCCTTCCATTAGATTATAAAGAATTTAATCCACCTTCAAAATCACATGAAATCATCATAAAACAGAATAATATAATAATATCACTTTTATTACAACTACATAATAAGATAGATAAAAAAGAAAAATCAGAAGGTAAAAATATAAACACAACTGGAGTGGAAGAATTAAGAGAAAAGTTAACTAAAATAGAAATTACTCCACAAAAAGATAAAATAATTAAAAAACAGCAGAAATGGACATTTTTCCAACTAGATCAAGAAATAAAAAACAAGAAAGACCAAGACCAAGTTACTCCTAGAATAGCATAAGTAATAATTTTTTGTCAAGAATATTAAATAAAAAGATAAAAGAAGAAAATAATCAACAATTAGATGAAATAATAGATACAGATAAAGATATACAAATTTTTCAGCAAAATCAATTAAACTTATTAAATCCAAAAGTTTTATATAATACAAATTCAAAATCTCAACTATACAGACATTATAGAGAAGAACAATTATCAGTATTAGGAAAAACTTTTGTATCTTTACCACTCATAAACTCTGAATCTGTAAAAGAAATAAAACATGTTAAAAAAGACCTAATGCATATGGGATTAATAGTTATAGGAATTAAAGGATTAACTAGAAAAAATTTAGGAACAAAAACATTAATTACAATATATGATAATAGATGGTCAGACATAAAAAAGGCAATTATAGGATTAACAGAAGTAGATACGACTAATAATGGAGGAATATTCTATATAAGTCCAGATTTTATAATGAATTTAAATGAATTTGGAACTATTTTGAAAAAGATACAGGATTAGATAGTAATCCATGTAATTGATGTAAATGGTATCCAAGTAAATATAAAAGAGCTAAATGTAATAAATGTTTTATAGAAGGATGTATAAGTTGTATAGAAACACAGTTAGGAATAATAACTCAAAAAAGGAAAGAAGTACATACAAATGAACCTTTAATAAATTTAAAAGTATCAGTACTAGAAGCAAAAGTTAAAGAATTAGAAGAAAGAATAGTAAGATTAGAGAAAGGGAAAAATATTGAACAAAAACTACCACTAGATAATCAAGAATTAATGAATGAAGAATCTAATACTCTAATATGTAATCAAGATAAAAATATAAATACCGTTAAAGTATTAGCAAGACTTCAAATAGGAAAATATGAACTAGAGACTCTAGCACTAATAGATTCAGGATGTACAAAAAGTTTTTTAAATAAGAAAATAGTACCACCAGAATTAATAAAGACTTTAGAAAAACCACTTGCAGCTATGCAAATGGATGAAACACATAATATATATAGATATTACATAGATAAAGCACAAACAAGTTTTTTAAATACTTGTTCAGAATTCTATAAACTTACCTATAAAATGGATAAAATATGGGTAAGAGATCTAGATATAAGAGTAGATTTTGTTTTAGGTCTAGATTTCATACTATATAATAAAGGAGGAACTTTAATAACAAATGACGGAATACTTTTTATGAAAAACATTACATACACTTCTGTCTTAACTAATAAAATTAATACTCAAATAAGACAAAGAAAAATATTGTGAGAATTGTGAAAATAATATACAATGTACTAAAACAGGATGTAATACATTATACGAGAATATACTCGAATTAGATGAAGAAGATGAGATAGTTAATTTAAATAAAAACTATGTTTTAATAGAAATGGAAACAGAATTATATAATTTTAAGACAGGAATTCAAAAAATAGGACAAATAAGAAACCAACAAGATCTAGATAATATAATAAATTTTTTAGATCAAATAGAAATAATAGGAGAAAAACCTTTAAAACATTGGGAGAATAATCACATAGTATGCAAGTTAGATATAATAAACCCAGAATATATAATAAAAACAGCCTCAATAGAAGCTACAAATCAAGATTTAGAAGATTTTAGAATACAAATTAAAGAACTATTAGAATTAGGAGTAATAAGAAGATCTACTTTAAAACATAGATCAGCAGCATTTATGGTAAGAAATCATAGTGAAATAGTTAGAGGAAAAGCTAGAATGGTTATAAATTACAAAAGACTAAATGATAATACTAGAACAGATGGATATAAATTATCAGACAAAACAGAGTTAATAAATAGAATTCAAGGTAAAACAATTTTTAGTAAATTTGATTGTAAGTCAGGATATTGGCAGATAAAAATGCATCCAGATAGTATAGAATGGACAGCTTTTACATGTCCTGAAGGACATTTTGAATGGTTAGTTATGCCATTCGGATTAAAAACAGCACCTCCAATTTTCCAAAGAAAAATGGATCAAATATTTGGGGAATATAAAAGATTTATTTTAGTATATGTAGATGATATTTTAGTATTTAGTAAAGATATAAAAGAACACTTAGGACATTTACAAACAGTTTTTAGGTTAATTGTTAATAATGGAATAATAATTAGTAAAAAGAAAATAGAATTATGTAAAAACTATATGAATTTTTTAGGAATTACTTTAGGAGAAGGAAAAGTTAAACTACAACCTCATATAGCTAAAAAACTCTAGACATGCCAGATAAATTAAATAATTTAAAAGATTTACAAAAATTCTTAGGAATAATTAATTATGCAAGATCATTTATTAAGGATTTAGGAAAATTAGCAGGACCATTATACTCTAAGACAGGATCTAAGGGACAAAGAAATTTTAATCTCGAAGACATAAAATTAGTACAAAAAATAAAATAAAAAATAAAAAATATTCCCGATCTCAATATGTCATTAGAATCAGATTATTTATTAATAGAGACAGATGAGAGTTTTGATGGATGGGGTGCAGTATTAAAATCAAGACCACATAAATATAGTTCTAAACAAGAAGAGAAAATATGTGCTTATCAAAGTGGAAAATTCAAAGAAAAAATAATAAAGCTAGTATAGATGTTGAAATTTTAGCTGTAATATACGGTTTAAATAGTTTTAGAATTTATATTTTAAATAAACCAGAAATATTAATAAGAACAGATTGTGAAGCTATAGTAAAATTTCATCAAAAAATTAATGATAAAACTAGTAGTAGAAGAAGATGGTTAAATTTTTTAAATACTATATCAATTTATCATTCTATAACTTTTGAGCATATCAAAGGAAATGATAATAGTATTGCAGATCAATTAAGTAGATTATTGATTAAAGTTTAAATTTTAAATTTTACAGAATGAGACCATCCTTCCAAGACAAGGGCAAAGGAGTTCAACCTCCAACCCCAGATTTTTTAGACTTATATAAACAGACAGTATTATCTAATTTACATTTCAGACCATTAAATAAAATGGATGATAATAGAATAGAAAGGTTACAATTTGGACAACATAATCTAATAGCATATGAATCATCCAATTGGACTTTTAGACATTTGCCTATATACCAACTAGATAAACAACAGAAATGTTTAATAGACAATATTTGGATAGCTCATAATAAAAAAGACACTAAATATATAATTGATGTATTAAATGCTTTATGATATTACTTTTCTACTAAAAATAAAGAAAATAAGTTTAAATATTATGTTGTAATACATGGTAAAATAAATGGAATTTTTCAAACTTGGATAGAAGTTTTAGATTCTATTAATGGAGTTTCTAAACCACTTTTTAAAGGATTTAATGATTTTACTGAAGCATTAGATTATGCTAGGGAAGTTTTAGGTCCAAATTATTATATCTCTCCCTCTCTTAAACAGAATTCAGACAAAATTCCTCAATACCATATTCAAAAAGACACAGACAAAATTATTTTTTGTGATCATTGTTCTTCAATGACCGAAGCCTTTAAGAGATTAAATTATAAGAACGAGGTATTGTTACAAGAAAATCTCCATCTCAAAGAAAGAATTGCAAAAATGGAGAATGATTTGAAGACCAAAGACACCCAGACCAACATACAGGGTTTTTCATCCCCAAGAAAAATGGATGAGATGGGTGTACATTCCCCTCTGAATGTAAATAAATCCATTGTATCGGATAAAGATACAGCTAGTCCGGTTCAAACGGTAACCGATAAAGACTTTTCAAACCCGTTAATGGCTGTCACTTTGCCAAAAAGTGAAAAAGATGAAGGCTCATCTTCCAGAAGACGTTTACCTCTTTCATTTACCCAGACTCTTAGAGAACTCAAATTAGAATAGGAATACAAACTAAAGGATATGAGGAAATGCATAGTGGAAAAAATTTATTAATGTGTGTAGGATTTTTAGGAAAAATGACAGATAATAGTAATACTAGATTTAAATTACAAATAAAAGATGTAGTGGAAATAATGGGAAATAAAGGGATAAAATTAATAAAACCTATAAAGATAAATCCTGAAGAGTATGCAGGATTAGAATGAAAATTAGGTGATTTTAAAGAGAAAGAAGCTTTAACACCAGACGCTCATTTAATATATACAAATTCCAAAGGAGAACCTTCAATTAGATTTACAGACTATAATTATGAAGCTCAAAAAGACATTGAAGAAGAAAGTGTTATAGAAGAATTGCCTTTAGAAGGTATGAATATAGAAATAATATTAGAAGATGATTATGAAGTAGATTTAGCTATAGAAAAAGCAAAAGAAATATGTAAAAATAATAAAAATAGATTATTTACATGCAAGGGATGTAAATTAAAAGACTTAAACTTAGAACAGGTAACATTGCATTTTAAAACCTGTGAAAAAAGAACAGATAATAAAGGTTATAGATTAGAAAAAAAATTACAAGAAAAATTAGAAAAAGCTAATAATATAATGACAGAAATACAAGAAAATGATAGTGAAATATCTGAGTTAGAATCTATATTTAGTCAAAAAGAATTAATGGAAACAGCAAGCTCTAGTAGTCCATTTCAAAGAACAAATGAACAAGGATATACTGCAGATAATAGTACATAAAATATACCACGTAGAAGAGTATATAGACAAGGAGATGTTCCAATAACAGAAGTTAAACCTATGGGAAAAAGAATGCCCATAGAAGAACCAATAATACTCCAAGAAGGAGGAAGTAAAGGAAAAATTTTAAATATAGCTGCACATGATCCACAAAGATGAAATTCAGTAATAGACTTATGAAAAGGAATAGTAGTAGCAGATTTTATAAAAAATTATACAGAAACTGATGCTGAAACAATGTATAAATACTTAGAAACATTCTTAGGAGAATCAACCAAAGCTTTATGGGAAGCGTATAAAGTAGAATTCCCATCAGAATTTCAGTATCTAGTATCATTAGGACCAAACCCATATAATTTTACAAATAAAATACATACATTAATAACTGGAGAAGACCCAAATAGTGGATTAGTAGCTTTACAAAGAAATGCAGTAATAAAACTAAAACAATTAAGTATAAGTAATTGGTATTATATAAAGAAATTTTTAAATGATTATTTTTATTATTGTACAATTAGTGGAAATGCATTCGATCAAGATTTAGGTAAAAAATTATTTAATAAATTATCTGGAGCTTTAGGAAGAGAAATAGAAGATATATGGACTAAAAGAGAAGGAGTAGCACAAAACCCTCAAGCAAAATGGTCAATAGGGCATAGAATACAGCATATAATGGAAATATTACAAGAAAAATGTACTAATTTACAAATACAAAAACAATTAAAACAAAATGAAATGAATTTCTGAAAGATATAATATATACAACTCAAAATTATGATAAAAATCAATATAAAAAGAAAAGGTATAAAAAATACAATCCACAATATAATAAGAGATATAATAAAAAAGGATATTTTCTTAGAAGATCTTCAGCTAGGAAACCATATTTAAATAGGGATAGACATGTTAGAAAATATAGAACAGATAGAAATTATAAAAATAAGTTAGAATGTTTTACATGTGGAAGTATAGAACATTTAGCAAATACTTGTCCTAAAAGATATAATGCAAAGACTAGAAATGCTCAATTAGTAGAAGAATTTAACGAAACATTATTAAATGTAGATGAATATATGTCAGATAATGAAAGTATTTACTCTATAGTAAGCATTGATATAG
Organism: Solanum lycopersicoides; assembly: GCA_022817965.1. Lineage (NCBI taxonomy): Eukaryota > Viridiplantae > Streptophyta > Magnoliopsida > Solanales > Solanaceae > Solanum > Solanum lycopersicoides. The sequence continues at coordinate 72,080,115 of CM040628.1, forward strand.
ATGAGAATAATAAAGAAGAAGATTCTTCTAATTCAGAAGGAGAAGAATTAATTAATGAAATAGGAATAAAAAATTTAAATCTAGACGATCTAAAATTTTATATATATATATATGCTCTAAATTGTATAGTATATGTATACACTATATACATAGGTATATATATTTGGACTTTTTCCATATTTTTTAAAGTAGTATCAAATTATTTATTCCCAAAAGCTTAATCATCATTCATGTATGGAGTTAATATCGAAAATTATGTAATTTTACCTTCTTAGACCCCTCCCTCTTGTCGATAAGTATAGCTGTTATACGATATTGATATCGTGTCATTCCGTATCATATAAAGTAAAATGAAGGAAGTACATACTATACTTAACAAAATCTCAATAGGTCATCAAGAATTAATGTGATAGAATGGACATATGATCCTTTTATAATCTTGAATATGAATTTTTTTCGATAGAGAATATTTTTCCTTATACAAAACTTACATTACATAATTTTAAATTAATTAGGACTCTAATATAAGTATCAGACATAATACAAAACTGCAAAAACAAGTAATAAATGGTGTTAGAAATTAGAATGGTAGGTAAGTCATGCAAATCTATATCAAGGTTAGTTTTAAACCTTATGTTTTTCATGAAACATCAATACTTACATATATCATTAATCATATAATCATTACAATTATTCAATAAATTGATTGGATCTTTAAATAAGTTTTTCTTTCTGAAATAATGGCATTCAAATTGATAGCCATATATTTATTGGAAATAATAACTTTTGCAACATTAAATGGTCATGTTGTGATTAAAAGCATCCAGGTATGTTTGTATCTTTATGAATATTATATTACAAAAACAAGAAACATATATTTTCATTTTCTTTATTTTTATTAGTTTTTCCTAATGTTTGATATTAATAACGAACTTTAAATAAGTTGGATTACTGTCGTATACGTAAGGCCCATTTAAAGAGTTGCTCCTTGCTTAAAATTTCTTTCATACATGAGATTAATCTCTAAATTACTGAATTAAGAATTAAAGAAAACTATCTATCTCCTAAATGTTATTTTTTCACGGATACATGATTTGATCATTAGTATATAGTAAAACATTATAAGTTTTTCACTTGTATAGTATTTATATATATCACCATACCATATAAAAAGTCTTACATTATTGTAATTTCTTATTGCATATACTAATGTTCATCTCATACATTAAGTGTATTATTTGATTTATTTATTTTTTTCCAATTTTTTTGTTAGAGTGAAGATGGAGATGTCATTGACTGCATTGATATTTTCAAGCAACCAACTTTATTCCATCCTGCCTTAAAAAATCACAAAATTCAGGTTCATTCAATAATTAACATCACTTTACATTAATAGTTATAAAAAGTAGCTTAATTAATAATTATTTTTTAAAAATAAAAATAAAAATTCACCATCAAATCAAGGATATTATAATTACATGTGTTATAAAAAGGTGGAAGCAACTAATAATATAAAATAAAGTGAGTCACCTGGTATCTACATAACATACTCCCTCCGTTTCACAAAAAATAACCTAGTTTGACTTGGCACGGAGTTTAAGAGTATAAAAAAGACGTTTGAATCTTGTGGTCCTAAATTAAAGTTAGGTCAAATATACAAAATTGCCCTTTGATCTTGTAGTCCTAAACATGTCACGTGAAAAGTTGTTACCAAAAAAAGAAAGAAATCATTCTTTTTAAAACATACTAAAAAGAAAAGGATATCATTTTTTTTTAAACAGAAGGAGTATTAAAATATATTGATCTAGCAATTAAAAAATATTATTTTTTCATCTATTTAATTATTATTTTTATTTTTTATGACAGATGACACCAAGTTATAATACAATGATGGATCCTACAATAACAAATGATCAAGAAAAATCATATAAATGTGTGACAACACAAATATGGCATAAAAGTGGAAGTTGTCCAAAAGGGACAATTCCAATTAGAAGAACACAAAATATTAAAAAGGATCAAATAAAGAAGCCTAATTTATTTCATCTTGATAAAGGATTGAAGGTAAAAAAGGATATCAACCTTGCACAAAAAAATCACTCAGTAAGTTCTCTAAATATACTCCCTCCCGCCCTACTTATGTGACACTTTTCGTATTTCGAGATTTAAATAAATTTTTGATCATATGTTTTTCGTAGATCCTTTTAACATTTTAAATTATCAATTATTATGACTTCTAGTACTCTTTACGTAGTTTACAAATATATAAATTTCATTTCAAAAAATTTGAAATTTCATACGCAAATGTTCGGTCAAAGTTAAACTGTTTGACTCTCAAAAAATGAAAAGTGTCACATAAAATGAGACAGAGGGAGTGTGATTTTTCTATAAGTATAATTTAATCGATAATAACAAATTAACGAGTATGTACTAATTAATACTTGTAATAACAATTATAAAAGAAAAACTTATTAATTTTGGATAAATAATTTATAAGTATTACACTAAGAGAATTTCTTAAAATATCTACCAAATTCGTAATCAAAATTCTAGCTCTGATCCTACTAATGACAATCGTATGAATGGAGTTAGGAAATTATTTTATTAGTGTCAATGCATAAATTTAATTATTAATAATTCTTATGATATTTTTTCTAACCCTATTTTTTTTTTTAATGAAGTTGGCTATATTGATTACAGAAGGATATAGATATGTTGGAGGAAAAACAGATATGATCACTAGAAATCCTCATGTTGAAGAAGATGATGAATATAGCACTTCTAGACTTACTCTCAAGAGTGGATCTTACTATAATTATCAAGACATTGAATCTGGATGGATGGTTAGTACTTGATTTTCGATTAATTTCATAAAATATAACTACAGCCAAATCTCTTTATAACAGCATATCGATCACCTCAATAGCTCGGTTCCACATAAAACATATTGTTATATTCTATTATTGTTGAAGGAAGCTGATGGAACAGGTCAAAGGAACAAGTTCGGTGAAGCAGTCTGACGAGTTAGAGATTGAGTAGTATAGTCCTAGTGTAACTCAAACTCTAACTCGTCAGATAGCTTCACCGAACCTGTTCCTTTAACCTGTTCCATCAGCTTCCTTCATCAATTATAACTATACTAACATTTGATTTCAAACATTTTAGGTAAACCCTAGGGTTTATGGTGATAGGCAAACAAGACTTTTCACTTATTGGACTGTAAGTATTTTTAGTTTTTTTTAATTAATATAATTAGTTAAATCATTTACTAATTGAACTTGTTTTTGAATTTAATACATAGAATGATGGTTCAAGAGAAACAGGATGCTTTGATTTAACTTGTCCTGGTTTTGTACAAATTAGTCATGAGATAGCACTTGGTGCTGCTATATATCCAATATCAACTCAATATGGTCTTCCATATTCAATTACTATTTATATCTACAAGGTTAGTAATTAATTAATTATCATCATGCACATTTTATTATTTTTTATCAGTATAATTTAATCAGTTATAATATATTATCGTCTTATTTTTATAGTTTGTTACGAAGAGTTACCTAGCTATACTTATAGTTGACTTACCCAAATGTACCAAGAATTTATATATTATCATATCACATAAATTTAAATATTTTTAAGTTATATACATCGATAATGAAAAAAAAATATATATATATATCATATTATCAAGTCATCGAAAAGAATATTTATGAATAAACCTCATTCAAGTGCAAAATTTGTAATTTTAAAAATAAGAACGTTTGTCTACTACAAAGGCTTAATTAAATTAACCATTGGTGTAAAACTAAATTGTCAAATAGTCCAAAGCTGACATTATCTTTTGATACCATCTATTACCAAATAGGATTATTAACAACGAATTTTATTGTTTAGCAATAAAAAATAATTTTTGTTACGGATAACTATTATATTTGAGTCCGGAGCCTAAAGGGTGAAAAATGTTAATGAAAATTTCAAAACGGTATATGATTTTTTTTTTACCAAAACGATAAAATCGCTCACGAAGTAGCGATTTAATTTTTATCATTTGTCGCTGCTCTTAAAGTGATATTTTAAAAAAACAAATTTTTGCTTTTTTTATAAATGGTTTAAATCAATTTTTTTTATCCGATTTTTAATTATTTTATTTTGTAAAAAATCAAATAAATCAAAAAGAAATATTTAGCGATTTGATTTTGAAAAATAAATAAAAAAATCTAATTAAAAATTGTTGCCTTGGCAGCGATTTAATTTTTTTTTTAAAAAAAATTGATTTAAACAATTTAAAAAAAAAAAGAAGCAAAAAATAATTTTTTAAAAAAAATTTTAAGTCGCTGCTGAGGCAGCGACAAATGAAAAAAATTATTAAATTTTTTTTTTATTTTGATAAATCGCTCGTTTAAAATTTTCTTTTTTTTAAAATAATAATCAAATTTAACAGCAGCGATTTTGCTTTTTTCGCGGACAAAATCACTACTTCGTGAGCGATTTTGCCGTTTTGGCTAAAACAAAATTATATATACCGTTTTAGAATTTTTGTTAACATTTTTCACCCTTTAGGCTCCGGACTCTATTATATTTCTTTTGCTTTTCAACGACAAAAATTATTCATCGTAATATATCTTTTAACTCTTTCTTACTATAGAAATATAAATTTATATTTTCAATCCTTGATCGTCTTATTATAATAATTTGTCGAGGTTTTATCAGAAACAAATCCTCTCTAGATCTACCTTCACAAGGTATACACCACACTTCTCAGATTCTACTTGTAAGATTATTATACTGAGTGATTTTCATATTTCTAATTTTGTTGTGGTAATTAATTATTATAGGATTTTAATACTAGCAATTGGTGGTTACAATATGGAGGATCAATCAACATAGGATATTGGCCATCAAAAATCTTTGAAGGTGGATTAGAAGTCCATGCAGAAACAGTTCAATGGGGTGGTGAAGTTTATAGTAAAAATGTAGGAAAACATCCTCATACAAAAACACAAATGGGAAGTGGGGCATTTCCATTTTATATATTTGCAAATACTGGATTAATGAAGTATATGAGAATTCTTGATAATTCAATGGAGTTGAGATTTCCACAAAATGTTGTTGCTTATTCAGAGGAATATGATTGTTATAGAACTCAATATGTAGGTGATTATATTGAAGAACCTGAATTTCACTTTGGAGGGCCAGGAAGAAATCCATTATGTCCTTGAAATTATTTGATTTTGTTGAGTTAAAGGGTATTATGGTAATTGTCTCTCTACGTACTTCCACGAGGTGGTGATAAAGTTTATGTACATGCACTTCATTCTCTTCAGACTCTGTCTATCGAATTTCACTGAGTGTATATTTATTGTATTGTCAATCTTGATTTAGCTTTAACGAGGAAGTGTTTTTTTCCCTTGATTTCTTACTATTTTGAGACTCGACTAATTTAGATTCAGACAAAAAATTCCACTTTAGAGTTAATAGTCAGATCCCACATGCGAAATTTCACTGAGTATATTGTTATTGTATTGCTAATCTTGATTTAACTTCAATGAGGAAATGTTTTTTTTCTTGATTTCTTACCTTGTGTCCGATTTTTAGTTATTTTGAACTTGAGTAATTTAAATTCAGACCAAAAAGTTCTACGTCAGCGATAATAGTTTTTCTAACAGGAAAATTTGATCTATTAAGCTAATGAGAGTCAATTTAAATAGTAGTGACTTTATAAAAGAGAAAAAATTAAATTTTCGTTGCTCCTAACTATTACGTGGAAGGTAAAATTCAAACAATTTTTTTTACAAAATATTTCAATTATAAGGGCATTCATAAATTCTATGTTATGAAAAGTTTGAGTATTGCTTCGTACTCCCTCCATTTCATATTATTTAATTTTTATTCACATAATATATTTTTTTAAGAAAAATTAATAAGAACATATTTTACTGTACTAATTTTATTAATGATACTTTGAAGTTCTAAATTTTATTATATCTATTTTGTGTAATCATTTAATATTACGAATAGTATAAAAAATTATTTAATTTTATTCACATAATATATTATTTAAGAAAAATTAATAAGAACAAATTTTACTAAACTAATTTTATTAATGATAATTTGAAGTTCTAAATTTTATTATATCTATTTTTTGTAATCATTTAATATTACGAATAGCATAAAAAAGGGTAATGAACTTTTTTGATATGTTCAAATGAACAAATAATGTGAAATATGCATTATTATTATTATATGAATCAAAGTAAAATAAAATGGAGTATAATTTTTTTTTAAAATATTGAGAAGGAAAATGTTGATAAGAAGAATATAAAAAGTGTTGTGCAAGTGGAAAGTTATTTGCTTATTATCATTTAGAGAAAATACATAAAGTCTCATAAATAACTTAGATTTTATATTGAAGTAAACATTTAAAGTTTACGAAAGTTTTATACCTCATTGAACATTTTACGATCAACCCCTAGCTACTAAAATAAAATAATTATTTCTATTTTTCAACCCGTTTTATAAAGATCGAATTTTTATCCTGACCCACTCACATTTTAACATTTTCCCTATCACCTTTTTCTAATTATTTTTCATTTTCCCCAAAATTGTGATGTTGAATTAAGACTCTATAGAAATATCGAAGATAATGCAAAACTATAGAAACAAGTAATAAATTAAAACAAAAATGAATAAAAAAATTAAACAAAATGCATTATAAATGGTGTTAGAAATTAGTATGGTAGGTAAGTCATGAAAATCTATATAGAGGTTAGTTTTAAACATGATGTTATTCATGAAACATCAACACTTATATATAGAGAGACAAACTTTATATAATATATAAAATCATTAAAATTATTCAATAAAATTGATAGGATCTTTGAGTTTTTTTTCTAAAAAAATGTCATTCAAATTGATAGTTATATTGTTATTGGAATTAATAACTTTTGCAACATTTGCCTTAGGAGAAAATGGTCTTGTTATTAAAAGCATCCAGGTATGTCTATATCTTTATGAATTATGAACATTATTATATTACAAAAACAAACATATATTATCATTTTCTTTCATTTTCGTTAGGTTTCATCTGATGTTCGATATTATTATATGACTCCTAATAAGTTGAATTTGTAAACGGAATCGTTTTTCGTCAGAATTTCTTTCTTACCTAAGGTTTAAACTCGAGACTTTTAATTCAAAATGAAGGAATATTATTCATAATCTATCTCACTATAATCCTGATATTATTTCAGTATATGACTTGCTCATTAGTATATAGCATAACATTATATAAGTTTTTCTCTTCTATAGATACCATATTACAATTTTTATATTATTGTAATTTCTTATCGAATATAGTAATGTTCTTATACATTAAGTTAATTATTTGATTTTTTCCCCCTTTTATTTACACTCTTTTTTTGTTAGAGTGAAGATGGAGATGTTATTGATTGTGTTGATATTTTCAAGCAACCAGCTTTGTATCATCCTGCCTTGAAGAATCACAAAATTCAGGTTTATTCAATTAATATTAATTTACATTAATAATTATAGAAAAACTTAATTAATTAATTTGTATACATTGATTTTTTATTAAAAAATTCATGATCAGATCAAGTATATGACAATCACATGTAACTATTTATAAAAAAGTGAAAGTAGCTTGTAATATAAAAATAAATTGTGTTATATCTACTATTACAGGTTAACATATACTTCCTCTGTCGTCCCATTTTATATGTCATATTTCGGATTTCAAGAGTCAAATAAATCTATCTTTGATCATACATTTTTCATAGATCTTTTAAACATTTTGAATTATCAATTATTATGACTCATATTACTTTTTACGTAGTTTACAAATATATAAATTTCATTTCAAAAAAATTAAAGATTCCATGCACACATTTCCGGTCAAACTTAAATTGTTTGACTCTCAAAACATAAAACGTGTTATATAAATTGAGACAGAGAAAGTATCAATATAACAAAAAAATTACATCATCAATATATAGACGTTAAGCCTATAAAAATAATCAAGCTATACTTCTGAACCCCTATTCCGCCATCGATATAGAGATATATTTAACTTAATTTATTTATATGTTTACTTCTTTATATTTTTTTTTACGACAGATGACACCGAGCTATAATACAATGATGAAGCCTACAAAAACAAATGATCAAGAAAAATCATACAAATATGTGACAACACAAACATGGCATAAAAGTGGAAGTTGTCCAAAAGGGACAATTCCAATTAGAAGAACACAAAATAGTTACAAGATGGATCATATAAAAAAACCTAATTTTTTTCATCTTGATAAAAGATTGAGGATCAAGGAGGATATCAACCTTGCACAAAAGAATCACTCAGTAAGTTCCCCAAAATGTGTATATGATTCTTTTTTAGGGAAATGCACCAGTATCTCTAACATATGCCTGAAATTCCACAGACACACTTATATCATACTAAGTTCTTATTATCTCCCCTGAACTTATTTTATAAATAATTTTCTACCCCTTTTCGACTTACGTGGCACTATCTTATGGGTCCAGTGCGTGTTGACATTTTTTTTTCAAGCTAGTGCTACGTAGGCCGAAAAGGGGTAGAAAATTATTTATAAAATAAGTTCAGGGGTAATAGGACCTTAATATAGTATAAGTGTATCTCTGAGATTTTAGACATAGGTTAAGGGCTACTTATACATTTTCTCATTTTTTTTATCAGTATAGTTTAATCAGTTACTGAATAATGTATTGATGATAATGACAATATCTTGATGCTAGTGAAAATATCGATCATAACTTTGATACGGATTATTTTAATAGTGTAAATGCATAATATTTTTAACCCTATTTTAATTTCTAACCCTAGTTTTTTTTTAATGAAGTTGGCTATATTGCATACTGAAGGAATTAGATATTTGGGAGGGAAAACAGATATGAAAACTTGGAATCCTCATGTTGAAGAAGATGATGAATATAGTACTTCTAGACTTGCTCTTATGAGTGGAGCTTATAATGATTATCAAGACATTGAAGCTGGATGGGCTGTTAGTGAATACTTTTATTAATTTAATTATGAATAATTACCGTCAAATTTTATTGGGAAAATGCACAAGTACTCTTAACTATGTCCAAAATCTTAGAGACACACTTATATTATACTAAGGTCCTATTACCCCCCTGAACTTTTTTTATAAATAATTTTCTACCTCTTTTCGGATTAGGTGGCACTATCTTGTGGGTCTAGCGCGTGTTGACATTTTTTTTCAAGCTAGTGCCAGGTAGATCGAAAAGGGGTAGAAAATTATTTATAAAATAAGTTCAGAGAGGTAATAGGATCTTAATATGATATACATGTGTCTATGAGATTTCGGGCATAGGTTGAATTACTTATGCATTTTCTCAATTTTTTTATAACAATATTACTAGTCTCAAAAAAAAATATTTTGACTAGGTATAATATTATGACTTTATTTATAATATCACTTATAATGAAATGTTGTTATAAAAAAGTTTGATGATCATATATTTTTATTACTACTGAGTAGTAACATATTACTAATTAATAGTTGATTTCTAACATTTTAGGTAAATCCAAGGGTATATGGTGATAGGCAGACAAGATTTTTCACTTATTGGACTGTAAGTATTTTTAGATTTTTTACTATATAAACAAAGTATCACAATATATGTTATCGTCCATAATAATTTAATAACTAAAAAAAAAAACAGAAAAAATTATGTAACATGTTATAACATATTAAATTAGAGAATGTATTTTTTTTTTAATTTTAATTAATTGAGATAAGAGTCTAAAAAATATTTCAGCTTTGGTCGAATTTATTGTTGCAATACTAAATTTTAATGAGGACCTATTTCATCCCTAGACTATTTGATACTGTATTTTAAACATATATATTTGCCCACGTATACATAAAATTAATGTAAAATTATAAATAGTAATGTGTCCACGTGGACACATATATATACCTTTAAAATACACTATTAAATTGTTCAGGGGGTAAAAAATACACTATTAAATAGTTCAGAGAATTAATAGGTCCTTATAAAAGTTAAGTATCGCAACGAAAAATTCAACCAAAGTTGAAATATTTTTCGGATCATTCTCCCTAATTAATTCATATAATTAGTTAAATTATGTACTAATATGAACTTTTGTTTAAAAATAGAATGATGGCTCAAGAGAAACAGGATGTTTTGATTTAACTTGTCCTGGTTTTGTACAAACAAGCCATGAGATAGCACTTGGTGCTGCTATATATCCAATATCAACTCAAAATGGTCTTCCATATTCAATTAGTGTTTTTATCTTCAAGGTTAGTAATTAATTATCATCATACATATTTTATTATTTTTATCAGTATAATTTAATCGGTCATTATATTTATCACTTTATTTTCTAATTTTCATGTAACTTAGGTTTGTCACTTTAGGTTTGTTACGAAGAGTTACCTAGATATCTTTATAAGTCGACTTAATCAAATGCGATAAGAATCTATACACTAACAAATCACATAAACTTACACTCTTACTAGTAATTTATAATCTTGAAAATAAGATAATTTACCTATTATAATAGTTAAAGATGACATAATGGTGTAATTTGTCTATCGAAAACAATTGTTTTACCTTTATAAGGTAGAAACAAGGTTGTGTACACATCATGCATGTTCCTCATAATCTTAGGTTTTACATGTGAGATTATATATTGTTATTGCTCAGATTTTACTTGTGAGATTATACTGAATATGTTATTGTTATTGCTCAGGTTTTACTTGTGAGATTATACTGAATATGTTATTATTATTGCTCAGGTTTTACTTGTAAGATTATACTGAATATTTAGTTGTTATTGTTCAGATTTTACTTGTGAGATTATACTGAATATGTTATTGTTATTGCTTAGGTTTTACTTGTGAGATTATACTTAATATGTTATTGTTATTACTCAGATTTTACTTGTAAGATTATACTGAATATATTGTTGTTGTTGCTCAGGTTTTGCTCGTGAAATTATACTGAATATGTTATTGTCATTGCTGATGTTATTATAATATTTTCTCATTTTATAGGATATAAATAGTAGTAATTGGTGGTTACAATATGGAGGATCAATCAACATAGGATATTGGCCATCAAAAATATTTGAAGGTGGACTAGGAGTCCATGCACAAACAGTTCAATGGGGTGGTGAAGTTTATAGTAAAAATGTAGGAAAACATCCTCATACAAAAACACAAATGGGAAGTGGAGCTTTTCCAGTTTACATATCTGAAAATACTGGATTTATGAAGAATATGAGAATTCTTGATAATTCAATGGAGTTGAGATTTCCACAATATATTGATGCTTATTCACAAGAATATGATTGTTATAAAACTCAATATATGGGTGATTATATTGAAGAACCTGAATTTCACTTTGGAGGGCCAGGAAGAAATCCATTATGTCCTTGAAATTGTTTTATATTTATCGCTCTTCGTTATAAAACGTTCGATTTTTATTTTGTTGTTCGACTAATTTATAGGTTTGTATTTTAGTCAGTAAAATTATTTTATCTATTAACTGTGTCTGTTTTTGTTATGTTTTAACTTTTATTTAATGGTCTGAATATCAGGGTCGGCTCCTATGCCTATTTGGACAAGACATTGGCCTTAAGCTCCCAATTTTAGGGGCCTTAAATTTTTACCAATAATAAATTATGAGTTAATTTTTCTTTAAAGAAAAATATTTATTATTCATGATAAAATATATTTTTTAAAATACTATTATTTTATTCTCATTAATCCTATCTAAAAAGAAGAAATCAAGAAGAACTGTTTTATTTTCTCACTGCTTTTATACTAATATTTCACATAATTTTATTCTTTTAACCTTTTACACTCTTTTCTTTAAATTTTTGATAAGTTGGAGTAATACTCTATAAAAAATATAAATCAATAGTCAAAAGAGTTGAGCAAAGTGAATTCTAAATTTTTTCTCTGTTTCTTCTTAGATTTTCAAACATTACAACAAGCATAGTAAAACAGGGGTATACGAAATTATCATCTTAATTCTATGTTAATAATTCATATAATTATTGCCCGAGTAAGCAAATGTTTTTCAACAATTGATAAAATCGAATAAATCATCTATAAAAAAAAATATTAAGTAAACTTTGCATTTTAAAAAGCAATTTTTTTTTTAAAAATAATGCATAGTTATTGAGATTTTAGGCCTCTAGTTAAAATTTCGCTTTAGGCCTGTGATAGTATTGAGCCGCCTCTACTGAATATATCTGAATGGTAATTAATATGTTTATTTAAAGATTTCTACAAAAATGACAATTTGATCATCTGATAAAGATGTTTCTTGAGAATGGAGCATTACTAAAAAAGTGAGGTTTCAAATACTTATAAATTTAATATTAGTCTTTGTAATATTTGGCTATGCATATTTAGTATAAAATATAGGTAGTCAAATAATGTAATGGTATATAATTCATTAGATTTGAAGATTATTTTAAAAAAATAGAGGATAAAATTGTCATTTTAATTAATTAAAAATTAAATATCCTTGTTAGATCACATGAATATTCTCAAGAAAACGACTTTAAATTCATTTATATAGTAAATATCTTTTACACAATATTTGATATTCATTTTAAAGTTATATTACTCCAAAATATTAATAATAGTAATTTGAGCTAAGCATTCTTTATCTAATATTAATATTTGTTTTGAGATTCGAATATAAAAAAAAAGGTTGGTAATATTAAATTGAGCTAAGCTTTATGTTAGAATGGAAAAAATGCTGATTAGGCAAAAAAGATTTTGAAGATCTTGAAAAGTGCAAATGGTTGAGATTTGAGGATAACACAAGTAGTCAATTAATTAATGAGTCTTTTACCTAAAATCAAAATCTTGTCAGCCTATTAAATTTTACTTATTAAAAGTGACACATTCTTGATTTTTTATTGGCCAAGTTGGCAATATGGTATAAAAAATTGAAGGAACCTCAATCAATGTTCCAAACATTAATATTTAATTTGAAAGCGTGATGTAGTAGATGAAGTTATTCGTTCTTTAATCAGAGGATTTTGTTCTGAGTTTTAAATATAAAAGATATGAGTGCTTTCTTGAATAGCATAATCCTATATGTTGTGAATTTAAATTAGTTAACTTTCGAGATAAATATCGAAAATTGAATGAGAAAGATGATATTTTTTTTAACTAGAACTATCTATATGTTCTGTCTGTCAATTATGGGTCCATGGTCAAACTTTATTGGTTCTCTCCCTTTGAGGCTTCAATTCAAGCCTCTGGATCTTTACCCTTTGAAGAATCCATAACCCCTTTTTACCATTTATAAGAATCATTTCTTGTTTTTTTCTCCTTCACTGTTGATTCCCTAAATTAGCTTTTTGTTCATCATTGTACTGTTGAGTTGAGGAAGAGGCTTTCTTCTTGTGCAAAGCAAAGTTTGTGTCTTTTTGCTTTTGGGGTACTTCTGAAAGGGCTTGATTTGAGGTAAAGAACTGATTTTGATATATGGGTCAGTGGATTTTATTGTTTTCTCAAGTGAATTTGATTAGTTTTGAGGAGTTATCGGGAGTTTGTGGTAAAAGAACAGATTTTTACATATAAACTTTCAATTATTTTTTGTGTGTTTTTGCTTGTGTAATCTGAATTTGCAACTCACTGGAGATAATGGGTTGAGTATGATATCTGGGGTTTTGAATTTGTGATTACTTGAATGGTTGAAGGTTGTTCATGGGGGATTCTTGAATTAGTCAGTGTTAATTAGTACTTTGTTGTGTTTGTGGCTGTGGGAGGTAGCAGATATCCCGTGAAATAGTTGAGGTGTGTGTGTAAGCTGGTCTAAACACTAATGTCATTTTAAAAAAGTGCTTTGATGTATTTGTTAAAAGACTAGAAGAGGGGTAAGTGGAGAAGGGTAGAGGGATGGATCTGTTATTCCCGAGTTTCGAATAGGAGAGGAGTAAGTGGAGAAGGGTAGAGGGGTGGAACCATTATTCTTGAGTTTTGGAGGCTAACTACTGAGGTAGAGGAAGATGAAAAGAGGTACAGGTGAAGAGAAAGTTATGGGGCCTATGTTTCCAAGGCTTCATGTTAATGATAAAGAAAAAGGAGGTCCAAGAGCACCTCCAAGGAACAAGATGGCTCTTTATGAACAACTGAGTATCCCTTCCCAACGATACAACCCCGGTGATTTGCCTCATAACAGTAGTAACAGTGCAAATTTGGTCCCTCCTCACCCAAGCCAGGTAAACCAAGTTCAAATAATTGTATTTTACTTCATAGTAGATATATTCTAAAATTTGCCTATGGTTTTAACTCAGCCTTTTGCTTGAATTTCCATATTTTCTTTTGTTTTAGTAACCACCATGTCGAGGCTAGCTTGTGCTTGCCTCAGCTAATTCCATAAGGTTCCTAATACATCCCACTAACACAACTACCTAGTATCTCTGTCCACTACCTTGGAATAATTTTGGGGGGGGGGGGAAGTCAGCTAGTGAATTTGCCTCCGTTTGGATTTGTCCATTTGAGTAGGGCTTCTTACATTGAAATTTTTCTTCTTTACCAAGAATTATAACTACTTCCCAAATTCTTCAATTATAAGATCCAGGAGGATAATATTCAACTATGTCAATGTGTTCCCTTTCTTGTAGGTCTTTTTATCTAAGTTGATGCATAATCCACATTGAATATGTCATTTCCACGTCCTCCCTTTCTTGCTCCTTGTGGTACTCCCTGTGGCTGGTTTCAAGTTTTCTTGATGTTGACCCCACTTGTGTGAATATACTGGGTATGTCAATGTTATTGTTGTGGATAGTAAGTTTTGCAGTTTTTGAGTTTGTTATATCTGAGTTCAGAAAATTGTGTAGGAGAATGAACACGAAAGAGGTGTATTTTTCTCTAGACAACTTCCTGCATTAAGACATCCAGTTGAGAAGCCATATGGACGTAGTTCTGGTTCAAATACTCCATTGCGGGAAGTTAAGTCTAAAAGGCAGACAGAAATGGAAGATTTCAGAGTTCCCACTTTTGGTAACTCCAAGGAGCGTGCAGTAAGCACAGATGACTATTTTAAAGGTACCTCAGATATAGATAAGCGAGACGGTACTTTTAAGTGGACTGATCAACTCTCCCATGTCAAACCAAGAGAGAATCTTGTTAATACCTTTGGTGAATCACATAAGACCAATATAGTACAGTTGGAATTCAGATCTGATTTTCAAGTTGATTGCACTGTCTTTTCCGGATCTGTCATAGATGTCGATAATGGTAATCTTCTTTCCATTTGAATGACTATCATCAAAAGAGCGGAAAAAATTAATAACCTTATTAATGATACAGACTCCCAGGAAGACAAGACCTGTAAATCATCACAAACAGGAGAAATGGCCCACAGTGATGAACTATCAGAGACTTCCATGGTCGAGTATGTATCTGAAATGGGCATATCTCCTGATGATGTTGTTAGAATGATTGGACAAAAACATTTCTGGAAAGCAAGACGAGCTATTGCCAAGTAAGTCTGGTTTCTTGGTGATAGCTTTGATTGATTGTTTGAGCTTGACATCTTCATTTTCTTATCACATTGTGCAAAGATGATCCCTATCATTCTCTTTGGCTGATATCCTTGTATGTTTTAAGTTGGCTTTATTTTGAACCTGACTTTTGTTGCAGATGATGTACTTTAAAGTGCATCAGATCATGACTTGTACAGTGAAAGTAAAGATTGTCCTTTTGTGTCTCCTCATAGTTTTGTTTTTATTAAAATGAAGGATATGCTCCTCTAATATTTCTGCAGCCATAGCACCAGTGTGTGCTTGTTAGTTTGAAGTTACCTTTTTTTCTCAATACAGGTGTATAGTATAACCATTCTTAACCTACAGTAGTAATTACAAATTATTTCAATGATGCCTATGATGTATTTGTGGTCTAGTCAGTTCTACACGAAATTACATCTCAACTGCACTTTCTTGTATGCCAAAAACTTTGTTAAACAATGTGCCTCGAAGATCCTTTCATTACGTGGCTTAGTCTTTACCATTTGAAGCGTGTTGAATGACCACTTACTTGGATGATTGTCAAAATCATTTGTGAACTTTGCCATTTGAATACAAAAAGAAACAACTTGTAATAACATGGTAACTAGCATTCTATAGTGTACTCCCTCTAGCGCTGATAGGCTTTGTAGGTCAGTTAGATCTAACAATTTTGTATTGCTAACCCTGCTTTCTGTTTGCTTAGGTTAAAATTTGTGAGTTTTAGCATTCTAGAGTTGACTTGTTATTGCAATTCAATGTGATTGTGATAGCTTTCAGTTTTTTTTAAGCACCAAGGACAATGACTCTTTAGAGTGGTATGGTACTTGTATATAATTTGTATTCTTCTTCTTAAAATGGTAGTAGTCATGGTATTGTAGGAGTATATGGTCCTGTACTGAGTTAAGGTAGTGTGATGCCTTTCATGTGTTGTGATTCTTTGTTCCTGTTCATGCAATTATCAACTGACGAGTTCTTCTAGACAAATAATGTGTGAATAGTAGGATTTGAGGTATGGCATAAAGCAGGTTGGACCTCTTAGTACAGTCTGATGGTTCTCACAGTGTGGATCATGCTTGTAGCGTCCGTTAATACAGAACTTATTCACATTCACTTATGCATTGTGGGAACCATGTAAGACATGTGTTGTAGTTTCATGGTGAGTTGTCGCTACTGGATTAGTTTTGACTCATCGTCGACTTATCTCTTGGGCGGGCCTTTTTTTTGCTTGTTTTCCTGGGTTGTAGACAATTGTTGGACGAGTTTAGAGTGTAGAATGCAGATCTCATTTCCCTGACCTCAAACTCAGATTAATATGTACCGGGGAAATTCATGCAACAAAGAAACTAACTGTCTTTTAGCATATAAACAACTACAACTCAATTCAAGCTGTTTGTCTCACCTTTATGAATTCTCACTGTCCATTACGTTGCATCTTAATCCGTTTGGTTTCCAATATTCAATATTACAGGTTCTTAGAAAGAAAAATGAACCCCTACTTTTCCTCCACATTTCAGTTATAAGGGAGACTCAGTTACTCACCAGTCATTTAACTATTGGTTGCCTATTTGCCCGTAGAGACACTTTTCTTCAAGCATCATGGAACTCTGACCGGTCTTTGCATGAGCGTACATAATCATTTGCCCATCTAATGTGATCATTTCTTGTGTTCTTGTTGTTATCTGTAGGTCAACTTGGTGGTTCTCTTTCTTCCAGTTGATTTTCAACTATACATTAGTCTTTTATTACTTATATTCTGTATTAATATTTCAGATGTATGAAGTTTAACAGCTAATCTTTTTTTATATGCCATGTGTTATCTTGATTCCGTCCCTATTTTTCTGGTACAGCCAGCAGAGAACGCTTGCACTTCAAGTATTTGAGTTGCATCGACTACTCAAGGTAAGATAGCTGTAGAGGCTGAATCGCATCTTGTATCAGCACTGAGATTAACATTCCTCGTCTTTCGTTGGACTTGGCATTTTGCTCAAATTTTTCCGGTTGTTGCTCAATAGGTCCAGAAACTGATAGCTGGTTCGCCAAATCTGAATCTTGAAGATAATGCTTATTTAGGCAAACCTTTAAAGAGGTTGTCTGCTAAAAGAGTTTGTTTGGAGCATAGTGTCAAAGCACCTGAAATTGTTTCGCGGCCCAAGAATGATTCAGAGAAACCTAAAGGTAGGATGGAGTGCAATGCTGAAAATGATGTAGGAAAGGCATCTCTTTCTTCAGTACGCCAACCTTCTAGCTGCAATCCGCTTTCAGAAAAACAACTACCAACACCTGTAAAACATGATTCCCTTATGAGTCCTTGGTACTTCAATCAACCTCCGGGGCATCAATGGTTGATACCCATGATGTCTCCTTCTGAAGGACTCGTGTACAAGCCACACTCTGGACCTGCAGTCATGAGTCCAGTATATGGAGGTTGTGGACCCCCAGGGTCGACTCCAATGACGGGAAACTTTTTAGCTTCAGCACATGGACTTCCCCTTGCGCCTCCGACTGGTCATGGCTACTTTCGTCCCTTTGGCATGCCAGTAATGAATCCAGCAATCCCATCACCAGCTCAATATCAATCGAACCAGGTTGCGGCATCGTATTCTAAAGGTCAGTTATCAGGAGGGAGAGCTAGTTTTAACATTCAACACCAGTACTCAAGTAATGTTGGGAGTGAGAATGATGGAACCATACCAGAAGTTGTGAGATTGTACCCCTCTAGAGATTCTGAGTTGCACGCCAGCACTGCAAGTAGTCCGAGTGAAAGAACACGTGCAGTAGACATGGGCAACTCCACAAGAGGAAGAAGTGCATTTCATCACTTCCCAACTTCTCCAGCTGTTGACAATCCTGTTCTTCGGCCTCAGCCTCATTTTCCTGAACGCCCTACCCGAGCAATCAAAGCTATACCTCACAATGCCCGATCAGCTACAGAATCTGTTGCTCGGATTTTTGAGTCCATACAAGAAGAGAGAAAACAGTATGATTCAGATTTCTTTCATCTATAGGCAGTTCTTACTGGATTGTGAATGTGGCCATGTACTACATCCAAAATGATGAGTTTATTGGTCTATTTGTTGTTAGATAACATACCTGAAGATTACCTCATACCACTTTTTCTTGCATCCCTCTTTTAAAGGGTGAACAACAACATAATACTCCGTGAAATCCCACCAAGTGGGATTTGGAGAGGGTTGAGTTTACACAAACCTTTCTACTACCAAGTAGAGGTAGAGAGACTGTTTCTGAAAGACCCTTGGCTCTATCTTTAAAGTGTGAGGGTGGCTTATTTTTGATGTTGTAATTCTAAACTCATTATATATTTGGATGATTTGTTCTACATCAGCTCCTTGGTCTTGATAAACTGGGAAGAATGACAAATTACTCTACCTTGTTAGATTATTTTTTTTCCTGCTTGACAATCTCATACAAGCCACTAAGGGCCATAAAGAGCTCTTTACAAGAATATTCATTATTCTCAAGACTCTAACCCGAGACCTCTAGTAGAACCCCAACCATCCCGATTCCCACCTCACTCCTTGGTGGTCTACATTTACCATTAGATTTTTGAAACATTGGCATAAAACCATTAAGTAGCAATTTGGTGATCTTCTGATTGGATCACCAAGAGTCAGAATAGTATCAGCTAGTGCAGACAAGCATATACAAAAATAGAACTTACTATGTAACTTAAAAATTTAGTGACATCTATTTTATATAAATGGGAAATGCCTATGACATGATTCATAAGATCCAAGTACAAGAATATTTCTGCATTATAGTTGCATGGTGTATGAATTAGTGGCCTGGTATTAACACAACATTGATCAATTTCCTAACTTGTACCGATACGCTGCTCTTCTCTACTTCAATACAGCAGTGAAATTCACAAATGAATACTGAGAGGAAGCTGGGGAGAACGAATATCAGTTGTATTGACGAGAAGTCACTTCTGGAAGTTGCCAAATTGATAGTTTTGATGACTTGAAAAAAAGTCATCTGCACCAGTTGCTGTGGATGTGAACCCGGATTGGCCAAGTTTGGTTCCTTGACCCATAGCTCTACCCATGTAAAAAGTGGTTGGCCCTTTTTCTTTCCCATCCGATCCATCGGTCCATCCACCCATGATGCCTACATCTGCAAGGTTGACCTTTGTAGGTGCAGCAATATTCAGATCAATGAGTCCACGGCTCAATGAATCAGCCCATATTCCGGAGCTGACTTGAAAATTATCCTTCTTTGGTGAGGGCTTTGTTTCGAGAGGTGATTTGTCTAATTTGGTAGGAGTCTGCTGATTCCCACCACTGGTGGGACTTGCATTGGGTACTGATATAGGATCAGCAGGAGAAACAAATGCACCAAAAGGATCAGAACTGTCGAAGTTATTTAGTGGAACTGTAGCAAATGGATCGACCATAGTAGTATTTATCTGGACTGGTTTTGGAGATCTGACATCAGGCTGAACAACAGGATCTGGTGCAGCAAAAAAATCCATTGTTGAAGAAGCTACAGGTGAAGAGGAAGGCTGGGAAGCAAACAGATCTACACTTATCTTAGACTCTGGTTTCACAGATACAAAATTGGCGTCAGCAAATAAATCAACCTCCGATGGATGACTGGTGACAGAAGAATTATCAGCTGGAACAGGTGTTGGTGCATCCAAGAGGTCACCCATCAAATTTTGCCCAAATAGATCTACTTGGCCAGAGTTTCCTGTAGAAGGCTCTGCTTGACAGTGAAAGAAGTAGTTAATTGCAAAGAAACAGCTGCACCACAATCCAGAAACAATAGAAGCCCCTCCCCCCGCCCCTCCCAATAAAACATTTGCTTAGGAATTGCCCCATCCGAATTCATGGAAGGTTGTTGGGAATTTTTTTTCAAGATCCTTAGGCTTTCTTTCCATTTTCAGTAAATGAAGTCCTTAAGCTTTTACGGGTAGTCAAAAGAACCAAAATAATCAATCAGAGACTGTTCGATTAAAGAAAGACATAATTGCAGAACCCCTAATCACACAAGCAACAGGCTGAGAACATGAACAAATACAACAAGGCGAGGATGCTGGCAGAAGAGGGTATAAATATAAAAAAAAACAAAAAAACTACGCCTTCCATCTCAAACTAAAACTAAAACACTTGCACAAGGAAATTTGATGCTGTGACTTGAGCAGTAAAATATCATCTTAAAGCTACCTTATAAAGCATATATAAAGAAGCGACATGAAATCATGAGGACTGACCACAATGAAATATGTCACTCTATTTATCTTTCATTTCTTTGAAATGTTTTAGGATGTCCTTTTTTTTTGTTTGATCCCAAGTCGTTGGAGAACGGACTTATTTTCCTTTACATCACAAGTCATTTCCTTAAAAAAGGAAATTAAGTTCCAGCGACACCCAAAGTTTTAAAACCTCCATGCCTTACTTTCAGACATATTTTCTCAACTTTGCAAGTCAGAAATTCCTGCCCCATTCCTGCCCCAGCATGTTTGGACCATCCAAACTATTTGACACACCTCCTCAACCAGATAAAAAATTGATTTAAAGATGAACGTCTTCTCCACGAAACTGAAAGGAAAGAATCCTTGTATTTCGCTTTCATAACCAATTAACTGCTTTAGCATCTTGTGGTCCAGCCCACATTTTTTTTCCCCTTTTCTAAGGCATCACAAGGCCTACATCTTTTTACAATTTACTTGGTTTCCTCGTTGGAAAGAAACTAAGCTTTTGAAAGAAAATTCTTCCACTTCTGCTCATGAGACCTATCTTTTGGCCCAAACCATCCAGTCTGTAAAAGTGACACTTCGCCTTTGTATGCAAAACTTTAGTGACATTTCACCTTTTATGCAAAACATCATGCGGACTTGGAAAGTGAAGGCCTACCAGAAAACATAGACTAGAATTGCAAACGTTAAAGATTGATATAAAGATACTTACTAGTACTTGAAGTCCCTCGAGGATCAAAATCATCAAAATCTTCCTCATATTTACTTGAAGATGCAGCTGCGCTCTGTGAAGGACTTGAACAAGCTTTATCAGGTTTACCTACTCTCTTTGCGGTCTTTGATCCACTAGCTGAAGCAGTGTCTTGCACATTGCTGAAAAATATTCTCAAATTCAAGAAAAGAGAGATATAATGAGGTTGAAATGCAACAATGTTGTATGTGATGATAGTCACTTAAACTTTAGTCGATTTGAAAGCAATGAAGAAGAAAAAATAAAGTTGGAACTGGTACATATAAGCTGTCTAAACATGTCGGAGGGAGAACTAAACAACAATTGAGGCCCGAAAGAATGCATGGAACAGACTGTGCAGACACCTATTCAGAAAATTGAAGACCCAATTGAGAAGAGAACCAATGTTGAAAAAGAGACGAGTTTCTCTCTATCATATTAAAATAACTAATACAACTCTTTATTCCAGTTACCTTTTCTTCTCTCTTTTGTCTCTTCTCACATCTCTCTCGCTCTCTCTATGCTTTCTTACACTTCTCAGTCAATAGAACTAGACAACAGCACACTCTATTTCCTCTAGTCTACACTCTACATCACTCTCTTCAGACACAGCAGCCTACAAACCCGTTAACCTGCATATAGCAATCCTAAAGGTGGTCAACAAAGCTACGAGATTCAGAATAAGAACAATCCCAATGTAGTTGCCTCTTTATGGAAGATTTCAGCAGTTCTTTATCAATTATAATCTCCTTTCTGATTATGGAGCAAAAGATGACCAAAATAACAAAAAAATAATCTTAAACTATGAAATGTCATTCATGTATGGGTAACTGAGGGATATGTTAAATTGCTAAGAAGGTTTTAGCGCATTTGTATGGTCCATATATAGTGCACATAACCATGTCATACTCATCTAAGATGGGCCTGGTTGAGGCAATTTAAGCCTAAATTGAAACTTGCTTTGGAGAGTATAGTTATGCAGAGGGGATGAAATGAGAAAGGAAGAAAGACGGTAACAAAAGAACCTCAGTCTCAAGCATGTTGGCCCTTTTATTTACTGGACAGATATATGAAAGAAAAAGAACTTATTGACCCTTTTACTAGGCATAAATATCTCTTCATCTTCTGCAAAGTTTCAAAACAACTGGCAATTGGATGGTTATGCATCAATACATTACAAGCCGTTAGCAACGATAAGGAAAGCAATAGTTAAAAAACCCATACCACAAACACCAATATGAATCACACGAGTTTCTCAACCAACAGTACATGGTTAATAATCAAAGAGTTCAATAAAATAGAAAGGATAAAGTGAAGCATAGTAGGAAAAAAAAAATCATACAGACCTGCCATAATGAGATGACCCCTTTTTTGATTTAAAAGCACTTCGGTCAACCTTATCTTCACCATACCGATCCTTTTCCTTGTAACTATCCTTGAATGAATTTCCATCATTTTTATTTCCAAAACCTCCATAGCGATCACTACTCTGAAAGTTGCCACTGCTACTAAAAGAGGAAGAGCTTGACTTAAATGTTACTCCGGAAGATGACAGTCCAAAGTACCTAAAAGGTAGCATTTCCATCATGATCGCGCAACCATGCAATTAGTTACGAGGGGATCTTCAGTAATCTAAAGCAAAGTCAGACACTAAAGCATTTCCTTACTTGTCACGATTTGCAGAAGCTTTTTCTCTAACCTCTTGTATCTTTTCCTTGTTATTCAATAGTGCCACAATGTTTTCTGCTTTTTTCCTCACATTGATTCCCATATCTTTTCCATTGGGTTCAACATACTCGAAACTTGCGAGAGACTTGAGTAGCAAAAGGAAACAGGGAAACATGTAAATACACGATAAGGAGGCTAAAGACCAAACTCTTTTTAGTATGACTATGAAACAATTGTCACTGACAAAGAAATTTAACATAATGAAACAAAAATACGTACTGAGATCTGATAGGTATGTTCTACAATCTCATCAACTGCGCGTTCAGATCCATGCGCCACCAAATACTCTATAACAGACAACGACTGGTAACAAAATCATTTCACAAATATTAGACCTTAGATAAGATTTAAGAAAGAAAATGTATAGAAAGGAAACTAAATGTAAACAAAATTGACCACCAGGAGCTTGACTTTTAAATTTTTTCTACTATTTTCTACAGGTTCTTAATTTTGCATACACTTAACGACAAAAAACTTGATACCATAAAAAGGTATAATACACACCTTATAGACATAACGCCAGTTCTTCCCTGTTTCAGGTAATCTTGACCACAAGACATTCATAACCATCTGACACTCAGAGCTGCAGAATGCACCAGTAATCAACAGGTCAACAAATTTACCTTAATGATGAGAACAAATACCAAATCCATAAGAATTAGCAACTTTATCGATGAGGTCGTACAATTTTTTCGTGGCCTGAGCTATATCAGCCAATGCAGTACCATGGGGGCCCCAAGGTTCATCATCCGTAGCATCCAATACCTATTCAAATAAAAAATATTACATTTTAATCAGATCACAAAGGGGATAGGAGATAAAGAGCATAAGATGAAAATCCATTGTTTTTAAATGTGAAAATATAGAAATGAAAGCAAGAATATCCTTAAAGCTTTAAAATGCAAGGCTAGGTTCTCAACAGTATAGTGAATCTAGAAGGCAACCCAACAAGCAAAAGAATTACCAGGCTAGAGTAATCTTTTTTGCACTCCCATAATGCATTTCTTAAACCCTAAAGGGCATGTCATATAAATGACGCTAAATTGTAACTCGAACAAAGGAAATCATGTAGTTATTGTTTTTCCTTTCTCCAGTTGCAGGAGATACTGATTGTTGTCTGTGTGCTATGGATACGCTAGAGACTCAGCAACATCTTTTTGTAGATTGCCCTTGGATTGTAGAGGTTCAGGAAGCACTGAGTAGATGGTCTGGCATCCCAATCCCAACCAAAAAAGTAGAGGAATGTATGTGCTGGATCAAGAGCAGATAGTGGAGACAATTTCGCAAGGAACTAGCAGCAGCAATATGTGGTGCCTTGATCTATTATGCACGGCAAGCAAGAAACTGGAGAGTGTACAGGGGTTTGAATATAGACACAGGGTTTATAACAATACAGATACAGAAGGAAACTAGAGAAAGGGTGAGCATGATTGCAGATCTCCGAAAGAAAGAAGATGCCAAGTTTTGATACAGAGTATTTGAAAATAATATAGGTTTTGTTTGTTTCTTTTTATCAAGTATGATGGAGGTCTAGATATCGAAGCTGAATAATCTTCCTAGAAGGGGATTCAGATCACTAGATGCTCTTAGATTGTAAAAACATGCTGAGTTGCTTTGGTTGGTATGAGAATTTCGCAGTTCATTGCCAAAAAAAAAAGGTGGCCCGAAGGCTGTTCCGGTCGGGGGAGATGCCAACCATCTCTCCTTTCTACTCCTTTTTTTCTTATGGACAAATAAGGTGATTATGATTACAAAAATCATTAAGAAGTTCAAAAGATTACATGTGCAGCAAAAGCCAGGTGTAACAAAAACTAAAAGGTGCAGATAAGCATTGAAATACAACACCATGAGGTCTCTGAAAAAACACAAGGTGATTTCTTGTCAACAGGTTCCCATCCATCTGATACTTGTTGATGATGGGAGGTGGCATATATCCGGTGGAATTAGTCGAGGAGAACACAAGTTGTCCCGGACACAGTGATATAAAAAAATACAGAGCACAGAAACTAAAATGTCCTCGGATCTTATGGTCAATTCCCATTAAACCCAACAAAGTTGTCTAAACAATTGATGCAAGTTGTGTCATATACAGAAATGACCATTGATTCCTAACTCATGCAGTTTCCTGATCAAGTTGACAGACAAACGTGCTTGAATATGTTGATGATCCATGCTAATGGATCAGACATATTAAGTATAAAGCTGTTGGAAGGAAACTGAAAGCACCCCAAAACCAGTTCAGTAAAATCAAAAGCAGTTCAGACAAATCCTAAGTTTAGTAATCAGTCAATGTGCTTAACTTGAGCCGAGTAGTGGGATAACAAAAACTTGAATTTTCCCTTCCTTCACCCCTTTTCCGGTTTCTTTTTTCTTTTGAAATTAGAAAGTGAGACTTAGAGCAAAGTAAAGTTGTCCTCATTTGACCTATACATCAAGGGTTCGAGTCGTAGAATTAGCTAATGAGCTTACATGAACAAATGTATACCATGCACCCTGCTTCCATTCTTCTTTCGTCTGTAAGACACATGCTGTCTTTTTAAGTGGTGGGTGTATGGATACTAAGCAGACCCCACTCGTGGAATTACACCACCTGTTTTTGTTGATACATGGATCCTTCACACTCAACGACTTAAAATCTAGGGAAAAATTCTTAATTTCTTGGTTATGCGCCTAATGTGTATTCTTCAACTATGTTGCTCGGACCCTCCAAAATTGTTACCGCACCCGTTTTGAATTCTCCAAAGTCCAAAATGCACTTCTTTTGAAGTACCAAAAGTAGTGCATAATACATGTTAGTAATCTACAAGACTAGACTACAACAATACATGCTAAAAAAATAAATAACTGAAAGCTGACATAATAAATTTCTAAGCTTTTTTTTACCTTCTGCTCGATCTCTGGAACCTTCAACACTTTCAAATTAACCTCCCTCTTTCTGCAAAACAAGGTAAAAACTTACAAAGATTAAAAAAAAAACTGATAGAACAGGAAAAATCTGCAAAATTATTCATCAAAAATGAAATTAAAAACACGAGAAATTAAAAGGGTAAAACGGAAAAAGGGGTTACATTTCGCGAACCGTTTGATCGAATACCTTCATGAAATCCATTGTTCGATCTGCAAATCATCAAAATTCAATTAAAAAAAATTAAGCTTTAAATTCGTAAAAATATGCAATCGCAACTGAAAAAAATTGATTCTTTTGAATATATATATGTATTATGGTAATTTGGATGAAAAAAATATCTGCAATCGATCAGATCTCTAGAAATCTTACAATGCTCAAACAGAGATGATGAAGAAGAAAAAGACGAAGTTCGTTATGAATTTTTTACTTCTATTTTGTTCTTTTACATTTTCTATTGTGATATATATAAAAAATAATTGATAAATTCTCTAATATTCATTCATACCAAGAGCTCGGTGGGTGACGTGTGAGTTAGACGCATAATAAAAGAGTAATATGTGAGTTAGACTCATGATAAGGGGTTTGGTACAAGAACGATAATAACAATAATAATAATAATATATTTAGGATATTTTATAAGTGATATTGTGTGAGAAGGAATTCGATTTACCGATAATAATAATAATAATAATGTATTTAGTGTATTTTGCACGTGATGTTTGATAAAAGGATTATATATATTTGGTATATTTTATAAGTGATATTGTGCGAGGAGGGATTGATCTATCGATCATAACAAAATAATAGTAATAATATATTTAGTGCATTTTACATGTGATTTTTGTTAAATTATTGTATTTTATTTTATGAAGATAAAATAAAAGTTTAAATTTGATAGGTGATTGATTCAAGTAACATAATATCAATTATTTAAAAAAAAAAAGAAAATACATATATTGAGAAAAACATGTGTATGAGAATAATAACAACAATAAATAATTAGATAATTGAGATAAAGATTTAGTTAAATCTCCTTAATAGATACATAGATTATATTTAATATAAAGTTAAAATTATGTCATGTATATACATAAGTATTGAATATCTTTGAACTCTTTTTATATATTTACGTCTATATATATTTTAGATTTTATTGGTTAAAAATATTGACTTGACATTTTAATTAAATACATATCATAAATTTCAATGCATTGCATACAAAAACCCAAATATCAAAAACATTTTAAAAGAGTGAACCTATTTATGAAACTTCAAATCACACACCTTTTAACTTTGTGATTTCTCTATTTAAAATGGTCTTAATAGTGAAAAAATAAATAAATTAAGAAGTATAGATTTTGTGATAATAAATATATTTAATGTCAAATTATAAATTATTTATGAATGTGCAACATCAAACGAGACTATTTATTCAATCATTCTTTAAATTCGTATGCACTTTCCTCAAATAAGCTTTATATAATACAAATCTAAATTGATCGAGTTTACGATCAGACACATATCAAAATAGAAAACAAAATAACTTATTCTTATGTGAAGTTAACCCCAAATTATATAATAAAAAATAAGTTAAATTACATAAATATCAAATCCTACTCTTATTTAAAATATAATCTTTTTATAATATAGCTACACACGTATCTTAACGTAAAATTATAAATCACTCACAAATACGATTCAATAGGTGAGACTGTACCTTAAGTCCTCCTTAAATAAGAGGTTTTTGTTTCAAACGCATTTTCTCGATGAACCTTACGTGACGTGAATTAATTTTACTTTTTTTTAAATTTAATCACAGATTCTATTTAAATAAAAAGATAAATAAATCTTATTTGTCTGTGATAGAAGTTTAATCAACGGCCTGTTATAGATTACACTCTTTTCTCCTCCAAATACAAGAAATCTTCAAAAGTCCCAATTTTTTAATCTCCATAAAATAAAATAAAAATAATTAAATTTCTACAAAATCATCGATCGATTGATCAATTTACTCTTCAATACTTCAAATTTTTCCCAGGTTAGTTGATGTATTCTACTTGCAATGCACCGGAAAAGAGGATTGTTGGATTGGGAAAAAAATTAGATTTTTTTCATATGAATTTATGATTCGTATGCCCATTTTGTTGATTGATTGTTTTAGTTAGTGGGTTGTGAAATTTTCGAGTTTTTGTTTAAGGGATTGTGTAATTTTGAGTATTTTGGAGTTTTTGTTGGACCCAATTGATTTGGGGTTGAGGGGTAGTTGATTGATCGAATTCTGGAGATTTTGCTGACTCGTATTGTAGATTGATTATTTTAGCTAATGGGTGTGAAAGTTTCGATTTTTTGTTGCAGTACTTGTATTTTGTATTTTGGCGAATGGTTGTGAAATTTTCGAGTTTTTGTTGCAGTAATTGTATGATTTTGAAGTTTTTGTTAGACTCAATAGATTTGAGATTGAGGGTTAGTTGATTGATTGAATTTTGAAGATTTTGCTGACCCATTTATGGATCGATTATTTCAGCTAATGGGTGTGAAAGTTTCCTTTTTTTTTTTTGCATGATTTATTTTGTAGTTTTTGTTGGACCCAATGGGTTCGGGATTGAGGGGTATTAGATTGACGGAACTTAGATTTTGCTGATCTTTCAGATGATTATTTTAGCTAATGGTTGTGAAACTTTCGATTTTTTGTTGCAGGAATTGTATAATTTTGAAGTTCTTTTTGGGACCCAATTGATTCGGGATTGAGGAGTAGTTGATTGATTGTTTGGTGAGTTGAACTGTGAATATTTTTGCTGCAACCAATTCTTGTGCAAAATCGAAAATGTTTAGGCGATTACTTGGAAAACCCAAACAAGAAACAAATGCTCTAGCAACATTAGACAAGTTAAATGAGGTATGATCCTGTTTAACTGCCTTATTTGAAATTTACTTCTATAGAATGGTATGAATGGAATGGAATTAATAAAGAGGATTCATATAGCCAATCTCAACTAACTTGGAATTAAGGTCAGTTTGATAGTCGACTTATTTTTCTTTTTTGAGACAACTAATTCATAGTTGGGAGGCATCATAGGGGATTCATATAAGCATCCGAATTTGTGATCGAAGCCTGGTTGATGAAATATGTTTTGGGGTCAACTAATTCATGGTTGGTGATATAAGGATCCAAACTTTCTGATGGTGAAAAAGAGAAAGAAAAAACATCATGGTTGGGAGGCATCATATGGACTCTAGGGAATTAAAATTAAGGTCTTTCCTTGAAGAGCTTATACACAGTGTTTCTCATATCTCCGGTTTCAAGGCAATTATGGCAGAAACTGCCAATACTATTTAGTCAGACGAATAACTAATAGCATGTATAATATGTATAAAGGGGCTTCTCTTTCCAGACATCTGGAAGAAAGTTAAGGGTTCATTTATTTCTTTTAGTCTAACTGCTTTAAAGCTTGTCCATTCTTTTATTGAGAGTGCTCTGATAAACAGATGCTTTGTCTTTTATATTTTTCACTTTTTAAATCATATTCAGTTTGTACACAGGCTGATGCAGTCCTATAATCGTTTCACTTCCCAAAACTGCAGGACATGATTTTTCCTGTATTCTTTCCCCTGTAAAGCTGAACACGAATCTCATCATAATCAAGGATACAAAATAAAGTTTTAGTCGGAAGCTGTGGGACATTGTCTTAATGCAAACTAAATTCATCATTTTTGTGGTCTATTTGCAATAAATATTGTTTGGTGATATTTTTTCATGTTAATCATTCTGCATACGAGGTGCAGCCCATTTTAGTGAGTCTCAATAAGACACAGGTTGCTTATGGATACTTTTCTAGATGCATTGTGTCATATACTTGTGCTCAAGTCTCTCCAAAGACCTTCAGTTATTCGTGTTAGTGTCTGTTGAAGTAATTAGCTGTGTTAAAAGTTATCAAGTAAATTTAAATAGCTTCTGTTTGACTTTTGGTTATGCTGTACAGACGCTGGAAATGCTTGAGAAAAAGGAGTCAGTTTTATTGAAGAAGGCTACTGCTGAGGTTGAAAGAGCGAAGGAATTTACTAGAGCAAAAAACAAAAGGGGTATGATATCCTGAAAATCATTTGTATGAAAAGGCTTTCCCTTGGTCAGGATATGTTTACATTAATATTTCTACAGTTGTATTAGGTGTCCTGATTTTTCTGCATTTACTTTATTATCACACACTTAATAATGGGACTTTCTACTAGAAGAATCTTTTCTAACTTGTGTGGGTGAACTGTTGGATTGAGATATATTTGTATCATCTCAGGAATCATGTAAAGTTGTTTAACTTCATATTTTGTGTTAGATTATGTTGGTTCTCTGTTGTGTACCTGCAAGTTTAACATTGAAACATCAATCTATCAATACTAAAAAAATCATAGGATAGTTTTTATTTGGCATTTCCATTATTAGTTGAAACATCAGTTTATAAATCGTGAAGAAATCTAGGATAGTTTTTCTTTGGTACTTCAATTATATGTCTACCGTAGAAAAGGTAAAAAAGAAAAATATTAGAAGGAGTAAATGTTGTTGCTATATTAAGGTAAATCCAAAAGTCATGGTTGTGATTTTTCTTTTAAAAAATAAATCACTGTTGTGAATTGTCATCTCATATTTACCTTTCTCATTGAGCTTTTCGGGTGATTTCGTTTTGGCAGAGTTGGGTTTTGTGGGGGAGGGGTTCACGAGTCCGTAGGTGTATCCTACAAGGTTCTTTTTTCCACTTATTTGTAGGGAAGAGTGAAAATTCAAAAGAAAATATAATAATTAATGCTTCTGAGAGACTTTTTCTTTGGTTGTTAATGGTCAATGTAAGATGGAAACAGTTTAGGCCTTTGTTTCCTTGTAATTAGGATAATTGTCTTTACTTGATAACTAGCATGCATAGCCACTATACTATTAAATACTTGAAAATACATGTCTGACTATTTTATTGTGTTAAATGCAATGACCAGTTTTTAGATATGCTTGTGCTATTTTCTTGGGATGACCGGAAAAGTAATTTGATATTTTATAACTAGCTTAAGCGTTGGATTTTTGTTCCAACTGGAAACTTTATTATCTACTAACCTTCTCAGTGTTTACCGTATAATACTATTATTATAACAAATTCCATATAAGAAATCTGTATAAGTTAAAAGATTCCCTTCTTGACAAATTCACCATGGATGAACATCCTATGGGAAATTGAGTTTCAGCCGAAAACACAAGGGAAATTACTATCAATTTTCGGGCTTTATTGCTGGTCTATTATATGCCATAGAAGCTCAGAGATTCTTGCTTTGCAAATTGCAATAGTCTTTGAGTCTTGGCTGATCTGGTTAAAGTCTGGAACTTCTTGTGTTTTTGCTTTACCATATGATTTTTCCAACATAAAGACCCGGAGAAAAAAGGATGTTTTGGCTTCTCCTGGTTAGAGGAAATTAATTTGGATAGAGTAAGCTTTTATCTTTGTTGATCACACATATATTCCTCGATACTTATACTCCCTCCGTTCCATAATAGTTGTCCACTTTTCCCTTTACATGCCCCTTAATAAATCATAAATAAGAAGGGTATTTTTACTAATTTACCCTTTACTCTTTTTAATACTATGTGTCTTATCTATCAATACCAAGATTAGTAATGGAGGAACATTTTTGGAGCTTTACAATATTAATACTTTCAGAAGGAATTAATTTTAAAGGAAAAATGGAATTTCTTAAATTAATTTTATCTTGGTTTTGTTATTGGACAAGTAATTTGGGACCGATATATTTAGTAATATGGGACGAAGGGAGTAGTAATTTGAGAAAATACTAAGTGAATATTATGGTTTTGCCATCTTTTACTTCTTTTCGGCAACATTTTTGATGAATTGTTTGTTCTATTTTCAGCTGCAATACAATGTTTGAAAAGAAAAAGGCTCTATGAACAGCAAGTCGAACAGCTTGGAAATTTCCAATTGCGTATCCATGATCAGGTGCTCTTGTGTTCTGCTAGATCTCATAATCTTTGCACATATTTTGTGTCATAATATCACAATATAAGCATAGGCATTTCGTTGGATTTGGGTTTCAGATGATACTACTAGAAGGTGCAAAAGCCACAACAGAAACCGTTGATGCTCTTAGAACTGGAGCAGCTGCAATGAAAGCCATGCAGAAGGCAACGTAAGTTGTATATGCACTATGTTGCTGCAGTATCTTTAGCTCTCTGTTGTTTCGTATAGCTACATAGCTTTTGCCCTGAAAGACTTCCTAGTCCAGAATACAAAATGTTCAAATGATATATAAGAGGTCTCCAGTCCAAGGCTTTGGCCGATACTGGTTATCGTATCTAGGCATCATATTTCCTTGTAGTCTTCTTTGTGCATTACAATTTACATTTGAAAGATGCATTCTGTCACAATTGAGTAAGTTTAGAGGCTTGAACCATAATCGTAACGGATGAGATGCCACTTTAATAGCGTGGCTTAAATTCTGTAATACTATCTTCCAGTTATTAGTAGTAGAGGTACAATCAAGCTTTCTACACAAAAGCATGATTACAGTTTCGCGAATCACTCGCATCTATGCAGTGTTGTTCGATGTGTTATCCAGATTTTTTAATTGCATCAAGGTCAAACTCAAATATATGCTAGAAATTAAATTCTCTTTTTGTTATGGTGGGGTGTCTTTTGTTAAATGGAGTTCTTGTCTGATATTATCTAGTTTTTCTGTTCAGGAATATTGACGATGTTGACAAAACAATGGATGAAATCAATGAGCAGACTGAGAACATGAAAATGATTCAGGAAGCATTATCTACACCAATGGGTGCAGCTGCTGATTTTGATGAAGTATGTACTTGGACAATTCTTTGTTTTTATAATACCTCCTCTCTGTGTCTGGACAATAATTCATATCAATTTTTTGTAGGATGAGTTAGAGGCAGAACTTGAAGAACTGGAAGGAGCTGAGTTGGAGGAACAACTCCTTCAGCCTGCTACTACTGCCCCTTCTGCACCTATTCATATGCCTGCTGGTAGGCAACAAGTGCGTCCTGCTGCCCAACACAGCAGAACGGAAGAAGATGA
Source organism: Solanum lycopersicoides (assembly GCA_022817965.1). NCBI lineage: Eukaryota > Viridiplantae > Streptophyta > Magnoliopsida > Solanales > Solanaceae > Solanum > Solanum lycopersicoides. The sequence goes on from CM040628.1 coordinate 72,113,364, forward strand.
ACTTGCTGCTTTGCAGGCTGAAATGGCTCTTTGATGAGGTCATTTTCTTGTTCTCTATTTCTTGTGATTACGGCTAAGTATTTGAGACTAGAAACACTACCAGTGCTGTTTTCGCTTGGTCAATTATAAATGAAACATGCTATACTTATCTAGTTTTACAATTGTTTGAAGGAAAAGAACGTTCCATGTAAAACCTAACTTAAGATGAGTTGTGCATTACAAACCTTTTTACAAGTTGTAGGTTAAACAAGATTAAATGAAAACGTCTAATTCATGTTCCCCCACTTTCACATCCCTTGATTTTTGCTCAGAAGTTAATCAAGTGGTGCCTAGATATGAAACGAGTACAGTCAAAGCCATCAGATACCTTGTTATTTGCTTGTTTATTTAGCTAGTTTGCTTCCTTCCCTTACCCCCGGTTCTTCCTCAACACTTGGAAACACTACTAAGGGGAAGGGAAAAGAGACCTTGACACAACCACCTTAAGGGAATGTAGACTAAAAAGAATTGAGAAAAGATCTCATGTTCTTTATATGGACAGATACATCAACAAAGTTATGTAAATGACACCAAACTCAATTCTTATTTGATTCATTTTTTCCCCAATGGATTCGATATTCATGATGCAGCTGATATCGTGTTGTTTCAACTGATACGTACTTGTCTGGTCGTCTTTGAAGTTTCTGATTGTTTCATTTGGTGTGTTTTGCAGTGATAATCGCGGAATAAAGAATGCTGTAAAGATCGAATGTACTCTTTGTGGGATGATTGTTTGAACTCTTGATGTGCTGCAATGCAGCCTTAGCTTACAAGTATAACTGTATAGATTACAGGACTTGATTTAATATTTTATGTCAAAGTTGAAATGGGAAGAGTTTTGCTACTTTTACATGAAATTTCATTCTTGAAATTGTACAAAATCTCTCTTCTATCAACATTATAGTGCATTTTTTTGTGATCCAACTTGAAGCTGAAAGTACATTCCTATAACTTTTTTGGTGGTGTTTAAATTAGTTCATTTACATCTCGACTATTTGGTATCTATTATTTTTCACCAGCACATGTATCAAGTAATCGAGATCACGCCTTCATTTCATCGGGTATCTATTACCTTCCATTGACACAAATTTATTTATGATTTTTCTACTTTGATATTTGAGTTAGATTCAAGTAAGAGCATGGTTTTTCTTTTTAATTCGTATACGAATAGTATCGAAGATTTTATTTATTAAATAAAAAGGTCCCATGAAATACTCAAATTGTTCTCCTTGTCATAAAAAAAACTTAATGGTGAAAACCTTATCATTAACTATTTGGATCAAATTAAATTGATATGAACATAAATGCAAGTAAATTTTTATAGTAAGAAAGGAGGGTCATTTATCGGGAATAAGTGATTTCATAATTAATTATTTTAGAATATATTATTTTAGGATAAGTTATTTCAGTATATATATGAGAGAATTATTTCATTATTAAGATATAAATTGTTGAATAAGTTATCTTAGGACAATCTTATACATCAACCAAACGTCGAATTTTAATTCGTGAATTTATAATGATCGCCGTGTTTTACATGCTAGATCTTCTAATATTTTATGTTCTTCTCGAAAGTGTGTTAATTCCTATATTGTGTGGAGCTGAGTATTTTATATTTATTGGGATAAAGTCTTTCCTACATTTTATCTTTTAAAATGATTATACTTTATATCTTAGTCAAATGATGGTGAGAACTTTGAATATCATCACTCAAATCAATGAATAGAAGATACATGCAATTATTCCCCTTTTCTTGTCATTCTCGTTGCAAGTAGTTTTTTTTTTATTTCTCGATCATATTAATTGATACTTTAAAATTAGATTAATTAAATTTATCTGGAAAAATTACTTTGAAAGATGATTTTTTTTTGTTTTATTAGACACGATTCTATATCCATAACACGACTCTCTATATAGCTTGAATTTAAAATTTCTATTTGAGAACGATAGAGTACTTACTACTCAAACCCTGAATATGAAAAAAAACTCTGTTTGGAGCTCCATCCAAGAATGAACCTTGTTGTGCGCGATTCAAAAATATTTTCTAATAAAAATAAATTTAAATTTAAAAAGAGTATTTATCAGTTCATCGCGATAGCCGGAATATAGTAATAATAGTGTACTTGAATTATTAGCTTATTCTGCACCAAACACTGAAAAACAGAGGATTTTTTTTTTAAAGGACCATTCCCCAATTCACATTAAAGAAAACAGAGTCATCACAGTAGGCGGCAGCTTTAAATCAACGCAACTTCTAGAAAAACTCATCAATTTATCTCCATTTTTCTCACAGATCTTGAACCAAACTTAGTAGCAGTAGCAGCAGCGGAAGTAGAAGTAGAAGAAGAAGAAGATGTCGTGGCAAACGTATGTTGATGATCATTTGATGTGTGATATTGAAGGTAATCATCTCACTTCTGCTGCTATCATCGGCCAGGATGGTTCCGTTTGGGCTCAATCGGCTAATTTTCCTCAGGTTTTGCTTCATACCCACTTCTTATTTTGGTTTAATTTTACTTGGGTTTACTTCTTTTTGGTCAAAATCCAGAATTTTGAAGTTGATATGTATCACTAGAGGTAAAGATAGTATTTTTAGTTTATGGGTCTTGAATCACTATCTGTTTTGCTTACTGTGTTGTGAATAAGTAATTATAAATACAGGGATTGAGCCAAAACTACTGGGTCTGCTGAATCGTAGCTTTAAGACCTACACTTATTACTCCTTCCGTTTGAATTTAAGGGGTCGTTTGGTACAAATATCAATAATACAGGAATTAGTAATGCAGGGATTAGTAATGCAGGGATTGGTAATGCAGGGATTATTTTTATCAAGTGTTTGGTTCATTGTTTTTTACCTAATTTTGTGTGTGGTTTAAAAGTTTACAAAAAAATTTCTTTCCAATTATACCCTAGAGTTATTATGATATTTTACATTTCATGTAATTAGTCAAAGTAGATATTAACAGACGATATTATTTTTTATAACATTTTTAACTAGCTATGAGAATAAAATTTTTATTGTCATGTTCACTATTTCCTCACTTAAATTATTTGAGAGTAAATAATTGTCATCTTAATAAATTGAAGTTAATATCTCAAAAGGTCACACAACTATAATGATTTATAAAAAAAAATTATTGAACTTTGACTTGTATCAATAAATTTTAAAAAAACTATTTATCATAAAATTAAAAAAAATAAAATATAGCAAAATAAATTAAACTATTTTTATACTAGAGAAGAGTGTGTATATATACATATACATGCTCTTGTTTTAGACTACTTGTGTAATGTTTAATGAACTTTCGTTAAGAGACAATATTTTACTTATGAATTGTTCTTAAATTCATACATCAACATAATTAGCATATTAGTCGGATTATAATATTTTATATTAATAATAAATAGATTAGATAACTCATATTTTAGAAACAATTATATCTAAATAATAAAATTTGTAAGCTAATTTATTTAAATAAATTTATTAGTATAAATATAAAATATAAAATATAAAATATAAAATATAAAATATAAAATATAAAATATAAAATATAAAATAAACAAAATGATTAAAAGGATTTGAGGGGGTATTTTTGACTTTACCTAGATTAATCCCATGGTATTAGAGCTAATACCACCAAATGGAAGGTATTAGTTATACACCCTCTAATACCATGTAGGGTGCATAACTAATCCCTGGATTGATAATACATAGACCCAAAATTCCTACCAAACATAGTATTAAATAATACAACAAATAATACTTGGATTATTTCTCCTAATACTCCCTACCAAACGACCCCTAAGTGTCTTAATTTGACCGAGCACGAAGGTTAAGAAATAAAGTTTAGACTTATGGATCTTTGTGGTGTTAAATTAAATACGCCTAAGAGATACTCTTTTTGGACAAACAAAAAACCGAAGTAAGACATTTAAATTGGGACGGAGGGAGTATTTTATTTAGATAGTTGCAAACTTAGTAGGCGTTTGGGCATGAATATTGAGTGATTTTTGAAGTTGAAGTTGAAAAATGGTTATCTGGAAGTTTGAGTTGCGTTTGGACATGCATTTCACTTTAAAAGAAGTTTTAAGTTTTGTGTGTAGGAAAAAGATTTTACTTGAAATTTTCGTTCTTAGAAAACTAATCAAAGAACTACTCTAATGTATAACCAAACAATGTTTTGAAAATAGTTTTTTGAGAAAAAGGATAAACTTGAATAATTAAGAATCGTTTAGTAATGCATAGAATTCAAGCAGAAGGTAGTGGATGATTGACTGTGGGTGTATTAGCATCCTTTATTACAAATCTTGAATCTTTCTATGTAATTGGTCAAAGGTTTAATTTTTTCTAAAGCAAGTTCGATTTTTTTCCTGCCATTGAGGTAATGACCTGCTCATAGAATTCCCTAGCTCTTATGGGGACCTTAGTCATTAATCCAAATAGTCAAGGTCAGCCCTTGAGAGTGTCACCGACAAGCTGCTCAGTTGATGCAGTTTGCTGTCAGCGTGTACAGGAAGAGTACTGATAGAAGTTCCACATTGGTCCCTGCAATGACTTGGTAGAAGTTGATATCTTCATCTAAGGACAGTACTAGAAGTTGATATCTCCCCGTATGACTTGTCTTTATGCAAAACTAGTATTTTTGCCACAGTCAATAAACAGGAAAACTACTGATTCAGCATGAGTTGGCAATCAAATTGTTGTATCCACTTGAAGAAAAAGTCCTGAATATTGTTATTTCTCAAGCTTCTCATTTGTGCTTGTGTTTAAATTGCATGTTAAAAATTGGATTTTTAATTATGAATTTGATAGTTTGGTGGATGTACAAGGTCTTTTGGTGTTAGTATCTTTTTTCATGGTTCATATTAAGTTAATAAATTTACTAAACTATCCAATGTCATTTCTGTGGGTGAAGGCTTGTTGGAAGCAATGTACAGTTGCAGTGACAAGAAACTAACTAGGTGAGCGTGTCATTAATGGTGTTCTTTTTTTGGCAGTTTAAACCAGAAGAAATAACAGCCATAATGAATGACTTTGCTGAACCTGGAACACTTGCTCCAACTGGTTTACATCTTGGGGGAACAAAGTATATGGTGATTCAAGGGGAGGCAGGAGCTGTTATACGCGGCAAGAAGGTACGAGACCCTGGTTTCCTACTATTGCCTTGCAAGTAGTCTTCTTGTGAAGTAGTGAGTATCTTTAATCTAAACATGGCATAAGTCTGAGGTTTGAACCCCGAGAATAAAAAAAGTTTCTTATCCTTGTAAAAAAAAAAAAAAAAGGCAAGTGTCATAAACTTACACCTGAACCTTTCGAGATGCTCAAATAAGCATAACTTTTGCAGCAGTTTATGCTAAATATTCAGTTTCTATATGCAAATGTTTTTGGTACAAAAACTCTTCTCTTTTTTTTTTCCTTTTTATTATTGCCTCTCTCCGTAAGATGATCCATTCCTTTCAACTTAGATAAGTGAAGACCAATTGGAATAAATATTGTTGAATTGTGTGGCCATCTTATTAAGCGGCTAGAGAGAGCAAACTTTTATTTACATAATTATGTCTCAGCACACCCCTCATGTGTGTGTCTGATCCTTTTTCATATCTCAAACACATGGAAATGCTTCTCGTCAATGAGTGACAGTATTTGAACTTACGACCTCTGCCGTTGCGGATACCATGTTGGAATTGTGTGACCATCTAATATAAAGTTCGAAATTTAGAGAACACACTTTTGTTTTCTTAATTATTTCTGAACAAAGACCGTTGAGGTGTGGATCTTCTCTGCTGACATTTTCCCTGCTGTAATCCATGAAAGTAGATTACACAATGCGTAAACGAGATACTGGAATTTAACTCAGATTATGTCATGAAGCCCCCTCATGACACCACTTGACCTTCTATAATTTGTCATCCTGACTAGGTCCTGCGTGTTTTCAGGGTGCCGGTGGTATCACTGTTAAGAAGACTAACCAGGCGTTGATCATTGGAATATATGACGAGCCGATGACTCCTGGCCAGTGTAATATGATTGTTGAAAGGCTGGGTGACTATCTCATTGAACAGGGTCTGTAGGCATGTTGGTAAGTTGACAGCTTAACCTCCTTTTCGCCCTTGGTATCCTTTGTGAAGAATTAACCCAAGTAGTGGTCCACTCAATCGCTCGCTTAAACTAAAAATAGTCGGCGGATGTATAATATGTATCTAACCATGTATAATCTACATATACCATCTCAGAAAAGTAAATAGTGAATCCGACCAGCTATTCTCTCTTTATACCTTGCTTCATTTCTTTGGTGTTTTTTACCTAGCTTATACTAAGTTTTTTTTTTTTTCTTGCAGTGTACTAATATCATACATAATTGAGGCCATGAAGAAGTGTTGTGTGCTATAAGGGGGAGAATATCAATCTCTTCTGTGTATCAACTATGATGTCATTATAACATTTTTCTTTGTGTTTCCCTGAAGCTTTTGTCATTGACTTATTGGTTGGTTATATATAATGGAATGACTTGTATTTGGATATTTGATCTTTGATTTACATTGACATTTTTGGTTATCTACAGAACATGAATACACAGTATAATCTACGGGCTCAACAGAATCTAGTAGTTTGCTCTGTATATATGTTAAGAATCTACAATGTATACACATATGTATACACAAATGTTAGTGGACTTTGCAACATTTTGAATTCATAAAGTTCGAATCTTAAACACTCGTATTCCTTTTTTTAAATGAGCAAAACATGGAAGCTTTTGGTAAAATAAAAACTTACCTCTAGTTGAATTTTATCATACAAAACTTCCTATGTCTGAATAAAAGCACATGATGTGTTAATTCGAGTTATTATAGCAAAGTAATTTAATTTAAAGTGAATATATATATTAATTAATCATATGATTAAGTGATAGTTTTATAAATTCAAATATAATTTATATATTTATCGATTTGATGTATAGATTCAATTATTATCAAACTTTTGCTCATGATAAATTTCACAACAACAATAAGTTCATGACATTTTAGTTCTTGGGAAATCATATTAATCATAGCTAGAGATATAAAAAAAAAGGGTCGTAAAATAATAATTTGCCGGACATAAATGAATACATATATATGGGATGTTGAATTTTGATATTCACTTTGGAGCTTGACTAATTCAGATTCACATTATGAAGTCATTCATGAAAAAATATTTTATAACAGTCTCATTAGACCACACATCTTTTTTGGTATATTTAGTCTCCAAATACTACAATGGCTTAAACTGAAATATTATGAAATATACAAAAATGGTTATTAAATTAATAGCGCATAAAAATATTCCCCTTAGAGTGGTTATTAATATGAAAAAGAAAAACTATGTTATAGCTATTTCTGTATTCATAGAGTTGAATATAGTAAAATAAGAAATTAAAAGATTTCGTTGAAATTGTCTGTTAGGAAATTTTCTAAAAAGCTAATAAAAAGTTTCTCTTTTATTGCAATAATATTCATGTTTACTATCAAAGACTATTTTATCATCAAAACTCGAATAAAAAACAATGGTGAAACTCCACCGTAATCCTTCAAAATGAAGCAAATATTGATTATAAGTTTGTGAATCTAAATTGATTATAAATAATTAATAAACCAAACCAACATAAAGGGAAAACATTTTAAAAATAATTTGATTAATAAAACTTTTTTTTTTGATAAATAAAATAAAAAAAAGTCAAATTAGTTTCAATTAATTGATCTTTTTGCCCCCTATATATATGAAAGACTAAGAAAGAGTAAAGCTGCGACTCCAGTCCAAAACGGTTCTACGGCGGCATTTTCTCTCTTTCTCCCGCCACAATTACCGCTGCTTCTCATCTCCGATCCTCCGCGTAACGACGGCAAGTTCTTCATCCCCGCCGTACTAAGGTGAATGTGAAACAGTTTACTGATCGACTCGTTTTCTCTACTCACATTTGCCGCTTTTCTCCTGAATTCTATCCATTTCATAATATTATACACATAGATGTAACAGTACATTTCTTATCTCTGTAAGTGGAATTGTTTCTGTTTTCTCTGTAGATTACTAGAACTAGATGTGTTATTTATGCTTTAATTTGTATTTTTCGCTCTAGTTTACTAGATTTGGATGTTGTTTTGGTAATAGAGTAATGTAGCACTCAATTTGTTCTGTAGTTCATAATACACACTCATATAGCTATTGATATTTTTTTTCTTTGATTTTTCGGTGTATATTAGTACTATAAATGTAGCTGTACGTTATGTTTTTTGTTTCTATTTTCGCTGTAGATTACTAGATTTGAGGCTGTGATTGATCTTCTCTATTACTCGTTTTAGTGATGGAATAAATGTAGCTCTCAATTTTCATAATATGCACTCATATAGCTAGTGATATTTTTTCTCTTTGAATTTTCGGTATATATAAGTACTATATATGTTGATGTATGTTTTTTGTTTTTATTTTTGCTGTAGTTTACTAAATTTGAGGCTGTGATTGATCTTCGTTGTTACTTGTTTTGGTGATGGAGTAATGTAGCACTCAATTTCTTCTGAAGTTCATAATACGCACTCATATAGCTATTGATATTTTCTTCTTCACAATTTTCGGTGTATATTACTTCTATATATGTAGCTGTACAGTATGTTTTTTGTTTTTATTTTCACTGTCGATTATTAGATTTGAGGCTGTGATTGATCTTCTCTGTTACTCAATAGTGATGGAATAATGTAGCACTCAATTTCTTATGAAGTTCATAATATGCAGTTATGCACTCATATAGCTGTTGATATTTTTTTTCTTTGAATTTTCGGTGTATATTATGACTATTTATGTAGCGGTACATTATGTTTTTTTTTGCTGTAGATTATTAGATTTGAGGCTGTGCTTGATCTTCTCTGGTACTCGTTTTAGTCATGGAATAATGTAGCACTGAATTTTTTCTGAAGTTCATGACACACACATATGGTTATTGATATTCTTTTTTCATCTTTTCCCTGTATAATACTAGATATGTAGCTGTAAATATCTTTTGTGTGTGTGTGTCTGTGTTTAATTATTTATGTTTTTGTTTCTATTCTTTGTTGATTACTAGATTTGGATGTGGTTGGTCTTCTCTATTCCTTGTTTTGGTGATGGAATAGTGTAGCATTCCATTTCTTCCGAACTTCCTGATACACACACACACATAGTTATTGATACTTCTTCCTCACCTTTTCACTATATGTTTCTAGAGACGTAGCTCTGATTTGGTTTGTAAGCTCAGTATTGTGGTGATGGAATTATTCAGCGCTTCATTTCTTCTGAAGTATGTCTATGGTTGTATTCATTTGCTGAAGTTTAGGTCAAGATGTGTTGCCTTTTAATGTTAATTTTTGAACTTCGAGTATTTTCTTGATTTGTTGTTTATGGCGATTCCTTTTTTACTGAACTTTGGTGTTGTTATAGCTGATAGCATGTTGGTTAATCGGAGATCTGTACTTTAATTTCTTATGTGCATTACTGTGGTTTTGGTTTTGTAAACTTAGTGATGTGACCTTTGAAAAGAATAGCTTAGGTCCAAAGTCCATTTCACATGGACCTTGGGCCATGTACCTTGCTCACACTTACATTGACATGAAAATATGGCTATGTTACTAGTCAGTAGAGTGTACACTATCTTTTGGATAATTTTTTCTTGTTATGCTGGACAATAGTATTTTATTTATTACCTCTTTTATGACTGAGTTTCTTATCTATTTATCTTGCTTCTCTTTTCAGGGAGTTCATCCATATTGACCTAGATGGACCAGGTAACTGAGTACTCCTCTGTATCTTTGTCACTCCTTATGTACTCTATACTTCTTTGGATGGTAACATTTGGGGTACTTGCAGTATGAAAAAATTGGGAAGATTGGGGAAGGAACATATGGGGTAGTGTACAAGGCCTTTGTTCGTGAAACTAAGGAAATCGTTGCTCTAAAAAAAATACGGCTGGAGCAAGAAGATGAGGGAGTGCCTAGCACAGCTATAAGAGAAATTTCTCTTTTAAAAGAGATGCAGCACGGAAACATTGTGAGGTAAGATATGGTCTTTATTGTTTATTTATAACCGATATGAACTATATGATTGTGATTGCAAGCAAAGTGTAACATAAGCTGTATTTTGCTTTCCTGTGATTATAATATCAATGTGATGCAAGTTATAACGGAAACCTAATGTACGTGTCTACTTGCCCTCCATATCAGTAAATTCATGTTTGCTGTTTTGGAGCAGTAATGTTATTTGAACTACACTGGGTATTTATCCAGGTTTTACCCCCTTCCTTCACTTTGTTAGTATTTTTCTGTTTTGAACTTTGATCTTCTAGAATGCTTCTATCAGTTTTTTTAGGGTAATTTTGCCTTTACAGAGCAGGTGAGCAGCATGATGTAGTCTTAGATTATCACTTGAATCATGTGTTGGCGATCCTAATGGAATGTACAGAGTTCTTACTTAGAAAACTTTGATTGTCTGTTTATGTGATTATTAGTGTATGTGGGTTACACAACTGCTATTTTCTTATGCTTTAATTTTATTGTTTTCTTACAGCAGATAGTAAGGAAGGGAAAAGCATATAGTTTCACTTAGTTTTTTGACTAGCAAAAGCTTATTTAACATTATCGTTTGTAGCTAGAAGTTAAGCATCAATGCAACACGAGGTTGTTCCGTTCAACGAACTTGGGTTGTCTAGTGACAATTAATTTCAGCCAAGGCAGTTATGTGAGGAGCCTATTAGTCATTTTCTATATGCTGATCATTTAGTGGAATAGATAAGTCCCGCGTAAAAGTTCTGAATTTTACCAGTAGTTGTGACAAGAAGAATACAGAGAAGAGGGTGGCGACGAAGCTCGTATAGTTCTATGCCTTTCTTTTGTATTTCTTTATAAGAGATCTCCGATGATCATGATAAATATAGAAGGTTTATAAACTCATTAAGTATAGCCACAAAACCACTTGCTCCTTGCGAATTGCTTGTTTTGGGACATCTAATGTCAATATCAAAATTGTTGTGGGAAAGAAATACTTATAAGACAAAAAAAGACGTAAAAAGTTATCCAGAAATATGCATGAAAAGTCACACGTTTGAAAAAAAACAGACATGACAATATATCATTTAAAGTTGGATGCATGCATAAAAATATTGCAAAAAAATTAAATTTCTTTGACAATTTTTAAATTTAAAAGAAAGCATCTTTACAGTTTCAAGAATTAAAGAACCTATAATGATCACGTTGGTTTTGAAATAAATTCTAGCAGATGTTAGTACTTACGTCGATACATATAGGAAGCTCAAAAGGTGATATACAAGTTCTATCTGTTCTAAAAAAGCTCTCGTAGAGACTTTATAACTCATCAATAAATTTTTCATGTTGATACAGTCTTTCTTTAATACAACAAATATTATTTTGTGTTTATATCTACTAAAATATTTATTATAATTGTTCTATTTCAAAAAAAGAAATATTTATTATAATTGTATTTACTTTATATTTAATTAATTAGATATTTTTAACATTTTGATATAGTGTGGGGTAAAATGGTAATCAAGTTTTCACTTTGGAGCTTTCCACTTGTAGTACTACTAGAATCTGGGTGTGTACTCCATAACAATGAGTATGAACTAGTAAAAAGTCACATATTTTTTTTGAAATTGTATTTGAGTTACAATGAGTGATCATCTATCAAGTTGAATGACTTTTAACATAGTTATAACACAAAGGTTAGTATTTTCAAAGATAACCACCAAGTGGATCTTAACAGCCTTTTAAAGAGTCAACATTGCTATAGATGATCAGATATTCATATATTTGGACTTACATTCGGTTATTGCTACGAGGCATCTATGTAAAGAACTTCTTCTTCTTCTCTCTTGTTTATTATTGTGAATGCATGGTGCTCTAAATTCACAAGAAGAAAAAGAACATAAGCTTAGAAAATAAAGTGCTAATTAATCTATCAAAAATTACACATGCTGCTCCTTCGTCTTCTTCTTCTTCAAGGGACCAAAAGCCTCTTTTGTGACCCATCTTGATGACGAATTCCACGATAGCAAGAAATCAATAAGAAAAAAGAATCTCTCCGTTGTAAGAATGATGCCCCACCATTAATTTCTCTTTTATGTTTTACCATCTCTTGTTTATGGAGAATTATTTATAGATTGTTAGAGGGATAATTTTCTTGGCAGTTGAAACTTTTCATCGCCCACATTTACAATAGTTCTTCATTTAACGTTGTTCTCTTTAAAAATATTAAATGAATAGTTACAGGATACGGATTCAAGAAGATAAAGTGTTGATATTAATTAGTAGAAGATGAAAATCTCCTTCTCATTAAGTAGAATGCAATTAAGTAATTCAAATTTATAACTAAGGAAATTTAATTATGATGTCATAATTAAAGAATTAAAGTGCAACCGTTGGTATTTAAATTTTGCAATTATATAATTAAATACCAAGGAAGATAGAAATATTTTAAGACAATTTTTACGTGCTTTGTGTTGATAATGCAAATTAAAACAAAGCTATAGTAATAAACACTCAACCTTTGATCATAAAAGAAGAGTTAAAAATCCTTGAAGTCAAGCTCAACCTTTTACCATTAAAAAAGAGTTTAAAAAATCCTGGAAGACAATTTAACAAAAGTGACATTGATTCAACTACATAAATGGAGGGGTCTTGTCATAGTTCTGATCTCTGCGAATCAGTAAAAAAAAAATAGTTCAAACTTCAATATTCTAGTAATTGAAGTGCTATTTAACTCTATAATCACATCAATAGACCTTGTAATTTTCAGACAAATCCTCGTCTTGAAATTTTCTTCAAAGTCGAAAGGTCAAGTATTACAATAAATTAAAGACAAAAAGATTAAATATGAACATTAATTTTGGAAGATGAAACATGTACATGTATCAAGGGGTAATTATTTTCTTAAAATTTTTGTATTAATTACTCACATGTATACCAACTCAAAATATTATAGAAATTTTACTATTTACTATTTACTATTTAATTAATTAAATTTTTAATAACATTTGGATTTAGTATAATGTAAAATGGTAATCCAACTTTGCACTTTAGAGCTTCCCACTTTTAATGTGTGTGTGTATGTGTATATATATATATATATAATTATATATATAATTATATATAATTATATATATATATATATATATATATATATATATATATATATATATATGAGATAGATGTGTGAGCCAGGGTATGTGATGTTGTAGGTATGAACTTCTGTCCACCTTGGGAATTTCAATTTTGGGTAATTACGACTCTAAATGGAAGGGGGACCAAAAAGGGGGGGGGGGGGATACTATGAATGCTGTGGATGATTGTCTTATGTTCATTTCTGGAGCAACATTCTTGCCTTTTCTGATTGAATTAGGAGTTAGAAACGAAAGAAGAGATGCAAGCATGTATATAACAGTAATTTGGGTTGCAGACTTGCAGTACTAAGTTTTTCTTTTTAATGTTGGAAAAGCTATTTTGAAGTTAACTTCTCTAATATTATCTGGAAACAGGTTGCTGGATGTGGTTCACAGTGAGAGGCGATTATATCTAGTCTTTGAATATCTTGACTTGGATTTGAAGAAGCACATGGATTCATGTCCTGAATTCTCTAAGGATACCGGTGTTGTAAAAGTGAGTAAGATTAAGATCTATATTCCATCGGAGGTTGCAATTATTGTTATATTTAGCTGCCTCATCTGTTGCATTACTTCTTTATGAAGTTTGTCATGCCTCTGTTTAGCACTCTTAGTTGAAGAGGAAGGAGGTGCACCCTTACGCAGTAGTTAAAATATATGATTATCAGAGTATGTAATGTGAAAAAGTATTACCACCTAATGGTAAAAAGTTGTCGGGTTGAGAGGTTTCTTGTTCTTGGTTAATGAAGTAATATCTTCAATTGTGCAGTCGTTTGTGTATCAAATGCTCCGTGGTATTGCTTATTGTCATTCTCGTAGAGTTCTCCACCGGGATCTAAAGCCTCAGAATTTGCTGATAGATCCACGCACCAATGTGTTAAAGCTTGCAGATTTTGGATTGGGTAGAGCATTTGGTATTCCTGTTAGAACTTTTACTCATGAGGTATGTACATGGTTTCAGCTCTATGAAATAAAATTACCAAACCAGCCTGTATTACCATTGTCTCATGTTGTTCCATTTCAAACTTGACCAGTAAGTAGTTACTATGAGCAGAGACTGTTGTCACTTCTGATGCCTCTCTTTAATATCTCGCATCCTGTCTAAATGAACAACCTTTTTCCTGCTTAAGTTTTCTGTTTGGCTGAAAAATAAAATGATTGGATTATCATGTCTTTGTCTCATTGATTATAAAAACAGATACTCTGTTCATTTTTGTTTTCTAGCATATCGTTGACCCTTTTGAGTTTGTTTCTTTCACTTCCAACAGTAGACTTCATTGTTTCAGGTGGTGACATTATGGTACAGGGCACCAGAAATACTGCTTGGATCAAGGCACTACTCTACTCCGGTTGATGTTTGGTCGGCTGGTTGCATATTTGCCGAGATGGTTAACCAGAAGCCCCTTTTTCCTGGTGACTCAGAGATTGATGAACTTTTCAGCATTTTCAGGTGTTAACATGCATAGCCAGTCCTTTAGTGAATGCTTTGTTACTTCTTAAAGTGAACATACTTGCTATTTGTTTTGACTTTTTGTAGGAAGTAATTTTATTATCTCCTTATGCCCTGTCGTCCTCCTTGTCAATCATTCCAAATTCCATTTGAAAGAAAGCCATTTTTATTGAATGGTTGTCCATGGATGGGTTGAGTGGCCGCTCTTATGACACAGACCAAAATTAGAATTACGAAAGAAGGCTTAGGAGGGGTTGGATAACTGAATAGAAGAGCATAAATGTTAAAGGCTTGTCAGTTCTAAACTCTTCATGCTGAAAGACATACTAGTCAATCAATTACTAATATTTATAATCGACTCTCTCTCTCTCTATGGGGTTGTTAGGTTGTGATAAGGTTTAAAGATTGAGTTTGTAGTACAGTTTATGACTCTTTTCCTCTCTGTTATTAAATCTTTTCCTTATTGTCATGATTCTCTACTATTTCTGTATGAAGAGTGGTGGGTACTCCAAATGAGGATACATGGCCTGGAGTGACTTCTTTGCCTGATTATAAATCTTCATTTCCAAAATGGTGTCCTAAGGTAATTTAGAGTTCAATTATTTTTCTCTTTTTTTCCACCTCTAGGACTAGTCTGATTCTCCTGCCAATATTATTGCATTTCTAGAGAATGCTGAATTTAAGTTCTTTACCTTGCAGGATCTGGCAACTGTAGTCCCGAATCTTGATACAGCAGGATTTGATCTCCTTGGTGTAAGTTTGCTTTTCTAAATGATATATACATCTTGTGAGTAAGAAAGTTTTCTTGTATTCTGAATGAAACTCCAACCTTTCTGCCTGGTTTTCTCTGAGAAAATCCGGTGAAATAGTTTTAGGTACTCACAGCTAGAATAATTATAACTATTCTGAATGACGTTTGTGACATTGGTAGGGAAAAGAGATTTGAGTAAATAAATGTTGTCAGGGGAAAGGGAAGTTCCAAATTGCAGTGCTCATTCATATTCTTGTTTCAGTCACTTTAGCGTAGGTCTTTTTGTTCCCTTCTGCTCTTTGTATTTGTAATTTTGTAAACTTGTACTTGGATATCACCTATTGGGGCCTAGGACTGTTTGGTTGCAGCTGCTTGTATGCAAATCACTGTGTTGCTGTTTAGCAGGTTATATGAAGGATTTTAGTGCCTTTCTCCCCAATATGTGCTCAACAAATAGGTGTCTTATGCAATTATATGCATAGGGGTTTCAATCTTGTCTTAAAATCCATGGCCTCATTACTTTCAGAAAATGCTCTGCTTGGACCCCAGCAAGAGAATCACTGCCAAGAGTGCCCTTGAACATGAGTATTTCAAGGATATTGGCCTTGTTCCATGACTCTTTGCATCTTTATCAACAATGTGAACACAAATTTGGTATGTTAACTACTGGGTAATCTTAACACAGCATTCATAGATATCTCGTTGCACAGCTTCTCCATCACAATATGTGTTAATTGTTTGGTTCTATCTTAGGTTCATTAGCATTGATACTTCTGCAAGGACCCACTGAATTACTGGTCCTGATTGGATTACTGTGCTTCAAATTTTTTGTGTAGCTTGATACTTATATTGAAGAACGAGATGATGATCCGCATAGTCAGTTATACATGATTACTATTCCTGGAGGAATGCAGGCTACAGTTCAGGTTTACCAAGTTATGTTTAGATACTGTATGAATTTTTTTTTTCTTGGTCTCACAATGGGGAGAGTCTGGCCTCTCAATATTCAGGACTCTCCAAAACTTCTGCATTTTGATAGGAAAAACTCGTGCTGTTTTGCTCCCCATGAATTGTAATTAGATGATTGTGTGTCTCGCCTCTTCATCTCTATTTTTCTTTTGTTTATAATCTTGGAACTAAAACTAAACATAGTGTATTTTCTGCCGAGGCCCGAGGGTCTTATCAGAACCGCCCCTGTACCCTGAAAAGGTAGGGTTAAGATCTACGTACCTCTTACCCTCCCCAGATCCCACTTGTGCAACTATACTAGTATGATGTTTGTTGTAAATATGAAAACTGAAATTGATTTAAATTGCGATTTTCATAGGTTTAACTAAGAGAAACAATGTTTACACCAACTCAGTTGATGCAAACATGTTTTTTTTTAATAAACTATTGTCACTTGACCTTGGTTAAGTGACATATATTCTTTAGGTTTCAACTGCTACGGTTTAATTGTTTGATTTGATTTAAACACTGAATGTGGGTGGACAAGTATTTACGACACTGTCATGGAGGCCTGAGGGTGTCAATTTTTATTTATTTTTCTGGAAATAGAAGACAGATAGAGCTGTTCTATTTGAAACATGAACTTTGCATTAATAAGCTTTGACTGGTTTTATACAACAGAGTGGCAAGTAATTTTATTCAATGCCATATAGTTATTATTATTTCAAGATAAGAATATTTTATATATGATCCAACTATCCTTTATTGGATATATATATCAGCTAGTTGAAGGAAGGTCATGATGATGGGCTTGTTCACTTCGAATCTGATGCTTGCTTTCAACATCAGTGAAGCTTATCTTTCCATCTACAGAGTTCAAATGGTGAAAAATGAGCCATAAACATCACATACTACTACATATATGGAGACAGATTCAAGATTCCAAAATATTATTTGCAAAATACCCTGGGTTCATCAAGTGGGTGCTATATTATTTCTCGTTTTGGTAAATTGAATTATTTTAAAATAGTTGTCGTTTCAGAAAAATAAGAAGTATGTATTACCTTCTTTTTTTTCAGATTTTATTTTACCAGTCTAATTAGTGGAGTGTTGATTAAAAGACACTAAGAACTTGCTAGCACTAGCACACTAGGGCTTTTCAGCCTTGAGCCTCCAAATGAGACACTTAAAAGAGATAGAAGGTAGTTTTAGGTGTTTTAAAAAAATTTAAATTAAGGCTGTTATATATGTTTATTGAGGTGATTGTTTTCTAAATGACAGATAATATAGATTAGAGATTGTACTACAGGACCTTTTTATAACAACATTTTATAATGGTCTAGTTTTTTTGGGAACTTTTCATGTTGTATTATATCGTATGTTCTCTATAGTAGCACTTCGTTGTAGCAACTAGAAAACATTTGAGCAAACAACATTGTTACGGAGAGATTGAATTTGTATGTTTTAGAGAGTTGGAGAGAGAGACCTGAAAGTAAGTTTCAAGCTTAGTCTTTAGAGTAGCATACTCTTGCTTCACTCCTTGGAAAATGTTTCTGCACCTGCAAAATTGGTCATATAAGAAAAATTGCACATTTAATTTTCAAATATCTATTGGTTTAGAGAAGAAGACAATTACCCCTCTATATTTTTTGCATTACAGTATTCCTGAAACTGAGAACATTGTCTTTTTACTCTTCTGGCACCAATGCTGCAACAAAAGTTCTAATATTAATATTGTAATTCATGCAGTAAATGTTGTTTCTTTCATGTTGTTTATCTTATTATCTTGTTATTGTTACTTGCTTCATTTTCTCCTGTTCCTGAGTCGAGGGTTTACTAGAAATAACCTTCCAATCCTCACAGATTTGAGGTGAAAAAATGAAAATTGCTAGAAAATCTAAAATTTAATTGGTTATTCAACCTACTCAATAATTGCTTTATCATTATTCAATTTGTAGTTTGACTGTATTCAAGGGGATTTCCAAATGTGGACCCAAATAGATTCAAAATACTTTTCTATTTCTTTTGTTAATTGTTACTCTTTGAAAAGGTGACTCAAAATGTTAGTACTAAAGAATACGTATAGGCAAATATCTTTATAATGCTATCGTCTATCGGAAACACTCGTTATCTTCCAAGTTGAGGTATGGTTTCATACACTTGACCTTCTTCAAATTTCACTAATAAAATTATATTGGGTATGTTATTGTTGTTGTATAGTGTAATTTAACATGTTGCTTATTTCAGATTATTAATCAATAATACTAAATAATGTGTAATTACGCTTTAGGTAATCTGATTATGTAAATATTTTTTGCATCGTCAATAGATGTGTTCTTGTGAAGTTGGAGATGATACCTTGAGCTGCTACCCTTGAATTGGTACATCATATTATCCAGCCTAGCAAAATCATAGGGTCCATTTTCCCTGCATAGAACAAAAGAAAAACAATATTAATTTTATCAAGTAGTAATTAAAATTTTCTAATCGCATGATGTATACATTTGTAAATCATGTAGAGAAATGATTTAGCGGAAGAAATGGGGTATTTATTAATTTGTGTGAGAAAATGAGTTTTTGTTATTTTTTATATGATGCTATATTGATATTATTATAAGGTGAGTTCCTTACATGTCTCGTATATATATGACAATTTTATACGTGTGGTAGGTGAATAACTTTTTTCAAAGATAATATGATCTTTTTGTGACTATTTCTTTAGTCCTCCCAATGATATAAAGGGGGTGACTATACTTGATTGAATGTTGAATTAATATTGTTTATGATATTAATACAGAATTTTGTAACAGAAAATATTTTATTCTTACAATGCAAGTTCAATATTTCGAACATATCTAGCTGAATTTGTGTAAAACAACTTGACAACTTCTTCAACAAAGTTAGGGTTTGCATCATCTTGCAGTTCTTCAAGATGAATAAATTGTTCATCAAGGTATCCCTGTATATAAATCAAACAAACATTATTTCCTAGGATGCTCATTACACCTTACATGAATTTCATATAAGAACGAGAGAAGAAAGTTAGGAACCTTATAAGATTGAGTTCAGAATCAATTGTTATGAGTTAATATTCAGGGATAAATCTAACCAATGTGGACCTAAGGCTAAAGTAGACAATACTTTAATAGTTGACCATGTCCATTATAGATGGTATCAGAGTAGGACTTGTTGGGTTATCCCACATCGGAAGTGGAAAGGGCTGGTGGTCAATTTATAAGTGTGAGGGAAAGTCTCAACCTTTGAGCTAGCTTTTGGGTTGAGAAGGCCCAAGACCACCCAACATTGGTATCAGAGCCTAGGTTGTCAACAAGTCTCAGTCCACCGGGAGAAACTGGGTTGTCATTCTCTCCAGCCCAATGCCCGATGTGTGAAGGGGGAGATTGTTGGGTTATCCACATCGGAAGTGGAAGGGGCTGGTGGTCAATTTATAAGTGTGAGGGAAAGCCTCAACCTTTGAGCTAGCAGGACTTAGTGTCTTAAAGGTGTGTGTATGTGACACTTATGACGGGAGGCAAACCTCTAAAGAAGGAGTGCACATTACACCTTAGGCGAATTTTACATTGAAATGAATATCTAAATGTCTTTTGACTTAAAAACCAAGGAAACAAGTTAGTGTAGGTCTAGAACCAAAACAAATAATACTTTAACAATTGGCTTTCCTATAGAATAATTTGTGAAATTTCCTATTCTAAGAGATACATAATTACATGTAACCAAATAAATCAAATAAAAATATGACCTGATCCAAGAGGCTTCTCTTCATGTAAGCAGCTTGGCGTTTCTTTTGATTCTCCATTTTTTTAAAAATCTTAAAAAGGAATGAAAATTGAATATTGTAAACAAATATAATATCTTTGAAAAATACAAAGGATTATAACATACTATTTCTAAAGGCTAGAATTGGCTGTATATATAGGAGGGAAAGTGAGTAAATTCAAAGAAGAAAAAAGATTTGATAAAATGGTCCAATTCACAAGAACCTTTTTCTTTCTTTTCTTGGACCAAAATTCATATTACTCAACTAAAATTAAACAACAACAATATACCTCGAGTTAAAAGTAGGATCTCGAAATGATAAAATATACATATGTAAATTTTATCTTTACCTCTTAAAAATAAAGATATGATTTTCAATAAATTCTTAACTTAAATAAAGCATTGCCAAAATTGAACAAGAAAAATTTAAAAAATTCAGCTACAATTATTTATAGATGTCCATAAGTCATAAGAACTAAGAAGTTATTAACACATAGGCACCAAGTAACAGGGGTGCTGTGTTCACTAATAAGCTTACACCCGTTTATTATATTTATTTCAAGTTTGATCCTTCACTTAGATTTATTAGAGTTCAAAGTCAAAAGGATAATTTTTTTTCTTTCGAAAAACATAAACGCATATTAAATTTTTATTTTACCAAAAGGGCAAAATCGCTTCTGACAACGTTAATTTTTTTTTCAAAGATCGCTGCCCCTGCAGCGTATTTCTCGAATTTTTTTGTTTTTAGGCCAGAATATTGGCAGCCATTTATAAATTAAAAAACAAAAATTGAAGTTGAAATCGCTGCATTGACAGCGATTTTGCTTTAACCCCCCCCCTCCCTTTTTTTTAAACCCCCTTTTTTTAAAACCATGGCAAATCCAAGGCGGCCATTTTCTTTTTCAAACGTATTTTTTAATAAAAATATTGCCAACAATTTTCTAAATTTTTCCCAATAAATTCGCTTCTTGGCTAGCGATTTGAAGAAAAAAATTTAGTCTTAACAAAGAATCGCTGCTGTAGCAGCGATTTTCATTTTTTTAAGAAAAATCAAGAAAAACGTTATAAGGGCAGCGATGTTGAAAAACAATTGTTTTTGGACAAAGCAACGATTTTGCAGATTTTCTTTTTAGAGTAACAGCGTCAATAATTGTCAGAAGGAAATCTCTGTCAGGAGCGATTTTGCCCTTTTGGTTAAAAAAAATTTAATATACCATTTATGTTTTCTGAAAGAAAAAATTATCCCTTTTGGCTTCGGACTCAGATTTATTATCATGTTCGACTGAACTCTTCGATGGTTCAACTCTTTACTTATCCGTAAACGAGTTAAAAAAAAACTTTTCAAAATTATTCTTTTACTATGTTATCACCGACAATCAACTCTTATCCTAAATAGGATAGCACAAAGATCGGGGATTAGATAGAAGGTTAGTGGTTATCAGTGTTTCAAAAGACTCTTCTAGGACTCGCCTCGGGGCGGGACTCTAGAAAAACGCCTCGAGACTCAAGTGTGAGACTTAGTTCTATAAGACTTACGCTCTAAGCGTCCGACTGTACGCCCTAAGCACGCCCAACGCCCAACACTCGAGACTCGCCTAACAGATCTTACACAAATTATGTGTTAAAATCTTTAATTAACATTGTTTACCCTCATAATTCTTGAATAAATGAATGATACGTAACTTGTTAATCTATAAAACAAAAAAATTGAGAGTAACTCAAACAACAAATATAGTATCACATATTTACTATTTGGTAATACTATGAAGGTAATTATATATTACGTAACATTTTTCTTAAAAATATGTAGCAAAATTTTACTTTTTCACTTATCATTGGTCTTTATGATTGCCATATGTCTCAAAATTTTCATATTTTATTTAACTATTTGGAAGTAATTTTATTTTTGTTAATGAAAGAGTGATGTTTATATTTCTCAAATAGTAATTATAATACTTCTTTTTTTTATATATAGATTATCAATATTTATCTCAAATAAAAATCATAATATAATTTTTATATATTATATATTTTTCATAAAAAATTATTTATAAAATCATTGAAAGGAATTTAATTAGTAGTAAAACTATAAAATTGAATATACATGAGACTACGCTCCGTAGATCCATGGGACTTACGCCCCGTGTCTCGGTGCTTACGCTTCACTCCGTACTGTATAAACGTCTCGCCTCACACCCTCGCCTTTTAAAACACTGGTGGTTAGTAGCTAGATTGTCAAATGTTTTCTCTCTTTCACATAAGAGAGCAGAGTTCTAGCTTCGAACATCTTATCTGTTCCGATCCTCTTCTCCTTTTCTCTTACTATTTTGCAGTGTTCTAAAAGGCGGGAGTGTGAGGCGAGACGTTTTATGCAGTATAAGGTGAGACGTAATCTCTGAAACACGGGACGTAAGTCTTATAGATCTATGAAGCGTAATCTCAGATATTTTCAATTTTATAATTTTATTACTAAGAAAATAAGCAAAAGTAAACTTTCAGTTATTTTACAAATAACTTATAGTATATAGAAAAATTATTATAATTTTAATTTGAAAAAAAAAGTATTAATAACCAATGATGAAGAAAAAAGTATAACAATTACTATTTGAGAAATATCATTACACCAATTATAAAAAATATGATTTAAAGCAAAAAAGGTATTAAAAAAACACTTAATTTTAAGCTCGGAGCTTACACCCTATGGATCTATGTCTTCGATTTGCGCTTCGAAGCGTTTTTGGTACATCTCACTCCGTGACTTGCCCCAAAATACGTTTTTGAAGACACTGATATTTTACATAGACTCATAGAGCTTCTTTTAACCTTGTTTTTTTCATATTTTTTTAAAAAAATCATTTTTTTTTAGCCAAAGTTATATGAAAAATAATCTCCTTATAAGTTTGCGTACACTTTTTTCTCCTCAAAACCTTATTTATGGAATCACGTTGAATATAATGATTAAAAAATTTAGTTCTCAATATTTTCGAACTTTCATTTTCCAGTCTATTAATCTCCTCTTTATATACCTTCACATATTCTATGATTTAGACAAGTGAAAGTAATGGGACATCAAGATCAAGTTGACGAATCTTTTACCAGTAAGTTATTACTACCTTTTTTCAAATAAAATCATAATCTTATTTATAGGTGAATATTTTTTGGAAATGTTGATACAAAAGGTGTGGTCACACTATATAATAATATATGTCAACCATGATGTCATATGAATTTTAATATGATTATTCAATTTACATGAGTTTTAATTATTTGAAGAAAATTATCATGATCTAGCATACACATGCTATGCATTCCTAAAAATAGTTCTCTCTCATTAAAAAAGAATAACCCTATTTACTTTTTAGTTTATTTAAAAAAGAATGACACCTTTTCTTTTTTGAAAACACTTCAACTTTAACTTTCCACGTGACATGTTTAAGAACACAAGATTAAAGAACATTTTGGTACATTTGACATAACTTTAATTTAAAACTACAAGATTAAAGTCTTCTTTCTATTCTTAAATTTCGTCCCAAGTCAAGCTAGGTCATCTTTTTTTAAACAGAGGGAGTATAATATAGTGATGTAGATGGAGATGTTTCACGTTGAATATAATATCGTCTATTAGTTTGATCCATTGAAAAAGAGAAAGTTTCTATTTCTGAAATTCATATGTCTAAATTTTAAAAATCATCAATAACCAATAAGACTTGAAGAATATTAACTTTATTTATAAAAAAGTGTTTTTGCATCTCATTTATTCCTTTAAAAAGTTAATGTATTGTTTTATTTGTACTAGCTAGTATAGTACTATACTTGTATACAAGTAAGGATATAATAGTATATCCCAATAATAGAGTTATTAGTATGTCAACTAAAAGTCCAAAATATGAGGTAAAAGTAAAAACATGACAATTGACATGCCCTTTATTATATTCCTCTTCCACCAAATTGAATGAGGGGTTAAAAAAAATACAAAAAAAATCTTTGACCTCTCAACAAGAAGTTGATATGATCGAGTGCCTACAAACAAGAAGTTGTCAAAAGATAGTCCACCTACTAGTAGATATATATTCGGACGTAATTAAAATTTTCACTAAAGAGGTTCAAAATATGAAATAGTAAATTATATTTAATATCATAAAACTTAATCATGTATAATTAAATAGTATAATTTTTCATCGAAACAAATTTAAATGAACCTTCTTGACCTTATTTAGCTCAACCCCCGAATATATCATGGGCATATTAGTAATAAAACTATTACTTTGATTTATTTCATTGCAATTGTATGGGATGCAAAGGGCAACACAACTTTTGTGTATGCTGCGCAATAGCGCCACACGCCCGCCCACTGCCACGCACATATATTCCTTTGTGGGTGCGCGGAGGTGTCTGATTATAACATAACGCGCTATTTTAACTAGCATATAATTCAATTTTTAACACTTAATATATTTGGGATGTAATACGTCTTTTTGTTTTGCTATATAGAATTCACATTTTTACACACGAAATTCTTTAACGAGTAAATATTTCTCTAAGAACATAATCTATTTTCTAGTTAAATACATTACAAAGATAATTTTTTTTAACAATACTGCCTTCTAGTCCGGGTATGCAATGTATAGTAATATATGAATTTAGGTTATTATTCTAGAATCGTGAATCCACAAAATTCAAATCTTGGCATAGTTTTATTTTTGTGCATAGGGGGACATATCATACTAATATTATATTCATTTAATTTAGTTCTTTTAATGCAAAACATAACTCAAAGGTCATCATCAAAAGGATTTGTTGCAAACTTGCAATGTACAAGACTTCTTTTATTAGAGATCTTATTACTGAGTTTCGTGTATGAAAATATTATTTTCTAAATAGGCTATATTCGATTGAAATTTGAATTAATCGAGCTCTAGTGTAATTATCAAATACTAAATAAAAAACTAAAAATAACCTCCAAGATTGAGTCGTTTTTCTTACCATGTTTATATATTCGGTTATAATATTGAAAAACCAAACAAGAAAGATGTAAAGGGAAATATGGATCGTCCATAAGTTATCCTTAAAGGTTCCCATATATATACCATTTGAATTTCATCCTCATCAACAACTTTAGAATCTTATTGCTTAGTGGATACACACTATCGATAGATAGTAACATACTGATTTACTGTCATGCATGATGTCGAAATTGCTGGTAATTGTTGTTCAGCCATAGACGATGAATTTATTCTTAAATTTTTGTATGTGTCAATTATCATATTATGAGAGTTTGAATATATTTGAAGACTGAAATCCCCTATATAAGTGGTCCACTATTGTCCATCCTTAATTTTCAAAACTTTATCTATATTGGACAAAACATTATTTTTTCCTTTGAAAAATTTCTACAAAGTAGAACAAACCCCACTAGAAAAAGGCATATATTTTTGAAGAAATAAAGAGAATCATGTCTTAAGTATAGATGTTGAATCTTTTGGATTTATTTGTGTGTTTAGGTCTCTATGCTCTAATTTTCTTTATTGGAAATTTTGATAGTTTTCTCTTAAAAAAATATTACATATATATGAGTTGATGGATCAATCTGAGTCATATATATAAAAATCAAATATAAAGACACATTACACTAAATTGACATTATGCATATAAACTTATAAGATTATTAACTAGTACAATACATCATAACAAAATATCAAATATACCTTACATTTTAAGAGTAAAAATATCGATCGATCATCACGAGGAGAGATTTATTGAAATATCGATCGATCATCACGAGAAGAGATTTATTCTTTATAATTGTTAAAAAAGCTCTCGTAGGAAAAAAAAAGTCCGCTCTGCTAATGTATTTTTGTTGTACATCTTAGTTAAAAACTTTGTTTGTCATTTCAATTAAAAAAAAATCATTCATAACACTGAGGTGATATTTGTCTGCCACTTAAATAACGTATTAATACTAAAATCACTTATCTCACTTAATATAAAATAAAATAAAAAGTTTTTCTCACATTTGACTTGATAATTAGTCAACATACATATATATATATATATATATATATATATATATATATATATATATATATATATATATATATATATATATATAATGTATATATATATATATATATATGTTAGAGGGAGGAGGGAGGAGGGAGGCGGATGAGAGAGGGCAAGAGTGGAGTGACGCGAGTTGTATATGTATATCAGTTAGATAATTGTATATGTGTAACTAGTATGTATGTATATCAACGATTGTATTTGTATGTCTGCATACAATTTGTATCTGAATACAATTGAATCGAGTTTAAACATTTGTATTTGAAAATTTTGTCTCTCTTTTATTTTAATACAAACAAAAATTATACATTTGTATTTATATATTTTGTGTTTATATAAAGCGGGAGAGATACAAAAGAGAATTGGACAGAGAAATATTTGTATTTGTATAATTATAAGTTTATAGGGTGGAGAGATATGTATTTATATATCTCATTTCTCTCACTTTATACAAACATAAATTATAAATTGTGTGTTGTATAAAGTGAGAGAGAGACTGACAGAAGAGAATCGAGACTCCGTCTATTATTTTGGTGATATTGTTATACAATGTAAATAACCCACAAAAAGCCCACCCATTTAACTAGACCCAAAACCAAAAACCCGACCCGCTAGTTTTTACTTTCTTTTGAAAAGGGCGCCCAACAAAACTCATACAAAAGATCTTTTGCTATGAGCATTTGATCCTATAATTTTTCTCTTTAATGGAGAATTTTTTCAGCTAAAGAATTGTGGGTTTTGTTCGAATTTGCTGTTAAAATGGATCTTCGTCCCAGAAAACGACAAGTACAGTCTGTTACTGGCTTCACACAAGCTGAGGTACCTTTCAATTTCTTTTTATGGGTTTTCAATTTTGAATAATGAAATTATGTTTTCAAAGTTTGCTTTTTTAGGGGTTGTTGAAAAAATGGATTAAGATTGTGTGTATATTTGTATGTGGAATGTGAATTAAATTGATATATTTATATACGTGACTTCTACTTGTTTGGAATTGGAACCCTTTAAATTTGTGCTTATTATAATTGCCCCCTTAGCTGCATTGCATCTAGTTACAGAGTTGGAATTCTGTTGTCAGTATGCCCTTTCATTGTCCGCATGGACCAAACTCATATGGTAGGCAGTTGTGGGATTTTTTTATGCGTCGAAAGCTTGACGAGTTTAGTTCAACGGGTCAAGTGAGCAAGTTGAGTCTGAGTTGAACAGGTCAATACAAGCCGAGTTGATGAACGTTTGATGATCAGTCAGTCTAAAATTAAATTGGGTTGTGATGAATTATGTATTATTAACTCAACTTGATTAGCTTAATCTTGAACAAAAGAAACTGGTTGCACTTTATAACAAACTTACTACCCTAGAGTACCAAATAGGTGGTCTAAGCCTTTTGTGCTTATCAAAAAGAGTTGAATCAATAAAATGTGATGATTCAGTTCGTTCAAAAATTTATTCAAATCAGATATTCATATATTGCATTGATTGACAAGATGCGTCGTGGAGTTAATGATAGTTTATAAGTTTGGAGATAGTCCCCAGCAGTGTTGTGAAAAGCGCAGAAAAGCGCGCTTCAAAGCGAGGCGACACCAGTGCGCTTCTTTCTCCTGAGGCGATGCGATCTGAAAAAAGCGCTCGCTTCAGATAAAGAAGCGAGAAGCGACACTAAGGCCAAAGCGCAATAAAGCGCGCTTTTTATAAAAAAGCGACACAAATCTGAAATATACAATATAACTTAATTTTCTTTCATGACTCTTCTTTCGCTGCTTCTCTCTTCACGACTGCGACTGAGACTGCGTCTCTCTTCACACCTCGACCGCGACTACTTCATCTCTATGAGTTTCTTTTCTCTTCACGATGCAACTGTTGTAGTTTTTTCTTCTTCTTCTCTTCTTATCTTCATCTCTGCTACAATCTGCTACTGTTTCTGTGTGATCAGTGTGTATGCTTGCTGCTCTGTTTTTTATTTTTTGACACTTCTTTTTTGTTTGAGTCTTTGTGATTTAATTATGTTTATATGTTATGACTTATGAGTATTATTGACTATCTATTTTCTTTTAATCTAAGACTATATTACCTCTATTTAGTTATTTAATATTTTTTTATTTTTATACTAAATGTCGCTTTTTTTTAAAAAGCGCGTGCTTCGCTTCACGCTTCTCGCTTCTGTGAAGCAATCCCTCGTCGCTTTTTTCCGCTTCTCGCTTCCCAAAACACTGGTCCCCAGAGTCTAAAGGTTTTAGGTTAAGTAGGACTAAAACAGAGTACCTAAAGTGCAAGTTCAGTGATGTAACACATGAGGCGGAGGTGGGAATGAAGATTGATGCACAAGTCATACCCAAGAGAGTAAGTTTCAAGTATCTTGCGTCCATAATCCAAGAGATGGAGAGATTGAAGATGATGTTGCACATCGTATTAGAGGCAGGATGGGTGAAATGGAGGCTTGCCTCCGGGGTACTGTGCAATAAGAGCGTGTCGCTAAGGATTAAAAGTAAGTTCTACATAATGGTGATTAGATCAACATTGTTGTATGAGTTAGAGTGTTGGTGAGTCAAAAATGACCACACAGAAAAGATGAAGGTAGCAGAGATGAGAGATGGGGATGCTTAGATAGATGTGTGGACATGTTAGGAGAAATATGATAAGGATTGAAGTTATACGAGGCAAGGTGGGAGTGACTTCCGTGGTAGACAAGATAAGGGAAGCAAGACTGATTGTTTAGGCATGTGAAGACTCAGATTATTTTCAAATTTCGGAATCTAGGGTACTAAAAAATTGCATTAATATGATCTATGTATGTGTTGTAAATAGGAGACATGCATTGTCACTCTGCCTGTGTGGAAAGAATGGCTGGGGTTGTAGTAGGTTAAGGTTCAGTATAATAATAGTCAAATTATGATGAATGTTCTGTGGATGCTGAGAATTATATTGATGACTCTGATTCGTATCCAACTTAGGTGTAATTGATTGATTGATTTTGGAATTGTCAGTATGAACCCTTCCTGCCAAGAGCTTAAATTTGTGTTTATTGAGATTGGTTTTCTCTTTTTCCCCAATACCCTTAGCTGGATTATATTTAGTTACAGAGTTGGAATTTTGTTATTTTTGTGCTCTTTCATTGTCCACACTCCACACTGGATCTGGGACATGGCCAAAACTCACATGGGAGGCAGTAGTGGGATTTTTTCCTCAATGGGCAAAAGCCTGATGAGCTCATTCGGTTAAATATTGTTCAATTTTGTGAATCACATCACATAAAAGCGTAATTGTTAGAGGGGAAATTTATTTATTTTATTATTCTTTTTTTTTGCTCAAGTTCGTGAAACACACCTTACACATGTTATTGATTCTCTTTGTTTTTTTTCCTAACCCAATAATGGAGATATATCTTGTTGGTATGTGACCGTTAGACTTAAACTTAGAACCACTATATGTTCTGAATCATCTTAAACTATATAAACCACGTAATATAAAAGTTTAAGCTGTTACAAAGGGTCTGCAACAATGCAGAAAGGATGAAAATTTGAAAACAATTGGACGACAGTTATTGCAAAAGGTTTGCATGTCTCAACTCTTGGAATTGGTCAAACTAGCGGGTTTGGTTTAGTTTGCATTCTATATATCAGAGCTAGAGTGACTACTGAATGTGGATCTTGCTTTGGATGGAGCTCAGTTCCTCTTATACCAGTCCGAGTATTTGAATGACATAGTAATACTGGCTGTTAACATACTATTGAAGCTATATCCTATGTAATTATATCTTTTCTGCATAATTTTGTAGAAATGGTAGTCTTAGTGTTCTGTTTTAAAAGTTCTTTGTCATGTTTTATTGTGATTGTGAATTCCATCACCACTGCCAGCCCCATCGTTTTTCCCTCCCGTGATTGAGCTGGGGTGATCACCCCTGCTTGCTTCTCTGAGTAGGCAGATATACGAGTAATTCATCCTCTCTAGCATTGAATAATTCTCGAATTGCTTCTTTTGGGAACTCATGCAGTAGCTCACAGTGGTCTTGCTTTGGGTGGTCTTTGCGCAATCATCTGGCAAACCCTGCTTGCTGGACACTGAGTGTTGGTTTCTTGATGGTGAAATTCCCAAAAGAAAAGAGAAAAATGCTCTACATCAAATGATGAAGAAAGGTAGAAAGAGCTTCTTGAACTATACTGGGATCATTCTCAGATTCAGAAGCTCTGGCTCGAGAAAATAGCTATTTTGTTTGTATCTTATTTTATTGATCTGTGAGACTGGCTAGAATTTTCTCTTTGAGCAAAGATCTGTTTGAGTTTTTTGCACATTCCAATTTGCTACATTTTAGTTGAAATTTGCATTACATAATGAAGTCGATGCACAAACAAATGTATTGGAGTTGTCAACTCTAGTTTCAGTTATTTTCTTGTGACTTGCAATTTTTCATCGCCTTCACAACTCTTTCATTCAAGCAGGTTGAGAAGATGGAGAACTTAGTAATCGAATCAAGAGAACAAGTTTGTGACTCAGAAGTCTGCAAGAAATTGGCGAAGACGTTCACGTGAGTTTGTACTTTGGACAAAGTAATAATTCTTTTTAATATAAACCAAACTGACCAGTACATGCATGATCTTTAATTCATTGTCTTGTGTTTCTAGGCGCTCTAAAGGACGTGCTGGGAAACCAATTGCTAAGTGGACTGAGGTCAGTACTTCAACAACCTTCCTCTAAGACCTGATCTTATAGCTTGAGGTTTCACATGGCACGAACTATTATACTTGATTAGGTCCAAGCTTGGTTCCAGAATAGGTTGGTATGCTCGTCAAAGGATAATTCAGCTGAGGACAACCAAAAACTGCCTGATTATACAGAAGGATGCACTTTGAATAAAGCAAACGAAAGCTCTCATAATCCAAAAGGTCTTTTGCAACATATCTTCTCTATGTTCTTGACATCTGATGGTTATATGAGACTGATGTGGCTGATTACAGCATTATGCTGTTACTTATTACTGGCCCATTAACAGTGAAAGTTAAAAAAGTACTAATGTTTAAATTCGAGAAGATTGGCTGCCGAACTGACTACAAAAGCTGCTTTCTTGGGAAAAAATTATTCCTGTTCAAGTAAACGTAATTCATTCATAAACATGGCCAAACTGGCCGTATACAAGTGGTATACCAGAAGGTGAAAAATCTACCAAAGGACACGATTCTCTACAAACTCCGCCCAATCATCTATACCACAAGGAACTTTTTGTGCACACCAAAAGAAAATAAGGAACTGGGGACTACTTCTCAACCAAAAGAAACTCGGCTCTACTCCTTCAAAAGCTCTCCTATTTCTCTCTCCAAACAATCCACATTAATGCAAGTGGAACATAATTCCAGACCCTCCATCTTCTCCTCCTTCTCCCACTCTTCCAACTAAGCATCAGATCTCTCACAGTTTTTGGCATCACCCACAGATGCCAATCCACCTGAACATATCCCACCATAACCTTATGGTTAGCCCGCCGCTCACCTCCTTACACATGCAACACCAACAGGCACAAACAACCTTTCGCTTTCTAAAGTTTTACGCTGTAAAAATCACCCTTATAGCAGCTAGTCAACTGAAAAGGTACACCTTCCTTGGCAGTTGGCACCTTAGGGATCCATATTGCATTACATGGAATAACATGTCCCTCCCTAACCAAAAGTTTTTCATAATATGAATTTTCGCGGTGAACGCTCCATTAATCCCTGAATCCCACCACCAAGCATCAGGATTATCCACCAGATTGGTTTGTCTATGTAGTACGGCTAACAATCTTTGAAAATTAGTCACTTCCCAGTCGTTAAATAACCTTTCTAAACCTTCAAGTCCCTAAAAGTTTCTCCACCATGATTCACCCTAATATGTTGAATCGTCAAGTCTTTTTGGCAAGATATTCTGCACAACCTCTAAAAATCATCTTTCAAAAGTGTGTCCCTGTACCACCCATGTCCCCGAAAATCAACTCTCCTTCTGTCTCCAACCTTGAATGAGATATTTTCCAAAAAATAATCCTATCCCTTCAAGATATTCTTTCACACACCACCACCGTAAGGCAAGAGATATCTCTAGTTCTCCACCCCCTTCCAAGATCCCATATTTATCAACAATCACTTCCCTCCACAAAGCTTGTACCTCCCCCCAAACCTCCAAAGTCATTTGTCCATTAAAAGCTCTATTAAAGACCTTTAAATCTCTAATTCCAAGACCTCCCCATTTTTTAGGAGATGTGACAATCTTCCACCGCACCAAGTGAAATTTCTTTGATCTATCCGCCACATCCCATAGGGAATTACTCTAATTTTTCCCAACTTAGATAACAAAATTGGAGCATGAAACAAGGACATGTAATACGGGGGAAGCTTGACAATGTGCTCTTAATAAGCACTTTCTTCCTGCTTTTGGACAAATATCTTTTGTGCCACCTTGCTAGTCTCTTTTCAACCCTCTGAACAACCGGATTCCACATCGCTGCACCTAACGATACTTCAAGATAGGTAGTTGGGAGAGCCGCAATCCTACAATTTAAAACTTGAGAAAGTAATCCGATGTCATCCACCTCACCAACAGACGTCATCTAACACTTCTTCAAATAATTTTAAAGGCCTGACACCACCTGAAACCTAGAAAGGACTTGACATAAATAGTCCAGTTGGGTGTCAACTGCATCTCCAAAAAGCAAGTTATCATCCGCAAACAAATGAGACACCAATACTGTCCCTGCACCCCAAGTATTGCATCAAAGCCCTTCAAGTAGCTCCCCACATCCTTCTCAAAGCTTCCATAACTAGAATAAACAACACCGGTGATAGAGAATCCTCTTGTCTCAAACCCACGGGCTAACATTCACCACCACAGAAAACTTCACCGAAGAAATGCAAAAATAAATACATTTTCTCCACCTCTCCTCAAATCTCATTTGAAGCAGAATATAGAAATTAAACATTAGCACCTTTAGATGAAGAAGAGCCTTGGAGTAACGTATAGTTGTCCATGTGACGATGTGATCTGTGGGTCACAGATTCAAGCCATGAAATTACGAAGGGATGCTCCCCTTTCCTAGACCATACATGAAAGAGGGATGCTTTGTGCACCGGGCTACCCTTAGCACTTGTCTTGGTGTCTATAAATTTGCTGGGTAGATAAGATTATATTAATAATCCTTGGCTCCCATTGAGGAATTAATTGTTAAATAGTCCCACATCACTAGGATGTGGTATATTTGGTTTTGGCAATCCTCACCTCACGAGCTAGCTTTTGAGGTTGAGTTAGATCCGTAGTTCATTCTTGTCATGGTACTAGTGCGAGACTCATCTCTTGGTTTACCCAGTGTTGGCCCTCGTACTATGTTGTCCACGCTCTAGTTGGCAGGCGTAGGCAAGAAAGGGTTTTGAGTTGTCCTACAACGGTGGGATGTGATATTTTGGTCTCCTTATATAGTCTTGGGATGTGGTATTTTGGCTCTTTATAAGCAGTCTTGAGAAATCCTCACCTCATGAGCTAGCTTCTTGGGTTGAATTAGGTCCAATGTCCATTTCTTATAAGTTATATTAGTTTCCATATATTCAAAAGGTCAGTTATGTTTAAGTGTTAAGTGAGAAACCGTCCGTCACAGCAATGCATTTGTTTGACACCATGCAGTTTTCCTGCACTATTTATTGAATTAAACTATATTAATACTTAATGTTGTGCAAACTGCATTCAGCAATGTTATGTCCCCAAAGAGTGTCTATTGGTGGACTTCTAGTCCACTGATTTGCCTATCATTAAATTCTCAACGACACATTATCCTCAAGGCATTTATCTCCAAGTTCATATCTTCTCTAAATTTGAAAATAAATATCCGAAACCCATAGGACGACTCCAATAATTAGAAGTTTACAGAGAAAATTTTCATCTGACTGTTGTTGGGCCAATTGAAAGCTTAATATCCACTTAAAGTTACATCCCACTGACATAGAATGAGATGCAGAGATAGAGAAATCATGTTGAGGTTATCTGGTACTTCATGGAGAAAGTAAGTAGTAGTTGTGATATGGAATCGCCTAGTCCTTTCTTTATCTTAATTCTATTTTCTACTGTAGATAGTTGCAACTCATGCTGAATAGTTGCTTCTCCTTCCTCTAAAGTTAAGAGTTGCATTTCTTTTTGGTATTAGAAATGTACAAATATAGTCCTGACAAACTTTTTGCAGGCCAGAAAGATCCAGCGCTGTCAGACATAGAATTTGAGGCTAGGTCTTCAAAAGATGGGGCATGGTAAGAATTCATTAGCAAGCAAGAAGGTTTTTGTCTTTCAGTCAAATTTTTTATAACAGACTAAAATTATTTACTGGCTACACTAAAAATTTTCAGCATTTTCTTCTAGACGCATAAATCAGATTTATCAGCATTTTGCATTAGATACATTGTCAGCTGTATTGATGTTAACTTTGAGATGCATATTCTTGTGATCTTGTTTATATTTTCCTGTCGTTGACTTTTGATGCATTTAAACTTATGTCAGTGCTTCTATTTGTTTGTGAAGCCCATAGCTCAAGAGGTTCCATAAAATGCCGTTAGTTGCTTGAATATGACATCTATGTTATCAACATTATCTTATTTTTCTATTCTTTCTTTTCGGAAAGTTTTATCTGTTTTCTCTTTCGGTCCTTTCCATTTTGATGGATGGTCAATGACTGCTGGTTGAAGAATGTCTTTATGTTAATTTGTTTTGAAATTTGAGCAATATTAGACCCCATCAGTGTAAGAGTGAAGAACCAGAAAAACTGTCGACTTCTTCTGCGTGGTTAGTGAGTTCAAGTGTTCAATTGGTTAAATAAGTAACATTGTCCAAATATTTTCAATAAGTCTAAAGGGTTCATGTTGAGAAGGACTAAGACAAAGTATTTGAAGTGTAAGTTTAGTGATGTAATTCATGAGGTTGATGTGGAGGTGAGGATTGATACACTAGTCACCCCCAAGAGAGGAAGTTCCAAGTATCTCGAGTCAATAATCCAAGAAATTGGAGAGATCTGACGATGTTATACATCAAAATGGAGCGGGGTGGATGAAATGGAGGTCCACATCCAGTATCTTCGGTGACAATAATGTGCCACCAAGATTTAAAGGTATGTTTATAGAGTGGTTGTTAGACCATCTTTGTTCAAATGTTGTGGAGTGTTGGCCGGTCAAGAACTCGCACGTACAAAAGATGAAAGTAATGGAAATGAGGATGTTAATACTAGGAGAGATATGATTAGGAACAAAGATATTTGGGACAAGATTGGAGTGGCCCCTATGCTGGACAAGATGAGGGAAGCGAGCTGAGATGCTCCAGTGAGGAGGTATGTGAGGTTAGCTATGGTGGGTTTGAAGAGAGGTAAAAGTAGACGGAAGAAGTATTGGGTAGAGGTGATTAGACATGACATGATACTTGTTATGGTCCCTGTAATGAATCTAGTCATGGGACACTGCAAGACAAATCAGAGCTAGTGTAGAGTGAACTAGGAGTATGGAATGAGGTCTTCTTTTTCGTCCTATGATGCTGATTTGTTAAGAGAGAACCTGCAATCTCTTGAGTTAAAGTACTCAAAAATGAGATAATTTTTTGCTTAGATTTCCTGCAATAAGCTGAGCTTTAAATAAGCTACTTACAAGATAATACCCCTCTATGCTTTTCCTATGTGCTTCCTGAAATATACTTATTTGGGACAAGGTTGGAGCTTTAAACTACTTTTCCTATGTGCTTCCTGAATGTCTGGAACCGGTGAGAGGTCCTTAGAGCAATGACTATATGCTTCTTCAATCATCTTTGTGTAGTTTAAACAAAAAAATCACAGCTTGTTTGTCAAGGAGGGTTGTTTTTCCCCAAAATTGAATTGACACTTCCATTTACATATTCCTCTTGGTGTTATGAAGTCGAAAGATTAGTACTTTCTGGCAACATGATTAGTGTTTTCTTCTGGATTTTACAGGTACGACATTGATACATTTATCGCTCACCGGTTTCTCAGCTCTGAAGAACCTGTAAGCCATTGAACTTGGCCAATTATATTTATTTTAAAACCAACACCATGGCTATTGTAAACATTTTAGGGTCCTTATAAAAGATGGAGGGTCTAGGTATAGTTTTCTTTTTTCTTCTTTTCTTTTCTTGTATCTTTTGTTTATGCCAGACACATAAGTGTAGAGGGAGGATATGATGTAAATTTTTGGGGAACAACTTTGAGCTGATGATTGATATGCATATGTAACCTTTATCATAAAAGAACTAACCCATATAACCCAACAAGACATTGTGGGATAGGCCAAACTATTCTTAATAAATATTTAGCAAAGAGCTAAACCTAATCATATTTCTCATGTGAAATATGTTATGTAAGCATAACTAATACAATTGTACTTCTTCTAAGAAAATGTAATGTATTGCAGGAGGCTCTTGTGAGATTTGTGGGCTTTGGGTTAGGGGAGGATGAATGGGTAAATGTAAGGAAGGCAGTCCGTGAGCGTTCCGTTGCTCTTGAGAATTCAGAATGTAACAAAGTACAGGTTGGGGATATTATTTTGTGCTTCCAGGTACTTCTTTATCCAAAGTTCTTTTCACAATGTTATCGAAAATAAAAAGTTGAAAATTTTCGTTTTCAATTCATGATTGCCAAGAACAAAGGATTCTCTTTAGAGGATTGGTTGGGGTGTTGATAGAGAGGGAGTACAAACAAGATCATGAAACAAGTACAAATGTAGTTTTTCACAGTGTGCATAACTTCTTATTTGTATGTTCTTTTCATTTTTGTCTCAACTAGGAGGGTAAGGAGGAGGAAAAATATCTTGAAGCTCAAGTTTTAGAAATCCAAAAGAAATTGCATGATATAAGGGGCTGCAGATGTCTCTTTGTGATTCGATACACTGGCGATGACACCGAGGTAGGTATTGGTTACATTAACGAGTTAACATTTTGGAGATGGACTATATTTACCAGATTTCACTTCTTCTTACTCAGGAAACAATTCGTTTGAGGCGAATGTGTGTTCGACCAAACATATTAGGGCGTCCTTGACACAGTTTGAATTTTGAATATAGTAACACGCTCAGATGCTTAATCGTAGAATTGTCTTGAAGAAAAAAGTAGTCAGATGATCGTATCATCTTACTCAATTGAGATAGTCGATCTGAACTTGTTTGGAACCAAGGCATAGTTGTTGTACTCTATTTTATAGAAGTGAAAGAAATTTGTGAATTGTTGTTCTGGCATATAGACTATTAAATAGGAGTACATTTACGCTTTAGCTTTTACTTGCAAACTATGTCACTGATTGCTATAGCTGTGGAAACTATTGTTATGTCAATTTCATTTATATGGGTTTGAAATTGTTGTGTCAAAGAAAGGATTAAACTATACTTTTTTTTTATGGGAAAACTACACAAGTTGGACCTATCAGGCAAAGTATTTACCCAAATTAGTGGCAAAAAGGTTCCAAATCAAATAGCAGACACTTGGTTGTTGGTCAGTTCAAAGTTTCGATATGGGTATGATGCAGCGCAGAGACACCAAGCTTGGCTCCTGGAAGTACCATGTAGTACCAGGGTGAAGCAAACCACACCTGCTGTCCATCGCGCATGTGTTCATCAACAATGAAAGCTACTGAACTTCAATTCGGGTAGAGAAAGAGGACTAAGCCTTTACATTGCTTGTTTCAGACTTTTTTCACCACTGGAAGATCTCACTGTCATTGATATAACTCACTTATAAAGCCACAAGCAGGCAAAATTAACATCATCAGAAAATTTGTAAGTTGAGGGGCACCTGCAGAAGGAATGAACACCTTGAGATATGCCGCACCACACTGTTATACAGGCTTACAGCAATTTTGCACAACCTGGTCTTAAAACCAAATGGGCAAAAACTACTATAGTAGATGAGGCAAAAGTTATGCTAATAGGTTTCCAATATTTTCGAGTTCATTGCTGATAAAACATATCTTTGCAGAACCCAAAATTATTCATGTGAATGCAAGAATCAAAAGGAAGTACCAAATGGACATATAATGTTACTGCACATAACACAGCTTGCATGGAGGACAATAGTAAGGAACTGCAAAAAAGGATTCTAAGAGAAGAAGCACAACTGTAAGGATCCTCCATGAGAAGATACAGTTGCTGTAAAGGCAGGGAAAAGCAGTTTCTTCAAGGTTAAGAATGGGCT
Organism: Solanum lycopersicoides; assembly: GCA_022817965.1. NCBI lineage: Eukaryota > Viridiplantae > Streptophyta > Magnoliopsida > Solanales > Solanaceae > Solanum > Solanum lycopersicoides. Next base: position 72,151,735 of record CM040628.1, read on the forward strand.
TAGTTAGAATTAGTAGGAAGACTGTTATGCTTCATCCAATTTAGGACCTTACTCAAGTTTTAACCAGATCTTACAATCGTACACAGACCACCGAAAAGGTTAAGGGGAACTGAATTGATGACTTCCACCTGACCATAGGTCATCTTCTTTCTTCTCCAAGGATTCTAACCCATACACCATTAGACGCCCATCCAAACAGGGAATCAAGAAATTTAACCTTGATTAAAGGCCAAATATTCCAAATTAACTTATATATTGTGCACAGTGTGATAAGAAACAATGAAATGACAAAAGTGATAATCAATAGGAACTTACATCCCCAAGGAACCACCTTAGGAGTAACAAGCTCATTGTTCAGCCAGCAACTCAAATCTTCCTGAAAAGAGATTACATACTTGATACAACTGTGTCAAAAATATGCATCAGACTTCACACGTGTAGTAAAACTGTGTCAAAGATATGTATTGATTAGCATAAAGGCAGAGGAAAAAAGTCGAAAACAAGGAAAAAGGGCAAGAAGAAATAAAGAGAAGATTTATTGCCAATATTTCAACTCCTTAGCAAAATCTTAACTTGCATAGTTCATAAAACTACAAAGAAAGGCCGGTTTGGCTGAATCCCTAGAAAGGGGGATCTATTTGACCTATACAAACTTTGACCAATAGTAACCACCATCACCCCACCCCTAAAAATTACACTCATGAACTGACAAAAATACCATCCTGGACATCAGGAACAATCACATACACTAATGGCCAGGGTACTTTGCGAAAATCATCTTCAGAGAAAAAAGAAGAGTCAGATTTCACAAGGATTAAACATTTCCATCCATATCTCTCAATTAGACCAAAGATAGCAGGCACTTGTTCAAGCACTACAATAGAGAATCTCATGGCACCAATGGAAGTACTTGTAGGAACACTTTTTGTCTCAAGAAACAGTTCGCCCATAACAGACAGATGCAATGTAAAGATTCTTTGCCCATTTCTCCTGCAGACAAATATACACAGTTAGCTTAGAAAATAGTAGGTGCGCACACACACAGATGTGGTTTACAACGAAAAAACTAGGCAATAACTGATGCAACATCAACCTTGACATGAGTGCTGGGAAAGGCAGAGGTACGAAGTGTCTCTTGCGTTTCATCAGGAGGTTTCCTTCTTGGTATACTAAGAACAAATGCAGCTTGATCCCATGTAGCTGCAGTCGCTGTGATACGATAACCAGCATCCCACCTCTTATGGATCCCTTCACTAGGATACAGAAAATCCAACTCCACTGTCTGAAAATTCACAGAAGCACATGAATATAAAATTAGGAATTGGAAAACATCATGGACATGACCCAAAAGAATAAGAAAAAGTTTAAACCTGATCAGAAAACCCAGACCCACGAGACATAACAATTGCCCATTTATTTCCTGAAGTTGCCATGGCAGTGACATAGAAACCCTCCTTCCATTTTTTGTTTATCCACTTAAATGGAAAGGACTCGCTGACTTTGTAAGACTGCTGCAGATACTGGGTACCTGATATTCACCGCAGAACTAAATTTAGTACCCTCTAATTCGCGGAATCACATAATAAACACATATATAGAAAGTCACCAATGTTCCTCCTACCCTTTGACATGACAACTAAAGAGCTCCCGTTGCTAGATCCTGCCAAAGCACTAATATAATAATTCATTTCCCATTGCTCCATAATCCATTCCTGTACCCAAACAGAAGACAGAAGATTAACCAAACTCCTTATCAGTAGTAGTTGACCCATATCTGAACCAGTTAAACAGATATAGCATAATAAATATAGATATCCGCAACATAGATTTATTAGGTATGCTTCAAGATTGATCACATTCAATAATAGATGAGAGACCTTGTGAAGAAAACAAGGTGACAATTTGTAAACTTGATCACTAAATCCAGTCCCTGCATCCATGATTAGGGCCCACAAGCTTGAACAGCAGGCCACACTGCTGATAAATAGACCATCCTCATTTCCTTTATCAATATGCTGCGCTAGCCTCTCATCAGCAACGTTATAGTGATACCTGCAACCCGATGTTGTAGTTGCTTTATTTTTCGAAAGCCTAAAATAATCAAATTATGGCCAAAAGAGTATATACCGTTGCTTCATCGGGCGACGACCATTGTAAACGCTGATCCACTGTGTTGCGGGCATTCCCATTCGCACCTTCTTCTTTGGCTGTTCATCATCGTCGTCTTGCACTGTCAGTCTACCTCTCTTCTGTCCGACTTGATATATAAGCTATATAGATCAACAACGAAATTCAGCTTCTCTCAGTGATTCAACTGAAGGAGTAACCTGGAACTGATGAAACAGGCAAAATACCTTCTGTGCACCATCAGTGTTAATTGGCCTATTGTCTGGATTTGGACCTACTATCCCATCAAATAAGGAGATATACTTAGCATAGTTAGGCTCTTCATCAAATTTCAAGTTGACAACATACTCCACAAAGTGTCTGAATGGAACAGGGCAGAGTAAGCAAAGAGTTTCCGGAGAGGTTGCCATCTTTTTCTTACAGACAAGGAAACCTTTATTCTCACCCTAGATTTAAAAAAAGCATTATCAGAAAAAAGGAGACTCTGTAGTAACAAATACTGCTATTAAGTAGAGAAAGGTGCAGACCTGATAACCCTGCCACGGTAACTTGGCTCGGAGAAGGAAAATGAGTGTGTAAGCCAGAGATTCTAGATCATCCCTCCTGCTTCCAGTCCGTCCAAGGTGAGCATGCACACTAGCATACCTTACAGTTCCTCTGAAGCAATGGTTTTCTCACTATTTATTGAATGCACGTCTAAATACAAATAGAGGACACAGAACATAAAGAAAAGATAAGGTTAACTGTTGATCATTGTACCTAAAGACATCAGGCCGCTGATCATACTCAACATGTAGACCGGTTGAAGTATCACGCCACTTTGTCGCTGAAGTATTCAAACAGGTAACAGAAGAGACATTGCATTAATAAAGCATGATGAAGATATCAAATGTAAAGATAAAGAAAGATCAACGCACATCTATGTTTTCTTTCTAGATAAGTTCCAGAATATTATACCTAATCCAAGATCAACTAGAAACAATTTTTTCTCGTCAGGAGTTCCAGGTGGTCCAAGAAGAAAGTTCTCAGGTTTGACATCCCCATGCACAAACCTGGGAAAAACAGCAGCCAGAACGATAGGACTTACTTAAGAACCAATATACAGTGTTTCCTAGAAATACTGAATTTTTGCACCATTGTCAACACTCAACAAGATCATGTCAAATATAGTAAAGTAGTATAGCATTTTGTGGATTCATAGACTTCAACACATAAATAGATGTAGTAAGTTAAGTCTTCCGTTCTTATGATAAGTAGTTGATAACATCCACTTGTCGCAACAAGACAACATTATAACTCCCTTCTATAACATCCAAATAACAATTTTCCTCTGTACAAATCCAAACTCGATTGATGTGGACTATATGCCGATTACACAGAACTTATAATCTCTAAAATAGAACACAGCTATCCACATGAAGTAACATAACATTCATTTATATAAAACTTACCCTCTAGAGTGCAACTTCTCTAATATTGAGATAGCTTCAATAGCAATGCATGCTACCATTTCAGTAGACATCCTGAATTTGACAACATTAAAGATCCAACACATTTGAGTTCAAGGAAACAGCATAGATATCAAAAGATATGCTCCAGAGTACAAATAATAGAAAATAGATCTTACATATGGGAATTGTTGTTCCAAACATCCCATAAACTAGGACCAAGCATATCCATTACCTGCAATATTATAGGATATCAGTAATAGTAGTGGAGATTCGAAATCAAATCCAAGTAACTCAACTACATAAAGAGATCACGTACCATAATATAGTAATCACCTTGCCGTCCTTTATAATGAACACGCGGTACACCATGACTACCACCAAGGACACTAGGTAATACAAGAAAATGACATGAAGTGTAAGATAATGTCAGGTAATCAAAGTCAGAATAAAGGACCTACAGATATAATGGGGAAAAAATGGAGACTTACTTGTAGACCTGCCACTCATAAGGTGGTCCATAGTTACAACCTTTGCTACTTCTATGCTCAAATTTTAAGGCAACCTAGAATCAGAAATGACAGTAGGATCAATTTGCATATAAAAGAAGACACCTCTCTGACAAATTCAGTAGAAAAGGCAAATGAATGCAAAAAGTAAAGTTCCACCTCTACAGCTCCAGGGCCAGTTCGTTCAAGAGGATTTGTTGTATTTACCCGACGACCTACATACACTTGACCAAATCCCCCTTTACCTAGCTTCTTCTCAATCCTATAAGCTGGTGATCCACCAACCTGGACCTGTTAACCACACAAGGAAACTAGTAATCCAACAACTCAATCTTAATCCTTCAATTATTTAAAATAAAAGGCAACAATGGCGACATCAAATTTCTCTACACCGACAGCGATATGGAAATCAGTCACTCGTTTATTGACAAGTGAAACTGAACAAATGCCTCCTTTCATCAGTCCCTTTAAAGGGCCTCAAAACGATAAAAGAAAAAGAAACTTCTAATTCAAGAAATCGGGTGAAGAAAACAAAAAAGTCACCAATAAAAGAGGATAGAAGTTTCTGGTCTCTGGTAAATGTAACTTTGTGTACTAAAAACACCTAAAAGACTGAGCTTTCCAACTTCAAACTCCAATTTACGCACAAAATCCAACACTCTATTTGCCTTGAAAAGTAAAAAATGAAACCTTTGATACTCAAAAGTCTGTTTGAGAAGCTTTTGCCCCCCCCCCCCCCAAAAGAACTTTTCTTCCAAGAGTTTCAAACTGAACTTTTCTCAAAATCTGTTTTTGCAAAAACTCACACAAATAAAACAGAGTATCATAATCAAATAGACCTATATTGAGCAAAAAATGAATACTAATAATTCCTATAACAAACCATAACCAGCTCGAATTATCAGAATACTCTTACCCTTTCAGGCAATGGAGGAGTGCTTCCTTCCTCCTCTGCCGCTGCTATCCCTTTATTACCACTTCCTCCACCACCACTCTCATGCTCATCCATCTTCTCCACCTCCTCCGCCTTTACCTCTTCACCAGTTCTCCGCGGCAACGTGATTTCCTTCACAACATCATCACCATTCACAACGTCGTTTTTCTTCTTCCTCCCTCCTACCGCTCTATTCCCTGTACCTCTCCTCCTCAACCTCGTTGTCGGCGCGTCCGGTTCGTCTTTTCCCGGTGACGGCGCGTGTGTTACGTTCGGAACAATCGGTTCACGGCCTTTACGCACAGAACTACGCAGTTGACGCATATCGATCATCCATCAACTTATGAAAAAACACAAAAAAAATCGTTTTTTTCTAGAATCTTCCACCGGCCGTTCAAAAGTGAGAATTTATGAAATCGGAGAACCTGTTAGCCGGAAAATGTGTGTCTATATATACATATATTGTATGTATATATGAATTAGGGTTTTGGATTGTTGAAGATCTGTGGAGGGAAACAGAAGTGAAAAATGGCTCCAAATCTAGGGAGCTAATGGAGAAAGATGAAAGCAATTTCTTCTTTTTGTTAAAATGTTGATTAATTATAATTATATGGAGAGAAAAAAGATTATTAATTTATATAAGAATAATAATATGAAAAAATCCAATTAATTTTTATGAACTTGAACTCCATGGTAAAAACGTGTTCATACAATATTAAAAATTATATCATAATAGTGTGATGATATAAAATTTTCTATAATAAGTAGTACAATATTACTACCATGAATGTATAAGTTAATGTTATAATAAATATTATTTTCTTGCTTGTTTTGGTAATGCATTGTAAACGAGCGGTTATCGGAAATAATTTTGTGTTTTCCGATGGTTTTCTAGTTATAGAAGAAGTTATATTTTTCTCCGATATTTGTAACGTTCTCCTTTGATATTCTAATTTGGGATAGGAGAAGTCGTGTTCGCCTCCGACATCTGTAAAATCCTTCTTTGATATTCTAATCTGGAAGAACTAAAAGAGAGGACCTATTTGGTGACTTTCGCGATCGCCCTCACTAAACCAAATTGAGTCTGAATTACGATTCAGATCAAGTTTTATCGAAATAAGATTTTCTTTTCGCGTCATATGTGTTTAGACTTTACTTTTTCCTTCTTTTGGATCAATCTCTGATCGAAGAAAAATGAGTTCGTCACTCTTTTTTATATACACTGGGAGAAAGGATTACGCTAGCAAGTTCCTCCCTGGTCGAAGAGTCCCCCAGGACAAGGAGGTGGCGATTAACCATCGACTCTTGAGATTCATATTGATAAATAGACATCTGTGCTTTGTTATACTTATTAAGTCCAAATAAAATTTGTACATATTACATTTTTTCCAGCCTTACTGATGAAATTTATATTTGACTTGTATATTTTCTTTCTTCTTTTTTTGTCTTACTAATAATTTTTATTTCAATTTTTTCCATACCTTTTTATATTAAATTTATCGTATATTTTTTTTTGTTAGATTCATTGTTCAAGTTTGATATGCGAAATTATACAACAAAGAAAAATATAATAGAAAGATAGTACAATGCATAAAATTTTTATAAACTAATATAAGTGGCTAATGAAATTTTATTATTTATAGAGATATTATTTAATAAATAAATTAATATTTATTAATTTAAAGAATGATTTGAGATTTAATGAAGGTTAATTTTGTTTATATCAATATCATTGTACATTATTAATTTATATATCATATTTATTGATTTGCCATAAAAAAAAATATTATACTTAAAGTACAATGAATACATCAAAAAATTATATCTACCTAATTTATGTATCATATTTATTGATTTCGCATAAAAAAAAATTATTACACATAAAGTAAATTGAACACATCAAAATCAGTGAATTTTACTAATTTATATATTATATTTATTGATTTCACATAAATATTTTATTTGTTGTACATAAAGTACAATGTATATGTATGATTCCAATATTATTATTTTTTGTTAAATGATTTATTTTAAATAAATTCAAGAATTCAATCATTCATTGTAATCATATATAATTTCCATTGTTTCTTAATAGTCAATTATTCATTGTACTTTTATAAAAAAAAAAAAATCGATATATGATAGTGAGAAAAAAAAAATACAAGTAACATAGAAAATTTCTTTACACCATATTTAAAAATGGATTTTCATTTAAAAGATATCAGAAAATCAACAATGACAGATCAAATATGTAAAACATTATGTGAATACAAAAGAAATAATTTCAAATGCACTAAAAAGATTTACAATCATGACTTAGAGTGTGTTTGGTATGAAGGAAAACATTTTCTGGAAAATGTTTTCCAATTTTCCCATGTTTGGTTGGGACAAAAGTTATGGAAAATGTTTTCCAAATCAACTCATTTTCCTCAAAATTAAGGAAAATGACTTCCCTTCAAAAATTAAGGAAAACATTTTCCAAAACTCTCCTCCAATTTCAAATTACATTTTTTTGGGGGGAAAAACATCGATTTTAAAAAAAAAAATTTAATTTCAAAATTTTATTTTTTCACCCGATCTCTGACCCCCCCTCACCGGCCAGCCCCCCCACCCCAACCCCAACCCCTCCCCAAAGAATTAACCCACTACCCCCACCCCACCCTACCCCCACCCCCAAAAAATAATAATTTTGATTTTAAAAAATATTTTCGATTTCATAAATTATTTTTTACTCTAATAAAAATAAAAGATGTCTCTCAAAAATATTTTTCATTCATAAATCAAACACCAAAAATTATTTCCGAAAAATATTTTCTACTCACCAACCAAACATGAGAAAATAAGTCCAAAATCTACTTATTTTCCTGGAAAACATTTTCTAGGAAAACATTTTCCATGGAAAACATTTTCCTTCATACCAAACACACCCTTAATGAAAACTTCATTTGAAAGTTAATCAAGATACAATATCAAACACACTCAAACAATCAGGTAAATATCTTTCGACTAACTTAGACAAACAAAGTGATGTCAAGTGACACACGCCAACAAAATATCCAAGCATGGAGAAGGTTGTTTATGAGTGATTTTTCCAATATCAAAACCGCGTGAATATAACAAGAGAGTGAATTGGAGAAGACAATAGATATAATGAAACTTTTATGTCCTCATCGATATGTTGAGCATACATTATCTCAATGTTGGTTTAAAAACTCAAGCTAAGACATAGTACCAAGTTATTTCGTCATTTCGGAGAGAGTGATTCAATTGATATACAAGACATGGAGACGAAATTGAAATCCATAAAAATAAAAATAGGTCAATTTTCTATGAAAGATGTTTTTAATATGGATGATGAAACTGATTTATTTTACAGGTTACAAACTTGTCATTCTCTTGCTATGAAATAACTTGAAGGAAGAAAGCAGGACAAAGAAAGGCTCACAATTGTTATTTGTTGTAACAAAGATGGATTTGAAAAAAAATTCTTTATGGATTATTGGAAAAAATACAAAGTCACGTTGCTTCGAAATGTCAACATGAACAACTTGGATTGTCACTATCGTGCAAACAAGAGAGCATGGATGACAAGTTTGGTTTTTGATGAATATATTTGTTGGTTTGACCGCAAAAAGCATGGTAGACGAGTTTTACTTATCGTAGATATAACCAACCCATAATAGAAATATTGAAGAACTACAAAATTCTGAATTATTTTTCTTGCCACCCAACATAACATCTAAATACAACCTTGTGATGCTGAGATAATAAGAGCTTTCAAGATGTGTTAACGTAATAGATTTTATTATATGATATAAGCAGGATATGAAATGGAACAAACTGATCCATCAAAGATTAATGCTTTTGGATGCTATCAATTTTGCAATACCTGATTGGACAATAAATGTTCAACAAGCGATCACAATCTCAAATTATTTTTGACACTGTAAAAAATCGTTTTGGAGATGCAATCTCAGAAAATTTAAATGAACCCACTTGAGGTCATGATTAATGATCTTGTTACAATAATAAAATGAATATCGATAACCTGTTTGGATTATTCGATTGAAAGTGATACATATTTAGAGGTAGAGAGAGTTTAGAAGAAATTGTTGATATCATCTCAAAACAATGTTGATGATGAACTTGAAGATGAAACCATACATTTGAAACCATTTACGCGTAAGAAAACACTTATTACATCTATAACTCTTCACAAATTTTCAGTGCAGTTTGAAAGGACAACACCAGAACTCTTGAATGCAATAAGAAAAGTTAGAGATGAACTTTAACTGGATTTAAATTTTAAGAAAAAACAGAGCGACTAAATTGTATTAAATATATTTTGTAACTTTAAAGAATTATTAATTTATGATATTTATAAACTATATATTTATACAGGAATTTCCTCAAAATATATTATCTTATTATCTTATCGAGATTGATGACTTTTTTCATTGATCCAAATCAAAATCGAAAAAAAATATTACTTTAAAGAGATTTTTAATTTATCGAGTATTAATTTAGTGAACTTACAAACTACCTTCAAGTCTATTTGGAAATTAATCTAGAAATTGATTAGTAATATTATTATATTTGTATAATTACAATTCAACATTTTTGTCTTGTCTATATTATTTAGTTTAGTATGAACTTAAAAAGTGTAATTATATTATTTAATTCTCCAAACATGGTTAGAATTAATGGTGATAAAATTCCCCTCAAATATATTAATAATTTCATTTTTCTAAAAGATAAATCACCTCGAAAATTGTGACACTAAATAATATTCTCTTGTTTCCTTTTTTAAAAATATTCATCTCCGCCGTGACCCGATCGGAATTGCCACCATCACCGCCCTTACACCGCTGCAAGCATAATATTCTCGCCGGCGAGGCTAATTTTTACCGGGAAGTCTACCGAAAATGTCATCGAGGGTGTCGGTAACAGTTTCACAAGACGGAACTGGTGATTACCGGACTGTGCAAGAAGCCATAGACGCCGTTCCACTATCAAATAAGTGTCGCACTGTGATTCGTGTAGCGCCTGGTGTTTATAAGCAGCCAATTTATGTTCCGAAAACGAAAAATTACATTACACTTGTTGGGCTTAGTCCTGAAGCTACTGTTCTCACCTGGAATAATACTGCCACTAAAATTGATCACCATCAGGTACATATTTTTAATTTTTTAGCTTCTTTTTATGTTTTAAATTTGTAGAGAAGAAGATTTAAACTTTATTGTTTGGGTTCAACTCTCACCCTCATAAAAAAATGTTTTTTTTTGTATGGCATTTTTGGTGGAGTATTATATACGTGATAGATGTAGTGACTAGTGAGTACATAATGAAACCAGCAGGGGTTGTAGCAGAGTAGTGGAGCGGTAAGTACTCCTTCATTCGTGTTGGAGCCTCGGCTATGGAGTCACTTTGTTGGGGAGTGCTAGAATTCATGGCACGAATCCGGATCTAACCGGACACCAATTGATCGTACTGGACAGTGGGAAACGAAAAAGGGCATAATTAAGGTAGTAGAAGTATCAATTTTAATAGCATACAGGGTCATGATGAAATGCATAAAGAAATTCATAAAAGTGTCGATCTTTAACTGTTTTAGCTTTTGGTTGAATAGAGCAATATGTTAGAGACATAACTAGATTAATAAGTGTCTATCTTGGCGGCTGACGCTCAAGGGTGTGGTCTAGTGGTCAATGAAGTGGGTTGAACATCATGAGGTCTCAAGTTCGAATCCAACAAAGACAACAATATAGCATGGTCCGGCGCCACGGTTATCAAAAAACAAAGAGAAGTGTCTATCTTTATAAATTGAGCTTTTAGATGAAATTAGTTATTCCAACTGGCTATGTTATACACGTGATGGACGTGTTGAAGACATAAGTAACTATAAAGTTGTAGCTTTAAATGAAACAAAAGAATGACCGTTGAATAGGTGATAGATGGTGTAAAACATAATTAAGTAGAAAGTTTAATTTTTAACGGTTTAAGAGTTTTTAGATGAAACATTCAAACACTCTTCAACGTCATCTTTCCTCCATATGTGTATTATTGTGTAATTAAGTTCTTTGTGTCCATTTTATCTGATAATTAGGCAGCAAGGTTAATTGGTACTGGTACATTTGGGTGTGGGAGTACAATAGTGGAAGGAGAGGATTTTGTTGCTGAGAACATCACCTTTGAAAACTCTGCTCCTGAGGTACTCTATATTTTCTTTTCCTCTTTGCCCTTTGCAAATGGTGCATGTAGATTCATCTTGCTTCCTTTTTTTTTGGTCTTCTGCAACAGGGATCAGGACAGGCAGTGGCAATCAGAGTTACAGCTGATCGTTGTGCATTTTATAATTGCAGATTTCTTGGTTGGCAGGTGCAATACTAAATATTTCATGTCTATCAAATTTTACAGTTTACCTGAACTTTCGAACTTCATGTCTATAGTAGAAGCAGTATATACCTTGTGGTGAAACCAACTTGTTAGTCAGTTCCTAGTTCCGATAAGTATCAAGGACTCCATGTCAAAGAAGAAACTTTTTAGCTTATATATATGCTCTGATTCACCCCAAGAGTGATTTCATGTGTTTTTGGATCATTTCTGAATTCCGTTCAATTTTCCTTCCATGCTCCAAAAAGTACAAATGCCTTAATTAATTCCCCAATTTTTGTCTCTTCTAGATGTGTATAGCACATTTGAATATTGTTGCTTAACATACTTTCTCTTTTTGTTGTGTCTATGATTGTCTACCTTGAGGGTTCTAACTGTTCTTTTAAAGAAAGTAATATAAGTTTTGCAGGATACGTTGTATTTGCATTACGGGAAGCAATATTTGAAAGATTGCTATATCGAAGGAAGTGTAGATTTCATTTTTGGTAATAGCACTGCTCTCTTAGAGCATTGTCACATACACTGCAAATCGGCGGGATTCATTACTGCACAAAGCAGGAAATCTTCTCAAGAGACAACCGGCTATGTGTTTCTGAGGTTTGTAAGTAGTTGGATTTGGTTATCATTCAAAGTTCCAATTATTTAGCAAATAAACCACTTTAATTTTGTTGTCAGGCTGGTTCTTATGTTCGTCACCCAATATTTTCTTTGCTCTTTTGGTAAATTTTGTGCAGATTTGAAGTTACCATTATACTGATAGGCTATAAGAAATTTCTTTGCGTCTTGGTAAAATTTGTGCAGATCCGAGGCTTTCATTAAATTGCATAGGTTATAATAAATTTCTTGACATCTAAAACTCTCGGCTCTCTTAAGAAACTTTAATTGCTTGACATTAATCCAGTTCTGGCCAATTGAATTACCTAATTCATGGGATATTAGTTTTAATTCCTAATCCATGGATACATTGCCCTTTCTCTGATCTGATGGTCTTAATATCTCGCCTAAACTTCCCATGTGCAAGCTGACACACTCAAATCGAGATGTGGTCCAAAATTTTAATTTATTGTAGCTACGTATGTTGTTGTTGTTGTTGTTTGTATTATTGTATATGTCTAAACCCTTGAGAAAAAGAACGTTATACATGAACTTTCATTAAAAGATATGCTTGTTTGATTTCTTGTTGGTTTCTTACATTATTTCAAGGTGATCTTCCATTTGATTTCATATGTATAAACCCCACCTTGTTTCAGATTTTTCTATGCTAGTAGCCTATAGTAATAGTACTTAGTTTGTCTATGAACATCCCTGTCACATTGATTTAGTTGATAATGGGAAGAGATGCACAAAGTAACTGGCTGAATGCGTAAATCCTGGGATACCTCAACAAGTTACATAAAAGGTTGAATAAGTTCTTCTCTGAAACCAATTTACATTTGAAATAATAAGAAACCGATACTTCTAAGATGTATTGTTTTTTTCTTCCATAATACTGTTTTCAAAATCAAGTTGCATATCCAAACAGGACGATGCAAACATAAACATGCATATGTATAGGTGTGTGCGCGTGTGTGCGCTCCATGCGTGTTGTGACATTGTCACTATGATTGAATCTAAGGAACTGCTCTTATCATATCTTGATGAACATCAAAATTGTTAGTGTCTTTTATTCCCTTTTCACCTCAGAAATGATTCGTGCACCCCCGATCTTGGAAATGCAATACCTAGTTCCGCTATCTGAGGATAATGTATAGCATCTCATGTGGTGCTTCAGCTTTTCATTTCCTTGACTGTGTAAAGGGACTGATTTTTTTTTTCAACAAAGGGACTGGCTTTGACTTCTCTAAAAAGGAGATAAATCTATTTCATATATGTCTCGAAGTGCTTTAGTTAACTGATCTAGTATATTGATTTTAGCTTTATAAGCATTTGCAAGATGAGTATTAGTTTCAGAAACTATGCTTGGTTCTTTAACTAATCTACACCGTGTGCAGCACAATATATTTTCTAGTATATTTTCTTTCTTTTCAGAATAAGTTGAGCAATTAACTTCCTTGATTTGTAGTAAGAAGCTACTCATACACAAGTCCAGAACTACTTAGTAACCTTAGTTAGGTACTGTCATTCGGTACAACCTGTCCCCAAGAAAAAGGTATAACTACAACTCCCTCTATCCAGTTTATATGGCAGCATTTCTTTTTAAATTTGATCAAGAAAGAATGACAACTTTTTAAATTTGAGAACTATTTAACGTGAGCTTTTCATTTTACCCTTAGGGGCAAAGCTTTTATAGATAGAACATTTAGGTGTGGAATAAAAGTTTAGGTGTTGCAAGCATAACTTCTGATAATCATACTTCAATATTATAGAAGGGAGTTTTCTGTGATGTTTCCTGGAAACTTGAAGGGTTGACACATTTTTCCGTCTTATATGTCAAGGAAAACTCTGTTCTTGAGTAGGGTGAAAGAGCTTTGTGTCTTGATGATTTTTGACCTGTACTTCTCTTCTGTTCTGTGTTCTCAGTCAAAATATATCTAACTGTGGTAACTTGCTGCTTAAGAGAGGTTTACCCTTTTCCACCATGCCTCAATTAGATAAATTGTAGCTTTAGGTATGTCCGTATGGGGTGTTATAGAAAATATAATTTTATTTTATCACTCTTGCTTGTGTCAAAGCATCATTAAGATCTCTGTCCATTGTTCATTCAATGTAAATTGTTCTTGAAATTCTCCCATTAAAAACTCACTTTGGGTTATGATGACGCCACATCCTCAATCTTGTTGAAGTTTCACTTAGTGAGTGATCAGTCTAAATTAAACCCATCTTTCAATCAGCTTTATCGTGAAAGATAAATAGAGAACTTTTAATATAGAGCGTCATCTTGGTTGATAAGCCTAATATTGAGCTCACCTCAGCTGCAGAACATTGAGGTTGTACTTGTACCTTACACTACACTGGTGTCTGGTTCACGAAAGAATTCAATGTCTAGATTAATATTTAGAGACTATTTCTCTGCAATTTCCATTTTTCATGTTAAATTTTGTCATTCTTTTGAAACATTTTTTCATGAGACTATGCAGATGTGTGATCACTGGTAGCGGGGCGACCTCATATACACATCTTGGACGCCCATGGGGGCCTTTTGGGAGGGTAGTTTTTGCGTATTGTTATATGGATCACTGCATTAAGCATGTCGGTTGGAACAACTGGGGTAAAGCAGAAAATGAGAGAACTGCTTGCTTCTATGAGTACCGGTTAGTCTTCTGAAATCGTTAATTTACAACAAGATTCTAATGATCATATTATCTTCTATTTCACAGAACATTTTACTCGTATACTGCATTCTGTAGATTAAGGTAGGAATTTCAATCTGTCTTTAAATCCTCTCTAGGGACAAACCGCGATAAGAAGTGTGTAAGTTGATTTATAAAAGAAGCCAACATTAAGATACCATCTCTGAGGCAGTTATCTTCTTGTTGAAACTATTGCAGGTGTTATGGACCGGGTAGTTGCCCGTCAAAACGTGTCACCTGGGCCAGAGAATTGATGGATGAAGAAGCAGAACAATTTGTCATGCATGGCTTCATTGATCCTGATCAACAAAGCCCTTGGCTGTGTCAGAGGATGGCGTTGCGCATACCATATTCAGCATAAAGCCCAGTGTCTCGCCACTACCTCGTTAGATATCCTTTTGCAGATCAATACTTTAAAGTTTCCGCTTTAATAAAACGTTAGTGGCTATGTTGCTTCCGTTATTGTACCAAGTTAACTAAAGCTTCTGGGAGAGTATCTTCTACTACTATGAAGATCATTTTCGACTTCACCATTAGGAGTTCATCCATATAGAAGCTATGTTGGTCGAGATGGTAAATGTTTACACGCACTTGATGTTTACACCAAACTACGTTAATTTTACCATAGTGGTAACGTTGTGTGACGTGTTATGTATTTATTGGTTTGATGTAGCGTAAGAATTGTATTATTTCTCTTGTTAATAATACGTGTGTTCTGAATAAAATGGTACCTCTGAATGCAGCTTTGGATTATATCTCGAAGTCTTATCGACTTGTATTATTGTTTTTGGTTTATAGCTATGAATTAGGGGTGGCAAATAATTATATAGAAAAATAAAATAATAAATAAAGAAAGGCAAAAGAAATCTGGGCAGAGAAATATTTTTATTGTATAATTATAAGTGTATAAAATAAAGATATATGTATTTGCATGTGTATATATAATTTTCTCTCGCTTTATACAAAACAGAAACACAGTTTATACATTTTTGTTTGTATAAAGCGAGAGAGGCAAGGGGGAGAGTGGGCGAGCTAGAGAGGGAGAGTGATGTACGAGAGTTTAAGGGAGAGAGATGATTGACAACATGTTTGCTTGTAGCACAATTAAAGCAAACTATAGTTATAACATTTAATTTGCAATTATATACAATTTTTCCAAAAAATAATCACACAAAAATCGAAAAGAAAAAAATTCAATATCTACAATATATAAATAATATATTTTTCACCAAGAAAGTTCCGTATGAATCTCCTCAATCCTACCTGCCTCCGTCCTTCCCTTACATAATTAATTAACAAGAAATTAGGCACAATTTTCTTTTAATCAAATTTTGGATTTTTGTTTTTATTTTTGTTCATATGGTGTTCAATACATTGGAGCACACAATTAATTCATATTCGCGCCGCGTAGAATCTATTTGAAAAAGAACCTCGCTCTTTATTAAAAATATTTTCACATCTAAAACTCGAATCTAAAATCTCTCATTAAGAAAGAAGCAACACTATCCATACCGAATCATTAATCAAATTTTGGACTTCCATATAACGTGCCTTAAGGTTAAAATTAACTTTTATTAGTATTATTATTATTTTATTATAGAAAGAAAAAAACCAAATTAAAAGGTATCCTTTAATTTGATGTTAGTTAAACCTTAAATTATCCCTCACGTATCCCTTCATACTCTACAAAGAATCTCTTCCATTCTTTTTTTTTTTCTTTCTATCTATCTATCTATCTATCTATCTATCTATCTATCTATATATATATATAAAATTAAAATTAACAATATGTTATCATAATTTTCTTATTCTAATTTCGAAAAATAATGGAATCCCTTCCCTCCAGTTCTTTTAATCATCACAATCATCATCACCATCGTCATCGTCGTTTAACGCCAACTCAACCCCTCACAGATCGAATATTTCGAGCACTGAGTCACCACCTCTTCCTCCTCCACCGTCGCGACACGACTTTTTACGTGTTAGGTGCCACGTGTAATGTTTACACTGTGACTATCTCCACCACCCCTTCATGCAGTTGCCCTGATCGTACCACCCCATGCAAACACATATTATTTGTGCTCATTAGGTAAATTTTCAAAAAAAAGTTTTTATGAAAAATTGGATTTTTGACTTTTGATATTATATCAGATAACCTAAAAGATAATTAACGACACCAATTACTAACATGAAAATAAAACACATCCTTTGCTATAACATGTTAAAACTTAAAACATGTATATAACAATGATAATACGAACTTTTTTTTAAAAAAAAATTGCAGTATAAAATAATATTTTAAAATTACGAATTAGACGAAATTCAGTAGCATTGATCAGACTTTGTATGTATTTTAACAAAATATTTGATTTATATAAATAATTTTCTAAATTAAACCTTTGTAAACAAAAAAAAATTGTGATTCAAAACCATAAATTATGATTTCTAACTCATCATTTGATTTTTTTATAAGTATTAATATTTTAGAGAAGATTAATACCTATATATATATATATATATATATATATATATATATATATATATATATATATATATATATATATATATATATATATATATATATTCTCTGTGTTTTATTATTATTTACAAGGGTATTGGGCGTATAGATTGATGACACGTGTGATTATTTTATTAGGGAATTTTTATATATACGCAATTATACTGAATTTGTTATTGTTGATTCATATTATTTATTGCTAGGGTATTGGGCGTATCAATTAATAACACGTGTCTCTATCGACGGCGTCTACGGCCACGTCATCTTCAACTTCTTCTTAATTTACCAATTTCAACAGAAGCATTAGCTACTTTAGAAGTACGTGAAATGTTTCATCAATTGTTTTCTCAACAACCGCAGAGGAGTTCACCTGTAATAATAAAGGTTAGTCTATAGTTTTTCTAAATATAAATAAATACGGGAAAAATGACTAATATACTCTCAAACTATCGTAAATAATATGTAGATATCTTCCGTCATATTTTTTGGGACATTTCTGTCCTTGTCGTCCAAAAACTAGAGCATATATGCCCTTCATTCTAACAGAAGACTAAATAGGAACACGTGAAATAATCTTTTCCGTCTATCCGATATTTAATAAATGTCGGATCGGTGGATAAGATTACGACACATGTATGTCCGTTAGTATAAAGGGTATATATGCTCTAGTTTTAGGATGATAAGGGTACCAATGTCCAAAAAGTATGACGGAGGATATCTGCATACCATTTACGATAGTTCAGTGATATATTTATCCTTTTTCCCAATAAATAATATCAAATTATTACATATAGAATTTGAGGTGTATACATTGTTGGTATACAGTTTTTTTTACATCATAAGATTATCTTTACTGATTGTATCGCGTACTTAGTGCTTTGGATAATTTTTAATAATATGAATATTGTTTTGTCAGAGGTTTAAGTTAATATATTTTGTTGATATAAATATTTTATTTTGTACGTGTAACAAGTTATCTTTAATTACATGTTCATATAACAGTTAACACATTGGTAATCTGGCTTATTTTTAAGAGAATTCAATTACTTTTTGGGAGGCTAATTACATGCATGTATATATATATCATTTGGATCATTTGATTAGTTTGATTTTGTTTTTTATACCATGACGATTATATATAACTTAAATTCGTAAATATATACTTATATATATTTGAAGACTTTCTTAAATTCTATATATATTACTTAAGTTCAAAGAATTTGTATATCATCATTCAGCTTTAATTTATACTAGGGTTTATACAAAGATTACAAATCTTATATTTTAAGAAAGCTTACGTATAAATATTCTTAATTTTGGTGACTTGGTAATGTAATTTATTTTATATGGTGTACAAATAATTAAGAGTGTGTTTGGTATGAAGGAAAATATTTTCTTGATAATGTTTTTCAATTTTCTCATGTTTGGTTGGGACAAAAGTTTTGGAAAACGTTTTTCAAATCAACTCATTTTCCTCAAATTAAGGAAAATGACCTTCCTTCAAAAATTAAGGAAAACATTTTCCAAAACTCTCCTCCAATTTCAAATTACATTTTTTTTTGGGAAAAATATCAATTTTAAAATAATATTTTTAATTTTAAAATTTTATTTTTTCACCCGATCCCTAACCCCCAACCCCACCCTCTCCCCAAAAAAATAATTTTGCTTTTTAAAAATATTTTCAACTTCAAATTTTTATTTTTAAACTCCTACCCCTTCCCCATCCCCCGGCCAGCCCCTACCATCCCCCCCTCCGCCCCCCCCCCCAAAAAAAAAAAACTAATTTTATTTTTTAAAAATACTATCAACTTCAAATTTTATTTTTTCACTCCTCCCCCTCCCCCTGCCCCCACCCACACCCAAAAAAAAATTTGTTTTTAAAAAATATTTTCAATTTCATAAATTAATTTTTACTCTAGTAAAAATAAAATATGCCTCTTAAAAACATTTTTCATTCATAAATCAAACACTAAAAATCATTTTCAGAAAATATTTTCCACTCACCAACCAAACATGAGAAAATAAGTCCAAAATCTACTTATTTTCCAGGAAAACATTTTCCATGGAAAACATTTTCCTCCGTACCAAACACACCCTAAGTTGCTATAATTTTTTTTTTGATCCACATCATCATAATAGGTTTTATCTGTATACGAGCTATATATCTCTTTAAGAAAAGTTGATTTCACGTCTGGAACCTTTTTATGACAGGTCGAAAACGGGACGATTTGTCCGGTATGTTTGGAAGAGATGAATGAAGAAGAAAAAATCAATTAGTTGTGTGCTTTGTCGTGCAAGATGGAGAGATGTGAGAAATGAATTAGAGGGAGATAAGTATTTGAATTTATCGTCATATATTATTAGTAACGTCGAAAATGATATGAGTGAAAATCATCAGAATCGTTGTAGAGATTAATATATATCAAGGGTTCAGAAGTTTGAAGAAGTATATAATCAAGAATGATTATAAATTAATTTATCTTTTTCTATTTGTTATGCGGACCTTTCAAAAATGTCGTTAAGGATATATGTGTTGAAAATTTGAATTGATTTCTAAAAGTAATACGTTTTTGGAGAATTTATCTATCGTCAGGCGATACTTTTGAAAAAATTGAGCTATATAGCTTTATTTTTCAATTTAATATGATTTCTTAGTGTTTATCGGTTATGTGCTAATTATATAATTATTTGTGTATTTTTCTTTTTATTATTGGATAGCAAAAGATTGAATTTTTTTTCAATCTTATTGACAAATTGTTTTAGAAACATTAAATCAGGAGTTTTTTTTAATAGATATTGAATTTTCTTAAGAATGACGATATATTATCTATTTTAACGCAACACGTAATACAAGGTTATATTTGCAAAGAAAAAAAACTAAAAATTTATGTACGTACGGTACATACATAATACACTAAACAACAACCATATAAACAATTATTAACATTATATTATATGATATTGCATATGTTTATTTATTACACTTGGTAATCACACAATAAATTAGACGGCTCAAAATAACTTGAAATTATTTCTTCATTATTATCAGAATATAACAAACCACCCATATTCAAGTCATCAACATATAATAACTCATTTTTTAGCTGATCAAACGAGTCATCAATACAAGTTTCAAGTCGTGGTAGCTCGATGATTTGGGACAATTCTTCTGGCATTGTCCCCAGATTTGTCGTTGCTACTGATAATGAAGAGGAAGAAAAAGAAGACGATGATAATAAAGAATCGAAATTTTTCATAAAAGCTGCTTTTGTTGCTGCTGCTTGAATATCGCGAGGGCTTAGTGAAGCAGGTCTTGGAAGATAACTTGCAAGTTGTGGAAAGTTGAGGATTGCAGCATTACCTACTTTCAGTTTCAGATAAGATAATCATACATTTCAAGACATTCCAAGTACATATTCATGACTATTTATTATAACAAAAATAATTTTCATGTATTTGATTTATTAAAAAAGAATCGAATGTGATTTGTGGATCACGTGTTAAAATACATAAATAAGTAAAGAGAAATTTCAAATTTTGCACTATATTATTTTGATATTCGTTATATTTTAATCAATTCGTCATTTTATATCTTTATTGTTAGCAAATTATCTTACATTTCTCCTTGTCATTATAACAATAGTCAAAACTTAAAATCGCTACATATATAACACATATTTTTTTGAATTTATCGATGAACTTTTGACTATAATAATTAAATTAAAATCATCCTCTAACTTTAAACTTTCCCCTTAATTAATGACGAGGTAAATGTGACATGATTTGAAGTAAAATCTTGATTTTAATTTGAAACTAATTGTTTCCTCTTTAACATATTATACCATTCATAAGATGAAACAAACTATATACTAAAAAAAATAACGTCACATAAATTAAAACATAAAAAATATTACCTTTGATAGATAAAGTTGCTACATCATGAGCTCGAGCTGCCATTTCAGGTGAAGAAAAAGTACCAAGCCAAATACGAGATTTTTTACGAGGCTCGCGAATTTCGGATACCCATTTTCCCAAATTCCTCATACGTACACCTCTATATAATACTTCCTCTCCATTTCTTTTCTTTTTATTTTTTTTCCCTTCCATTTTTTTCTCCAATTCATTCAAGAAATAATATAACACTTCTATTTATAATAATGGAAGTTTTTTTTTTTTTTGGGGGGGGGGGGACCCCATGTATGAATAATTAAATTAGGTGATTTTAGTAGACCTTATTAATTTCTACGTTTGATCAACTTGGTATATTCTATATCTTTTTTTGGTTTCTAATTAATTTCACCAATGTTTTACTTTTGATCAACTTGGTACTATTTGATTTCGATTTTGGTGGTTGTAATTTCCCAATTTAGAAAATTAATGTAATAAATAAAAATTGTTGGGTTTTAATTTGGATGATATTTGAGTGATGAAATTATATCCGTCATGCATAAATAATAAAACTTGAGAATTGTAAATATTTATATCTATCATGCATAAATAATAAAACGGAATTTTTGAAAATTTTGAAATACTAGATATTGGTTATGACAAAATAAAATGTGTATTTAAGTAATTTTTTCTTTAATTAAAGGCGCCACATAGGAAAATTAAGATGGAAAGTAGAGAAATAGGAGAAAAAATACGACCTATCTGAGAGTATAACAAAAAGAAAAAAATCCTATCGTTGAATGAAAAAGATAAATATATATATATATTTTTTAAAATATAGCAAAATGCAAATTTAACTTATGTTGTGAAAATATACGGAATTAATATTCTCTTTTATTTCCTCATACATATAATATATAGATTATACAATTCGCGATATATATAAATCAATTTAATTAAAGGACCCTTTAAAAGTCTTGTTCTCATACGTTACAATCATATAATAGACACAATAAATGTCCTTTTAATCTAAAATGAAGACACTTGTGGAAGATACCCCTTCTATGATTATAATTGTTTATTTGTGAATTTGAGGAAAGATAAAGTTTGGCGATAATTTTTTGAAAAAATTATATGCTAATATACTTTGAAAACTTTTATAATTATGATTTTATATTTCAGGTTTCGAAAATGCAAAATGAAAAAACTTTAATCACGGTGATATACAGTATGTTTGAGATATATTTTCTGAATTCTAAGCAAACAAAGTTTGGCGTAATTTCTCAAAAATTCAAATGCTAATATAAAAGATTGGATAATCACGATTTTATTTCAGGACCTAATGTTAATCATGATAATGTTTAAGACGCTTGAGATTGACCCTTTAAATTTCAGAACAAATAATATCTCACAATAATATCATGTCAATGTTCAAGACGCTTGGGATATACTGTTCAAATTTTATTTAAGTTGGAGCTCGAAAATAATTTTTTAAAAATTCTTGTGCTAATACACATGGAAACCTCCTATAATCATGAATTTACATTTTAGGACTTTAAAGTACAAAAAAAATAAATTAAAATAAAAACAATTTTAATCACAACAATATCGTTATTGTTTGGAATGAACCCTTTAAATTTCAGAGCAAATAAAATTCGATGATAATTTTTAGTCCAACAAAATTGACCCATAAAAAAAGGTTTTGATTTGTTTTGGTTCAAAGAACCTCAATTGAAAATCAAGAAATTAAATCGAAAAAAATCAAATCGAATATTTAGTAACCATACTGAAACAAAATAATTTCATAAAGATTTTGAGTTTGTTAATTTGAAAAAAGGTATTTATTATTATATAAATAATATCTATCAAATCAAGATTGTATTGTTACTGGCTTGGTCCCTCTACACAATAAATGATGCAATGAGGTTTATTACGTTAATCGATAAGAATCGTAATAGAGTAATAAATATTTTCTTTCGTTTTTAATTAAAATAATTTGAATTAGATTTTAAATACGTGAGAATTTCTGACGCAAATTCAAATTTTTTTGCTTTGGGAATCTAAATTATAATGTGATCAAATAATTCTCCATTTCTTCTACTACATTCATATGTAAAAAAATAAAAACCAGGTTCATGAACCTTATGTTATATATTGTATTAAATTATAATCAAAGTTTCTGCTACATCTTCTAGTATGGCAAGTGCTAAGACTGAGATACTCATGCTATTTAATGGACACTTGATCATAATATGGTGTTACATGTTATGCACTTATTATCTTTGTCATTGAGTATTTAATAGCATATGGTAGTAGCTATCCTTTTTTTTTAATCGTAGCGGTATTGTCAGTTCAGCTTACACGCATCTCAATTTTTTCACCTTATATTCTTGTTATCTTTATCAATATAAGTACAAGGTAATAACTTGTTTTACCGATTAATAAAATCTAGTTTGTTTGGTTAAGCTTTTAAGAAAAAAACGTGTTTTCCGTTAAAATACTTTTTTGAGAGTTTTGTTGAGTACAAATTGTCGTTCTAATAGGAAAAATGTATAAGTACTCCAAATTTATGCTCAAAATCCTAAAGACACACTTAGCTTATACTATACTAAGGTCTTATTATCTCGAATTCATGTTATAAATAATTTTCTATCCTTTTCGACCTACGTGACATTATCTTTTGGAGTCAGCGCGTGTTACAATTTCTTCAAGCTATTTGATTGATAGTGCCACGTAGATCGAAAAAGAGGTATAATTTTTTTTTTATAAAATAAATTCGAGGATAATAAGACCTTAGTATAGTATAAGTGTATCTCTGAAACTCCGAATATAAATTAGGAATAATTATGAATTTTCCCGCTCTAATATAAGCAAAAGGTTTTACTGTATTTAAAAAAAATTGAATGTTAAAAGAAATCGTTTTACAATTACAAAACCCAAAAAAAAAAAAAAAGTAGTCCAATCCTATTAGGAAACAAATTTGTTTCAACTAGGAGATTTTTTAAATACAATAATTATAAATAAAATCACTTGATGTATGTCTTTTTTTTTTTTTTTTAATTATAAGCTTTCTTATTACATCTTATTCTTCTCTTGTTTCATGGAGGAAATACTTGTGAACATTCTGAGCAGGCTACCTGTGAAGTCAGTTATTCGTTTCAATTGCGTATCAAAATTTTGGAATACATTAATCTCTCAGCCTTATTTTAAGAAGAAACATCTCAATCATGCCAAAAATCAAGTCAGATCTCAAAAATTACTTTCTTTCTACTGGCCTAAAGATGAAGATGATAATAATCGTCTTCACTTCTATTCGTATTCTTTATCGTTGGCTCAACCTGTTAAAGATATCTGCTTAGTTGATTGCCCTTCAAATTCAAATCCATCAGATGGTATTCAGATCTATTGTAGTTGTGATGGCTTGTTTCTCATCGGAATTTGGACTGAACCTCATGTTGAACAACCTTCAATATTATTGATATGGAATCCGTCCACAAGAGAATCTATAGTACTACCCCATGCCAAATTCAATAATGATGATGACGGTTATGATGAATTTCGATGTACTTATGGATTGGGTTATGACTCGATTAGTGATGACTATAAAGTCTTTAGGTTTGTCATGACTAAAAAAGGCCAAAACAAAAACGAAATTTTCTCACTGAAAAATAATTCATGGAAAATTATCGAAGAAACCTCTTCATTAGATAGAATAGATTGTTCTATGTATTATGGTGGTGAATTTTTGCCATTTGTTAATGGTGCATTTCATTGGCTTGGTATCGCATCAAAGTCGAGTGTAGTTTCATTTAATATTTCATCGGAGTTGTACAGAGACATACCATTGCCAGAGATCGTTTGTTATCTCATTCTATTTAGGTATGAGTCCGAGGACATTGAGATTGAAGTTGATGTGGGCATATCAATGGTGAACGGAATGCTTGGTCTTTATTATAAAGATGACAGTTTTTTTAATTTATGGTTAATGCAAGACAAGCCTGGCGATACTTCTTGGATGAAATTGTTCACTATACCAAGCTACGGAATTCATAGAGTCATACAGACATATACGTTTTCAGATTATCAAATGTTACTTTGTTTTCAATTAGATTCGACAAAAAGTTCAAGATTCGTATATAGGATCATATCTGTTGGATCATTTGGATTAAGCAATGAAATATGGCCGGTAGATCGTGATGCAAAGGATGGTATTGCTTATACAGAAAGTCTCATCTTTCCGAAACTAGGTCAATAAACTGGTCATCTGAATATTATTGCTTTCATTACATATTAGTATATATATTGTTATTTCAATATTATTCATAATTGTAGCCTACATAGAATGAATGTTGAAGAAAATGCTCTCCTATTATACATTGAAGAAAGTATTTTTCTTTCTTTCTAATTGAAGATATATATATGCATGCTATGTTTGTTTAAAACAAGTATCAAAGTCAAAAAAACAATAACATACGCAGTGCAATCTCACTAGTGAGATCTGAGGATGGTGGTGTGTACTATACGTAGCCTTACCAAGGAAAGTAGAAAGACTGTTTCTAATATACTCTTGGTTCAAGTAAACATATAAAAAGATCAAGATGACAATTGACATGTAAAGAAAAGGGAAAATGCATAAGTATCCCTAACCTATGTCTAAAATGTCAGAGACACACTTTTACTATATTAAAATCCTATTACCCCTTGAACACATTTTATAAATAATTTTCTACCCTATTTCAGCCTACGTGACACTAGCTTGAAAATAATATCAATACACGCTAGGCCCAGAAGATAGTGTCACGTAAGCTGAAAAAGAGTAGAAAATTATTTATAAAATACGTTAAGGCGGTAATAGGATTCTTAGTATAATATAAATGTGTCTCTGAGATTTCGGGCATAGGTTAGGGCTACTTATGCATTTTCACTAAAGAAAATACAAAAGCAAGAAGTCATGGTGAAAACAACTAATTAATAGGAGATCAGGTAGCAGCAACAACAACAATATAATATGTGAATTGAAGCAAACTAAACAACAAATATGATAATAAATGAACTAGACAACGTTTGAGTACCTACTAATTAAATTCTACCCTAATCCTCGACCTCCGAAGAGGAAGAAGCTCACCTTAATCATCATCAATACCCCCAAGATTTGTAATCATCAAGTGTACTATTATCAAGAAACTGATTTGATGAAACTTAAGAAACAAACAAATGAGTGAGATCTAAGTAGAGAAAATTAAGCTAGACTCTCTCTTATTTTGTTTTTTTATTCGATTGACTAGTTCATTTCAATTTATTTTAATTAAACCCCAATTAAAACAGAAAAAATCAAATGAAAAGAACTAGTCAATTGAAAAAAAAAACAAAATTTTGAGAGATTCTAGCTTTATTTTCTCTATTAAAAGTAAGATCTCACTCACTTGTTTCTTTACCGCAACATGGTTGGAGGTCGATGATAAGGATAGAAGGTAATTAGTAGGTAGTCGAATGTTGTCTAGTTTACTTATCAATATTCGTTGCTTTCTTTGCTTCAATTCACATTATTTTGTTGTTGTCATCGTCTCGTTATTTTATACCGCCCTTTAACTTTGATACATGTTTTAATTATACCATATCTTCAATTAGAATTTTTTTTTTTGTAAGAATCATTCTATACAAAAGTAATCGGATGGGCTGGTGGTTATTGTGTCCTTTGTTTCTGGTAGATCCTCAACTCAAAAGAAACGTAAAAGGCACGATGACAAGGATCATATATGTCTCTTTATTATTAAAAAACAAGTAATATTTGCGTAATAGAGAGATTGTTTCTGGGTAGTTCAGGCGCGGTTGTTGATCTTGCCACCAACAAACCTTTGACTTTTGCTGGGAAAAGCGAATAGCCACATAGTAATTTCAAGTAGGAGTAAAAGCCACTTGCCGACTCCTTTACTTAGGTAGTTCTCCTGATCGTAAGACAGCTTTATGAGTATAAGGTTAATCGAAGGATGGGGAAAGTTTATTGGCAAGATGGAACCATTTCTCACCTATCTTTGAATACGAGAGAGGGCTTTTCTCTTATCTCTCAAATTATAGGCATTGAAGTCAGAGGTGGAGTTAGGTGAGGGTTTATGGGTTCGGACGAACCCACTAGCTTTTTTCGTAGACCATATATTTGTATTAGAAAATCAAACAAATATATGTCTATTAACATGTGAACCCTCAATCAAAATTGATTTAGAACCCCTAAAGTCCTAACATTGGCTCGGCCTCTGATTGAAGTGATCGAGAGAAAGTAAGAATACTATTGCACACGCCCCCATTCGACCTTCATTCCCATCCTGCAGCCATAGTGATAGCGCGCTGCTTTAATGTGTACGTAACCTCTAACTCAAAAGAAATGTAACATGTTCAAAATTCATTGTATGTAGGCTATTTCAAAGAAATGCAGGTCGCAAAGAGAATGAAAAAGCAACATGTCAACAACAGTTGGATGCCTAAAGAAGTTGTTGTTGAGATATTACGAAGAGTACCCTGCGAAGAGTTGTTTGAAACTTTAAAAAAAGTATGTATGCAGTGGTGTTCGATTATCTATAGTGGAAGTTTTGCCTACTCACACGTTGAGTGCGGAATATTAAGATCATCATCATTTTTCTCACAATTTGAAGCAGTTGTTTTTGATCAGATTGATAATACACGCTCCATTTCAGTTTCTGCGTTGGAATGGCAGAGTAGGCCTTTTCCAAGCTATCCTGATGAAATTTTGGAGACTAAATACATGTATACAATAGACGATGTATTGGAATTTCCAGTACCACAAATGATAACAGTGAATTCTGTGAATGGTTTTGTTTGTTTTTGGAGTTGCAATGCTCGTCTCCATGTCTTGAATCCTCTGACTGATGAGTATTTCACTACTCCACCATATACGTATGAAAAAAATCGTTCTGTTACACGCTGTCTTGCTGCATTTGGGTTGGGGTTTTGCCAGCTTTCCTATGAATACAAGGTGGTTGTTCTTCAAGAAGATGTCGAAGGATTTGAGATTAAACCATTAGTTTTTACTGTTGGAACTGACCGTTCGTGGAGGTCTCTGAAAGCAATACCTGATCTAAAATTTGATACGAGATATGAGAAGGGTGTACATGTGAAGGGGGTATTATATTGGTACATGGAAAGTTGTACTCGGGCACGTTGTGGGAGTTATAAGATCATTACAAGCCTCGTATGTTTTCATGTATCTAAAGAAGAAGTTGTTACGACTATGGTTCCAGCTGAACTTGATATCAGAGAAGGAGAAGGTGGGTATGTATCTAGGATAGCACAAAAGGGAGGAAACCTTTGTTTGGTAAGCTTAAGTTATGGTCCTATTTGCTCCCTCTTGATCAAGGTATATATCGCGGACACTAGTACTGATTTGAGTAGCTTCAGTTCTTGGAAGAATGAGTTCAATGTGACTGCTCCTAATATGGCTTACAATATAAACATCAAAAATGCGTGGTTCGTCTCCATAGTTACTGATGACATGTTGGTGATTCGAAGTATGTTCATGACGGAACATCTAATCTTTATTCATGTACCAACTGGAATGATGTTGAGTGAATTTCATATGCATACCTCTGCAAGTTTTATCCCTTATGTACCAAGTTTGGTGTCTCTTTCCCATCGTCCCCCGACACTTTTCAACTCTTCTTTGACGTCCTAGACTATTTAAATTTGTCGTTGGGTGTGAGTCTGATTCTTCAAAATAGTGTGTTTTATGAAGGCTTCAAGGCAACCTTTTTCGACAAAAGAGGTTTTACATTTTTAGAGTTTTCGCCTTGAAGGCAAGGATATCTACGAGATTGTGAAACCTTTGTTTCTGTTTGGCTGCTGCTGTTCCAATGAAAAATTTATTTTTTATGCCAACCAACATCTTGTTCTTATTAGTAGTTAGATAATGTTATTACTAGCTTCTCGACACTATTCATAGCCGTTCAAATTTTAAATTCCGGCAATGTTCTAAGTATAAAACAATTTGAGAAAAATACTTAGAAAAGAAAAAATTATAACAATTAAATTATCATTTTAAACACATCTTGACACTTTTAAGAACTTAACAACTATAAGGAAAATTCCTAAGTTAATGGACAAGAAAAATCTAACTCACTGCAAAACCAAACTAACTACACACTTTAAAAGCTAATGGCATTAGCATTCCAAAAGACAATTAACTTAAAGGACACATTTCCCAAAAAAAATTATAACAATTAAATCATAACTAGTTAATGCCCATCTAATCATTAAAAAAGAAATCAGAAAGCCATTTAGACCAAAAATGTTTATCATGTCAATTGACTTTAAGAGAAGGAAGGACCCATCATGCCTTTGTTTTTTCATTTAATTAATTACAAACTTGCACATGCTCTCAATATTAAAAGGAATAAACTAGAAAACACTGCCTTAACCCATATAAATAAACGGGCAGAATCTTAGGCCAAAACATTAAAGCAAACAAATTTTAATTGGCATCAAATACAACAAACAATTAACTAGTGGATCAACTATCACCATAGAATAAGTCAAGTAAACAAATATACTAAATTAACTCAAATTTTGAGAAGAGAGTAACTAAGCCAATATAATGGAATAAACATTCAATTACTTCAATTGGTTAATATAAAGAAATGTTGCATTTTTAAAACAAACTAGTCACATAAATAGATCACATTTTTGAACTAAACAACATAACGACTTAAACTGAAACATCGCCAGAAAATATCACAGATTAAGACACAAAATAACTTTCATAATAGCTAAAATAATAACACAAAGAAATCACTATAATCTAAAGCAAAACCGAACTGAAATCGGGAGGAATACTACTTCGAAAAGCTTAAACAAAAAAAACTAGAGCACATGAAACTTATTCAAAAAAGTAATTTTTCTAAAGATAGTAAAATTACGGCATAACAATTCAAATTAAATCAACTATCGTTTTATACACTTATGCGATCTCAATCTATTTTGACAATGTACTGGTCTGATCAATTCAAATTCACGTCGAATAGATCTAACTAAGAAATGTAAAGAGTTCGTCACAAAAGAGGTTTTATATTTTTCGAAGTTTTCGCCTTGAAGGCAAGGATAGCTACTAGCTCCCAAGGGAATTGAACATGAGATTGTAATGGTAAGTCATAAGTGTTTTAAACATTACATATCAAACTAAAATTGACAAAAGTCATTTGTTTTAATATATAAACCCCATCAGTCTTCTAAGAAGATCCCAATTTCATTCTCAATTACTGCATATTGCATCTCTTTCTCCCAGTGGTTTGATCAGAAGGACCCGCTTCTGCAGACGCTGCAACATAGATATAAAATATAGTTAACAGTGAAATTATGAAATTTACAACATATTCATTCATAAAATAAACAATACACCACCTGACTCAATGGTAATAAAAAGCTTGTGCTTCCAGCCAGCAGGAAATGATTTCCATTGATACCACAAACGAATCGTAGAATGACGGAAAAACCTGCGCCCCAATACTGGCCAAGATAGGGCATATCTGAGTCCTTGCCCAGCTTTCATAAACACGGCTGGACAGGTGACAATGTCAGTTAACTTTGAACTTGTCAAAGTGACTGGCATGCCTACCGAAGAGAAATTTGGCGACTTTAAGAAGCACGTAGGAGGACTCGCATTCACTAAGATGGTACCTAGAGTAGCATCGATATCTAGAAAATCATGTTCAATGGCTTTATCCAGCTTTATAGTAAACCAAGGGACGGGGGCAGGGCTCATCCAAATAAATGTGTCATCATCACACAAGTTCCATGAACGCATCCATCTTAAATCATCAGCCACCCCACCAGCCACCTGCTGGTCATCAGCCATCCCACCAGCCACCTGCAGAACATCAGCCACCCCACCAGCCACCTGCTGGTCATCAGCCATCCCACCAGCCACCTGCAGAACATCAGCCACCCCACCAGCCACCTGCTGGTCATCAGCCATCCCACCAGCCACCTGCAGAGCCACCCCACCAGCCACCTGCTGGTCATCAGCCACCCCACCAGCCACCTGCAGAGCCACCCCACCAGCCACCTTCTGGTCATCAGCCACCTGCTGACCACCAGCCACATGGGCTGGTTGTTGATAGGCTGGTTGTTGAAATTCCAGGTCATCAAAGAACCACGAATGAAGAGGATTGATGGGATGCATAGCTATAAAAATCAAAGATATTAATAAAGACTGTATTGACAAATAAAAAACACTTAAACTAAGAGTGATGTTTTACCTTCAACAAGCAAAGAAGATTTTGCTTGCTCCAATTTACCGATCATTTCAAAAAGGTCAGATTGACCGGTACTTCTTTCTTTTAGTTTATTTACTATTTCATCAATTTGAAACTTCAATTGGTCCATAGAGAATCTAGAAAAGGAAAAAAAGATGGAAGGATACAAACTAGTCAATCTTTGGCTAAAATTTAAAAAGTATGTTCATGTTGGTAATAGAAAGAAACAGAATGCTTCAATATCATATTTCAAACAGTAACTCATAACTATAACATATAATTGGAACCGCAACTGATACAAACTCAGATCCCATCAATGAAACAGTAGCATGCACACACTGTTCCGATCCCTGACGTTGAAGATAATCCAGACAGATCCTAACTGGCTGGGTTAAACTTGTGAAGAGGGAAGCGGAAAAGGAAACCAACAAGTGGAAAGCTGACCTAATTGTGTACGTTGTGGGTGATACTCCAGGGTATAATTACATGTCTAAATACATAGCCCAAAACCGAAATAAAGTCTCTGAGCCTGACATCTTTTATCATGATTATGGGTATTATGTAGCTAGATTTAAATCAATGGGTGATCCTAAAGAAATCTTACATGTGGGGCCCTATAGTATCAATAGTAGGCCTTCAATCTTGAAGCAATGGGATCCAAATTTTGATTTCAACAAAGAGTTCCTAACAGAGATCCCATTATGGGTGAAATTCCCGAGTCTGCCGATGAGTTGCTAGAGCTGTGACTCACTTAGTCATATAGCTAGTGCTATTGGAATACCCTAGTATGTGGACAATGTACAGGTAGACAAACCAGAATATCTTTTGCCAGAATGCTCATAGAGGTGAATGTGACCAAACCATTACCTGAAGAAATCACTGTGATGGATCCATCTGGGAGAAATTTTCAACAAACAGTTGAATTTGAATGGAAACCTTAGTATTACAGCGAATGCTTAAGTATTAAACCTTAGTACTAAGCAAAGATTCAGAGACAACACCCACAAGGGAACCAACCAACCTGCAATGAAGCAGCCTATGGGGAACAATAGACCTACCAAAGTGAATACAACTTGTTTGATTATTGTGACCAAACAAGGGTATTCCATAAACAAATATTCCTTTAAATTTTTCAATATACTGCTGGGCTCAAGTACTGCATATGGACAAAATGAAAAATATATTGTTGAAATTGAAATCACTCGGACAAAGATTAAATATCCTTAATGAAACAGACTTCAAAGGAGTGAACCAAGCTAGAGAGGATCTGAAGGGAATCCAAAGCAAGAGCAGCGCCAATTACTCAGATATCCTAGCTAGACAGAAAAGCGATACTATCCAACAACTGGAGAAATGAAGTCTAATTGAAGAAAACATAATTAAAAAAAAGCAAGAGCTACCTGGATAAAGCTTGGAGATTCCAATACTAGTTACTTATAAGCTGTTACGAAAAAAAAGGAGACAACAAAAGCAAATCAAAGAGATAATTGCAATTGCAGGAGGAAAGTTGGTAGATGTTGAGGCTATCAAGGAGGAAATCATTGCTTTCTATAGATCACTCATGGGAACTGCTCTTCCAAGTGTAGTAGCAGTGAACAAAAAAGTTATGAAGGAAGGTCCAAAACTGAATCATGCTCAACAAGACAACACAACTCATGCTAAAAGAGTCAGTCTCAGACAAAGAGATCACTAAACTCATTTGGAGATGATAAAACCCCGGGAGTTGATGGATATAATGCCCTATTCTTCAAAAAGAACTGGCAGATTACTAATCATGAGGTTACAAAAGCAATTAAACAGTTCTTCACTTCAGGAAAGATATACAAGGCTATCAATTGTACTGCAACGTTAAAATGAAAGAAAAAACAGACTGTTATAGATAGTAATGCTGAAATTGTAATATTTCTGTCACTCGGTAATCAATGAAATCTATTAGTTACCAATAAAAGCAATGTAACAAAAGTTATGAGTTTGACAAGGCAGCAGCTAATAGTGATATCAAACATAATAAAATGCAGGAACAGTATTCATGCCATATAATCTGCAAAGAGCGTGGAAAAGAAAACAAAGGCTACCTTCAGCTTCTCTCGCTTGACAATTCTTTTGGATAAACAGCCGTAATAGCTCCAATTCAACCTGCACAGCCTGTTGACTCTTTGGCTAATTATTTAGTCCCACATCGGAGTTTTATGTATTGTGAAGGAGAATTTGGGGTTATAAAAGAACCCCTCCTCCTTCATTGTAAAATGCACCATTTGTAATCTCTTCTCTCTATCTAATAAAAGCAGGCTGCTTTGAGCGGTGCTCGGAGATTAAGCTTTCGCGGCTGAACTCCATTATTAAAATTGTTCGGTCTCTTTTCTCTTCTTTTCAGTTAATATTCGATATTACTTGTCGGGTATCTTTGTTAGTGTTCTGTCCGGTTCAGTTCATTTGAACCGGTTCATTTCACTAAAGTTGTTCCGTTTTGTAGGGAAATTACCCGAATTTCCCAACAAGTGGTATCAGAGCCAAGGTTCTGTCTGAGTATGCTCTGTGGTTGCAGCTGAGTCTGATCTTCCACATCAGAAAAGAATTATTTTGGTCCTTTTGCGTCGAAAGTTTTTTCTAAGTCAGAGTTCTGTCTGAGTATGCTCTGTGGTTGCAGTTTCGCCTGATCTTCCACACCAGAAAGGAATTACTTTGTCTCAGTAGAAGCCTTCGATTATTTGAATTCTGTTGTAATATCCAATATTTTTTTTTGAGTCTGTAATGGCAAATAAAGATCAAGAAATGGAGTCTGTTGCAAATATTCCACCGAAGACATCGGGTGCCTCGTCATCATGGTCAAGATTCCCGATGTCTACTTTGAAGTTGGCGGTTGAAATATTCGATGGTACGGGCCATTTCGGTATGTGGCAAGGGGAGGTTTTGGACTCCCTTTTCCAGCAGGGTCTTGATATTGCTATTGAAGAAGTCAAACTAGAAGGAGTTGAAGATAAAGATTGGAAAATCATTAATCGGTTGGCATGCGGAACAATTCGATCGTGTCTATCCAGGGAGCAAAAGTATGCTTTCAAGAATGAGACTTCTGCATACAAATTGTGGAAGGCATTGGAGGACAAGTTTCTGAAAAAGAGTGGTCAGAACAAGCTCCTAATGAAGAAAAGGTTGTTCCGTTTTGATTACAAACAAGGTACTACTATGAATGAACATATCACTATGTTTAATCAATTAGTAACAGACTTGCTTAATTTAGATGTCATATTCGATGATGAAGATCTGGCTTTGATGTTGTTATCATCTCTTCCCGATGAATTTGAACATTTGGAGACAACGTTACTTCACGGGAAGGAGAATGTGTCGTTAGATGCTGTTTGTTCTGCTTTATATAGTCATGAACTGAGAAAGCAGGATAAGATGAAAACAAAGGCAACAACATCAGAAGAAGTATTGGTGGCAAGAGGTCGTCATCAAAACCAGACAAAAGGGAGAAAAGGAAGGTCCAAATCAAAAGGTCGAGACATTGCCAAAGATGAGTGTGCTTTCTGTCATGAGAAAGGGCACTGGAGGAAAGACTGTCCAAAGTTGAAGAAGAAAGGGAAGGCTCCGCAAGACGCCAATGTTGCAGAATGCAAAAGCGATGCGGAATCAGATATCTCTTTAGTGGTCGCTCCTACAACATCACATGCAGATGAGTGGATATTGGATTCAGGTTGTACCTATCATATGTGTCCCATTCGGGAGTGGTTCTTTGAATTTCAGGATCTCGATGGCGGAGTTGTTTACATGGGTAATGATAATTCATGTAAAACAACCGGAATAGGTTCAATCAAACTGCAGAATCATGATGGATCCACCAGAATCTTGCGAGATGTGCGGTACGTGCCAAAGTTGAAGAAGAATCTCATCTCATTGGGGGCTTTAGAATCTAAAGGCCTAGTTATAACGATGCGAGATGGAGTTCTTAAAGCAACTTCTGGAGCGTTGGTGATGTTGAAGGGTGTGAGAAAGAACAATCTGTATTACTATCAAGGTAGTACAGTGGTCGGGACAGTAACAACAGTAACTTCTTGCACCAAGAAAGATACTGAGGCAACGAAGCTGTGGCATATGCGGTTGGGACATGCTGGTGAAAAATCTTTGCAAATTCTTGCCAAGCAAGGATTGTTGAAAGGTACGAAGACTTGCAAACTTGAGTTTTGTGAACATTGTGTTCTTGGAAAACAACGAAGAGTGAAGTTTGGCACTGCAATTCATAATACCAAGGGTATTCTGGATTATGTGCATTCAGATGTATGGGGACCTGCCAAGACTCCGTCTCTTGGAGGAAGGCATTATTTTGTCACTTTTGTTGATGATTTTTCCAGGAGAGTTTGGGTGTTTTCTATGAAGAACAAAGATGATGTACTTGGAATTTTCCTTAAGTGGAAAGTTCAAGTTGAAAACCAGACGGGAAGGAAGATCAAGGTTCTCCGAACAGACAATGGTGGAGAATACAAGAGTGATCCGTTCCTTAAGGTATGCCAAGACTGTGGCATAGTTCGGCACTTCACCGTCAGGAAAACACCGCAACAGAATGGGGTGTCAGAGCGTATGAACAGGACACTTGTGGAGAAAGTTCGTTGTATGCTGTCTAATGCTGGGTTAGGCAGAAAATTTTGGGCTGAGGCGATAACATATGCTCAACATCTCGTCAATCGTTTGCCATCATCTGCTATTGATGGCAAAACTCCATTAGAGGTATGGTCTGGAAAACCTGCAACTGATTATGATACTTTGCACGTTTTTGGTTCTGTTGCATATTATCATGTGATTGAATCAAAGTTGGATCCACGGGCAAAGAAGGCTTTGTTCATGGGATTCAATGCTGGAGTGAAGGGATACCGTCTGTGGTGTCTCGAGGCAAAGAAAACAATTATAAGCAGAGATGTTACCTTTGATGAATCTGCCATGTTAAAGAAGGTAAATCCAGAAGATGCTGAGAGTACTCCTGAACAGGTGGCGTGTACTCCGAAGCAGGTGGAGTTTGAGGAGACAGTGGTGATCCCAGCACGGAGCACCACGAGTGACTCTCCTACGGCAGAAGAAGAGTCAGATGAGGAAGAGGTTCCTACCCAAGAACCTCTACAGCAATCGGAGCCAATTGCAGTTAGAAGACAGAGACGAGCGATCCAAAAGCCCGCTCGTTTCACTGACATGGTAGCTTATGCACTTCCAGTTTCAGATGAAGATGTTCCATCCACCTACCCAGAGGCCATACGAAGTTCAGAAAGTGGCAATTGGGCAGGTGCAATGGAAGAGGAAATGCAATCCCTCAAGAAGAACATGACGTGGAAGTTGACACAACTACCGATAGGCAAGAAGGCAATTGGATGCAAATGGGTATTTGCAAAGAAAGAAGGATTTCCCGATAAAGACGATGTTCGCTACAAGGCAAGGTTGGTAGCTAAAGGCTACGCTCAAAGGGAGGGAATTGATTATAATGAGGTATTTTCTCCAGTTGTTAAACATTCCTCCATTAGAATTATGTTGGCCTTGGTAGCGCAGTTGAATTTGGAGCTAGCTCAACTTGATGTGAAGACCGCGTTCCTACACGGTGATTTGAAGGAGGAAATCTATATGACTCAGCCAGAAGGAAATAAGGTTGCTGATAAAGAGAATTGGGTTTGCAAACTTGTCAAATCATTGTACGGACTGAAACAATCTCCGAGACAGTGGTACAAACGATTTGATAGTTTCATGAAGGGTCAGAAGTACAAGAGAAGCAAATACGATCATTGTGTGTATTTGCGCAGGCTTCAAGACGGTTCCTACATCTACTTACTCTTATATGTTGATGATATGCTGATTGCAGCAAAGAGCCAAATTGAGATTGACAAACTGAAGGCTCAGTTGAGTAAAGAGTTCGAGATGAAGGATTTGGGGGAAGCCAAGAAGATTCTCGGCATGGAGATAAACAGGGACAGAGAGAGAGGCAAGCTTTGGCTGTCACAGAAGCAGTATTTGAAGAAGGTACTAAGACGTTTCGGTATGCACGAAGATACAAAACACGTGAGTACCCCACTTGCTCCTCATTTGAAACTGAGTAGCCGGTTATCTCCGACGACTGATGAAGAGCGAGAATACATGGCGAAAGTCCCATATGCAAATGCAGTTGGAAGCTTGATGTATGCAATGGTGTGTACGAGACCAGATATTTCACAGGCTGTTAGTGTTGTTAGCAGGTACATGCATGATCCAGGCCAGGGTCATTGGCAAGCTGTGAAATGGATTCTACGGTATCTGCAAAATACCGTAGATATTGGATTGGTATTCGAGCAGGATAAATCACTTGGTCAATGCATAGTTGGATACTGTGATTCTGACTATGCAGGTGATTTAGATAAGCGACGATCTACAACTGGCTATTTGTTCACTTTAGCAAAAGCGCCAGTTAGTTGGAAGTCTACTTTACAGTCAACGGTGGCTTTGTCTACGACAGAGGCAGAGTATATGGCGATTACAGAGGCTGTAAAGGAGGCGATTTGGCTTCATGGGTTGCTTAAAGACTTGGGAGTTGGTCAGAAACAACTTGAGGTTTATTCTGACAGTCAGAGTGCTATTCATTTAGCAAAGAATCAAGTCTTTCATGCACGGACGAAGCACATTGATGTTCGCTATCACTTTGTGAGGGAAATTCTCGAAGAAGAGGAGATACTTCTGTTGAAGATTCATACTACGGAGAATCCCGCAGATATGCTGACCAAGGTGGTTACAAAGGCCAAGTTTGAACACTGTTTAGACTTGGTCAATGTCCTGCACATTTGAAGTTGGCGCCTCACGGCGCAAATTTGGAAGCAACGTGAAAACTGCTTTTATTATTTGTTTGTTTGAGAAGATTTGTATTTGGTGGGACTGGATATTAAGCCAAGGTGGAGATTTGTTGACTCTTTGGCTAATTATTTAGTCCCACATCGGAGTTTTATGTATTGTGAAGGAGAATTTGGGGTTATAAAAGAACCCCTCCTCCTTCATTGTAAAATGCACCATTTGTAATCTCTTCTCTCTATCTAATAAAAGCAGGCTGCTTTGAGCGGTGCTCGGAGATTAAGCTTTCGCGGCTGAACTCCATTATTAAAATTGTTCGGTCTCTTTTCTCTTCTTTTCAGTTAATATTCGATATTACTTGTCGGGTATCTTTGTTAGTGTTCTGTCCGGTTCAGTTCATTTGAACCGGTTCATTTCACTAAAGTTGTTCCGTTTTGTAGGGAAATTACCCGAATTTCCCAACACAGCCGACAGGGTTAGGATTTTTGACCATTCTAAAAGCAAAAGTATGTTCATGCAGAAATAGAATGCTTCAATATCCTATTGCAAACAGTAACTCATAACTGCAGTATATGATGAAAATAGAATGTCAACAACAGCATATAACCTAGCAGGAGTGAAGGATGAAATGAGGCAGAGACTATTGGAGTTGACGGGCTTTGAGCTAGGCAAGTTTCCCTACCACTATCGCCACGGAAGTGGACTAAAATAGAATATCAACAACTATGTACAAGGAACACTGAAAAGATCAGAGCGGTCTTAACTAGACACCTTTCCTGCATAAAATGAAGGACCACTACATGCATATGTTGGGTACTGCACAAGATAATGCAGGGCTTATATGGAACAGAATCACAAAAGCACAGGTTCCGACTTCACAAGATGGGATTGGATAGCGACAACCAAACATGTAAAAGTAATATGGCGGAGAATACAGAGCACCTATTCTCACAGTGTTCATGAAGGTTTGAAATGCGATGCAGATATGGACTGGAACCAAATATCATACTCAACTCATGCTCAAACACATCACAACCAGAAGCACTGGACTAGATTCAGGGAACAATGTGTACGTAATTTACTAAACCAATAATCTAGGAACATCAATGCTAATTTACCCGGTAAAATTGTTGAATTCAACTTACTTAAACATCAATGGGTAACTTACCCATGAATTCAAAAGTTCAAAACTACTTAAATATCCATGGGTAATTTACTATTGAATTCAAAAGTTGTAGCATGCTAACCCTACACCCATTACATCACACAAAAGTAAATTAATCATCAAACTCTACTAATAACTGCAAATTAAAGATGGATTTGTTGGGTTAAAAAGCAAAAGTTTTGAACAAATAAAGAAGAGAGAAATACCTGAGCTCAGAATGCAGCAACAAAAAATGCTTTAGAGTTGTTGCAGGGGTTTTGCTGTATATGTAGCAGAGGTGAATAAGAAATATGCCCGTACTGTCAGAGCATGCACTCAGTCTGCTATTTTTTTTTTAAAATCCCAATTGCAAATAAAACAATATTACTTAACTAACTCAAGTAGCAGAGAGTCCGGAAAATATTTCAATTTCACTTAAAAACTTTTAGAGTTGGAGATGAATTGCGATCCGATATATTATTAGTTAGTGTTGTGAATTTGTAAGATACGATAGATAGATAGATAGGCCTAAAAACATAAGAAACTCTGTGTAGACATTGAAATTTTGTGAGAATCTAGAAAATGTATTCAATTCGAGTTGGACTTTACTGTGTTCAATTTAGATTAGGATTCTTGAAGGCTACTCAACCCTAAACCCTAGTTTATGCCTATATAAAAGGTACTAAATTCCCTTAACAGGTATCTCGGAAATTCCATAAAGAGATCAAGATCTCGAATACTCCACAAATTGATGAATTATTCATATCATCCTAATTCCCTCGAATCATGGATAAATCCTAGATCCTAGAATCAAGGGATCAACATAATTGTACCTGCTATCTATCTTGATCAATAAAATCATGTTTCTTCATATTTTATTTGTGATTTTAATTTATTTTATGTCACTTTAAAATTTGTTGCAAACACTCTGAATTACGTTAAGGATCGTGACATGATATCATACCTTCTCCCCCCAAAAAAATAATTAATCATTTGGTATTTATTTGCCGTGACGACTAGGATTTGGTTCCAGGTATACAATGATTATTTATGAGTCCGAAGCCTAAAGGATACAAAATATTAACAAAAATTTCAAAACGGTATATAAATTTATATTAACCAAAACGGCAAAATCTCTGCACCAACAGCGATTTACTCCACCGGAAAAAGCAAAATCGCTGCCTCTGCAGCGATTTTGCAACATGTGATTTTTTTTTAAAAAAAATGAAAGCGATTTTGCAACATGTGATTTTTTTTTTAAAAAAATGAAATCGCTACCTAGGCAGCGATTTTAAAATTTTTTACTTTTAAAAAATCGCTGCCTAGATTTATAATTTCTTTTAAATTTTTTTTTTTTACAAAATAAGGAAAATCGCTGCCAGATTTACCAAAAAAAAAAATTTTTTTTTTTTACAAAATCGCTGCACATGCAGCGACTTCATTTTTTTAAATTAAATTTTTTAAAAAAAAATAAAATGAAAAAGCGATTTTATTTTTTAAAATTATTTTTTTTTTAAAAAAATAAAATAAAAATCGCTGGAAGCCACTTTCTTAAAAAAAATATTATAATTTTTTTTATTTTCTAAAATCGCTGCTTTAAAAATAATTTTAAAAATAAATTTTTTTTTTTTTTTTGAAAAGCGATTTCCATATTTTAAATTTTTTTTAATAAAATCGCTGAGCGATTTACATATTTAAAAAAAAAATATATGAAAGCGATTTCCATATTTTAAAATATATATTTATTTTTTTTAAAATCGCTGCCTAAGCAGCGACTTAACAAGATTTACCAAAAAATTTTATTTTTTTTAAATCGCTGCCTAGGCAGCGATTTCCATATTTTAAAAAAAAAATTTTTTTTTGGTAAATCGCTGCGTTTGGCAGAGATTTTCCTTATTATTTTTTTTTAAAAAAAAATTTTTAAAAGAAATTATAAATAGCTGCCTAGGCAGCGATTTTTTTTTAAAAAAATTTTAAAATCGCTGCTTAGGTAGCGATTTCATTTTTTTTTAAAAAAAAATTCACATTTTGCAAAATCGCTGCAGTTTGCTTTTTCCGGTGGAGTAAATCGATGTTGGTGCAGCGATTTTGCCGTTTTGGTTAATATAAAATTTTATATACCATTTTAGAATTTTTGTTAATATTTTGTACCCTTTAGGCTCCGGACTCGATTATTTATTATGAAAGCATTTTATCCATGTTTGTTTTACTTATATATTTATAATAATATTTCAGTGTCCATACCTGTTAATTATATTTATGTATTTTACCAATTCACTATAATCTTCAAAAGACGATCCAACTTACTTAACATCTCAATAACTTGCACCGCCAGGCACGTCACAAAAATAACTTTTAACTCTAATATATTAATAAAGAGTATTAGTTAAGTATTATTAAAATCAATTTATGTTGATAAACGTTTTAGGAACATACAAAAATAAGATATTAACGTTAATTAATTATATTATTATCGTTAATGATCATTTTAATTTGACGAAGAAAAGAGAGCAGCCGACCCTAGAATATATATTCTCACAACTTTATGGATAAATTGTATCACGTTTTAAGAGAAAACTTTTATAATCAACAAGTACATATATATATATATATATGTTCATAATTTTTAGGAATAATGCACAACTATCTCTCAATCTATGTTCAGATACACGCTTATACTATACCAAGGTCCTATTATCCCCTGAACGTAGGTCAAAATGGGGGTAAACAATTGTTTATAAAATAAGTTAGGGGTAATAGGACTTCAGTATAGTATAAGTGTGTCTCTGAGATTTTAGACACATGTTAAGGGGGTACTTATGTATTTTTCAACAGTACCTATAATGGCTATCAACTCGAACACATGTGATATGTTCATTACCTACTTCAAAGCTTAATAGAGTAGATAATTTAAAATCCAATCCATTATGTTTGTCCCTATGAATCTCATTTTCTATCAAGAATCTATGTTTTGAGATGGATACTGACAGTTATTGATGCCTGAAAAAAATTATTTGTTACCACAGAGTTAGAGAATCCCTCAAAATGAATTCATGCCGATGCATTTGTTGAAGATGCAACAAAAATTGGTATGACATTTCTCTTTGGCAAAAGTATTTGCTTTTTTATTCTGTGTACATCTAAACTTTATTTTGTTTGAATTACTCTCAAACTTGTTTATTCATTCGGCGCGTAGAAGTTGAAATCACACTCTACTAGGTACATGCTTATGTGTTAGAAGTGGTGAATGGAGCTATTTTAGATGGGATTATTGGACCGTGTAAAATATTAGAGAGTTTTATTTGGAATACATGCTCAATTATCAATCAGTTAAATATGAATAGGGATTAGACAGAAGAATTAAGCGTATTATGAAGAAACTGTTTGTTCCTCTCATCTCTTTCTAGAATCCAACTTCCCATTTCCATTCTTATCTTTATCTTTAGTTACTTGCTAGTTCGGTATTTCTCTTTGTAATTCAAATATTATTCAATGAATATGATGTTTATGTATCTATTTTGAGAATTCGAGTTTGTTACTTCACGAAAAGTTACGTGTTCACATTTTTAATCTAAGATTTCACAACATATGCCATCTAATTTCAAGAGGATCATGTTTTGGGGAGCTTCAGTAATTAATTTTGAAGATTAATTATTTTTGATGTTCTGCTTTTAAATCTAATTTAATCGTCACAATCGTCCTCTCAATTACTTCTTTGAAATTTTTTTCTTGGTTGAGAGTTATTTTCTTTAGTAACCTGATTGCTAATTACAGGACACACACACATATATATATATATATATATATATATATATAT
The DNA here is from genome assembly GCA_022817965.1 of Solanum lycopersicoides. Lineage (NCBI taxonomy): Eukaryota > Viridiplantae > Streptophyta > Magnoliopsida > Solanales > Solanaceae > Solanum > Solanum lycopersicoides. The sequence goes on from CM040628.1 coordinate 72,194,851, forward strand.
ATATATATATATATATATATATATATATATACTACTCGCAGGAATTCATAAGATAATTCACTACATAAAAAATATCATTCTGAATTGTCGTTAAATATGTATATTAATTAACACTTTTTGTATGTGTCCCTAAAGCTTTTAGCGACACTAATTTTAATGACATTTATACACTAATGCCGGTAAAGACCTTAGCACTCTTTAAAAATGTCAATATTTAATGCCGCTAAAAGTTATTTTTGTTGAGGATTCGAATGTGTGAATTAAAAATGATAGATAGCCCATCTAAAGTAACCTGAAGTATTCTCCTCCTGTCTTCTTCTTCAAATATGTCCAACAAAAGTTGATACTTTGTCATTTCTTTTTGGATGTAGTGAATTGACAATGTCATATAATTTTGCTTTCACTACAAAAAATGGTGTAATTGTGGCGGTTCAAAATGTGTATAGCGGCGGTGTTCAATCGCCACAATATGCACTTTTAATAGAAAAGATCGAGTTATTTGGGTTTTAAAGGTGTGAATGGAAAATGAAAAGTTGCGACTTTTATGAAAAGTTATGATTTTATAAAAAGTAGCGACTTTTATGAAAAATTGTGACTTTTATGAAAGATGACGACCTTTCTGAAAGATTGTGACTTTTCGGGTAAGGCATAATAACAACCTTTTCGCACTACCCTTTGTTTTCTATAAATTGAGGGATTTCCTCTCATTTTAAAAATAGAATTTTTTGACTTCTTCGGCTACTACTAAATCTAGTATCTAAGTGTACTTTACTATCATTGAGTGACTCGCTTATATCAGTGTTTTGGGTATCAATACACTGGTGATTGAGATTATTCTATCTTGGGAGAATATATTCCAAATCAAACCTTGGATACTAGTTTATCGATTATTATTTTGGTGGACATTTATTGAATGTAAAAAGAAAAATCACATGGGCATAAGTTCTTTTTTGTATTCTCTGATTCAAATTTCTTTTAAATATATATAATATGTTAAAAGAGTGTTTTTTAATTATGTAAATAAACTTAAAAGTTTTAAAGTTTTTTTTTTGTGTGCTATTGTGTTTCAATTCCCAGTTGCATTCTCATCACAACTAGAAATTTCAATTGCTCACCATTTATAGTAAATCATGCATACCTAATGGTTTTTTTTTTCTATGGTTTAAAAAGGAGGACTTGAAACATAATTAATATAAAGTTGAAAAATAATCAAAATAATAGATAGAAAGAAAAGAAATTAAATGAAAAGGAAGAAAATTAAGTAACATTGTAATAATATTCCTTCAATTACACTTAATTCCCCTCTAACTTGATATTTACTTAATACGCGTTTGACCATTCGATATGATATCACGATATGAAATCAATGTTTAGACATGCAATTTTACGCTGGTTTCATCTCATGATTTCATATCATGAGATGTGATACCATATTCTCCAAAAACCATGATATGGAATCATATGAGAATACCATATCATGATCTGAGTTATTTTAATACAAAAATTGATCCACGAGTTGATATTTTGTTAAAATAACCCCATACTTATGCTTCACATGTAAATAAAATTTATAATCACATTATCACTTTTTAAATTTTATCATTCTCACCGATATAAAATTTATTATTCTCACCAACTTATAGTCACTTTAACTCACACTTCACGATTGTTGAGTAATAAGATCTTGAAGAGCGCAAATAACTTTGTAATAATTTATTATACGATTTTATGAGTTCTAACCTGAAGGTTGCGAGTTCGAGCAAGATGGGTAGGAGCTCCGAGGGAGGGTAAAAAAAAATAAAAAATTAGGCATACGCATTATACAGAAAACTTTGTATAATCCTTGAAAGAGAAAACTGTATTTTCTATAACAACTATAGGTTTATTGTACAAATTGGTAAACTATAAATTTTTATTTGATTTTTTCATTTTCAATAATAACAGAAAATCAAGAATTTCTTCTCCAGTCTATCATTCTTGCAAATGCAGAGTTCATTACCCTTTTCTTCTCTTTGGACTTAGAATGAACTCATCATCGTCATCATCACTACTATCACTTTTTAATCGTTTCTTCGCCTTTATATCACCATTCTTTGATGCTTGCTGTGGCTTTTTTGAGCTCTCGGCTTTGCTAATCAATGGTCGCGGAGGAGGAGATTTAATAGGAGTCCCCATGCGAATTTGCTTTTGCTTTCTCTGTTTCTTCTCAAACGCCTTCTTTGATCTCTCGGGTGATAACAGACCGTGCTCCATCAACCTGCATTTTACATGCCTCAAAAGTCTTAATTCAAGTCTATCTGAAAACTCGGAAAAAAATGGAAGGGCAATAAAAACAGTACTAGTGATATTTGTTCAATCCATTTTCAACTCGTTCAAATTCAACCAGACCAATTAGGTGGATACCCCTCTATAGTATAATGGAAGTCGACAGCCTAGGCCATGAACCTTCATGAACACTCATTAACACAACAAATCGGCGTTTAAATATTTCCAGCTTCTTAATACTTAAAAATCCCCAATCTCGCGCACACAAGGGCTGACATTCTATCTAAAAATTTATGAAGGACCCAAAAAAAGTTCATTTAATTGTTCCAAACATGCATTCTACGGCACTGTCAAGGAAAATAAAGCATCTTAGACTAACGTAAAAGGAAAATATAAAGCTAGATAGTTGGATATATATGAGGAGGACATCTAGCTATATTTTGTATCTCGGAAAAACTGTTGTCTTTAGGTGTTCGAGGAAACTAAAGACTGTTACATTTCCTCAGTTGGAGAACAATTCGGCTATGGAATCAACTCGTGAAGTAATACCGATGAGAAGAATTCTTCTAGCAGAAGGGGCTACATTTCCAATCTATTGCGCGAAACCAAGAATCCAGTCTGCTATGCTGATCGTTACATCAGAGTCAGCATCAGCTAGCAACAACTTTCAGCGGATTTAACAACACTAATGAGCAGCGGGCGGATATACTCCAGAAAAGACAAGCCATTTTGGAGAAGTGGGAGAAAATCAAGTGTCTATGTAAGATCACGAATAAAATAGGCGTTGAAGATGAATTTTTAGTTCTTCCAGAATGTCAACCACACGAACACATCAAGGTTGAACTAGTGTAAAAGAAAGTGTAATATTCTGATTCTCTTACGAAAACATAAATCTAGAAGTTTCTTGAATTAGTATCTTAAATTTGTATCTGCTGCTAGTTTATCTAAAGTCTTCCCTAGACTAGTACATAAGAAAGTGTTTTCTAGCATTTGTTACCAAAACTACAAGTAAAATCCAAGCCTAACCCGAATCTCTGATAACCCCTTTCTTATACTAAAATTACTTCAAAACATAACCTCGTTTCTACTCTATGTCTTCTACATGATATTCTGATAACAAGACAAAGACTTCACTCTTGTCAAACCTTGGTGGACCTTTTAGTCTTTTAGTAATTGTACCTCGTAGAATTAGTGTGACGTGCACGTAAGTTGGCACGGACATTATTCTTACGAAAAAAGAAAAAGAAAGATTTTTTCTCTGCAGTGTGAGAATTTTAAGTCACTAGGTAGGACATAATCCTGTCGTGGAGTCTCATACAGGGAAAGTGGCTGAGGTAGATCTAAGAGCAGTTAACAATATTGAGAAATGAAGACACAAGTAAGCACACTGCTACACTATGTTGCTCGGACTCTTCAAAAATGTTGACGAGCGTGTTTAGAATCTTTCAAAAGTAGAGCATTTTTTAAGGATCCGACATGGGTGCGGCAACATTTTGAAGAGTCCGAACAAGTGTATTTCTACATATAGTTTACAGATATAAGGTCGCTAAGAAAAGTTTATGTTCCTTCGAAAGTAAAAGATTTTGACACAAATGTCAAGAAAACTCACCAAAACTCTGCCATTTCACTTGAAGGTATCTGTTTTGACAATGATTCATAGAATAACCTCAACGGTTCTCGCTGTTGAAGAGAATACACAATATTAAAATCACGGACCAGTCCGGATTTCCATTAAAATAAATCATTAAACAGACCATGAAGTTTATAAGGAGTATATCACCTCTTCAGGAACATCAAACTTCTGACCAGCCAAGGAATACACTTTCTTCACTCTAGTTTTGGTTTGCGTTTTTGTGACGGTCTTTGATGAAGTTGAGGTTGTTTTTCCTTTCACCTTTACTTGGACAATAAGGATTCAAAGAACTAATTCAGGTCATAACCGTCAAATCAATATTTGAAGCACAAGAAAAAAGCAATCATATTTTGTAGACGTTACTGCAAACTTTCAAGTATATCAAATTTGAACTCAAAAAAGATGATCTTTTGCAAATGTTTCCTCAATCTTTTACAAACAGAAAAGTTATTAAACTATTATGACAAACGAAATGGATCTCGAATAGAACAGACTTTATACAAAACATCCATATTACAGATCAACACTAGTTTAAGATTGAGATATAATTGATTGACTGTAAAAACCCAATGATCTTCTTGCACACGGGCACCTCAATTATTCAAGAATATCGAAATCTGAGCACAAAAAGATGATCTTTTACCTCAAAGTTTCAAGAATATCAAAATATGAAGCATAAAAAAATTGACCTTTTTGCAGATGTAACCTCAATCTTTCACTCAACAAGCAAATTATTTATCAATATCATAGAAGAATTTATCAAAAGCAAGTATCTTTTGCAGATGGGCACCTCAATTTTTCAAGAACATCAAATTTGAGCATAAAAAGATCATCTTTTACCTCAAATCTTCAAGAATATCAAAATATGAAGCATAAAAACATGATCTTTTTCGCAGATGTAACCTCAAGCTTTCACCAATAGACAAATAATTTACTAATATTAGAACTAAATGGATCTCAATTAGAGCAGAACTTATCAAAAATCAATTGGGCACCTCAATTTATCAAGAATATCAAATTTGAGCAAAAAAAGATCATCTTATAGCTCAATTTTTCAAGAATATTAAAATATGAAGCATAAAAAGATTGATCTTTTTAGCAGATATAACCTCAATCTTATACCCAAACAGACAAATTATTTACCAATACTAGAACTAAATGGATCTCAATTACAACAGAATTTATCGAAAAGCAAGAATCTTTTGCATAGGGGCACATCAATTTTTCAAGAACATCAACATATGAAGCATAAAAATCCAATCTTTATACAGATATAACCTCAATCTTTTCCCAATACTTGAACTAAATGGATCTCAATTACAACAAAATCATCAAAAAAACAAGAATTACTTGCATAGGGGCACCTCAATTTTTCAAGAACATCAACATATAAAGCATAAAAAGCCAATCTTTATACAGATAGAACCTCAATCTTTTCCCAATAATTTAACTAAATGGATCTCAATTACAATAAAATTATCAAAAAAACAAGAATTATTTGCATAGGGGCACCTCAATTTTTCAAGAACATCAACATATGAAACATTAAAATCCAATCTTTTCCCAATAATTTAACTAAATGGATCTCAATTACAATAAAATTATCAAAAAAACAAGAATTATTTGCATAGGGGCACCTCAATTTTTCAAGAACATCAACATATAAAGCATAAAAATCCAATCTTTATACAGATAGAACCTCAATCTTTTCCCAATACTTTAACTAGATGGATCTCAATTACAACAAAATTATCAAAAAAACAAGAATTATTTGCATAGGGGCACCTCAATTTTTCAAGAACATCAACATATGAAGCATAAAAATCCAATCTTTTCCCAATACTTTAACTAAATGGATCTCAATTACAACAAAATTTATCAAAAAAGCAAGAATCTTTAACCAATAGGCACCTAAATTTTTCAAGAACATCAAAATATAAAGCATAAAAATCCAATCTTTATACAGATGGAACTCAATTAAACCAAAATTTCTCAAAAAAAACAAGAATCTTTACCTCAGTTTTAGTTACATTAATGGCAGATTTACCCTTTGAATCTGCAGAAGGCTTAGCTGAGATCTGAATAACCTTTTTCTTTATAACAGATGAATCAATTTTGGGTTTTGAAGATGACCCAACTTGATTATTACTGTTAGATTTCACCTTAACTACACTAGATTTAGTCTCTGAAGCCATATCTTAAAGCAACACAAAATTTTCTTGTTTTTTTTTTTTCTTCTTCTCAATGGTTCATTGGTATCATCTAATCTACCACTATCCTTTGTCACTGTAAAAAAAAAAAAAAATTGCTAAAAATAGATTTAACAGTGAGATAAACTGTTACAACATATATTTCATGAAGGATCTTTTTAACAACTTTTAGGCATGTGAACTGGTGGAATAAAGAGTAGAAGAGTAATAATAAAAAAAAATTCCATTTTTTATTTTCGGTTTTGTCGTATAATTATATTGGAGTATGACAATTAATGTGAAGTCACGCTTCGCATGGTTTATTTTCAGGAGCGATACTCACGAGATTTTTTCTTAGGGCTCGAATTTTCTTCATTAAAAATGTAAAATTTTTTAACTACTTCATCATAACTTATGTCGATAATAGTTAAAATTCTACAGTATGAGAGTTAATATTCCACTTCTTTAACAATATATTATGCCCAAAAATGTTAGTGATAGACTAGGCATGCTTGGCCGTGGAGATAAAATCATGATTTGAAAACACGATACGATATAAATAGGTTCTTTAACTTGAATTCTATATTTATGTTTTTAAATTTTGGTTGTGTACAAGTAGATATTTCAAGTTGTATAAAATTGAACAATAATCACACATGACTTACATGACATCCTACATGGTGCCCTACATATATTATGTCATATATGATTCATGTGTCTACTTGTTCAACTTTATACAATTTTAAATATCTGTTTGTGTACACCCAAAGTTGAAGGACATAAATGTGAAACGAGACCAAGTTAAAATACATATTTATGTATTATTATGTCTATGAACTTATATGAGATGATACTGAAGTTTTGTTTGGACATGTAATTTGAATTTCAAATTGTATTTTTTGCTCGTTAACATTAAAAAAAAGTTGTTAAAGCTATTAAAATAGTCTCGATTCTTAATACAATTTTACTAAATAAGCAAAATTCATAACAAATCATAGTACACAAAGTTATTCTAAAAAAAAAACACGACATGTATTCATCAAACTTTAGTTCAATGAAAAATTAAAAGTGAACATGAGTTTCAATGTACAATTGTTAAACATAAGTCATTTACTGATCAATATCGTTTGTAACGATATCAACATGTTTATATTTCGTAAATACTTTATCACTCCATTGATATTTTTGCAAAAGAAAATATGTAGATATAGAATAGTGAATTTTTTTACAAAATATAAACTTATAAAGTAATTTTTATATTTAATAAATATAAAAATTTTAAATCAAACCTTTTAGAGAATTTTAGATTTCATATCATAACGCTAATTTTATCTCATATTTTAAATTAGAAAATTAAATTACATGTTTAAACACTTATGAACCATTCTATCATAACTCATTTCGATAATACTTAAAATTTCAAAGCATGAGACAGGTAACATTCCACTTCTTTTAAAATATATTTTAACAGTATATATCCACAAATGTTAGTAATTACTTTAGTTTATTAGCTATTGTAATTTGTGCCTACCTTAATAAAAATGGCATGCCTCTTTTTTTTAAAAAATAAATAAAATCTATATCCTACTCATGCTAACCAATTAAATTTTGGATGGTTGAATCATAATTCGTTTATTAATATAATTTAGATTTTATATCATTCAAATTTAATTAGTGATTCGTCAATTTATTACTTCTAACTGCGATATTTAATTTTAATTCTTGAATCAGATTTTATAGAGAAAAAAAAAGGGATGCAATAATGATGATAAAGACCGTCCAACCCCCAACCCACATTTCTCATCTCATTCCGCTTAGTATATGAATATTTTTGCGATAATATTTTTTGTTTATTTATTAAGCACTAGAAATAAGTATTTGAAAAGACACTTGTATCTTTTTAAAAAAAATATTTTCAAATATTACTTTTCGTAAAAAATATTTTATTTCATACCGAACACACCCATATAGGTACGCCTGAAATTAGCGCGATACAAAAATAGCTACCAATCCTTCCCACCACCCGTGGAATTTATCTATCTATCATACATCATAGAGCTAGGGTTTAATAATCATCATCTAGTTATATGAAAGTTATTTTAGATTTTCTATTATAATAAAATAAAATGAATGCATTAGGGCCTTGTTTAATTGATTAACAATAACAAAGATCGTCGTAACTTTTTATTTGAACTTTTTTTACTATAAATTTATTTGTACATATAAGATCAAAAATAATTTTTTTAATGTATATATAGTCCTCTTGATTTCTTCTTGTTTATACTTTATCATTGAACATACACATAAATTTTAAGCATGAATCTAAATTAATCGAGTCTAGATACGATATCAAACCCTATAAGGTGGGAAACCAAAGAAAAAAATTAGCAATAAATTATATCATGGGAGCAGCTACTTGGTGGGGGGGAAATATAATAATGTTTTGTGGTCACACAATCTAACTATAAATTCATCCATTCTATTGCATCAAAACAACATATCTTCTTATTCAAATTTTCAATAATCCCAAAAAAAAATAAAAAATAGTGGGGAAATAAATAAAAGGAGATTTTTCTTTTTAATTTTAATGGCTGTTTGTAGTTATACATGTCAAGTTAATTATTGTTGTTTGCAAAGGCATGTTATACCAAAATTTAAAGACTTTGAGAGCTTCAGTCTCGTTAAATCTAAAGGTAAATTTCTGATAGAAGTTTTATTGAAAATCACGTGTCAACGAAAAATACAATCATTTCATATTATTAACTTCGAAAAATCTGTTTTTTCTTGAACTTTGTGCACAATTATAACTTGCTTCATTTTTTTATTGTGTAACAGCCATTTTTAACAAATTTGGAACATTTTCCCTTGATAATGGATGTTCCAAAAGTTATATTGAAGGAAACTATTTTCAAATTATTGGACAATTTTATAGATTTGGCCTTTGAATTTGTGGATCAACTTTTATCCCCATCTCAGGTAATTATATATAAATAAAAATATATATATTAATTTGTCCATTAATTATCACATTTTTTGGTACATTTATTTGTTCATGACTTTTTGTATTTTCACAAATAAATAATTGACAGAGTAATTTTGCACCTGTTGAAGAGATTGGAGAAGCTGTAAGAGTCATTACAATTCAAGGGAAAATTCCAAATGATTTTCCAGAGGGTGTTTACATAAGAAATGGTAAGAAAATGTATAAAATACATTTTTTTTATACTATCAGATCATCTAAGAAAAACATAATTGCATGTGGTTCGTAATAAGTGACACTAGCTAGTTACATATGTTGTCGATAGTTTTATTAGCGTGTTAACATGAAATTATTGTAAATTATCGAAATATGATAATTATTAAAGGATATTTTGATACATACCACGTATCTTTAATTTTAAACTATCAAATTCAAAAACATATATTTACTTTCTTAAAATTCGTATCAAATTAAAATCAGACATAGAAATTGAACGAAGAAAATAGAGCGTAACTAAACATTTATGATATGGAGGTGAGTATTGGGTTGAGGTGAGGGATAAGGGTTGGTGAAGAGGATGAAAGGGGGTATGGGGTGTGATAAGTTTTCGGGCAGAGCCAGATAAAAACGAGTGAATTCATTCAAATTTTATTTGACAGAAAATTATATTGCTTATATTTATTTATTTTTATGTTTATAAAGTAGATATTATACCTCTTTTTTATATTTATTTCTTTTTATGTTTATAAAATAGATATTATACCTCTTTTTTATTTCTTTTCGTATGTATACTTTTATATATTAAATTTTCTTAGTAAAATTTTTAACTCTGCCATTAAATTGATAGGACAAAACTCGGAATTGGGGCGATTAGTGGACGAAATTTGGAGGTTGGGTGGGGGCCACCAATTAGAGCTGAACATAAATTATGGAAAATTGAATTATCAAATCAAATAAAAATTATCTAATAATTTCATATTTATAATTTGTTTCTTAATGACATTTAAAAATAAAATTTAGAAAATACATTAATTAATTTAAATAATTTATATGAGACATTAATATCATTTGATATTTGATACTCATATACCAAATTATTTAATATATGTGTTATGATTTTCTGCAATCTGCCCACACTTTAATTTCTGTGTGTTCCAATGACCCTATCTTTTTAATATCCACGATTCCACCTTATTTGTGTATATTCTATTCATATTATTTAAAATAATAAATATATTTTACGAACAATCGATTTCAACTTTAATACGATATTATTAAATTATCCTAATGAAATTTACAATATGAAAGTTTGATTTATTAATGTCATATCGGATTGAACATTGAAAGTTGAAATATAATTTATTAGTATCAGACTGAATATTGAAAATTTGGGATTTGATATCTCTTTTCAAAATATTGAAATATCAATAGAAATTAAACTTTGAAACTATAAAATAAAATAACGAACATCTAACCCTATCATCAATGTATAGTACTATTTTCATCGTTCACTATTATTTGTCAGGATAAAATTATGCACGATCTTTAAGAACAAATTAATATAAGATACAATTTGATTAATATAACCCCACTATTAATGTAAAAATAATTTTTTTTTCACATTAAAATAGTCTTGTAACTTTTAAAGCAATTTTTTCACATTAAGAGCGGAATTGAAAAAAAGTGACTAGTTATTTCTTAATTGTTTAAATTAACAATTAATTTTAGATAACTATTTTTAGTATACCTGACAAACAATAGTGAACAGAGGAAATACTTATGAAACCTTTTTCCTTCCCTTTATAATCTCATAAAATAGAAAGTTACTTTCTTGATTTTTAAAGAAGATTTTAGAAAATATTTTTCTCCATAAGAAACTCACTTTAATTAGTGTCATTTAGGGCAAAATTGCATATGTAGCATATAAAATTAATAGGTTTAACTGAATTTAATATTTTTTTATACAAAGCGCATGTATATATGCTAAATTTTTAATTCATCCAAAAGTATAATTTATGATTTCGATGTTAAGAATCTAAAATTTAATCGATATAATTTAAATTCTGACTCTACGTCTGATTGCAGGATCAAATCCTCTCTTTGGAGGATTAAAATCAACCAAGTCAATATTTGGCAAATCAAGCCATATATGGGTTGAAGGTGAAGGAATGCTTCATGCTTTATACTTTACAAAAGAAAAAGGAAAAATCAACAAATGGAATATATTATACAAGAACAAATATGTAGAAACAGACACATTCAACATGGAAAAAAATCTAAAAAAACCAAAATTTATTCCTAATATTGAAGGGGATTCTCTTGCTGTTTTAGGGGTCGTTTGGTACAAATATCAATAATACAGGGATTAGTAATGCAGGGATTAGTAATGCAGGGATTGGTAATGCAGAGATTGGTAATGCAGGGATTATTTTTATCAAGTGTTTGGTTCATTGTTTTTTACCTAATTTTGTGTGTGGTTTAAAAGTTAACAAAAAAATTTCTTTCCAATTATACCCTAGAGTTATTATGATATTTTATATTTCATGTAATTAGTCAAAGTAGATATTAACAGACGATATTATTTTTTATAACATTTTTAACTAGCTATGAGAATAAAAATTTTATTGTCATGTTCACTATTTCCTCACTTAAATTATTTGAGAGTAAATAATTGTCATCTTAATAAATTGAAGTTAATATCTCAAAAGGTCACACAACTATAATGATTTATAAAAGAAAATTATTGAACTTTGACTTGTATCAATAAATTTTAAAAAAACTCTTTATCATAAAATTAAAAAAAATAAAATATAGAAATTCAATATCTACTGCTAATTGCCTTCATGGAATGTTAGTTTCTTTTATTAAAAAAAAAAACAAATGCTAGCTTCCCCATTTATTTATTATTAATATTAATTAGAAACCAAACATCTACTTGTCTTAGCTTGAGTTGGAAATTGTTTCTGCATCAACATATTAATTAAAGACATTATATATCAATTAATTGAATATTCATTTAGTATTTCAAACGCTAGCTTCCCCATTTTTTTTTAGAAAAATAATAATTATAAATATATGAATCATTTGAGTCAGTTTTATTTTTTCTCTCTTTTTTTTTTTTTTAAATGGGAGAGATAGAGAATGTATATGCGTTTAAGAAGAGGGTAAAATGGTCATTGGACATTTTAGTAATTCAATTTTGTTTTTCTTTCCGAGTTCTTTACTTTTAATATAAAATTATTTTGCTTCAAATTTCTTCATCTTTCACATTGTTATAATCATATACAACAAAAACTATAAACACAACACAAAGAGTGTTAATGTCGCTCCAGATTTTAGCGACATTTACAAAGAGTGTAAAATGGTATTGTCACTAGTAATTGCTTCTAATATATATATATATATATATATATATATATATATATATATATATATATATATATATATATATATTGTTAATTAAGCTATTATCATTAATTAACTATCGCTAAAGATTATTTTTAAAATAATGACGGAACATTCATTAAATAATAAAATAAGAAAAGAGAACTGGATATTGTTTTAGTCCTTGCTACAAGTTGTAATAAAATAAGTAACGACAAAGTGATTTAATTAGGGAAAACCTATGAGATTTAAAAAGTAGTAATGCTAAATAATGTACTTCCTATCGATTAATAGTTACTAATGACTTTGAATTATTCTTTCTAAATTTATTGTTAAACATATGTAATTAGTGATAGTGATGATAGATGACAGATGAATTTCTATTTTTTTTTTTATATATAAAATTTCATATTAAACTCAATTAGATCGAAAACTCTGAATTTTTATTTTGATATTCTAAGTTATAAAATTGTTAAATTTTAGTGTAAAACATGGTAATTTTAGTATCATAAAATCTTAGGTGAAGCTACACGTATATTAGTTTAGGTAAATTCATGAGGATATTATTAATTTTCATTTTTTTTTTTGGCTTAAATTCATATACACCCACAAATCATACCTCACAATATCAATTTAATAAAAGATTATTTCAACCTATCCCGCATTCGCATAGTTTAAATTTATATTGCACCACATAACTTAAAATTCGTATCACTTCATTGTCATCCCAAAATTTATGTGTTTTTAGACACGTACAATCCCATACCAATTAAACTAAAATTTTTACATATTTGTAACGAGTAACACCAATTTTTAAGGAAAACATATCAGCTCAAACATGAACAATTTATCTTTTAATCAAGTTACTAAATGTGATACTATTTATGTAACATTTTATATCTATGTTACAATTATTTTGGAATCATCTACCTAATAATACCTCCCTATATTGAAATATTGATCTTATATTGGCTACCCTATAAAACAAAATACTGTTATATCTTATCTTGAGAGAAATTAATTCAAAATTTTAGACAATAACGATAGGATTAAATTTTTTAAGGAAAGAACACATAATAAATTCAGTAAGGATGTAATTAAAATTTTATTTTTATATTTATCTTATCTATTTTTGGAAAACTAAAATTTTCATAACACACAATAAATTCAGTGAGAATGTAATTAAAATTTTATTTTTGTATTTTTTTTTTTATATTCATCTTATCTACTTTTGGAAAACTAAAATTTTCATAATTTTCTATTCCTTATAGTTTTAATAACTCCACTTTTAATGGTTCTCTATTCCAATTTATTATTCAGTTTGATAATATAAAGCTTATCTGAATATTAATAACAAAAGTTTGGCTCTATGCCTAACCTTCAGCCAATCTATGGTCGACTTTAAATAATAAAATATTAAAAGTCAAATAAGACATCAATTAATTGGACTTCTTGGTTTATAATAAATTTAAAGTCAAATAGGATATTTCAATTAATTGGACTTCTTGGCTTATAATTAAGTAAATTTGTAAACTAAAAGATAAAGATAATTAATCTTTTATAACACGTTAGTAAAACTCAATTTTGACAAGAAGTATATTATGTATATTTGAATTAATCGAGTTTAAATAGGTATGAAAATGAAATTAAAAAAAAAAAGACAAATAAATTCATTAACGGTTGGGAAAAAATAATAGTACTCCATTTTTTTTGTTTCAATATACGTGAGACGTGTTTTTTAATCAATTTAAAAAAGAATGAGATTTTAATTTTTTTTATATATTTGTTATAATTTCACTTTAAAATATTTATTTTATTCTTAACGACATGATTTACCGTCACTCAAACATCTGTGATTTGTTTTAGTCTTTTAGACCAGAAGTTACAAAAGTCTTTTTTTTTTAAAAATAATTATATCAATTGTCAAGTTAAACAACGTTACATTAATTGAGACGGAGAAAACACTACTTTATGGTCACACAATCTAACTATAAAAATAGTCTTTCTTATACACTTCTACTTCTTCACAATACTAAAAAAAATTTGTGTAAAGGAAACCAATGGCTGCTTATATTTATGCATGTCAAGTTAATTATTGTAGTTTGAAAAAACCTATTATACCCAAATTTAAAGATTTGAGAGCTTCTATTTCATCTACTTTCAAGGTAAAACATTTTTTTTCCTCAAGAATTATTATGTATTTACTTATATATGTTTAATTGCGATAAATTGATTTGTCAACGTAAAATAATTGTCAGAGTATATATATATATATATATATATATATATATAATCGCAATAGTCGATCTGGAATGACTCTCTTTTTTACTAAATTATTATTTTGAGTGATGGTGAATTATTTATATTTGTAGTCACAGAAACATTTGTGACTTGTTGATTGATTGATCGATCGATTATCACCTATTGCATAATTATATTTAGTCCAATATTAATTTTAAATTTTAGCTAATTAAAACTTTTTTTATTTTTATTGTGTAACAGCCATTTTTGTCAAAGTTGGAACATTTGGATGTATCAAAAGTTATTAAGGAAATTTCTTTCAAATTATTGGATAATTTTGTAGATTTCACCTTTGAATTTGTGGACCAACCTTTGCTCCCATCTCAGGTACATAAATATATATATATATAATTATATATATTTTTCATTATCACACTTTTTAATTTATAAATATTTATGTATATTTTTAGTAACTTTTTGGACTCCTTTAATTTACCTACAAATACATATAATTGATAGAGTAATTTTGCACCTGTTGAAGAGATTGGAGAAGCTGTGAAAGTCACTACAATTCAAGGGAAAATTCCAAATGATTTTCCAGAGGGTGTTTACATAAGAAATGGTAGGTAAAAATGTTTTTTTTATTTTTTTATTTAACACTATTAGGTCATCTAGAAGATAACGATACAAAACTTTTCGCTCATACTTAGTAGGCATTATATATATAATATATTCTTTAACTTAACCTAATTTCACATTTATGTTCTCCTTTTTTGAGTTCGCACTAGTAGACAATACTTAAACCTGTATAATATTGAACAGGTAGACACATGAATCCTATATGATCGACATAATACACGCGTAGAACACAAATATGTAGGATGCCTCGTAGGACATGTGTGTCTATTTGTTCAATTTTATAGGCAAATCCAGAGTTAGAAGGACATAAATATGAAATGAAACTAAGTTAAAAAGCATATCCCGCGAACTTATGATCAAATTTAAATCTCGAATCTGTCTCTAAATGCAGGAGCAAATCCTCTTTTTGGAGGACTAAAATCAACCAAGTCAATATTGGAAAATCAAGTCATATATGGGTTGAAGGTGAAGGAATGCTTCATGCTTTATACTTTACAAAAGAAAAAGAAAAAGAAAAAGGCAACAAATGGAATATATTTTATAAGAATAAATATGTAGAAACAGACACATTTAACATAGAAAAAGATAGAAAAAAACCAAGTTTTATTCCTAATATGGAAGGGGATGCTCTTGCTGTTTTCATGGCTATCCTTTTAAATGTGGTATGTCATGAACTATACTATACCTCTTTCATCCAATTTTTATTCATCTAATATATTTTTTTTTGTTTTTCGTTCGGTATCTTGTATCTATATTACAATTTCAACTAATATTATATTCATATCGCACAAGACTTATTAGAAAAGGAAGTTCCTATGAACTAGGGTACGAGTTTTTACTCTGTCTATCCTTATTATTCTTGGGTCATAAAAAGATACGAATCGCCTAATCGAGTTATGAAACTCATGATTTTATTGTTAATTAACGAGAAGCAAGTAAATTCTATGATCCTAAATTAAAGGAGTATGTCAAGTTCTTTCACTACAACAAAAACAACTTTTAGCGGCAATAAATTGACACATGAATAAAGAATGTTAAAGTCTTTACTGACATTAGTTAAGTGTCATTAGATCCAATGTCGCTAAAGTCTTTAGGGACATATATATACAAAGAATGTTAATTGCTGCTAAAAGTACATATTTAGCGACAATTGCTAATTAATTACCGCTAAAGATCATTTTTTATATAGTGTTTTCATTGTCAGTCTATCAAATATCGTAAATTATCCTTAAGAAGAGAATGTTCCTTCGGTGAAACTTAGATGTTGTTTGCACACACCTAATTCGAAAACTTTGATTATGAATAAAGAATATCTAGTATATATATGTGGATGTCATATTTGACATCATTTCAGATATATAAACTAAAATTTAAATTATATATATTTACAGTTATTTTTAAAATTTTGTTGTTATTTAAATAAAATACATGAGCAATACACGTATCGACACTAGTAATTATATTTTGTATATATACTATGTCTTATCATTATTATATTGCAGTTAAGATTTGGTGTATTTCACAAATATCTAAGCAATACAAATGTGTTTGAGCACTCAAAGAAATACTATTCAATTGCTGAAAATCATATACCTCAAGAGATAAACATACAAACTTTAGAAACTTTGGGAAATTGGACTATTAATGGAGCTTGGACTCGATCATTCACAGCCCATCCAAAGGTAATTTTTTTTCGTGAGTTGAGCACGTGAAAATTTATGTTAGTTTTTGGTTGGTAGCAGTACTGATAAATTTATAATCGTTAGAAAAGAATATTAAAAAATCAGTTAAACACTCTTTATTAAAAATTATAAAACGTATATGTTTCTTAATTATACTGTGTCTCTCATATGCTTCACGCATGTAGAGGATATAATTTTCTTATGAACCTAACTGCATAGAAAAAAAATATTTTTGTTTTTTCGGATGTGAGTGAGATTTGAAGGCAAGAGCGCTTGCATATTTAATATCATATTAAAAATATATTATTTTTTATTATTTAAATATATTATATCTCGATCGATAGAAAATCCCAGGTACGGGTGAACTTGTTATAATGGGAACCTATCCACTAAAGCCTTATTTTGAGCTAGGAGTTATTTCAGGTATGTTATTTTTCTATTTTGAAGCTAAATTAGGAAACTTCAATTGATTTTATTTTATTTTAATTTATTTTTATAATATATTTAGAAATTTCCTTCAATTTTTCAGCTGATGGAAAACAAATGATTCATAAGGTGGATCTCAAATTAAATAGGTGTATTCTTTGCCATGAAATTGGAGTTACAAAAAGGTAATTATTATTCACAAGTTTATGTTTTATGTATTAATTTTGTATAACTTTTTAATAGAGTCAGATAAAATTAATTCATAATAATAGGTCGTGCATTTGATATGATAATTTGAAAAATAAAATTAAAATAATTAGTTAGATTAATTATATTATTAATAGTGTAAACTTTTTTATTTTGTAGTTTAGTGTAGATGAACTTAAATCCAATTATTATATATGATAATGTTATTTAAATATGGTTATTTCAATTATATATAGGTATAATGTGATTTTGGATTTTCCACTAACTATGGACCTAAAAAGACTCATTATTGGAGAGGAGTAAGTATTTCAAACATTTTATATGTATAAAAATAATTCTAGTCATTCTACAATTTAATAAAATACATTTCTATTAAATCCTTTAATTAATATATCATTATTTTGCAGATTAATAAAATACAATGAAAATGGATATGCAAGAATTGGAATAATGCCACGTTATGGTGATGCTAATTCCATTAAATGGTTTGAAGTTGAACCATGTTATGTATTTCACATAATAAATTGTTTTGAATATAATGATGAGGTAATTGATTTTTTTTTTTTTAAAAATTTAACTTGATTTATTTTTTATAAAAAAGAAATTATCATGAAACTACTAAAATTACTTATTATTTTATTTTATATTTTGTGTGTGTAAAAGGTGGTGGTGAGGGCATGTAAAGCTCGTCGATGGATTATACCAAGACCAAATGAGTCCGTTTTAGACACGTTGAACGAGACAAGTTTCAGTAAAGATAATATTGAATCGTCAAAAGATTTATTTTCCTTTTTTAATATTTGCGAATGGAGATTAAACATGAGAACAGGTGAAGTGAAGATGAAAAATCTAACTACGAACGATCATCGATTTATTATGGAATTCCCAATGATCAATGAACACTTCATTGGTCTCAAAAACAAATTTGGTTATCAACAACTTGTTAATTCAGAATCTTTCTCCAACTCTGGTTAGTATTCTATTTTTAATTTTAAATGAGTAAATTAGATACAAAATCGTTGTTAAATAAAATTAATAATAAAATTTGTTATTTTGCGATAAAAAGTTATTCAATGCTAAATATTCCTATTTTTTTTTTAGTTGATATATGTTTTCATGTTTACTAATTAAACTTTATGATAACAAATTATTTTGAATTTAGCAAAGAATTTATCAGGAGGATTTGCTAAATTTGGAGGGCTAGCCAAACTTCATTTTGAAGAAATTTCTAAGGTTATTACTACTTAATAAATTTGTGACAATAACATTATGTTTGACATTTTCTAAAATTGTAATATTAATTTATCTAATTGATATTATTTTAAAATGTTGATTAATTATTAGGATATTAAAGAAGAAGAAGATTTGATTAAGGTTGAGTATCACATATTCCCAAAAAATACATTTTGTAGTGGAGCTACATTTGTTCCAAAACTTGATGGTGTTGATGAAGATGATGGTTGGATTGTGGCATTCACACATAATGAAAATACAAATCAATCTCAAGTAAGTTAAACATAGTATTAATGGGAAAAAGGATAAATATATTTCTAAACTATCGTAAATGGTATGCAGATATCCTTCGCATACTTTAGGGACATTGGTGTCCCTGCCTTCCAAAAACTAGAGTGTATATGCCCTTCACTCTAACGAAAGACTAAATAGGGACACGTGGCACAATCTTATCCATCGATTCGATGTCGAGTCGGTGGATAAGATTATGATACGTGTATGTCCGTTAGTATAAAGGGTATAAATGCTCTAATTTTGACGGTAGGGGCAATGTCCCTAAAGTATGACGGATGTATCTGCATACCATTTATGATAGTTCGAAGATATATTCATTCTTTTCCCCTAGTATTAAAGACGATTTGAAAATGATATTATACAGAAATCTGACTATATATCATATATCTACATCGCAGGTTTATATAGTTGATGCAAAAAACATTGAAAATGAGCCAATTGCCATAATCCTATTACCTAATAGAGTGCCATATGGATTTCATGGAGCCTTTATGCCATTCAACTTAAAGATAGTGTAGTGTCATACAGTAGCGGAGCCAGAATTTTTATTAAGAAAAGTTTAAAATATGAAGAAATAAACACATGAACTAGTCGAACGGAGTTCATTATCTACTATATGTACATAAGAAAATATTTTAAACCATGTATAAGTAGTATAATTTCCTGCCCCTTTGTGTATGTCACTAAAAATATTATCGTGATTCAATTATTATGATTATTATCTATTAACTTGAGAGCGGTATAAAAACTTAGCCCATAAACTCGATTATATATTAACTTGAGGTCGATGTAAGGACTTATGCTTAGCCCGTAAACTCGATTATATATTAACTTGAGGTCGATGTAAGGACTTATTCTTAGCCCATAAACTCGATTATATATTAACTTGAGGTCGATGTAAGAACTTAGGCCATAAAGTTCGAGTCGTGGCCCCCCCAAAAAAAAAGGAACGTCAACAGCAGGATTCGAACCTGCGCAGGCAAAGCCCAACAGATTTCGAGTCTGTCTCCTTAACCACTCGGACATATTGACTACATGGTGCTCATAATGAAATTAAATTTTATTTGTATGAAAAAAATTGAAATTTTTAATAATAAATATAGCAAAATGTTTCTCTCATATTATAATATAATTTTTTTCCGTATGTTTCATATTTCAGTATAATTTAAAGGGTAAATGTATTTAATGAGTTTTATCTTAAACAAGTTTCAGACTTTTCAATAATCAAATAGTGACAATTTAACCTTCATTTACTAGTCTTTTTTTTTTTTTTTTTTTCAACAGAACAAGAGTTATAAACCAAAACTTTCACTAGCAAATAACACGAACAACAACATATATAGTGTAATCGTACAAGTGGGGTATGAGAAGGGTAAGATGTACGAGACATAACACAGAAATGAATAGATTTTGGAAGTTGACAAGAATGAAATTTCACTTGCATAAATATCAGCCATAAAGAATTTACTTTCCAGTAACATTGCTATATGCACAAGTCTTAACAACTAATCTAAAAGCTCAATGAGGTTGAATCCTTCATTGAACTATTAAGTTGGTTGTGACAAGCTTTAGTCGAAATGATTGGCCGGATACTTGCACAACTCTACATTTGTGTAGATGGCCATGAATGCACACCAATCAGTTTGAAAATCACCTGGCTAATCGTGGCTTTCCACTTCGTAGCCAGACGTGTAAAGTGGGATGAACTCAGCAACTGTACAGAAT
Source organism: Solanum lycopersicoides (assembly GCA_022817965.1). NCBI lineage: Eukaryota > Viridiplantae > Streptophyta > Magnoliopsida > Solanales > Solanaceae > Solanum > Solanum lycopersicoides. The sequence continues at coordinate 72,215,749 of CM040628.1, forward strand.
TGTTTCCGTAATAAGATACTTCTACGCGGATTCAGACAGAGAAAATAGTCCTGAAATTAACCATGAGCTGATGGTGGGACAAAATTTTGCAGCAGATGCTCATAATCATAACTAGTTCTCCCTGCAATTAACAGAAAAGAGAATGGTTTATATATATTAGAGAAAAAAAAGAAACCAAAACTTATTGAGAAGTGAACTAGAACTAATCAATGTAGTAGTTTAGATGCAATTTCTGTGCTGTGATCTTTGTGTCGCTGATGTTACTAAAGATTTCGATAGTGCTTGTTCTGGTATGTTCTCTCATTTTCCTGCAGGGTAGGGTATGTGGTTGTATCGGTACGTACTCTCTTACCAGTACTATTTGCACTATTCTTGTCCGTCGATTGTTCTTATCATCTGTGCTTCAGTTATTGCACTGGTTTGTTGTTGTTATTGTTCTTTCTCTGTATGCTATGTATTGCTTTCCATAGCACTCTATTTCGTTGGTGTTACGGTTTTCATTTCCATATTCTCTTTTCAAACTGTTTTGTGATGTTTTACTTGAGCCAAGGGTCTATCTAAAACAACATTTCTATCTTTACGAGGTAGGGGTCAGGTCTGCACACACTCCACCCTCCCCAGACCAGTGGCGGAGCCCTAATTTTCCATCAAGGGGTCCAAAATTTGAAGTAGACACACAAACTAGCCAAAGGGATTAGACATCTACTATATATATTACATAAAAAGAAAATTTAGCCACGTATGAATAGTATAATTTTCTGCTGAAGGGGGTCGGATGAACCCCTAACCACAAGGTGGCTACGACCCTGCCCCAGACCTCACTTGTGGGATACACTGGATATGTTGTTATGTCATTTTTTTTGTCCCGAGGCTGACAGTGCAGCAGAAATTATCACTTGTCAGCACCAGTAGACTTAAGGCATGGGTTTATTGTTGTCTCTGTGCTCGAGAACATGAATATTTAGATCACTCATTTTTTTTCAATATCCCTTGTGCTAGAATAATGTACTACAAGGGAAGATACTCATATTTAGGAGGAAGTTTATTGCTGTTTCAGGTAACAAAGAAAGGAGCAGTTTAATCTATAGGCTATTCGAAATTCACCTTTGTTCTGTTTGAACATTATGTAGCAGGAAATGAATCACAGACGTCCAACAAAAATGCAGAATCAAAAGGAGGTTCTACTATCTTGGCTTTCGAGTCCAAGTCCAAAAGTTACTCGGCATGAGCTGTCATATATTTCCTAGCTTGAAACTGGCATTTTCAGGAATATTGTAAATGATATTGCGTATCAATTAGGATTATTCATAATTAGTTCGATTGGTTCTTTCGTATTTTAGCACTTGTACATACACTACTTAAACTCAGTAGCTTGAGGGACTAATCAAGTAGCGTTTTCTCTCAACTTCTCTTTCACAACCTAATGTATGATTCCCTTGCTAGGATTGCAATAAACATATTTTTGCACAAAAGAAAGAAGAAATGAAGAATGTTAAGAAGCTCCTAGTGGTCCGGCCTTCCTCGGACCCTACAGGCTACATGTAACATGAGCTTAGTGCACCGAGCTGTCTTTTTATTAAAGAATGTTAAGAAGCTTTTCAGATAAAATTAAAATGATATTATTGCTTAAGAAGAAAAGAATGCTAATAAGCTCCAACTAGAACATTATGGACATAACTTGCTCACCTTGTTTACGCTGAAGAAGCCCTCTCTATGTCAACATTCACACGCTAGCAGCACTAGCGCCTGGATAATTCTTTGACCACCATTCACGAGGGTATGGATACAACAGCTCCGTATTGAATTGCCAGACCATAATTCTTGAGCAGTGCATTGGAAAGACTTCTATTTGGCTCTCATCGTCCACAACTTGTTCAATAAATGTGCTCACCTGTAATATAGGATCATTGAGAATCATTTTATAGACTAATAGTCATGTAATTTGTGCTGAAACAGGTGAGCCGACAAATAAAATATTGTTTACACAGCGATCAGAGTTACAATAATAGCAGTGAAACTCACTTGGAAGCCAGCTTCAACTATATCAAGCTGCCTAATGGATGCTAGAGTTGGTCGGTTCCACCTCTTTGGATCCCAAAGTACAGTACTAATGAATGCAAATCCTGATATTTCAGCATCGAATTTTTGGAATCTTTTTGCCATTCCATCAGTATGCCAACCTATAACCTGAGAGCCATTACAGATTGGACCCTGCAAGATAACTTTCCTATTATTTTCAGCTAGTCGTGCCACAACCCATGTCCCGAACCGGCTGCATACAACAATTTTCTATCAACAACAAAAAAGCTGATAGACAGAATGGCAAGTCCAAATTAAGTATAAGAGCAAAATCATCATCTTTGTCAAAGTGAGGCCGTAAATGCTTGGAAGCAATAGCAACCCGAGACATATCAAAGACCAAAAAAGAGATCTTTTTTTGGATAAATATGCAACTTAAAATGAAGATATGGAATTAAGAAACACAAGTGAGGGTCAGGACAAGTTTCATTCTTTTGTTCTAGAAACCTAAAGAATATAGAAAAGTGCAAAAGTGGGGCAATCAAATGATTCTTTTATTTGACATATTTCACATAGTTGTATTTCTTCAGCTCAACATATATGATTGTTGTTTGTGTTATAGTTATATTTCAACAGATATATAAATAATATATTATTTTCCATTCATCAAAGTGTGAACTTCGGCTGTACTTTCCGATTAAAGTCCCAGCAATTCTTGGCTTTTTCACCTTTGACAATACTATAAGACCATATACATGACAAAACATTTCTGTTCACTCCCATACGTGGGAAGATTTTCAAGTGATTAGAAGCTAGAAAACATACGAAAGAATGAATATTCATTTGAAGTTGAACTCATCAGGGGAATGACATATTTCCAACTAGATCTATTTCGTGACATATTAACCATGTTATTAGTCATAATTTACAACTATGACAGAATCAGTCAATCCTAAAGTACTGGTGGTTGACTAATGAATCAGATATATATCCATTCCGCTCCACTTCAGATTCCAATCCACTACTACCTTGAACCCTGCTTGTTTCTTCCTCTATGTACAATCATCAATTAATCAACCACGGCTCAATCATCAAAATAGTTGGGGTCAGAGATATGATCCTTTCTATCTATTTCGCTCTAACGTACAGGGTTTAGGAAAAGTGTAATATCAAACTGATTGTTTGTTTTGTTAAATCCTTCATTTCACTAGTATACTCTTATGAGTTTAGCTTAAAGCAAAGCATATAAAAAGGGGAACACGCGTTGTTACCAAATAGAGAATACCAGTCACACTAAGTTTTGCTCTATTGCATTTACTTCCCACTTATACAGATAATAACAACTTCACAAGATCAAAGGAAAAGAAATTATGCAAACACCAATAGAACTGCGGAAGCTCAATATTCCCTTCTGACATAATCTGCTGCAAGAATTACTTTATGTATATCACAATCTAAAACCGAAAGATTGCTAGTGTGCAGGCTAATCACTGAAAAAATAAACAAAGCAAGATTACTTGCATACGGTTATACGCAAAATGAATAAGTAGATTACCTGATCTGTCTCATTTGTTCAAAGACATCTAGGGAGTATATGTTGGAATCATCTGCAAAGTAAACAATCCCATCAAGACGATGTGATTCAATGTGTGTTAGTGCCATATTCCTTAGGTGCACACTGTTATCTTTTACTTCAGTCGAGTTCCTCTTGCATACGAGATGCCTGTACATAACTCCAGTACCCCTCAATATATCAGCTGTCTCGATTGATTGAGAGTCCATCTCCACAACTATCCACAGCAGAGGAGGCGGGACTAATTTTAATGTGTGGGCCAAACGGTTAAGATTGTACACTTGGAATGAATGGGCTTCTGTTGGTGTCACAATAATAAAAAGTTTTCTGGACAATATAAATTCTTGATCAAGTGACTGGTTAACAAAGGCTTTGACAACAATATCATCTTTCACTTCATCGTATACTAAGTTAGGCTCAGACATAGAATTATCCCGGAAAGCCGAACTGTTTAAAGTTGATGTCATATTTCTAGACACATCATCAAATACACGATCATTTTCGTTAGGGCGGATGACCTCAAAGGATAAAGTTTGATGTTTAGACATTATATTGGGTGAGAAATTGAGAGAAACAAATGGTGCAAGGCCAATAAGAACTCCAACAACAAAGCATATAAAGAATTGGAGAAATGCTCTCCTCCAAATTTGTCCCTTTAACTTCGACTTCTCCAATGGCCTAGATGATCGTCGTGACAAAAGACCAAGTACATATGTCCGAACTCTGTAAGATGCATAATCCAATGAACCAAAACAAGAAGACATCAACCCTTCAGGCGGTGTATAACTTTGATTACACGATGATGACTTGGACAATGGCGATGAAACAAAACATGCTTCCCCATTAGTTCTATCTCCCGGACGAGGCACTGGGGACAATGCTCTTCTAATGGAAGCCATTACAACAAGTCAAATGGACCTTTCGTCTCTTATAAAACACCCTCTTACCAGAATTATCCAACTTTTACCTTCAATACTCCAACTGGCAACCACAACTAATCCTAGAGGTCCTTTCCAACTTAAATCAAGGAAAAGGGGCAAATATACCCCCCTCAACTTAGCGATTTAGACCAGATATACCCTCGTTAAAAAAAAATGGTCCATACATACCAGCATCTACCAAAAGGTGCATACTTAGACCATATCAACATAACTTCTAAAATTATACATAGCTAAAACTCAATAATCTGAAATTATCAGAACATGACATAAATACTCCAAACTAGTTCATGTGCTCAGTAAATGACATTCAATACATGTTCAAAACTACCTCAAAACCACTAAAAATCAGTTCTTTAGGAAAATTTTGCAACCAACCACAGCAGAATCTCAATTTCTGACCATTCCAAACATTCTTGCAAGCATATATTAATCTAAACTCAACTAATGACAAACTAAATTAACTAAAAATCAAAACTTTATGAGATAAAGAGCAAAACAATACCAACTAAATCTTAACTAAAAGTCAAGAAAACAAATACCCATTACTCAAAACTACAAGGAACACCAGATTTCAACTTCAGATAAGCAAATCTTGAGCTGAAACAAAAAGGGTCACCTCATTTCTGCTAAATATGAAATGGGGTTTTGAAATCTTGAAGAAAATGAACAGGAGAACAAAGAACAAGAAGATGCAATTGTCCCTTCACGTGACTATATAAAAAATTACTCTCTTTTTTTTAACAATTTATAAAAATAAAATAAAAAAAGACTTAATCATATGACAAAGATAGGTTTATTAATTATTACTATTTGAAAGAGTTTTATTGGACTTTCAATTAAATTCTATTTTCTACTAAATTAAGAATACAAAGGATAACATAAGCAAACACAAAGTCAATGTACTATTATATTTGATTTAATGAGGTTATGGGGTAGCTTGATAGGGTGTATTAGGTAAAATAATGAGTATTAAATTTAGTCTAATATAATTAATATTGATATTAACTATACGTAACAACAAAGTAAAAGCTCATTGATTAGGAAAAAATAATGTGTACGCGATTTTATTTTTATATTATGAAGGAAAGGACACTAATTTTTATAGACTTTCGATTCAAGTACATAAAACATGACAGAACAAGATATATAAAAAATATCAATAGTACAAATAAATAATACGATAGATAAAACAAAAGAAACAACAAATAATAATAATAATAAGTAAAAGAAAGCAAGAGAAAGGAAAAAATATGAGTACGACTTATAAGAAAAATTAGATCCTGCAATTATCTATTAACCTTTTATCTTAATTCTGAATTTTCGTCCTTTGATTTAGTTATATATTTATTTTTTATCACATACTTAACCATAGTATTAACAATATCAATATTATTCTTATACTTTTACACCCTACTCAATATTACTATTTAAAAATTATTTATAATGAATATTATTTTCTTTAACTAGTATACTGATAATATCTATGGTTCCCAAAAATGTGTGCCTCTTAAATTTTGGACTAAATTTTTGGGCTTTATATATTATTTGTATACAACACTATATTTACAAAAAAATTGTATACACCCTACTTTTTTATTACTATATATGGTTTTCATATTTCACTTTTAGATTATTTTTTTAGTGGGAATAACTTTTCTATATTTTTGAGATTATTTGAATAAAATCATATTAAATATATTATTATTATTGTTATTTTTTTTTATTGATTTTTTTTTTTTATTAGATGTTTAATATGCTACATTTAAGTTTGATTAAATTTGAATTTTATCGAAAAATTTTACACTGAAAATAAAGTGTTTCCTAACATTGATGATTTATACCAAAAATAACTCGAATCTAAAATTACTGAAGAATAAAAAATATTTACCACTCTACGACACCGTCGTTGATCATCAAAAAAGTAGTTATATTGAATGAACTATCCCCATTCCATACAATTATTGTACTCTCATCCATTTATTTCACACTTTCTCTCTCTAAATTTTCTGTTTCTCTCTCATCATCCCACCATGAAAACCCATCACCACCATCCAAAGCTCAAAACTTCATTTTCCTGCGGCTTCTTCCGCCGCTGTACTCAGTCAGTTCTCAGCCCTACTACCACCACCCCACCCACCCTCCCCATTCCACTTTCCGACCAAACTCCGTCACCGTTGCCGGCGCCAACTCCGGCAACAGCTCCGGCGAGTTCGTCGGAATCTTCATCTTCATCTAACACTAATTCACAGAGTTTTACTCAGTGGAGATTTCCATTACCAAGTTCACCCCCAATTTCACATACTAACATTTACCCTCGAGAAACCATGCAAATTACTAAAATTGCCCCTCCTGTTTTGTACACTAATTTGGAGGAACTATTCCACGTGGCAGAATTACAGCTCACTAGTGGAACTGATTTGGACAAGGTTTGTTTAACGCTACGTATTAATTTATGTGATATTATTCACATTTTATCTTTAATTTATGTGATATTTTTCACGTTTGGAGACTCAAATAAGTATGTCTTTTAAAATATGTTGAATTTATTAATTATTGGGAACTATATTTTATATGATATTTTTTCGTTTAAAATTTCAATCTTTTAGAATAAAATTAATATATTTATAAATTACGTAAAAATTCATAATATAGATCAGAATAATTGATGATTTAAGATATTTAAAAAATTTATGAAAAATTCATGATTAGAGATAGAGCTTGTTTAAATATAAATTCGAAAAGCGGCATACGAAATGGAACGGAAGGAGTGATATTTTTTACATAATTGATTAGTCATGATAAATAATGTTGAACATTTATATTTTATAAATTACGAGTTCAAAAATTGATATATTTTGAGATTTTAGGTGCTTTTTCGCCAAAATATCTGTGCATGTACCATGTTAGGTTGAAACGTTGCGTTCAGTAGAGTCTTGTTCATTATATTTCTATTGTTGATTTTGTTATCTAAAATTTTTTCAATAAGGTTAAGGCAATGTACTTGTTGGAACATTCACTTGTTCCGAATCCGGTGGCGGCGGTTGACGGTGGTGAAAATTCAGTGGCTTGTCCCGACACAGTGTTGAGAGGGGTAGTGGGGTGTTTAAAAGATAGCAGAATAGCAAAATCAGCAAGTAAAGTTTTATTAGCACTTTGTTTGTCGGAAAATAACCGACACGTGGCGGTTGAGGTGGGAGCTGTCGGGGTAGTGGTGGACATTTTGTCGGATTTGGATGTGGCGGCGGCGGAGAGGTCGTTAGCGGCGTTGGAATTGTTGTGTACGGTGGCGGAAGGGGCGGAGGAGGTGAGGGCCCACGCGTTGGCGGTGCCGATGATGGTGGAGGTTATGGGGAGGATGGATGGGAGTAGAGGGAAGGAATACGCGATAAGCGTTTTGGCGGTGATATATGGGGGCGCGTGTGATGGTGCACCGTTGGCGGCACCGCCGGAGGAGGTGGCGCGTGCGGTGATGTTGGCTTTGCAAGGTGATTGTAGTGCTAGAGGGAGGAGAAAAGGGGCACAACTTCTTAAGATCCTTCAAAATTACGGTCGACCCGACCCGACCCGTGAGGAGGAAGAACCGGAGCCCCGAGTTGTTTGATCATGAACCTTTTTATTTAAATAAAATTAATCAATAAGTACTAATGTTTTATTTCAGTTTATAATTTGTGTTAATTAGTTTTTTTATAGTTTGATGTAAATATATATAAACGTACGTAAGAATTGAAATATTTATTTCTAGGAAATGTATCGTAATTTATGTTATTCAAATTTTCAAAAAGAATATTGCATTCGTATTGAATTGTTCATTTTTTAAGAAATTCATTATACTAATATTTTTTAAAGAATTTGAACAATATATATTTAATAGAAACCTTGATTTATATAAATCAACATATCATGGAAATAAAAATTAGGTTAAATGAACAATTTTTGGTCTCAAGTGTGTTTATTTTCTCCATATTTTACTAGAATATTTGTATATTATATTCACGGAAAATCGACTACACATAATATTAGTTAAGACATGAAGTGAAATTGCTAAACATTATTTTTTCTATTTAAATTATAATTAATATTTCATATGCACTTGAATTTTCTTTAAGAAAATAAATAATTAATACTATATGATATATTAAATCAAATGAAATTTATATTAGATTTTGTGAAAAAGATGTTGGATTTTTGTGACAGTTTCACGTGAGGGGGTGGGGTTGATTAAAATTGAAAATTGCAGTCAGTCAGTGAATATTATCAGTACTACTATACATATTATTTTGTGTGTTTGTAATTATCCATCATCAGTTTTTTTTCCAAAAAAAATAATAAAATTGTTTAATAAATTAGTCAAATTCAACATCTTAAATTAGTAGATTTTATGTAAGTGTAATTTTATTTGGGGTTTAAAGTCAATAGAATCTTAATGAATGTGATGTCATATTTATAATTATAATTGTATTATAAAAATAGCATGAATAAATCAGCTATTATAATTGTAATTTGTCTGACTAATACAATTTATTATTCTCTTTTATTTATGCGTGCTTCAATTTTTCGTAAATATTAGTTCTATCACAAAGATACAAAATTTATTTATGATACTATACTGAATATATTATTAATGTAATTGTAAAAATTTCGAGCATGATAATGAGTTATATACTTGCTTGGTTTGTTCTCCATATATATACTTGCATATATTTGCTTATTTGGTTCGTGATTTTATTTTTTTCTTAAAATATATATTCATAAAATAATTATGAGATTGATCTTGTGTGGGTCTTAATAAAATCTAATGGACGATAATTTTCTATCCCTAATTACGCTTTAGCTTTTAATCTAATTAATTTGATACAATACAGAGTTTGAACTTAAATATTGAATTAGTCTTGTTAGGTTTCTCTCGGAGAAAGCTCCTCCAAACCCCATGAACTCCGTTTTGGCTTGCCTTGAACTAGAACTTGAAATCAGAATATATAGTTATAAGAGAATGATCTTATTGTGCAAAGCCACTTCATGGTGATAAAGTCTCATCGTGTGTGTGTCAAAATTGCAATAGTAAGATCTCGAAAAAAATCTTCTAATTAGGAAGAAATTTCACAAAATTGATCTATTTTCATCGAGAATTAAATTAGAATCTAACACAGACACTAACCAAATATTTTGACAATTTTTTTTAGACATGGCTATACTATATAGTTTGGGTAATATATTGTGATATAACTATATTTTGATTATTGTGATCGAACAAAAAGTATTATTTGCGTGGAAAAAATGCACATTATAATAATTGAGTATTTTTTATATGTATAAAGCATGGATCATATATGTTTTGTTAGTATATATTAATTTATAACAATCTATATATCAAAATAAAACGTAACTGGAACGGAGTTTGTATTTTATTCCACTTAATTAATTCCTTTTTACACTATAGTACGTGTCTTAGTTTCCAGCATAGAGGAACAACAATTTTTTCTACTTTGCTATATACATCTTAGTCTTTAATCATATATTTGAATTTAGATATTTGACTTTTAAATTCAATTCGGGCCTATATGATATAACGATGGTCGATAGATATAATTTATTAGAAGTGGATCTAAAATTTAAATTTTATATAGGAGCGAAGCTATGTGGGAGCAAGAGCGGGGTTTTAAACTCTTCTCGGTGAAAACTAATTTTATTGTATATTTAATTTTTAGATTATTTTTTTTGTGTTACGTATATACATATTATAGATGTTAGATTCCATTAATTTTTTTTCGTGTATTAAGTTCATATATTTTAAACTTTCTTAATGAAAATTATGACTTCCCTTACTAATTTCTTAATTTCAATATTCAAAGTTTCTCAAATTGAACCCATTTATATGTATTAAAATTATGAATTCATATATATTATTTATTACAATACTCGTAAACTAAATTTAAATTGCGAATCATAATTTAGTATTTTAATATTAATTAAATCCGTCTTTGAATTTTATTTTCGTCAATAAAATATATTACTCAAGCTTATATATATATATATATATATATATATATATATATATATATATATATATATATATATATATATATATATATATATATATATATATATATATATATATATATATATATATATATATATATATACGATTGACTTTCAAGATGACTAGCTTGATTCTGAAATATTCCTAACAAAAACACACATATCGCATGAGATTCAAAATCTCATGCGATCGAGTTTTTCTTAGAGACATAATTTTGAAAATACACATCATTACAACAAAAATAAAAACCATTTTTCAATTATTATAAATTTTACTGATATAAATTTTGAATACTGAATAATTAAATTAAAGAAACGGAATTTAGCAAGTACGTTTGCTCAGTTGCTTTATTCGTGACTTCGTACGTTTGCCCTAACCTGAGGTTGTCTTTTAACCAATAAAAAATAAAAAATATATAAAAAAATGAAATTTATTAACCCACTCGCAGAAGAGAACACGTATTAATACGCTCTTTCAATCTCACACGCGCATAGAAATGAAATATGATGTGGATTTCCACCCAATACGTTTGAGTTGTCCAAACGCTAAACTATGAAAAATTATTAATTCCAATTTTACCCTTTAATTATTTTATCCTCATTTCTCGATTGAATCGATCCGATTAATTTAGATTTTTGTCACGTAATAATCATTACACGAAGAAAACTCTACTAATTATACGTTTGGGTTGCTAATATTAAACTATGAAAAATCACTAATTCCAAATTTACCCTTTAAATATTTTGTTCTCATGTTTTGATTGAGTTGATCTGACTAATTCAGATTTGCATCGCATAATAATCATAATCGGGAAAAACTCTTCTAAATACGTTTGAGGTGTCCGACACTAAACTATGAGAAATCAGGAATTCCAAATTTACTATTTAAATATGTTATTACCAATATGTCTTGATTGAATCAGTCCGATTAATTTAAATTTATTTCACGTAATAATCATTATGAGTGAAAAACTATTATGAGTACGTTTGAGTTGTCCAACATTAAACTATGAGAAATCACTAATTCTAAATTTACCATTTAAATATGTTGTCTTCATGTATTGATTGAATTGATCGGATTAATTCAGATTTGTGTTAGTAATAATCATTAGACGAGAAAAACTCTACTAATTACGTTTGAGTTGTCCAACACTTAACTATGAAAATTTACTATTTCCAAAATTACCCTTCTAATGTGTTATCATTGTGTCTTGGTTGAATCAGTATGATTAATTCAAATTTCGTCACATAATAATCATTCGACGGGGAAAACTCTCTTAAATAGTTTGAGTTGTCCACTACTAAATTATGAAAAATCATTAATTCCAAATTCACCCTTTAAACGTTTTATCCTCATGTCTTCATTGAGTTGATCAAACTAATTGAGATAGACTGACAAAACTCTCCTAGTTATGTTTGAATTGTCAAACACTAAACTATGAAAAATCACCAATTCCAAATTTGCGTCACGTAAAAATCATTAGACCAGAAAACTCTTCATATTAGGAATTTCTCTATTTTAGGATGCGAGCATGTTTGGACGAACCTAGTGCATTATATGGTTTGTATGTGTCATAACTCTGGCTTTACCGTTACACATATAGATGGATATATTATGGTAGAATTTTGAACTCAAATACATGAAATAAATTTTGGATCTATTTATGTGAACACGATACCTTTAGTCAATGGAGAGTGACCACGGAAATTTGAGTATTTGTCGTCTAAATTTTTGTTTTTTTTTGTTTAACCGAATATCAATCAGAATCTTGAAATCGAGAAATAAATTGAATATTGAAGTTTTTGAAAAAATAGAACCAAATCAAAGAATCAACTTAGGTTTGTTTGATTTCATTTTTTTTTATTTTCAATATTTATATTCACCCCTAAGTCAAGAATGAAGGGAACTGATTATCGATTTATCTCACTATAACTTTCAACGATAGTTCTATTTTTGTATAACATTATATATATTATTGAGATATTAGATATTAGTTGTTGACTTTATTAGTATATTATATATATTCGTTATATTTGAAGAAAAATACTAAATTAATGATTGAGAAGTTAGTTAATTAAAAAGAGTGTATCAAAGTTTTTTCTTTATAGTTTATACTAATCAAATAGTTTAATGAATTGAAATAATTTGAATTACAAATCTCAACGGATCTTTGAAACATTATGCTAAAAAAAAAAGCTACTTCTTCATTTTAATTTATATGACGAATTATTTGATGAACGCGAAATTTAAGAAAAGAAAGAATTGAAACTTATGACCATAAGTATACTATCAGATTTATGTTGCTATATAAAAGTACTCTATGTCAATGAAGATAAAAACAAAAAAAATTAAAGTTATATTTTCGCTAAATACAAATTTAAGTCATTCATTCTGAAACAGACTAATAAGGTAATGGACAAAGGGAGTGCAAGCTTAGATTCAAAATTGAAGTATAATCAACTATACACCAATTTCGAACTAAATGGACTCGATTAAACAACAACATAGCCGGTATAGCACCATAAAGTGAATTCTGATGAAGCTAGATTGGACATATATCTTATTCTACCTTAGAGGGAAATAGATTTATTTCTAATATATTGTCGACTCAAGAAAAAATATCTCAAAGTAGTTCAGATAAAGAAGTAACAGAAGCACATGAAACAACATATAATAATTAAAGAACAACGTACATCTAGTAACAAAACAATACAATAATCGAGGTACAAAGAACAATAGATAATACCAAGCAAGACTATAGATGTAAACCAGAAAATTGAGGACAAAAGCTGTTTTTATATCTATTGAACATGCTTGAAACATGTAAAAGATAACACATTTCAAGCTTATTCTTTTTTTTTTTTTTTTTACAACAAAAGCACAACAACTAAACACACAAGTTATGGAGTAACATTCAAGTTTGTCTCCAGACTAGTATAACAACACTAATAAAATTTTCTGAACATTTTGATACATTTTTTTATTATCATAGATAGTAATTTGCCCTCAAAAGTACTCTAACTGGTATACTAGATGAAATTATCCTGCTGGGAAACCAACCAGCATTAACCGCGTCCGGCGAAGCTCTGTAACCATACAAAAAGCTGATATAACCAAGTATAAGGTAGGAGGTATACTTTCAGCAGAACTGAGTCTCCACAACAACAACAACAGCAATATACGATTCATGGCCTTCACAATGCACGACCTGATGGTGGTAGTCTCCCAGCGCTTTCCTTTACAACTTTCCGCTGCTTTCGCTTATTGTTCAAGTCAACATTGTGAGATCTCTCTCTTGATGAGCTCTTGATGATTCTTGTATCCTTAATGATCCTAGTGAAGGGGTTCCCTTCTTCTGGTACACTAAATTCAGCAGGGTTTCGATTAAGGCTGCAAACCAAAGTTTCACAGTTGCTTTTGCCAGGTACAGCAGCAGTGTGGCCCTCCAAGTTGAAGAATTTTGAAGTATTACGATCCTGCTGTGGAGGCATCTGAGAACTTGATGCCCCTTGGTTTCTTTTTTGCCCGTCCTTGTCAAGACAAGGATCTCGAGTCATGATCAGCGGGCCACTCGAAGACACAAAACTCTGTAATTTGCTTCCGCCACATTGCGAAGGCGCATAAGATTTTCTTGGTTTCTCTTGTCCCCTAGGCTTGAAAGATATTTGATCTGTAAACTCAGCTTATTAGAGTTTGTTTCATTCACACACGGAATAACAGATAGACCGATTTAAGTACAGGAAGTGAATGAAATATTCTAGAAAGTTGATGCTTACAGAAAAAGGACAAAAATATTATCTTGAGTGCTAACCTGCATAGTAACCACCAGGGTGTACCCCAGGGGACTCCTTCAAGGGATGATGTGATAAGTATGAGCCATTGAGAATACTCTGCTTTCCATCGATATGAAACCTCGGGTGATAGCTGCAGGGTGAAAAAGGTTTCTCCAGGAGCTTGTTTGCATCAAGATTGAAAGAAGGAGTTGATGGCATCCTTCGGTCCATAAGGCTGAGTAACTGCATAGCAGGGATTGTCTCATTAGAATAAGGATCTAAAGACCCCATACCTTTCACGTTCCCATCAGATTTGGGCAAAAGACGATGATGCTCATTCTGCATTCTCACATCACTACACTTTATGTCACTTATGGTCCTTCCCTTCTGAAGTGAGGCAGATGCCTGTCCATGGATCATTTTATCATTTGGCTGACCGATGGATTTCTGTGGGATTCCAAGTCTCAAAGGCTGCATGTTCTGCACAGTTGGAAACCATACAGGTTGTGCTCCATCACCAGGTCTGATGTGCACGGAAGCAGAACCTTGCCCTCCACTGGGAAATTTCTGTTGAGTTTGTGGAGAAGTACCAAAGAGTTTGGTTGGTGGTCTTTCCATCCCGAGGTGGTTCCTCTTAACTTGAGAGGTTTGGAGAGAACTTCCTCTGCTTGCTCCAACATCAGTCTTCTTATTCACATTAGTTGGACGGAAACTAGGTACACCAGGACGTGACAACGCCACTGCTTCACTCTCATGTATTTCAGTATATGGCCTTGCAAAACCAGCAGTCCTTTCACTCATGCATTTGGTTCTGGTATCAGTAAGTCTCTCGAACTGGTTCTTAGCCATTAACTCCACAATTTCCATTGGTATATCCTCTGACGACCCTCGCTCTAAAGTCTTCTCAGAATGTTGATACCTGCGATGCTTAATTGCATCTGAATGCTCTAGAAATTCATTAAGATTTCCTTTGTTATGCTGGCGAGGCGTTTCCTGCAAAGGGAAATGAAATTTTCATGAATTCACTGAATACAAGCAGTTACCTTTAAGCTTGCATTAGTAAGTTGCAATGACTAACTCTACAACATTCATGAAACATCTCAAAAGAACAAGTGACACAACCACTGATTGAAATCATTTCACCCAAAACACCTATACACAAGTGTTAAGCATATATAACAACAACCAAATAAACTCAGACTTGAATAATAAGCATAACCACACCAGTAAATGCAATGGTAATGTCTCTTAACATCCAGAGTGGATGTTCAGCTAGTAACTTCAGTAACTTCTTTTCAAGAACATAAAAGAAATGAAAGGAAAAATGGGATGTGGCTGTCCTAAGTGAATATCATTTATCGATCAATGAAACTCAACTTCTCACATGAAGATGTTCTATTATCGAATAGGTAGTCCTCTAAGATATATCAAAGAAGTTTTCCAAACAGAAACAGATCTAAGTTATCCTGCTGCCTTTTCCCAAAAATCTGTCCACCTCCCTCATTTCCATTTGTCAGATCAACATAATCAATCTGAACTGTAAGGTAAAGCTTTTTCTGAAAATAAAGAGACAAATAACAGCTTCTTTTTTTTTGCTTATAAAAGACATTGTCTTTCTACAATATGGATTTGAAGTCTATTCTACATATCCGTGCAAATTTATCAACAATACTATAGCTTTTCCATCATATAGATCTGAAGAAAAGTAGTATAGGTATGTGAAAGGTAAAATTTCTACAATGTGATTTTGAAGGCAATTTCAAATATCTCTGCAGGTCCTCACATGTAAAGAAAAACTACAATCGCGAACTACAAAAGGTTCCAACTTTACTGTATAGCCCGAGCGACCAAAGAAAAGAAATGTTTCTAAATCAACTTCACTTTATATTCATTATTAGCCATTTCACATAGATCATTCGACCTCAGAGAAAATAATGGAGGGGAGGGAGGAAACCAAATCATTGCAAACAAAAGGGAGGCTCAAAGTAAAACGGAGAAATAAACCAGTACCATTATCTCAGAAACTTGAAGGTTCCCCTTCTGAAGTAGAATTGGAGAGCTTTGGATATCTTTCCACATTGATGCTGTCTGCGGAACTCCCTGGTTGAGGTCATATATCACTTCTTTCCTTGAAGATTGACCTGTTTCAGGAACGTTCGACTGTCTGACATTAGAATTATCTTTCCTTCGAGGAATATCACCATTCAATCCCTTCTGGTGCATGAATGGCCAGTTCGTCATATTTTTGCTTTGGGTAAAATCATTCCCTGCATGTTTGTTGGAATCTCTGAAGCTGTTCAAAGACAGGTCTAGCCCTACTTTAGCAGATAATTCACGTGCTGGCTGAAAGGTCATCATTTCGATACCACTGGTCACTGGTATGAGATTATTCCTCCTGGTCGAACTTTCCCCCGGGAAATTGTTGTTAGGATGCATAAGAGTTGAGGGAGCATGTCCAACTTCAGGAAACTTGCTACTTTGCCAACACACGCCAGAGCCTCCAACTTTTCCTGCCAATGACTGATAACTACTTAAATGAGGTTCAAATTTCCCACCCATGGAAGAATGTTGCACTGGATGAACGAGGCTATTAACAGCACCATATCCCTTTAAACCACCATTTTCCATGGTTATATCCTGCCAGCGGATTTCAGGGGAATATCCATCGACAGGTCGAAACTGCTTATTTTTCTTTTTATTTACTCCATTTCTATGCTTGATTCGCAGATTTTTGTTACCATTCGGTATACCATCTTCACCAGATTCCTTCTCATCTGAAGGTGAATCAGCAGTTTCAACTGCCATGGAACTCCTCTCAACTCTTCCATTAGATGACCTGACCCTTTTACCAATGTTGCATTGTATTCCCATACCCGACAGATTGCTGTCAACTTCTTGAGGAATCTTCCTCTTCCTCTGAAAGCATCTCTTTTCCTTTGGCATACCAACTGGTTCTAGTTCAGGAGGCACCACAGTCTTGGTACTCAATGAATTACGATCTGCTTTGGCAGGATTACTCTCCAAATTGACATTTCCACCCAATATATCAGTCAACAGACGCACCTTTCGAGTTTTACGGCGTGGTACATCATTTGGAACATCATTGTGTGAATCAAACTGTCTATTTTTAGCCATGAATGGGTTAATTCCTGAAGATATTCCATTGTGGTCTCTCAATTCAATAGAAGGTAACCTGCTCAGTTTGGTTTTACTGGGTTCAAGAGCCTTATCAGTAGTATTTGGTACATCAGATTGCTTAAAAGCTGTTGAGACTGTCCTCTGACCGTCATTTGGAGAACCCATTGCTGTCTCTGCACCAATATCAGGACTTACATCATCAGCACTTGCGTAGAAATTTCCATAAGGAACAATTTTACCATCTGACAGAGTTGATTCAGAGCCTGCAACTCGTATGACGTTGTTTGACAGATTAGCAGCTGTTTAAAATCAACAGAGTTCTGGTTAATTTAAAGCAAAACAAAGCGTGTAAATTGAAGATCATAGGATATTGACACAGACTCAAAAATTGCAATAGAATTACCAGGGCTCTTTCCATCTATTTCTTTGCTTGAGCAATGTTTAGATATTGCAACTTCAATAGTTGGATACCTGATCTCCTCATTTCTAACATTTGCGGAACCAGTTCCTTTACCTGAAAAGTAATGTGGATTATAAACACTTAGGCAGAAATTATTATCATTCTAAAAAAATAGAAATACCCAAAATAAGTAACATAGAACATGAATTACAGAAGAAAATACCAGTTGAGACTTTGTCTGCAACCACAGTGCACCTTCCTTTGTAAGGTTTACGTAAGAAGTCATAGCCACTTGTATTGGCAGCATCAACGATAATAGCTTTCTTTTTGTCAACCTTTCGTGAAGTTGAATCATGCTTCATCTCTAACAATGCATTTGTTTTAGCATTTCTAGAAGAAACCATGTTTGGAGAGATCAATCTACTTCTGCAGCTTGGAGGAAGAATCTCAATCTCTTCTCCTGAACTTTCTGTGCCAATCTCACGCATGCAATTTTTGCATCGCCACCACCTAAATTTCGGAACTTCAAGAGCAGGAGGAGGAAGTTGCTCCTCAGAAATACTGTGGCCACCGCTTGACGTAAAAGGGGCACAAATTCTCCCGTCTTTTTCTCTTTTCTCAGCAACATATCCACTGTGTCCAGCATAAGAAATGGAGTATCAAACCAAAAGAGATCAGAAAAATCGTACGATAAGCCATGGAGAAGATAGGATTTGGTTATAAAGACTTGACAGCATATATATACACAGAAAAACATCTCAATTCATTGCTTGATTTTACTCGATCTTCACAAGGCTTATTTTCCTTGGAAACACAAATTTATCTGGAGGAGAACTTCTTAAGAAGATTATAACCACAAAACAAAAGTTTTACATACGTGACAATTAAAGTGAAGTGCCACAATTCATCCAACTAAAACTGCGAACATAGTAAAGCCAGCTATACATCATCACAAAACTTTCCGCACTCTCCTTTTATGCAACATATGAGTAATGTAATTATCAACCACGGATTGTTATTGGTGTGGCATTTTTGAGCTTTTAAGTCAATTTTGTATGCAAAAGGAAAAAGGAGATCACTGTATTATAAAAATTCATGCTCTCGTTTATTGAACCAATATCTGCCATCAGATGTATAGGCTATTTGTCTATCCAATACTACACAGGAGTAACCATAAGGTGACAATCAATAACCAACAATCATGCGTCAAGACAAAAGAATCAGCTTCTAAACCAAGTGACCATCCAATACTACACAGGAGTAACCATAAGGTGAGAATCAATTACAAACAATCAAGTGTCAAGACAAAAGAATCAGCTTCTAAACCAAGTGA
The DNA here is from genome assembly GCA_022817965.1 of Solanum lycopersicoides. Classification (NCBI taxonomy): domain Eukaryota; kingdom Viridiplantae; phylum Streptophyta; class Magnoliopsida; order Solanales; family Solanaceae; genus Solanum; species Solanum lycopersicoides. The sequence continues at coordinate 72,234,963 of CM040628.1, forward strand.
CTGAAGACAGCATGAAGGGAACGAGTATATACATCAGCAAGAAAAACTTAAGTAAGCAACATCAAAAGACAAATTATAGAGATTGGAGGCTCACCGTATAGAGAAATAATGTTGACATTTTGCTTCCTCTTTCTTCGGCATAGGAATATTAAGGTCTATAGATATCGCCTCAATTTGTACGAACGATCCCAAGGGTTTAGGCACAGGAGTATTAGTATCACTTTTGTGATTATCTTCTTCCACTGCTTTGTTACTTTTCTCCATGTAAAAAGGAGAATAACTCAAAACCTACACAAGCAAAATTCATTTCATGAACTCAAAGAAAAAGGATCATTGCAAACAGCAGCTATCAGGTAGACAAAATATGTCCTTTAAGTGTTTCTGTACACTAAAAAAATTGGAACTTTATCATCAAACCATGCTTAAGGTAAGGCTCAAGTCAGGCACCAAACATGACTATACCAAATGAGCTCAACATACATACATTGACCGACAATGTTATATACCACCACGCCATCTTATAACTACAGGTAACCGTTCAAAAAAAGTAGGACACATTAGTAATCTGAAAAGATAAGCAAATGTACCAACTACAGCAGGTTAAAATTCAGAGTAAAATTCTTTAAATTATCAGTGTATACAACAACAACATACCCCACTATAATCCCACAAGTGGGATCTGGGGAGGGCAGAGCATATGCAAACCTTACCGCTACCCCTGGAGGCAGAGACACTGTTTCCAAAAGACCCTAATCTCAAAATTCTCCAAACCCTAGCCTCAAAAACAGCAATAATTTAATCATTTCCCATCAAAATGCATTTCAGTAACAGACATGTACACCTAAGCTAAATTAAAAAAAATACACCAACATCAACTTTTTTTTTTTTTTTGATAACCATATAATAAAGTTAAAAATCATTTATATCCACCTCTATAGTTCTATAAAAATGCTCAACTCACAACCAACAACCAACAACTAAACTAAACCCAAAAGCTATCAAAGACAAAACCTTTACCAATAATTCCACAATTCACACATAAAATACATAAATTAGGGTTTTGTCAAAATGCACACCTCATACCCAATTCAATAAACTTGATCTAAAATCAATAAAGATCAAATCTTTATCAATTAATCAACAAATCATATACCATAACACATAAAAATCTAACAAATCAATCACACATAAGCAAAATTAGGGTTTCGGCGTCGATATCTAAGTAAAACATAAACATAAAACCAATCAAACTCCATAACTCTATTCACACTAAAACAAATAATTAAACAAACAAAAAACCCATCAAGAACACAAAAATAAAAAAAAATACAAAAAAAAACAAAAATAAAAACTGAATCTTGAAAAATGTGCATCTGAACAAAATGATATTCAAGAAACAGCTAAAAAAGCACAAAAAAACAATCAAAACTAAAAACCCATCTAACAAATCAACTCAAAAACAAAACCCAACTCATAAAATCTCAAGATTTGAAGAAAAATCATACCTTTTTTCCCAAATCGATAAGAAAAACCCAGATTTTCAACTTTGACGGATGATGAAAAAAAAGCTATCTTTATAAAGTAGAAACTGAAATGATTCCAGATTTGCTAAAATCATCAAGTGATTTTGACTATAAAGTGATGAATTCGAGCTGTGAAAAATGAAACCGAAACCCTTAGGTTTGTAAGAAGAAAATTAAACATTTTTTTTTTCTAGAGAGAGAGATAAAATTTATAGTGAGAGAAAAGTGAACAAGAGTAGTAAAGAGAGAGTGAGGGCTTTTTATATATTTATTTCTTTAATAAATAAAAAACCCATTTTTTTCTTGTTGTAATAAATACACACACATTGCGTGTATCTAACTCTTTTTTATTTTATTTTATTTCATATTTTTTCTTTTACATGTATTAAAATAAAATCGATGAACCCTAGTCAAGCGATTACTATACACGCACTTAAAGTGAGAGTGGGATTGTTTGCTGATGTCTTTGTCGGAAGACACCTGGCAAGCACTTATGTATGATTTGAGTGGTTCGTGATGACGCGATTATGTTCGGCGCGTCGATGACGGGAATATCGAGGTAAGAAAGAAACCCTAAATATTATTGTGGGGATAACCCTAAGTTTTTTTTAATTATTATTTATTTTTCGAAACGATGATGATATAATAATAATAGTGATGATAGTACTAATAATAATAATAATAGTAATGTATTTGAATAGGAAAGGGAACCACTTGTTATAAACGTAAGGCATAAAATAGAACATGTAAGAAGTGGGACCCTTATAAAAAAAAGATGATTATTTAAGTTTTTGGAAGTATATATATATATAAAAAAATTTAATCATATAGTATTATATATTTTGGTGAATCATCTGTTTATTTTGTTTAGTATATAGCAATTTTGTATGAAAGAGCTTAGAGATTGTGTTAACGAAGAAAAGGAGTTTAATTTATCGCGATAGAAGTTCATCTAAGTTTAAGAAATGGTTGGATATATCGAAAGAGAATAGATAATTAGTAAATCGAAGTTAAATTTGATGAATTAAAATTGTAAGTTTTAAAGTTTTGGAGTATGTTGAATCAGTATAACTATATATATTCTTCTTGTTATATGATGTTGTTTGGCAAATGAGTAGACTATTTAGGATGTTTTTATTATTGTTTTGGGTGATGGCTCATTCATATTCATTACAACATTGTTGAATGCCTCATGAATAGGGTATATTTTTTGTTTTATATATTTTGTAATTCGTGGTCTAATTAGACAATCTTATTTCAAATACAGGAGTTGTTAAAAAAATAGAGTTCGAGAAACAGAGTTGATTATGTATAAAACCTTTAAGTAGTTAAGTATAAACATTTTGAATTGCTAAACAGAGCACCTACTCTGTAGTCTGCATAGATTAGGTATAAACATGCATTCCACCACTCCTGTTTTAGTAAATGGTCGCGTTATTTAATTTATCGCCCGCACTGCTAAACAGAGCACCTACTCTGTCGCCACCCTGTTTTAGTAAAGGAGTGCACTATTTAATTTATCCCCTGCACTGCTAAACAGAGTACCTACTCTGCCACCACCCATGTTTTAGTAAAAGAGCGCATTATTTAATTTCTCCCTCGCACTGCTAAACAGAGCACTTACTCTGCCACCACCCCTGTTTTAGTAAAGGAGCAGATTAATTAATTTCTCCCTCGCACTGCTAAACAGAGCACCTACTCTGCCACCACCCTGTTTTAGTAAAGAAACGCACTATATAATTTATCCCCTGCACTGTTAAACCGAGTACCTACTCTGCCACCACCCCTGTTTTAGTATAGGAGCGCACTATTTAATCTGTCCCCTGCATTGCTAAACAGAGCATCTACTCTATCACTACCCTGTTTTAGTAAAGGAGCGCATTATTTAATTTCTCTCCCGCACTGCTAAACAGAGCACCTACTCTGTCGCCACCCTGTTTTAGTAAACAAGCGCACTATTTAAATTGTCATGCATTGCTAAACAGATTACCTACTCTACGATTACTCTATTTAGTGGAGAAACGCGTTTATTTACATACATTAATTAATTGACAAGGACTTCACTATCGATCGATGAATATCAAATGGTTATTCATTATGTACCTTTATACTTAGAGGCTAAAGTAATCATACGTACCCTTTTATTTATATTGTTTTATCGCATGAATTTTTTTTCTTCGACTAACGTAATTTAAATAAAATTTACATATTCAAATAAAACGTATTTATATATGTGTAATATTTATGCTTCATGTAGATTTGAACGAACTCATTTATATAATCAATGAATATTAAACTTTTTGTTAACATACTGTATAAAATAAGTTTTTAAATATTTTGTGCATGCATCGATCGATTTGTTGTCACGTTGTCTTAATATATTTCCTTTCGAAGAAATTATAGAAATATTAGTGGTAAATAAAAATATTAAGTATATAGGAACGATAATCTTTTGAACATTAACAAAAAATTTCAACCAGTTGCAATAAAAAAAAATTATGAAATTTTCCACTCACGATATTTCATGTCCGTATTAAAGTTCGATAAAGTTTGGTTTCTTCATGTCATGAAGTTCAACGATGGGGTAAAACACTCCTAATAAAGACAATTCTAGTGTGCGATTAAGTAAAGCGATCCCAACAAAGACAATTCTAGAGTTCGATTAAGTCTGGATTCTTTGTGTTACGAAGTTCTATATTGGAATAAAGCACCAAAAAAGTCACTTCACGTCACCAAGTCCCACATCGAGATAAAGTGCTCCCAACAAAGACAATTCTGATTCGTATCTAGAAAGATTTGAAGGCGAAACGTTTATTAAAAATAAAAAAGAACCCGTTATAATACATTATACTTTCATTTCTTGTTTTTGGCTCTTATTCACGGAACCTTAATTATTACTATATATTAACTTAATATCGTTCATAAACGTAAAATTCTAAATATGATTTATGTCTGAATATTATTTTGTGTGCATGTAAGTGTAGTAGCGTACGTGTACGTTAGGTTTTGGAACATATAATTTTCCTTTTATTTCATAGAAAAACTGCGTTATTATTTAATTTCGTATATGAAATTAATATATAATATTTATTACATTAGTCAATTGTTTCTAAATTAGATAATAAATAAAGTGAAATAATATACATTTTATTCACGAATAAGAATCAGATTCTATATAAAGTAATTATTTTAAAGCTTTATCTACATATATATGCTCTTAGTATTTAATTTGACCTAGTTTTTAATTATATGAAGTGACATACTATATATTACCAACATTATTGCAAGACGTTTACTTTTTTTTTCTATATATAAAAATCATTTTATTTCAAGACCTAATATTAAACATTAATTAATTAGTGTCATCCTGGATGCACTTAAAAGAAGAAGTAGAAAAAAAAAGAATAAATATAATGATAACTTGATTCTTCATCGTCGTGGTGAATAAAAAAAATTCGAATTTAATTTTTTGTTTTCTACAAAAAGCTTTACAAACAAAATAAAATATGAGTAAATTTGTGATATGTCACTAAAAAAAACTCTTTGTAGCTAATTCTTATTTATTAATCTATCTAATATATAATATGTATGAATTATGAGTGAATGATGCGAATCGAACCCGCATGCGCATGGTGAATTCACAATCTACTGCCTTAAATTAACCACTATGTTGTATCCGCTCTCTCGCCTACTTACATTCCATTTTTATACTAATTAAACTCAAAAACAAAAATTAAATAGTTATATATGTCAATTTTATTATTTTCTTAAATAAACGCGTCAAGTTCAAATATAACAAGTGTAAATATACGGAATGAATTATGAGCGAATGATGCGAATCGAACCCGCATGCGCATGGTGGATTCACAATCTACTGCCTTGAATCACTAGGTTGTATTCTCTCTCTCGCCTACTTACATTCCATTTTTATACTAAGTAAATTCAAAAACAAAAATCAAATAGTTATATATGTCAATTTTATTATTTTATTAAATAAACGCTTCAAAATCGAATATATCAAGTGAAAAAATATACGAAATGAGTATTACAAAATCCCTAAAAGGGTTCCAATAACTAAAGATATAGAAGTACTATATATTCTTTTAGTCTGGGCAAAAAAGAAAAGCCAATGATGTATGAAAAACTAGACTATTCTTTTAATTAACAAAGGAGCTACCATACGTTGAAAACACAAAGTTTTCGATATAAATTTAAATTTAATCAGACCTTAACGTGAAAACAGGATTAAGTGGGTAATCAAAGTATAAAACGTAACCATATATACTCCATCTGATTCAATTGATATTTCAATATCAAATAACTTTTTAGAACAAGCTTTTTTCACACTTTTTTCACAGATCAATATAATTGCTAAACATTGGATTATTATTATTATTATTATTATTATTATTATTATTATTATTATTTACTATTTTTATTAAAAGTTAATCAGGCACGAAGTTTAAGAAAAATAGGTCTAAAATAAGCTGAAAGAAATTCTTACGACTTTGAATTAATATCCAATAGTTTAAAGTGATGATATATTATTTTTATTATAGTACAAATTAATATAGAAAAATATTTTGTGTTATTTTGAGATTAACTAAAAAGGAAAGAATAGTCGATAGATAAGTAAAACATATATATAGCGTTGAGAACAAACCTATAAAATCTTTATTTAAAAAATAAATTAAAGATATTAAATGAGAATCCAAATTCTGACCAATTTTTTTCCCATTAATTAGTTATTTCTTTTACACCTCTTAGTTACTTATAAAATAATCATGAATTAGGTTAAATTAATTATGATCAATCGTACACGATAGCAAATAGGTATATCAACATGCAAAAATTATATTGCACGTGATCATAAACTAAATTTGGAAACTATATAATAGGTAATTAAAAAACCATGCAATATATATTTTTCAAGTTAATTTCAACAATATAAAATTTATACTATCTTTGAATATTTCTTTTTTTAACTAACGTATAATTTCAACTTTCTACTACTAAACCAAACGTATTTACCATTTTCATTATGCATGAGAATTTGGTGGAACCCATCGTCGATCGTTTCACTTAGACACCGCACCTTAAGTAAATTTTGTATATTTTTTATATTTGTATAAGTTTTTATCGTATTATTTTAATAAAAAGTGAAAAGTCGTATCTAACTTTATATGTTTGTCGATGAGTTTCGCATGAGAATTTTAGTGGCTCATATTAATGTAAAGGATGTTGTTTTGTTTTTATTCATTTTTTGTTTTCTTTAATCTCAACAACGTCAATATATAGAGAATTACCTACTTTCGAGTCAATCTCGTAACGAAAAAAATAACGTATTTTTTAGCATGCTAATTTTTTTTTATCGATATTAGTTATTTGTCATTAGTTTAATATTGATATAGGCTTTAATAATATTTACAAAGAATGTTAATTACACTATTTTTAGCAAAAATTAAACTATTGCTATTAAACATATATTTTTAACGGAAATTAAGTTATGGCGTTGATTATTGCCACTAAAGTTGGTGTAGTGTCATTGGAAACAAAAATAACAAAAGAAAATTTAATTCTAAATGTATGCTTTAACGGTGAAAGTTGTAATATAATAATCTATCTGATTTATTACAAAACTGATTTATTAATATTAATGATCAGATTGTTTGAACATTTTCTGCTAAAGTAGCTGCTAATTAATATTTTTCTATTATCTTTAGTGGCCACCAAAAAAAAAAGCCTAATTTTTCAATTGTAGAAGTGAGATATACATTCTGCCACGTGGATTTTTATTAAAAATAAAATAAAATAATTTCTTATCCCTAAAAATTCATAATAATTTATCCTTTTAAGTTTTAGGGATAAATTATAAACCTATTTTTCATGTCAATATGAGACTTAGTTATTACAAAACCTTCATACTTTTTTTTTTCTTTGATTTTATTGTAGTTACAAGAATCCATTTTTTTTGCTTGAGGCACACCTCGGATTAATTCCACCGAATACCTGCTACCTCCCAGTAACACATATACCGTGAAACTCCGTCACTATGCTTGAGCAGATGAAAAGAAATCACCTAATATTATTACGGACACAAAAGTGTCAATAAGAGGGATAATAGTCTGATGACAACTTGAAGAAACTTTGCAAGTTACAAGAATCAAGATGATTTATACAATTCCACCTTATTACTAAAGAGACACACACACAAAAAAAAAAACTAATAAAGTGATGAGTTGTATCAAAAGTACATAATAGTTTTCATGTAAAGCTGCTACAGAACACCACCAAGCAGATGTTTTAAGAATTGAAATTGTGTTAATGCCATTACTACAAGTTGTGTGAACATGGTTGTTGTAGCTCATTGTTTTTAGCCCTTCTTGGGCATTGCAGCAAGCCTAGTGTACATCCTTGCCATTGACTGGTATCCTCTGATATCACCGGATCGAAGAAGATTGCCTGTGTGATTAAAAAAAATCGATGAAATTAGGCTATTTGACGATCTCAAAAGGGGAGACGAGGATGAAAAATATCATCTACCTTGAATCTAAACAAGTCGAGCACATCAAAAACCTATACCACCCCCACACCTTGTTTTCCCCTCGTTCTTCAATATGAGTACGAAAGAGAAATTACTCCTACTGGTTCTGGAAAGGGATCGAAGAGAATGTAGTTCATTCAAGGCCTAAACATAATTAGTTAGAAGCACCTCTTTTTACTGGTATTGACTTGATGTGATGTTCTCTTCTCTCGCCTGTAAACCATAGGGAACATCCGCAACAGATTTTGCCAGAACCAAATTTACTTAACTTTATTCTCCCGACCGTAGGAGTAATTTCTCTTTCGTACTCATATTTGCACTTCTCTCTGCCTTGCCGACACTCGCTCTCTCAATCTTTGGATTGGATCTACTGTACGCTGCACACCCCGTCTAGTGGGATCCAAGTCTTTGCTAATATGGTTTAAATTTCTAAAACAAGTTTTGAGACACCTAGATGGTGCTAATGTTCTCATATTTTCTTGAATGTTAACAAGGAATTGTCAAGGGGAGGACCTAAGAGCTCAGAATGAAAATGAATGCATCAGCAATCATCAAATCAAAGACATTACAGCCTCCGAAAACATCACATAATACCTGAGTCACAGTTTAGCGGGCTATCAGCTTCAGGATGAGCCATCAAAGCAATTATAGCTCGACAAACAGACTGGAGTGTCCATGCTGGGCTCCATGCATTCTTCAAAATATCAAGGCAAATCTCTCCGGTCTGAATATGAAAAAAAGAAAAAGTTAAATGAAAAATGAAAAGAGAGATTAGTAAGTAACAACTCATTTTTTATTAGTGAGTAACAATTAACTCCGCAACAATTTGGGAGATTCGCTGTGTCTCATTTGAAATTCGAGTTCTAAAACATTTAAAAAGAGCGAAGACACAAATTTGGCGTGTCTCATTTGAAATCCCCCCGTCCTAGTTTTGGAGCCCAGATAATTACAATGTTCAAACAAAAGATTAACCTTTACATATACAAGTACAAGACTACGACGGGGGAAATGTAAAAGGTATTCCATTAGAAGTTCACACAATTACTAATGACATAAATTCATGAGTTTTAACATAAAGAACATGCTTCCTACATTCAGTACTACAATCGCATATAATATTGTAATTAATGCAATTTACAACAAATAGTAAACAACTAATCTCAAACTTAATCAGTTATAACAAAAAAAACTAATCTCAAACTCAACTTATGCACAAAGTATAGCAGGTCCCAGCCTATAAAACATGAAGGGTGCAGTAGGTTGACATTCTTAGTATGATGAATCCACTGAAGCTGATCTAGGATAGACCGTAATGGACATTGAGGACTCAGAATCTGATCTAAAGAGTTTAGGATTAGAAAATAATTAATCAGTTGGCTGGTTGATTGGTAGACGGTAAACTAATTCCACAATACAATGGCCAAATTAACGTTGCACGTGAATCTAAAATATGTCTCAATGAAGCATGGGGCTAAGGGAAAGATAAGTGAGAGAGAGCTTTGACATTGCCCCAAACAACTGAGCAGAGAAACAGTGTCTCGTTGTAAGTAACTTTGCTCAATAAGTTTATATAAAGAGAGAAAGACACACAAGCAGCATTTACAATAGTTTGCTTTATCGAAGGACAAAGCAGGAAACAGATAACAATTTCCACTAGTGTCTTACGGCACTTCAGTATATCAGACTCTAAGCAAAGTTAAATTTCATTTAAGAAACCAAAGAGCAACACAAGGATAATTTAGGAGATACCTTAAAGTGAACATTTGGGTGAAATATTTTGGTCAGGAACCGCACTTGAGGAGGTTGCAACGGATACTGCTCTGGAACTGAGAAAGCGAGCTGGAAAACTCCACCATCATAAGGAGTTTCAGATGGCCCCTGTGCACACCATGAATGAGCAGTCAATTAGATCATTAACCAAAGCTTTTTTGTGTGTTCTTTTTGGAGGGTGGGGTGGGGGGTGGAAGAGAACCATGAAATTGAACATAATGGAGCATATTATAGCGGAGAATACTTTAACAAGAGCCGTCCATTTAAAGATATTAGAGTCATCACAAACTAATTGAATATCAGGATCAGCTGTTTTCTCTCTCTGTACTTCTTTGTACTCCTTGAAAAGCCTTGCCCTTGAAGCCTACATCATCATAGAACCAGGGTTAAATGTTCTAAAAGGTACACAGCAATAGAATATTTATTAAGATAAAGCTATAATTGTCGAAAGGAGAGACCTAAGTCATAAGAGTACTAATTTCTCCACTTAATATCTTTACTCTAACTAGTTTACACAGTCAATAAAAAGTGCACCCCTTTAATAAATTCGAATGACAAATTAATCTTCTATCTTTTTCAATTGTTTTTTAACTTCTTCTCTTGAAAAATCTGATTTTAAATTGTATATCATATATGCATTCTAATGTCAAAGTTGTATGCCACATTACTGTAATTACATATGTACTTATCTTGCTTGCATGGTGCTAGTTTGCAACAAAGAAACCATATAACTGGACAGAGTATGAAACTGAATGTGCACAATTAAAAGCAAGTAACAACAAGGAATGACACATACCACTCCCTCTTCCTTCCAGGAGTTAAAAAAACAAAGAAGTATTTGCCAACAAAAATAAAAATTAACGAACTGTTTGAGCTGTAAAGGTATTTTTTCATCTCATGAAAACTTACAGTTAGATATTTTTATAAGATAAATATTTTTTTAATGATGCCCCTTATACCAAAAAGTAGAGAACCTACACCAAAATATGGTTCGCCACAAAAAGGACACCAAAAGCAAGAGACTACTTTGCAATTTTACAAAATTTTGGTTTACCCCTTCAAATGCTCTCCTCCCCTCCCCCCCCCCCCCCCTAAAGGTCCAACAATGCAACACCACCTTTTTGTGCCCCTACAGCACCCATTGCCTTTCAAACCAACTAAGGACCATCGAGCACAACAGTGTAGCCACCTTACAATTCAACAAGAGATGATCAACTTTCTTCGCCCACACATCTGCACATGAAGCCCCGACTAACAAAGGTGAACCTCTTAGTTTTCCACAACCAATATCACATCCCTTGCTGCCAACCATATAAAGTATTACACCTTATTGGGCACCCTATGAACCCAAATAGAGCGGAGCAGAAATGTAAATTCCTCTGTCAATCACAGGATTTAACAGTGAACACACCGTCCCTATGCTCTCGACATTTTTTTAACAGTGAACGCACCGTCCCTATGCTCTCGGCATCTTCATAAGTTGGATGTAGAGCGCTGCGTTTTTCCCATACTGTTCAACCAGGTTATGAAATTCGCCAACTCCCATCCTAGAGTACTCCTAAATCTCAAATCCCAATGTTTCCCCAGCATACTACCTATGAATCCGTTGGACTATCAGCTCTCTCTAGTTCGAGACTCTATATATACATTAGGGAAAGCATCCAATGTTTAATGAATCCTATAAACACTCCTTCATCAAGACAATTCCTAACTTGACTAATCATTGATTCTCACCACAACTCAAAACACACCTGATCACTTTTAACTGCCAAACTCCATCCAAGCTATATCACAAACAACATGACAATATGAACACAAATTCCACAAAAACTAAATTCTCTTATACATTAAGCTAATCACTGACTAAAGCTCTGTTGTCCTATTATACATCAAACTAATCACTGACTAAAACTCCGATAACCTATTATACATTGAACTAATCACTGACTAAAACTCCAATATCCTATCCGACTACAACTCCGATATCCTACTACACATTAAACAAATCAACGACTAAAACTCCGATATCCTATTATTATACATTAAACAAATCACTGACTAAATCTCCTATTCCACAATAATCAACTGTCAATTTGCCAATGATAAAGAAAAAAACAATGATAGCAGTTATGGACTAAAGCCCTTAACAAAGAAATGTAAGAACTTAAACCCGAACACCCAAAACCTAATTACAATAAACAAACAGACAATTGGGTAATATCAAGATCATCAACCATGAGCAGAGCAAGAAAAGATTAATAGATCAAGCAAAATGATAAAAGAGCCTAAACCCACAAATCCATTCATAACAGAACCTAAACCCACAAACCCAAAACCTGTTTAACAAACAAAAAATGAAAAATTGAATTATGGATAATAAATATCAAGAACAAAGAGTAATTTTTTTAATAGATCAAGCTAAGAATTAACAGAAACAAGAATCGAAAAATCAATTCTTTAATCAAAAAATTGTTAACAAAAGAGAATATTTTTAAGGGTTACGAACCTGCATCCTTATTGATTCCTCTACAATCAACACTTCAAAGCTTAAGAACCTACAAAAAAAATACAACAGTATACATAATAAACACAATTAGAACAAAAAAAACTACAAGATTCCTATGTTAGATATAGAATAAGCTAAAAAATTTCACCTTTTTTGCAAAAATTACAGAAAATCTTCAAGAGAAATTAGTATTGTTGTTCGTCGGGCACGGATTCCGATGAGTATCAAATTTCACCGTGGCAGTCTTTAAAGTTTTGGATGGAAATATAGGCCTCGTGAGGTTTTAGAAATGTTAAAGTTAGTCTTTCAAGTTTTAAATATTTATGAAATTTGACTACTTTATTTAGTTTCTTCCGATAAAATGACTAAATTTTTTAGCTCTTTTTTTTTTTTTTAATGTGAATTCGGGAAAACATGTTTGGCTATAAAATTTACAATTGAATTCTAGACTTTTCAAGAATTTAAAAAATAATAAAAATTTGATTGTTATAGTCGAGTCTCGACTCTTCCAGATACAACATCTCTACCTCCATGAGAAAGTGATAAGGTTTGCATACACTCTACCATCCACAAACCCCATCGATAACCATGAAATTATTTGTTTTTTTTCTTTTCAAAATGAACTCTAGAAAACATGTTTGGCCATAAAACTCGGAATAGAATTCCAAATTTTTCAAGAAATTGATTGCTATAGTGAAGTTGAGACTGCAGAAAACATCTCTATCTGATATCTCGTCGAAGTAGTGGTAAGATCTGCATACATCCTATCCTTCTCAAAACTCACTTGTAGAATTTCACCGCATGGTGTTGTTGAATGTTAGCTTCTTACACATTTTTACTTTATCTTATCTTGGCCAATATCTTAAATCAATTGCTTCTTGGTGTTTTACTAAATGGTAATAACTTAAAATACAATATTATATGACATGTTGACAAATGTCTAGTGAAAAAAGTTACTGAAAGAAACTATCAACTTTGATTCAACCAACTGAACCATTCATTACTCCAGGAAGTAGGATCATCTGTTCAACTATACAAATGGGATTAAAAGAGAAAACTCATTGCAGCAAAATGAGAACTCCACAGAATTTAACAGATAAAAAAACTTCTAAAAAATAATCAATGAATATATCCTATACAAATTCAATGTAGCAAAAAAACGAGAGGTTCCCTCGAGTTTCTTTCTTTCCGATCTAGTTATTCTCTCTACAAGAAATGTACACAACTCTCGTCATCTCGTGAAGAACCATCAAGTGCATATGGATGTGTAAATTTGAAAATGAATAAGAGGCAACAGAAGCTTAAGAATCAAATAGAACGCTAATATCCCAAATAAAAGGTGCAAAATTAGTCATGGTCACGTGTTACTAGCACTCCCGGGAGCACCATTAGTTGATTTGAATTTTGAAAGTTCAACTAGGTCCCCAAACAGTTTGTCTTGTGGCTTTGAGGGCTTTCCGGGTGGCACATAGGAAGGAGCGGGAACTTGATAAGAACTGTTGTGGACACCATTGTCATTCATAGAGAGCCCAGACATTCCTTGGTTTAGGAATTGAGTATTTTGTTGTTGGGCATTACCATAACCATAGCTCGCCATTTGGTTGCCATACATCTGCTGGGAATACATATAAGCCATTTGTTGTGGATACATACCCGCAGGTTGTCCACCTTGGAATTGTTGTTGAGGATGTAAGCCTTCCATCTGATTGCTTTGCATGGCCTGATTGTTCATCATACCTGGCTGTCCACCTTGGAATTGTTGTTGAGGATGCAAGCCCTCCATCTGATTGTTCATCATACCAGGCTGTCCAGCAGTGTTTGGCGAAGCATACATGCCGTGGAGGTATGTACCGCCGCCTAGTTGCTGGCCGTTGGCTGCTACAAGCTGATTATTTTGCATTGACATAGCATGTGAACTACCAGGCATCACCTGGTTATTGTGCATTACTAGAGCTTGTGAGCTACCTGGCATCGCCGGATTATTTAGCCCAGGCTGAGCATGAGGGCTGCTCATTATTTGGTTGTCTTCTGCCTCAATTTCCCACGGAGGAAGGGCAAAAGGGTTAGTGCTTTGAGTTCCTATTCAGAAATTGAATGAGCAGAATGAGCAAGGGTCTTAAAACATGAGCAATTCATAGCACCACAGAAATTGGACAAGGAGAGGGTCTTGAAACTTTATAAAGGGTTTTAAACATTAAGCAATTAATATTTAAGAAGCATATATTCTTAATGTGTTCCCTAATGCGACTTCTATCTACTAGGTCTCTAAATGAACCAGGCAGACAAAGCTCAAAAGGACAAAATTCAAACAAGGCTTCAAGACAACATACATATTATTTTTAAATCGGTCGTGTTGGCTTGTTGGGTTAGCTTAGGTGCACCTTGACTAATCCACCAGGCAGTAGTATTCATCCCACAAGCACAGATTATCAAAGTACAGACAGGCATATTTCCAAGATACTTCATTTTTGTTTTTAAGCAGGTCCTTAATAATGTAATACAAGTAGGAAGCATGCAGGATAATATAGGAATCACCGTAGACTGGAGAAGCAGGCTGTTGTTGCTGCGACATCTGTTCATTCCAGGCAGGAGTGGGGCCTTGAGTGTAGCTCATACCAGGAACACTTCCATTTGGGTACAAAGATGGCTGTACAGAATGAAAATTCTGTTGCTGCTGAAATTGAGGGGATGAAGGATGTGCCTGACCAACTGAATTTGTAGACGGTGTGGTGCTTGGCTGTGCAAACATGTCGAGAATAGCAAGGGCATTCTGCTGTGAAGGACTTGCTGGCTGAGGTTCTCCAACAGGAACAAGCGCAAGGGCATTCTCAGCTGTTGCTGAGCCAAAGTCAATTCCACTCAGAAGATCCATCATAGGGACAACTTCTGTTGGAGTTGTTGATTGACCATTAGCAGATGGAGGAGCAGGAAGTCCTAAAGCACGTGATGCAGATCTGTATGGCACAACATACATGTTTAAGCAACCACAATAATGTACCCAGTAAATCCTACAAAGAGGGCTCTGGGGAGGGTAGAGTAGAGTGTACACAAACCCTTGACTCGAGGGTCTATCAGAAATAACTTCTCTACCTCTAAGGTAAGGTAGAGAGATAGAGATTTATTTATTTTTGTAAGAACCGACAAATATTCGATAATCTAGGGAATTCATGTCTACTGATTTTAGGTATGAGAATCTGATATCCAAATTTCTCAGATCCTTCTTGAAACCAATACATCCAACTCAAAAGCCTTTTTTCAAAAAAAATTAATACGGGCAAAGCCCATTTCAAAAGTCAAGTTATTAAGAAAAGGCTAAAAAGAAGTTTACATTAAATTGGTAGGAAGAAATAAGAAAGAATTTAAGTACCCTTGGTCTGACTCGTTGCTGGTTCCAGTATCAATAAGAGGACTATCAACATCTACAAGGGATCGGGCAGGTTCAGATTTTGATGTTTTCCCTTTAGCAGAAGTTCCCGATGCAATAACTTCATGTTTGGCCAATAAACGCTGCAAGTCATCATTCAGTGCTAGTCCTTGGCATAGAAGTGACTCATCCCTGGATCAGGTAAATGTAAGGTTCACAGAAACCACATATGTAGTGCGTGATAAAGATGGGTGAAAATAGATGACAAATCTTAAATTTAAAATTGTTTTTAAGTCCAATATTTTTATAGTAAATATGGCCAGTCTGTGCATTTTACAAGAAGTTGATGAAAACCCATCTGAGAGAAAAGGCCAACTCAAATTACTTGAATTTTACAGTACATATAACAACAATAGATGGAGAAAGAATATTTGGCCTTCAACTTCTTATATCTAGCTAAGAACAAACCCAGATGAAACATGTAAGAAGCTTCAGCTTTCAAATAAATATTTAGACTGTTCCTTCCACTAGAAATAGGAGCATTCTGTAAATACAGGAGTTTAATGTTAATTTCAGAAATAAGAAGCATATCAAGAAGAAAAAGAAGCACATCAAGATATCTAGAAAAACGTCACGAGAAATGGTCAAGTAAGACGAGGCCTTACGTAGTCGAGTTCACAAGGTGTACCAATCTCTGCTTGTAGGTACGGCATTGTTCCACCAAATCAACAATGACATCTTGTCTGAGTCCCTGTAACCCCACATGAAATATATTGCATCAAATAAAAAAGGACATGATTCAACAAAAGTTAGCTGAACAAGAATGAAAATATCTTAGAGGTGAACATTCCTTATTTCGTTATTTTTTCTGCTCCAATAATCCAATTAGCATCTAAATTTAAACATCTAAGTTGCTGAATCAAAACATTTGGTCTCAATACTTCAATACACTAGCAACGGAGCATATTCCTTTAGACATATCATGCATATGGCCTTTACCTCTTTGTTTTCAGGACCTAATGCATTCAGCATTTCAGCAAGGACATCCATAATACCACGTGCATTCTGGATCTCCGTCGAGCTAACAATAAAAACATGCAGAAAAGAATCAAAGAAAATTAATAAAGCATAGCAATAAACATGCATACATTATCTTTATAGTGTCTTGTTATTCATACTTGTTTATGACGTAAATTTTTCTGAACATTTGTAATTGTAATACAACTGGATACCAACAAGAAACCCAAGTGAAAAACTCATAAAATGTGAAATGGTAGTAGGATCACTAGGTTGTTGTCATCTTAAACCTGTTGAAGTCTACTTATACTGCTTTTAGCTTCTTAAGGAGATTCATAAATGAACTCACAAAAAAGAGATTTCCCATACAAATCCATTTTTTAAATCCACACATAGCACATTTTCACGAGTGGCAGAAAGACAAAAGTAATAAACATGCATGTATTATCCTTATGGTATATTCTGTCCATACTTGTTTATGAAGTAAATTGTTCTTACAGTTTCTAACATAACTGAATGACAACAAAAAACGAAAAAATCATGAAATTGGAAATAGTAATCAAATCGACAGGTTTAAATTGTACATCTCAAACCTGTTTAAGTTTAGTT
The DNA here is from genome assembly GCA_022817965.1 of Solanum lycopersicoides. NCBI lineage: Eukaryota > Viridiplantae > Streptophyta > Magnoliopsida > Solanales > Solanaceae > Solanum > Solanum lycopersicoides. The sequence goes on from CM040628.1 coordinate 72,252,296, forward strand.
CTACCTTTCTTTGGTTCTTAAAAATATTCATAGAACTAACAAGCACTCAGATCAAGATGTAATAATACAGGTCGCAATTCAATGGCCATTGCATGCTAGGAAAACCGATAATTTACTAGCAATCAAACTCAGAGGCTATTTGATTTTAATCACCTTTTGAGGGAAAAAGTAGTATTAGCAATAATTGAAGAAATTAATGTAGTCCTACCTCCCATAAAAGTTCATACTCTCCAGATGCTAGTCAGTAATAAATTCTGAAATTGTGTCCATGAGAAACTGTCAAGGTATGCATTATAAACTACTAATCAAACAAGTGAATGCAAGGACAACAAGAGCCTTTTCCTTTACTGATCCTCCATTCTCATATTTTTCTCACCAACTAAACTAGCTACTTATGTTGAATGCTGACAGCTGGGTAACCGGATTAAAGAAACAATAAGAATGTTGGAAATTGCTTAAAACATAAACGAACTGATAATATTAAAAGTGAAAACAGTCACCTCAAGGTGGGATACTCAGCATCTGCTGAAGACTCTGCTGCATCCTGTCCAGATTCAGGCTTCTGAAGATTACGTGGATCAGATGACTGTGGATGTGTTTGGGGAGGAGGGAGCGCAAGTACTGTTCTCTGAGGGAATACTGCTCCAAGGCGCTGAAAGTCGAGCAATACATTTCAAAACATTTTCTATGAAGTGAGGTGTCAAACAAGCATATAGAAAGTGCATATCATAGCAATGGGCATGGACAAAATCCAAGTTCAGCAAGTAAAACCAAGCATTTGGCTTTGGAAATTTAGCAACCAATTATCAAAAGGTCTATACAATTACTATGGGTTGACATGTACTTGGTTCTCTTCATGGTGATTCATATAAGGCCCAGAATAACTTACTTCAGGAAAAGAGAATGGTTACCCTCCAAGTAGTCCCTATTGCTTATTTTGTTACTGCTCAACTTACGCTCCAAAGAACTTTCACTGCTCCAATGCACTGAAAGTCGAGCAATACATTTGCCAAACATTTTCTATAAATTGAGGTATCAAAGCCCTCTTTCAAAAAAAATTTGAAGTGTCAAACAAGTATATAGAAATTATAATCATAACAACTGGGCATGGACAAACTCCACGTACTGGTATATATTCAGTCAGTACAATCAAGCATTTGGTTTTGGGATTTTAGCAACCAACACATGACATCAACTGGTATAAACCAGTAGTATTGTTTGAATAGGTTCTCGCTTCTCTTTACAAAATAATTCATATAAAAGGCTCCAGAATAACTTACTTAAGGAAATGAGAACTTATACTCTCCAAGTAAACCCTATTGCTTATATAGTTTCTGCTTAGGTGATAAGTTAAGAAACTGAACTTCAATGGCTGGAGCCAGGTGACTTGTCATATAAACCCAAATAATACCAACCCCTAATAGCGATGAAAAATAACTTCAAATAAACACATAATAGAAGAGTATAAAAAACAGCATTTCACTCTCACCAACAACTCTTGGTAGGCTCCATAATATTGAGGGTATCTCGCCCTTGGTCCTCCAAAAGCTTCTTGCCAAGTGTCAATCGAAACTAATATCTTTTCCTTGACATGAAAGTCGGGCTGCATTTGCAAAACAATACAAGATTGATGCATGTACTTTATGAAGGGGAAGGATTCAAAAATAACATAAGGGAGGTTCAGAGTCTGCAATCACCTTCTTCTTTACCATTTTCACCATCTGATGAAGAAGACCTTTCTCAGCGACGTGCATATGCACAATGTCTCCACAATTCTTCACAATTGCTTCCAAAAGCTGAAGAATGGTAACATTCAGGTTAAGCGCGTGGCAAATTAATTTTCTATTTGGCAAGCCAAGCATAGAGAATACCATAATTCTCAAGGAACAGCATAAACCCTTACAAAATTGAAGTAATATAAGCAAATCAATACATATCCAAGCACCCAATTTATTTACTATTAATTTAAGATTAATCAAACATTTTTCATTGCAGATACACCAAGGTGAACATTTTGATCTGATATTGTGGCTCGACCATGATCATCCAAACGAACCCCAACTACCTAAAAAACAGAAGACTCTTTACACCAAAACATACATAAAATAAAGATCATGGTATTTCTGTTGTTGCTAATAGTAAAGGAGAAATTGTGAACATAAAAAGAAGGAGAAAAGGTAGCACATTGTACAAAATGACTGCAGACGAAATCTTTGCTCAAGACTCCCATTCAAAAGAAAAAAAAAAGAAAAGAAGGAAAACCAACAAAAATGATGGAGGTAAGGAATTGATAATCCATTCAGTTCAAGCAAGTATTGAATTGTGGGATTTAATTTTTTGATAAGGTACAAGGGCCGACAGAAATAGTTAAGGTATTGCGCAAGGTATTATGGAATTTAATATTTTCAAAAGCTTACTGTCAAGGCGAGTAGCTGGACTTTTGATCTCCTACTGCCAAGACGCTTTTTTATTCCTTTCACAACATCTTTCGCTTGCCTGGGGAACAAAAATTAAGGAAAGAATAAGAACTACCTTCACCAATCTTCAGTTTAAACAAAAGTAAACACCTCAATGATTATACCAAATATTTAAAATAGAAAAACAAAAGAAAAAGGGAGATTACGTTGAGGCTAGAAGAACCTCAGTTCTTAATTTTACTTAGATAAAAAACTCATATAATTATTTCAGATCATCCACATCGACTTGCTGGAGAACTTGATGGCAATATATTGTTAGGTAAGCACATGAACAGTGATCCGCTTCACTAATAAAAATCTGCCAACAGTAGATTGAATACCCTGTTTTCCTGCACCAGCACCGTTGTTCCTTTTGGTCAAACATCTCATCCAAAAAAACAACATGAGATGGCCTCAGATATGGCTTCTTCCACAGGAAATGTGAAGTTTGCATGTTCAAGATGATTACAGCCCATAATATTGAATGTAGGTTTCATACAATTATAAAATTCCATTATTTACTTGTATATTTTCACCACCAAAAAAAGAGAGGAGTTAAGCTCTTCCTTAACAGCTTTTTAATCCCAAAAGAAAGGCTCTCTTCATGACAGTGTTATACTCCCTTTGTTCCAATCTATGTCTTTCTTTCCTTTTTAGCTATTTGTTCCAAAGGGCTCGGTCCACTTAGACTTTGGAAAATGAGAAGAAATCACCTACTACTGCCAAGAATCAAATCTTTGTCTCTCATGGTTTTCGTTTCATCTTCATTGAAAGTAGGCTAAGTTATTCTTTTTCGGATAACAGACAAATCTCTTGTTCTTTCAGACTCTCTTTTTAAAAGGTGAATATTTTTATATCTTGTTCTTCCCGACTCTTCTCGATCTTGAGATCAAGTGTTAGACTAATTAAGGGTTCCCTAAAACCAGAAGTTCTCTAAATCTCACACTTAAAACTACATTGACATACAAGCTTCTGCTGTGAGTTAAAAAATTACAAATTACATTTGCAAACGTTCAAAACAACTTGAAAACAAAATACTAATAAACAACAAAATTTACGTGCAAAAATAGAGAAAGAGAAAGAGAAAAGAAGTTACTATTTCTAAAACTAAAAATGCACTTAATTCTACACTAGCATACCCCTATCTAAATTCTAACTAAAACCTACTTCTATCAAAAGTTCAAACTTTTCATTTACAAACAAACTAACCAGAAAGCCAAAATCATACTTCTAAATCAAATAGGCAATAGCAAAATCTCAGCTAACAAAAATAGAGAAAAGATGATTTCTTATAAAACTAAAAGGTCTTTAAATCTCACACCTATTGCTCTACTGGCATCTAAATCTCTACTAATTACTACATAAATCATACAAATTCTTCACTTACAAATATTCACAAAAATCAGCTCATAATCGAAAAAAGTTAAAAGCATAATTCTACATGCTAAAACAGAGGAGAAAAATTACTTTTTCTAGACTAAAATTGACATACAGATTCCAGAAGCTAACCAGATACTTCTACTACTACTGAAATTTACAGCTTTATCACAAATATTCAAAAAAAATATGCAAAGGGGGACAGAATAAAAAGGAAATGAAGAAGCATACGCTGGATCGCGACTGCATATATCGCAGATCTCGACATTCATTGCCCAATCAGGTCCCATGAGCATATCGCTCGTCGCTCGTTCCACCAAAAAATTCACCATCCTATTACCACCAGAAATAAAAAAAATCCGTCACCGATCAAACAAGAAATTGATCGACGGTGAACTCGAGATCTCCGGCGTCAAAACAATCACCGGCGAGATTCCGAAAGAATCAAATAATCGTCTCAAATCATATGATTCTCTCTTTCTCTCTCTATAGATTGCATTTTTTCTTATGTTCTGTTATGATCATAATTAGTTTATTCTTTTTTTCCATAAGCAAGAATAAAATTAAAAAATCAACCAATGAGAAGACACCACGTGTATTTATTTTATTTTTTATAAGAAAAAAAGTTTTCGGTCGCGTCCTGTAAGGCCCATTCAGAGATGGCGCTCTCAACAAAAATTTCTCCATACTCAGATCTCGGTAATGGTGAAACACTCCCACCAGTGCACCACAACTCACCCAACTTTAGTTAAAAGCGGATAAATCACAAACATCTTGTTTGAGGGGGTCAAGCGACACCCGATTTTAGTTAAAAACAACAAAATCTCAACCATCCTGCCACCGGGGGCGAAGCTACACTTGCTCAAGGGGATCAAGCGACACTCCTTTATCAAAAAAATTATATTATATGAACAGGTTAAATATATTAGTACTGACACAACAAATGATACAAGTTAAAGATTTGTGTAGTAGTTAAGTATTGCAAAACTTTCTCAAGGTTTTATGTTCAATCTTAGCTAGTGACAAAATTAAATATTTTGACATTTTTACTATAAAAAAATTTTAAGTTTTGATATGCATATTTATGATTTGTTAAAGTTATTATACATTTTATTGATATCTACATCATATTTTTAACTAATATCAAACAATTTTTTACCTTTGGCCATAATACAACTTTCATTCATATGAAGAGCCATTAAAAACCTTATTTTCCTAATTCCTATTGATCAATCTTGATTCTTGAACCTCCAAACACCATTTCAAGGAAATATGTGTTTCTCGATATACTGTTCGAGCAAAAGCTACTGAGTTTGGCCTCCGCTCATCAATAGGGAACGGGAACTCGCACCGTGGGAGGCCCTGACTTCATATCTTCCAAGAGAAGATTTAGCAGAGCTTGTGTCACAGGACCTTCTCTACCTACATTACGGAGGAGGAAGAAACAGAAAGGAGATCAGAATACAATCAAGTAAAGAAGCCAAAATTTCATTTGTAACGTTTCGAACGATCGTAAATTTATGTCAACCTTGCATAATTATATGAAAACTAGCTTCAACAGAACAAGGTTTAGATAGGACTTGTGTGTTTAGAAAGAGTGAACATATGCCGTGTAGCCACATGCAGTTAAGGGTGGTCAGTTGAACATTCTTGATGAAATTTCTGGCTTCACCACTGTCTATCTAGTCTTAGTTTGTCGAGCACTACTTACGTTGGATCTATTAATCAAAAAAAGATCATTTCGTGCTCGAATTTGAAAATATCAGACTTAGACCAAAGCAAATGGAACAAAGGGGCGAAGTGTACAGTTAAATTTTGTTTCGATTGAAGCAGAGAAATGCTTACCATTACCGATGATTTCTTCATCCCACTGCACCACCGAGCGTACAAGAATCCCACTACCAATTAGCATCATCTCATCAGCACTTTTCGCGTCCTCTACAGACACATTCTCTACTCTAATGCCTCGAAGTTTACCTTCCTTTACCAGATTTTCTGCAAGAACCGCGACTCTTTTAGCTGTACAGCCACTGAGAATTTTGTCAAAATAAGGCATCAGAAGGTCCTTTTCCTTTGTAACAAAAGCCACATTCATGTTCGGTCCTTCTGCAACAAAGCCATCGCCATCCAACCAAATTGCTGCATACGCATCATTTTCTTCTGCTTCCATCTTGGAGAGTGTATTCGGAAGATAATTAACACTTTTCATGACAGCAAACTGTGGGTGTTTTATCGGGATGGATGACGTTACAACTCTAATGCCGCTGTGATCAGGAGGTGATTGATCTTTAATTACAATAGCATAAAGAGTTGATTGATGACAGCCTGATGAAGATAGTTGAAAATCACCCGGTCCAGCTGAAAGCCAGTATCTTAAAGAACCTTTTCTGCACTTGGAAACACTTACGGTACGGATGAGAATCTGTCTTATGCTTTCCCTATCGAAAGGAACTTGTATTTTGGCCATGGTTGCGGATCCCAGGAAACGATCAAGGTGTTGGTCCAACTCATAAAGGTACCTGATAGATAAGAAATAATACAAATAAAACAAAACCCAAGAATCTCAACTATCTTTTAGCTTCTCATTCTTGTTCACAGTCATGTCGATTACAACTAATCTCACACTCGATAGTTGCTTATCTAATGTATTGCTAGAAATCGACGATTACCCCAACATAGAACATAAGATAAGGGTTCAAGAGTAGCTAGAAGAGCTAATTGAACAAAAAGGACAATTATTTGGCTAAGTTATAGTGTGTTTTATCTGCAAGAAAATCAGACCTCATTATCTCAACTTACGAGTACGAAACACCACTAAATGTAAAGGGGTTTATATCACAATTTACATGTTGACAAACCTGAAATCCTCAAACAGCATATTTTTATAAATTGACTAGTCGAACTTCGCAATGAATTCATACGAAGACAAATTTTATCAAAGGAGATGCATGAGCATGGACACTTGGATATGTGATTAATGTAATCAAATGCAGCTAAATTTATATAGGCTTGATCTATAGTACATACAGGAAAGGAAAATTCGATCTCACAAATCAACTTCTGTAGAAAACGAAAACATAAAGAGCCGAAAATATAGTAAGAAATGCTAACCCATCCATAATGGCAGCAGTATCAAAGACACCATGTCCTCTATGAACCATGTGATCATCCATAGGTATCACCATGGCAGCTGTATCGGTTGTGATTCCACCAAAGACGTTCGAGTACATTGCCAAATAAAGCTGCTTGGTCTTGTAACCTTCTCGACTTGTTCGCATCCTCTCAATAACCTTTACAGGGGAAAACAAAGACCATTTATGAAGTATCTCTGGGAATTTATCGATTAATTCATTAATACTTTGAGGTTATCATCTTTTAGCAATACACAATGTAGAAACCAGTTTATTCTTTTCTTTTTATTTTCTTCATTTCTAGTGAAAACAAGGATTCGTGATCATACAGGACATGTAAGTTCCAGATAGTCCGTTCTGAAGAAGGCGCTACGAAAGAGAAATGAAGCTTATCAAGACAGACAACAAAGTAGACCATGTAAATGATCAGCCCGATGCATTAAGCTCTCGGTGTGCGAGGGGTCCAGGGAAGGGCCGGACCACAAGGGTCTACTATATGCAAATCTTCCAAGAGGTTGTTTCCACGACTCAATATATTAGTCTTGGACTGATAACATAAATTTATACTTTTTCTCCGTTTACGTCTTTTTTCATTGAAGTTCATACTTTACTTGCGGTTAAAGCCCCAACGGACCTTAGAGTTTTTTGCTTTTGATAACACTGTTTAAAACAAGATGGCAAGGTGAAATTTATCACCAGTGCTCAATTCTCCTATTAGCAGTACTTTCACTTGTATAACTACATAGAGGGGAATGATGGCCTTGTTCACTTTTTAAGTTCTAACAACTCTATTCTCCATTATATTGATTCTTTCTCACTATTTTCAGGTAATATACACTATAAGAAAACTGTGAATTACATGGAGATTAGTATGAAAATTCGCAGGAAACTTATTATCCTGCAAATTTTCATACTATTTCCCAGATTTTCCTATGTAAATCACAGTTTCTTTGTAGTGATATACTCCCTTCGTTTCAATTTGCTCGTCATACTTTCCTTTTTAGTCCTTACTAGTAAAGTGGAGTACATATCGGAAACAACCACGAGGTAAGGTCTGAGTACACTCTCCCCTCTCCAGACCCCACTCTTATGGGATTACGCTAGGTATGTTATTGTTGTTGACTTTCCATTTTAATCTATTTAGAAAATATATACATTTCCTTTTTAAGCAACTCTTCAATTCGTATCTTCAATAACTAAAATCACAATATTTAAAAGCCTTTTTTTTCCCTTAAAATTTCATGTCAAGTTAAAACCAGATAAACAAATCGACATGATATCAAATCAAGATTAAACAAATAAATTAACACCGTATCAAATTAAAATTAGACAAACAAATCGATAGAGCGCTTTCAAGCTCTGACTCAACATGTGATAGGAAAAATGTAAGTCTTTATACAAACATTTAAGATTAAAGGGAAGAAAAGTCAAACCTCTGAGCAAGAAAGAAGTGGAACATCAAAGGTTGGACCATCTGCCCCACACAAAACAGCTAGCCATGTTAGTACTATTTTTTTAAAAATAAAATAAAATAAGATTTTAGCAAAAAAAAAAAAAAATTATATTCAAGATTTACCAGAGGAAAAATTTGAGTTGTTGAAAACATTGGATCTGGTTAAAGGTCTGATCTTTGATCTTGAAAATTCCAAATTGCTTAATTTTGGTAGAAAATGTAAAGTTTCTGAGATGGGTTTTGTGAGAATTGGTAAAGAAGCCATTGTTTCTTTAGCTAATTTTACAAATTTGTGTGAAAAAAATTGGCATAAATAATCAAAAACTTCTTGAAATAATCAAATGGTTTTACTGAATAAAACAAAATTTTCATAAAAATAGTACTACCAAGTGGACTGCAATTGTTGTTTACTGTGTCCTTTCTTGGTTATATGTTCAAGAAAAATATTGTTATTTTTATAACTGTGGTCCGATTTAATTTGCATGTATTTTGATTAATTTTATGAATATATATCACCAATTACTAATAATAAAAGTATGAATAATTTTTTAGTTGATTTCTAAAATAGACATATTTTTATATTTAATATTTAGTAATAATTTAAATTTAAAATGTTCATTTTAATCTTCATAAATTGATTATCAGCTACATAAATATTTGTCGTTTATTTTAGATCATAAATTAAAAAAAAAATATTTTTTCTTTTAAATTTTATGTTAAATCAAATTAACTCGTATAAATTGAAACAAATGAAATAACTACTCAATTCATTGGTACTGTCATTTTCCACTATTATCAATTGTCGTTATCGGTCTCACAATTATCAAACCAACAACTACTATTCATGTCATAAATAGTTTTCACATATATAAATTTTTTTTTAAAAAAAAATAATAATAATCGAAGTACAAATCATATCAAACAAATTAAAATGAAGAGAGTATTATTTTGTCTTTCAGAATTTAATTGCCATCAAATTAGCGCTTTGAACTAATGATTTTAAGTAGGTGTTTGTATCAACTATTTCATCTCGTGATTTAAAATCAATGTTTAAATAATTAATTTTATTTTTTAGTTAATTTCGCATTATGAGATGAAATGATCTCAAATTCTCTAAAAATCTTGATTTGAGAATTAATTTCACATTTATCAAATATAAAAATTATAAATACACCTTTTTTTAATACATTAATAAGGATGGTTTCTGGTTGGACCAAAAATAATAAGACTTTACCTTGGAGAATAACCAAATTGCAATTCATGTAGTTCCAATCTAATGTTGGATGGCACATCAAGAATTAATATCGATATATATATTAAAAAATTCGAAATATTAAAAAAAAAAGTTAAAGCTAAAAAAAAATTATTTGAGATTATGTTTGAGGAGACTTTGAGTAGGTTAAGATTGAATAAAAAAAATATTTATAATAAAAAAATTATGTTTTCAAAATTATCTTTTTTTTTAATCGATTTTTCTTTTAGTTGTTTCTCATCCTTTTTGTTCATCTTTAATTAGATGAATAAATATTTGAAAAATAATTTGATAAATAATTGATGTACACTTCATACATAAGTAAGCTTATGTATAATCAGTGTAGACCTTTTCATGAATCTTAACTATTTTTATGTAAATAAAAATATAACTATATTTATTATAAATAAATTACTTTGTTGTATATATTTAAAATTAAACTTCGAAACCTTCATTGTAAACTTGAACTCTTTTCATCGAGAATATTTTATAATTTTTTTTGTTCATTACGGAAAAAAAAAAAACTACAACAAGTAATTTACAAAAGACAAAACAAACTATTTCACACAATAATTTAACCTCTAAAATACAAATCATTTGTATTTCTTTGAGTGACAAAAACGGTTACATAAAATTTTTAGATAATTAATTAATTAATATTTGTGCGAAAAAAAATATCGAATTGACACAAAAATATCGAGTTTTACATGTCTTACCATTTCAATTATATTTTCCTCAAATGTTTTTTTCTTACTAACCTTCTATTGAGCTGATACTCTCATATCTAAAATCATCTATATCTTTGATATATTATAATTATATCATATTTTGTCTAATCATTTTAATTTTTCGTATTTTAAGGTAAGTAACGCTAACACATATTAATTATTAGGAAAAATGACGAAAATTTCACTTTTAAGTTCTCTTATTATCATTATCACCTATTAGTTTTACAAATTCTCACCACCTTTAAGTTCTCTTATTACCATTATTCCCAATTAGTTTTACAAATTTCTAAAATTCCTCATTTTTACGCATCAGATTAATGTATTAGCGCATCAGATTAATGTATCTCGCGCATCATATTTGTGTATCATGTATAAAATGTACATCACATTAGTGTATCATATATAAAATGTAATGTATCTTACTTAACGATTAATGTATCTCGCGTATCAGATTAATTTATCAGCGCTTATATTATTGTGTATCAGTTTGAGAGATTTCTGTAATGATAAACTTATAAAGGACAAATGATAATTTTATCTTAAAAGTATGTGATTTATGTCCTTTACCCTTATTATTGTAATATCCGATGCATAAAAATAAAAGAATTTTTTTGTGGACTCCCTCCTTCCAAGTGCTTATATGACATTAAGATTGGTTTTTTTTATATGTGGGGTGGGGTGGGGATGGGGGTGGGGGTGGGGTACCTGAAAATGAGATACAAATGAATGCAACACTTCGAAAGCTTGCAAGGCTTGAAGCTCGGGGAAGGGGGGGGAGGGATATGAATGATAGTACAGTGCAATAATAGTACTATTGTATTTACATGTTCTATGTATATGATGTTTAAAAACATTATTAGGTAACGATGAAAAGATTCACTTTGTATAACGATTGATTGGTGTGAACACGTCATTATTTTAATATTTTATCTTAATTTATTATTTAATAAATTCTATTTTAACTTATCTTTTACTCTATTTTTTCATATTAGTTTTATCCATACTCTAGCTTTCTCGTAGATTTATTATCCAAATTATGAATGTGTGTAACACCCTTCGTCGGAAAAAAATAAGATATATACAAGTAAAATGATATTCGAAATGGTTAAGTAATATATTTTGGACACCCCTAACATAGCAAGCTGTTATTTCTGGACACCCTTTATGAAATTCCTGGCTCCGTCACTGATAATAATTACTATATTAAAGTACAGATTTCTTACTTATTAATTATTACACAATAACACAAAATCAATTGATCATATTCTATACTGAAAAACAAATACTAAATAATTGAGTAACATTTCGTTACGAAATTATATATACATTACAAATTCACTTGTACAAATTATATCAAAATTTTGTACTATAGTATAATTTAAGCCACTAATATTAAAGTAGCTAAGATATGTGAGACCAAGGTGGATCCTTTGATATAGATGAATTTACTTTATTATCGTCCAATAATTTTAATGTTGGATGACACATTATATATATATATATATGTGTGTGGGCGTGGACGTGCGCGTGTATGGATGTGTGTCAAAAGATTTGAAATACTAAAAAGAATCAAATTTACAAAGTTGAAATTGTGTTAAAGGAGATTTTAAGTAGGTCTAGATCGAATAGAAAAAAGTAAAATTGTTTACAATAAAATTGTTTTTGTTTTCGAAATTACCTTTTTTTGTTAATCAATCTTCCTTTTGACTATTTATCATCCTTTTTCTTCTTTTTTAATTAGATGAATAAATATTTTTTTAAAATTAATTTGATAAATAGTTAGTCTATACTTCATGTATAAATAAATTATATTCTATTTTTTGAGTGTTTCATATTTATTCAGTGTATAACTCATGCATAGATAAATTATATTTCAATTTTTATATTGTATAATAAATGTATACTTTCGATAAATCTTAATATTTTTTTTTATGTAAACAGCAATATGATTATATCATTTACAAGAATTATTTTATTATATATATTTAAAATGACACTCTGAAACTTTTATTTCAAAATTAAAACTCTTCTCATCGAGAATTCTTTAATATACATTTTTTCGTTTATTACGGAAAAAACAAAACTACAACAACTAATTTACATAAGACAAAACAAACTATCTCACACAATAATTTAACCTCTGAAATACAAATCATTTGTATTTTTTTGAGTGACAAAAACGGTTAGGTGAAGTTTTCAGATAATTAATTAATTAATTAATTAATTAATTAATATTTGTCTGAAGAAAATATTGAATTGACATGAATATCGAGTTTTATGTGTCTTACCCTTTTAATTATATTTTCCTCTAATATATTTTTTTACCAACCTTTTATCGATTTGATACTCAATATTCATAACCTCATATCTAAGATTACGCACATCTTTGATATATTACAGTTATGTTATATTTTATCTAATTATTTTCTCGTATTTTACGATAAGTAATATTAACACATATTAATTATTATTTATTATAATATCTTGTGCATAAAAACAAGAAGATATATGGGGACTTCCTCCCTCCATTTGTTGGGGGTAGGGGGTGGTGATGGTGGGTGGGTGGGTGGGGAATAATAATAGTACTACAAAATACTTCACGTGTTATTCATGGTGACGTTTAAAATCATTGTTAGGTAACGATGAAAAAATTTACTTTGTAGAATAAATAATTTGGTGTGATCGTGTCATTATTTTAATATTTTATTTTCATTTTGTCTTCATTTATTATTTAATAAAGAGAAAATGATCAAATAACCCTCCAATCTATAATCGAATTTCCAGCTACACACCTATACTTCACGGGGGTCCTATTACCCCCTAAGCTATTTTAAAGCGGAATATAAACAATATATTATAAAGTGTTCTCATAGGTTTACCATCAAAATTATAAAGTGTGACATTATATAACGACAAAGAACGATACATGTTATATTTATTAAAATAATATACTATAATACATATTACAATATAACACTATACATTATGAAATGATATTAACGACTTCTAAGAAGGTCGTAGCACTATAACTATTACTAGATTAAAGTTCAAATTTCTCATTAATTACACAACACAAAATCAATTGATCATATTCTATATTGAAAATCAAATACTAAATAATTGAGTAACATTTACAAATTCACTTGTAGATATTATTTTATTATATAGTTTAATTTAAGAGTACACTAATATTAAAGTAGCTAGCTAAGATACGTGAGATCAAGGTGGATCCTTTGATATAGATGAATTTACTTACTTTATCATCCAATAATTTAGTAACATAGAAATAAATATAATATGGCTTTTTATTTATTTAAAAAAAATCATATTTATGGCATGCCAAAAATATAACTCTTCCAGCTTTATAACGTGACTTACCTATTTTTTCTCTCTTTAAAAAGAAGTGAACCTTTTATTTATTTTTATTTGTACCATTGAAACAATTTTATCTTCTCCATATTATTATATTTCGTTTTCGATTTCACCATAATGAATTCAAGCAATCACAAAGTCATTACATGCAAAGGTGAGATTTTTAATTTCTCTCTACGTCTGTATTATGAACGATCAAGTCATGAATATAATGATTTCAAATAATGAAGTAAGAAATTTCGTTAAATAAATACAGGTGCAATAGTATGGAAGTCGGGAGACGACTTGAAAATAGAAGAAATAGAAGTCGATCCACCAAAATCAACAGAAGTTAGGATTAAAATGATTTATGCTAGTTTATGTGGTACTGATGTTCTTTGTTGCAATGGCTTTCCAAAGGTAATATTTGGAAATTTCTTTGAAATTACAATTTTTATCGCGAAATAATAAAATATAGCTATTAATTTCATTTAATTATTGATAATTATAAATTAAAATTTTTAGCGATAAATTTCATAGCTAATAATTATCTTATTTATTGTTGATGATTCTCAGCCTTTGTTCCCTCGCATTCCTGGACATGAAGGAGTTGGGTAAGAATAATCGCAATATTGCAGCATCGCGTTCATATATTTTAAATTTAGAAAAATATAAAGTTCGTTGAAATTGTAATAAATAATATATATTTGAACTTAAAATTCTAAAAATACAATCATTTTAGTATTCAATACTAAATTTCATGAAGACTGAACCATAAAGTTTAAATTTTGAATTTATTTTTCCGTATTTGCTACCATTTTTGAAAATAAGAAAATGATGGACGTGGAATTAGACAAGTCGTACTTTGTGTAAAAACTACTTTAGACATCATAGATGTAATGGCCCAAGTCGCTAGTGACAATGGCGTAGCCACATACTGTTTTGGACACCCTTCGTCGAAAAAAAATTAGCGTATATATAAGTAAAATGATATACGAAACGATTAAATAACCTATTTTGAACACCCTTAACATAACAAGTTGCTATTTCTGGTCACCCTTTAAGAAATTTTTTATTCCGCCACTGGGCCTAGTAATACTGTTCGTTTTAGATCTAGATCTGAACGACTTTAAAATATGTCACTAGGATAAAATATGCTTACTTACATACCCACCATCTTTTATGTATTTTACTGATACGAGACTGCTTATACTGATGTACTGTATGTTTTTTCCGCAGCGCGATAGAAAGTGTTGGAGAGAGTGTGAAAGATTTGAAAGAAGGAGACATAGTGATGCCACATTTTTTGGGTGAATGTGGAGATTGTCCTAATTGCAAGTCCAAAAAGTCCAATTTATGCCATAAATACCCTTTAAATTTTAGTGGATTATTGTTGGATGGAACATCAAGAATGTCTATTAATGGTCAAAAAATTTATCATCATGTTAGTTGTTCTACATTATCAGAGTACATAGTTCTTGATGAAAACTATGTTATTAAGGTTGATCCTAGGTTACCAATTGAACATGTTCCTTTCTTATGTTGTGCTTTTACAACTGGTTTTGGAGCAACATGGAAAGATGTTAACATTGAAAAGGGTTCAAGTGTTGCTGTCCTTGGTCTTGGAGGTGTTGGACTCGGTGTAAGTATCTTCGATAGAACTAATGTTTACTGGTCATTTTTAATCGAAAAAATATTGATTGTTATAAATTTTACTGAAGTTACACATGTGAATTTTGATATTTTATAACGGTGATATTTTTCAGTTAGCGATATGTTTTGTGAATGTTATTAATTAGTACATTCAACGTTGTTCATTGGTCAGTTCAGTTTGATCATCATTGCATAGGAATTTTCTAAAATTTCACATGTGAAATTTGATATTTTATGATGATGGTTATTTTTCAATTATAAGGATGGAGGGGTAGGGCAAAAATTAGCTATATATTTTATGAAGGTTATCTGTATATTCAAGGTTGTTCATTTTATGACGGTGGCTATAATTTTTATTATGGGGCAAAAAGTTAGCTATATTTTGTGAACGTTATCGGTATATTTAAGGTTGTTCATTACTTAGTTTAGTTTTAAATTTTTTCTAAAGTTACACATGTAAAATTTTTTATATTTGATGACTCTTTTTCGATTATAAGGAAAAAAATAGTTATATATTTTATAAATATAATTAATATATTCAAAGTTGTTCATTGATCGATTAAATAATATTTGATCATTTTTCGATCTCGTCTTTAAAAATACAGGTAGTAGAAGGAGCTAGACAAAAAGAAGCAGCCAAAATAATTGGGATGGATATACATGAAATGAAAAGTGAAAAAGCAAAGATTTATGGAATTACTGATTTTATAAATATTTCTGAAAAATCAATTTCAGAATTAATTAAAGATGCTACTGGTGGACTTGGTGTTGACTACTTTTTTGAGTGTACAGATGTGCCTCAACTCACTATCAATGAAGCCATTCAATCAACTAGAATGGTACGTTTGTGTCTATCTCGATTAATTTTATATTTACTTTAGTAATTATATGCATATATATACATTTTTTAAGTAAAATTGTCAATTTTTATGTTATGTTTTTGTTTTTTGTGTTTTATATCATATGACATTGCTACGTATAACATGATCATGTTCGTATTGTTTTCTATCTTCTTTTTTCTTATAAGGGATAATTCATAGTAATGTTATAGCTGGTATTAAAGATTTCAGTTTAATAATAAAAAAAGAGAAATAAATACTTGTGTCAAACCAACAAGACCAATATCGTAATACTAGAATGATATGATTACATATTTTTCAAGTAACATCATCATTCTTTATGTTATTTCTATTTACTTTTTGCGTTTTATATCATATGACATTACTTTGTATAGCATGATCAAGTTTGTATTGTTTTCTATCTTCATTTTTCTGTAAAGAATATTTTATAGTAATACTATTTTCACTTTACCTATTTACTTTTTTTTTAATTCTCTGTCTATTTATTTTTATGTTTTATATCATATGACATCACTTCGTATAGCGTGAACAAACTTGTATTGTTCTCTATCTTTTTTTTTTTGATAAAGTATTTTATAGTAATATTATTTTTAAGGTGGTGTAAAGATTTCAGTTCAACATACTAACAAGATGAATATCGTGATTACTAGAATGATATAAATTTCTAAAAATAATCAAAATCATCACATTTCATCCTCACCCGCAACCACCACCACCCACCACGTAGTTAATATAATCATCATGTCTATCATAAATATTTCTCTCATAATTTCGTGTCTTCCTTAAGTGAAGTAATTATACGAGCTCACTTAATATTTACTATGATAATTACTTATACAAGCGCACACACAAACTAGTCGAGGCGACATCATTCTTTATGTCATTTCTATTTGTTTCTCGCATTTTCTTTTACATGACACTACTTCGTATAACGTGTATAGCTTATCTTTTTATAATTTACAAAAAAAGAAAAAAACTTTCTATACCCCTTTTTTTTAGTAATTACTTTATTTAAATAGCTATGTTTTTAATTGTTGTGTGACTTCAAAAAAAACATATTAGGGTTATGGAACAGTGATAGTGCTTGGAGCTGGACTTGTGTTAGATTGGCAAATGAGTTATGTCCCTCTAATGTTTGGTAGAACACTCAAAGGATCAATCTATGGTGGCATCAGAACTCACACAGATCTTCCATCTATAATTGACAAATGCATTAGCAAGGTACACTATCTACTCGTGTTCGGGCTTTTTAAAAATACTAATTTTGATTACGTGCGTTGTACGTATATTCTTATTAATTGGTATCAAAATTTTCTATACAATATCAACGGATATGTTAGATGATAAAAGTAGATGTTTAAGTATATCGAGAAATACAACTTTCTAAGATAATATAATAAATTGTATGATGTAAAAGATTACAATATTTTTTTAAAATGTGTTTTCTATAGTAGATTGATAATAATAAGTTACATGTAAATGCTTCCCTGTCCAATTGCATTTGTTCATTTTGAAAGGCCCTATACCCAATGATTATTTATTTTTCAATTACAATTAATTAGCCTATCACCAAAAGCTCGAAAAGTCAAACCCTAACCATTCATTGAAGTTGCTTTTTTTCAGTAATTTTCCTATGGTAATCCGTGCTCTATTTTGCTTGTCATACTTTCTATGATAGTTTGTGGTCTTAGTGATGTGTTCTCACCCCCAAGAAATAAGAATATTCTATATTAAACTGACTAAAAATGAAAGTACAACAAATAAACTGAAAACGAAAGAGTACTTATTAAATGTAGTTTGGATTCTTCATATAGGTTTTTGATCAAATACATTTTATCCATTAGTTTGAGACTTTTCAAATTCTGAACACGAAGTTGTAGTTTGTGCAATCGAAAATCATTAAACTTCTTGTAAAATAAGAGTTGCTGCAAAAGTATATTTTATGGCTGTGAAAATGAGTGCATATTCATTATCACGATACTCTTTGCGTTTGAAGTTGAGTTATTTCATTCTCCTTGTTGTATTAATTTTTATTGATCTATCTATTTTACCCACGAAAGAATATTGTAATTAAAAGTACAACAAATAAATTGAAGACATAAGAGTACTTATTAAACATAGTTTGAATTCTTAAAACAAGTTTTTGATCAAATACCTTTTCTACATTAGTTTGAGATTTTTCAGATTCTGAACACGAAGTTGTAGTTTGTGCAACCAAAAATCATTAAACTTCCCGTCAAGTAAGAGTTGTTGCAAAAGTATATTTTATGGCTATGAAAGTTAGTGCATATTAATTATCACGATACTCTTCTTGTTTAAAGTTGAGTTATTTCATTTTCCTTGTTGCATCAATTTTTTTGATTAATCTAATTTACCCAAAAAAAATATTGCAATTGCATAATCGAAAATTCTCACAATCTTCCTTATTATAAGTAGAAGAATAGGAAACTAACAACATTCGAGTTTAAAAGTCTGAGAAACCCACTCTATTTATAGAAATCATAAGTTAGTATGAAAAGATTCTTATCGTGTCTTTCCGAAAAATCACGACTTTTGAAAATGTCACAACTCATAAAAAAAGTCACAACCTTCACAAAAAGTCACTACCAATCAATGTGAAAAGGAGTCTGCTTTTAATATAATATAGTGTATATAAATATAATATTAAATATATAATATATAACAAAATTGAGTGTTTTAAGTTGGGGGTATTATAGTAATTTAACATTCATGTTAGGGAGTTCATGCTTTTAAGGTAGTATAGAAGATAGATAGATATACGATGATGATTGTCATACTCGTGTCTGATCATTCAATAATACCTTACTTTTGAAGTATCTAAAACACCCCCGATAATACTTTTGAAAAATCCAAGTCACATCCAACATATTTATACCTACACCAAGTTTGTAAGATATTAATAATTATAAGACATTATGAATATGAGTTTTAACATGTAATTAACATTTTGAATTTTGAAAAAAGAAAACGAAAATGAATTTTTTTCTAGTTAGAATGGATTGGTCGTACCTGTCCCTATCCAACCAATAATGGCTTATGACTGACTCGCTATTCACTCGATGTCTTTGATTATTTTCTGCAGGAGATCAAACTAGATGAATTATTGACTCATGAAGTTTCATTCAATGATGTAAACAAGGCATTTGAGTACTTGAAAGAACCAAACTGTGTGAAGGTCCTTATCAAGTTTTGAGCTAATATTTAGTGTCTTTTTTCATTCTGTGTAACAATAAAAAAAAAATAGCAATAAGGATATGAATTTATGAAGTGTGGAACATAATCAAACTTGTATTATTCTTCTGTATTTTTTTGGTAATGGATATATTCATAATTGTACTATTTCAAGATATAGAAAGGGAGAAGTAAATACTCGCGTCAAGCCAACATGACGAAGATATGAAGTTTTGACACTTGGAGTTAGACAAAATGTCTTGCATTCATTTGGTTGGTGCAAATGCAACCAACGAGTACGAATAAGTTTTTTTTTTTCCTTTGTAGTAATTTCAACATATCGGAAACATGACAATCACAATAACAACTACGTCTTAGTTTCAAACAAGTTGAACTTCGCCAATCTTAATCCAACATGTGAATCTACACAGCTTTTATATTCTCCCCTTTTTTACACTAGCATGCTTCCTGCGAAAGGAAGCTCAAAGAGGGAGGGAATGTACTATATTGGCTTCCGCTAGCAAAGGGGAATGAAGCATTACGCTTAATGAAGTAATATAATCTAATTTGTTCCGACAAACAAGTACCTTTGAGGGAAGAAAACTTGTCTTCTATCCTAAAAGTACTTGCTATCTGCAACATTTCAACAGGTAGGAGGAAGGACTTGAAACGTTGTCGTTGCTGCCAAATTTGGTAGTTGTCTCGTTTCCTTTTCCTGGTGTTCCACATTCACTGAAATCAAGTGTGCGTCTCTCACTCTGCAGAGAAACCAACAGTAGGAAAATCAACAAACGATCATGGCTGTGGAAAGATATATAACCAGATAAACAGATTCCGGTTCTTTTTGTCATTCTGCTTCTGTAAATTTGAGTCAGAGATATTTTCAAGTAAAGCCAAACTTTGGACGAGTTCGAAGTGACATTCAACAGAATTATTACTAACATAGAGACTATGTGAGGCTACACAAGAAAGTATGTTCCTAAGCCATAATTTACAGAAAGCACTAGTCTTTTTCCACATTATACTCCAAAGTAAAACGGATGTTCCACATTCTCATCGATTCTTTCGTTCTAATGAGCAGTGTAATTTACTGCCAATCAGTTTTCAGTATAAGAGTAGGAACAAAAAGAGGAAAGTAAGTGTTTTTAAGTGAAAAGTGCAAGGTTATTGTTTGAAACATGCCAAAATTAGAATAGGATATAAAGACTCGAGAGAAATGACGAAAAGAAATGTTTTAAGCAAAAAATTGCAGGGCTACTGTATTTAAAAATAACTAAATGTATAAGGATAGATCACTTTGAGAAAAAAATGTTTGTAATCATGTTGACATAGGGGCCAGACATACCATAGCATTTGAAGCCAGAACGGTACAATTTTCATCTGCTTTTTGTTCCTCGGAATTCCTTCCCAACAGGATTGTTTCTGGTGTTTCACTTCCCAAGATTTGACGGGCATCCGCAATTGAAGGTGCAGTCTGCTCACTTAATTGCTTCATTAACCCAATAGCATCATAGCTTCTATCACCGGGGCTCAGAAGAAACGCAAAATCCTACCAAATAAAGTAAAAAACAAACAAATCGAAGCAATATATATAACATGAGCACAGAAAGGCACCATTATCAACAAAAACAAAAAAAGGAGCACCAAACACAACGATAACTAGTCACTGAGTAGAACACATAATGTATATACCTCATATGTAAGTTCTTTTTCATATCTTGGGCTAGACAGAAGAGGATCCGTGAACCATGGAGATTTCCATGCTGACGGAGATTCAATACTCCTTTTAAAAGGTGTCTCTCCAAAGCTGTAAACCATTAATTAGGTAAATAAATCATAAGAAACAAAGGTGTAGCAAAACTCCTTTTAAACCAATCATTAGGTAAATGGACTAACAGGTACAAATTTGTGGGAGATAAGTAACAAAAAAAGGATAGAAAGCAAGTAATTTTACATGTTTGAAGTATCAGCACCAAATACATTTTCAGATTTTTCGGTAGTATTCTCCAATGCAGTTGATGTAGTATATTGCATTGATGTGGCTATGACAACACCGCTTTGACGATTTCCAAGTACGTCAGAAGAGCAAACAACAGACGAGGATGAAACAGTAGCTTGATTTGATGATGCAGCTTCAAGTCGTCTAGCATACTGGTTACCTAAAGCTTTAATACTTAAACTTGTAGCTCGATCATGCTTGGTGAAGTAACGATCAGGAGAGAAAAGCATGTCATTTGAGCTAAGCTCAACCAGAACTCCAGGAGGCTGTTTTACCTGATAACAGGAATGAGAACTCAAAAGTTGTATCTAAGCGACAATTAAGTTTAATGGTTTATTTTGTAAACCATACGGTTCAAATCAGCTGAGAGCAAATTCCAAACACAACTACTTTTTCTTTTTTTTTTCAAGTCCAAACACAACTTAACTTCAAATACTACTACTTTTGATTTTTTTAAAATATCAACCATTTCATGCCCAAGCACCTACATAGTATTCAATTTGTAAAACTTGTAAGGATATGTTTCTTTACAAAAAATTACAATCTGGAATGCAGGTCCTACCTTTCACACATCATCCCATTCCCAAAAACAAAAAGAGGTGAAGCCAGAAAAGAAAAATATAATGACAAATTATAACTCACCTTTCCCATTGCATCATTGGCTCCGGCACATTCACTATGGGGCTCTTTATGGTAGTGAGCACCACCACCATCTAATTGTCTCTCTGAATTTCCAATGCGTGAAAGTCCAGTTACTCCATCACCTGTCTCCTTTCTTCCATCTTCTGAGGATGGATGTAGATTTTCTTTGTCTTCAGTAGAAGCTTTTGCATTTGCCGACTCATCAAACATGTCATCCACTCGGGAAAATTCTGTAACCATATTAGAGAATGATTCCTGATTGAGATCACTTTCAAGCTTTTTCTCCCATCTCTTTTCTGATAAAGGTGTCACCAAGTGACGCTGTCGCTTCTTTAATATAGAAGGAGTCCCAGTAAAAGTTTTGGCAGCACTTTTCAATATAGCATCTGGACTATCAGCTCGTGATGGTGAGTCCCACAACCTTAATGGAGTAGAGCAGTCCGTAGAAGTCGTCAACAACTGGCGGATGCCAAGAGGGCTGTACTCTTGCTGTGTATCTGAACCAGATTGCTTAAGATCACAATACAAGAAGGGTGTATCCAAGCTTGGAAAGCGAGGAGGATCATAGCATAGAGCTCCTTCATCTTTCTGTTCTTCTAGCCTTGAGGAATCTTTCGTATAATCAGGATGATCTTTCAGGACGGCATTGTCTATGCCATTGTCATTGGAAGGACCGCCAAACTCACTTGGACATATAAAACCATCAGATCCACTGTGGAAGGACTCTTGAGCTGGGTTCTCAAGCGGAGGATAATTGAACTGATCTGAAGCTATACCAAACACAAGTGATCTATCTTCAGACGGAAAGTGCGAAGGAACAGAAAACTGCTGATAGGTTGAAGCTTCAAAATCATCAAAACTTAAATCATTGCAGTTTTGTGGAGCCATATTTCCTGATTCAGGGATCTGATTGTTTGATGATTGGTAAATTAAAGAATCTGCAGGTTCACCACCACTGCCATTAACTCCAGTTTCGGACAGAGAGCATTGAGGAATTCCTACCTCAGGGT
This sequence comes from Solanum lycopersicoides, assembly GCA_022817965.1. NCBI lineage: Eukaryota > Viridiplantae > Streptophyta > Magnoliopsida > Solanales > Solanaceae > Solanum > Solanum lycopersicoides. The sequence goes on from CM040628.1 coordinate 72,275,400, forward strand.
ATTCGATCCTGCTACCATCAAACAATTCATTGGGATTAAACATTTCATTGGGATTATATGGACCCTCAACTATGTTTCCTGCATTAGAAGTTGCTCCAGATTCCATTGCATTTTGCATTGGATTGGTTACCATATCATGGTTTTCATTGCCATTCAAACACTGCATGTAATGTCCCGAAGATTCCTGAATAAACTCCGTAAAGTCATCCATATTAAACTGCCAATCATTCCCTGCGGAATTGCCCCAGTCATGTGAGAACGTATGCTGCTCAAGGGAGTTGGAATCCACAAGTTGACTGGGAATTTCTAGCATTGAACAAGAAACATCCTCAAAAGCTGGGGTATAGTACGTAGGACATGGTGCTGCGCTAGAGCTTGCGTCCTTTTCACGGATTATTTCCTTGGACATCCCCCCGTTCTCTCTTATATGCACAAATGTGTTGCCCAAGTCACTTGTAGACTGGGGACAGCCAGCAAGAGTTGAACCTTGACTGCATTCCATAACTTCCTCCAGTTCTGCTCCTTCTTTGTGAACACTTTCATCTTCACTAGTTTGTTGCAACATCACAGAAGAAGAAGGGATTGATTGGTTCTGATGGTTGACATTAGACAGAGTAGGTAACTGTGCAAGTAAACCTGATGCTATATATGAGTCCCGTTTCTTTTTGACAGAACTATGCCAGTGATTTTTTATTGCATTGTCTGTCCTGAAATTAGCCACAAGAGTTCTCACATGTCAACTATAACTTTGAAACAATGCTGAGAATAAGAACTCGAAAGAAAGTCTAGATGGAAACAAGCTCTTATCAGCATAAAATTAACACCCTCAAAATACCTTCCAGGCAAATATTTTGATAACTCTGCCCACTTGTTTCCATGAGCATTGTGGGCACGAATTAGAGTCAATTCCTCCTCTTGCGTCCAAGCTTCTTTTTTAATAGCAGGATTCAGATGATTGTGCCATCTGAAAAGATCACTCATAGTAATCATTATAACATTCTTAGTCATATAAAGGGGGTGAGAATTAAAAGCTTATTCTTTCAGGAGTGATTTGCAACCTCAATGTTAATGAATCAAAGGAACTAGAAGAAATGTGACACCACAAAATTCCTATTGAGTCAAAGGATACATGTTACTAAGTTATATTTCCTGATAACATACGAAATAACATATTCTTCTATAGAAAGTGGCAGTAGTTATCTGCGTCTAGCATCTCATGCCGTCAGCATGCATATCTTTAAGTTTTAAGAGATTGGTTGAGTCATAAGCTGAGGAACAACTTCTAACCAATTAGTAAATAAAATTAGACAGGAAGATATCAGTTGCATAAGCTTGAAACATCTAAGTTCATTGCAGGAAAGCTGCAGAAGGTGAGCTTGTGATGTTAAAACAGCAGCTAGGAATGAAAAATTTCTTATTCGAAGTAAGTGAGAACATAATGTCAAATTTGGAAGTTGGAACTCCACCAGTCTTGACATCTGACTTGCCTAATATTCTGAGAACTTTGGCACTCTGTCATAGCAGAAAAAAAATACATTCATTTGTTTAGATGAACAAAAAATTGGCGTGCTTACCTTTCCCGACATTGTTTTCCAATACGTCCTGCTAACTCTTGTGCAATGGTGGACCATTTTTTGGGGCCATGTATGTTAACTAATCCGATTAGCTTATCATCTTCCTGCACGTAAGTTGAAAGAGTTAAATTAGCTAATATAAAATAATGATAGTTTGTGGATAACAATGGTCAAAACATCTACAATGATTTCACATTTTCTGACAATAAAACATGCATTAGGAAACTACGTGAAAAGTAATACGAATCGTCATTTTCTATAATTAAAATTAAAATTTAGGAAATGACTTGAGAAAAATCTCAGCTTAACTCTGCAAATACTACAGTGCCATATTAAAAGGGACAAAAGGAGTACTAAGATATGATTCAAAAAGGCCAATAGGAATGCACTTTTTTACCTCCTTAGACCATGAACCTTTGACAAGTTCGGGATCAAGAACTTTCTGCCACCTATGCAAGCATTGAACATCTGACCGATCCTTAAAACATTCCGCTGCAAGTTAAACTTAAGATTCGGTAAGCACTTAACATTTATCATCTTTAATAGTTGGGCGGGTTTTTGTCAAATAGAATTCTGCTGTAATCATTAGGTGTGACAAAGATCTTCAACTTCAGTTGTAGGTTAACCAATTCAAACGAATCATACAAGTACTATAAGGAATACTTTAATGCTATGAGAAAACACTTCATCCAGCTCTATTCAGTAACAAGTATTAGTCCCTCTAGAAGTATGTGCAGTACACCCCTCTTAGAGTGTAAGACATACTAGGTTTAAAGAGGAACAGTGTTTTTACCAATTTTTTTCCAGCTTTTCCCCTTAAACTGTTGGACAGCTTGGCGCAAGATATCATCCTGCAAGGAGATAAGAAGTTTACACTTCAGTACAACATAAAAGACTTAAAACGTAAATGTATAATATTGCATTGTCTCCGACAAGTACTTCACCACATTACAATTTATAGAGAAACTATCAAAAGAATGAAGAGTTCAGACTTGGGTTTGAAAAGTGAAAACCAGAAGTATTACATTAAAAAAGAACATTACTAAATCCATGAATTTGCAGTTACTAAGCCAAGCATTTTCCAACATGTTTGATTGAGATCACTAACGGAAGGCAGAAAAGAACTAAAAATGACCCAATAATCCTTGTCTGTGAAACATGGTTCCCATACAAACATAAATGCTGTTACAACTATGAAACAAACGGGGTAAAATTGCAATAGATTTGTAGACTAATCCATCACATAAATGATTTTATGCAAGGAAAATTCCGAACTTCCATTTGAAGAATAATTGAGTGTCTTCTCCTCGAAGGCACAGACAAGTAGTTTTAATTGGATAACAGCATTCATGCCATGTTAACTAGGAATGAATCACCACCCTCCCCAAAAAACAGATAGAGCTAGATTATTTGTATCTTTAACATAACATATAACATTACACATATAAAGGTGGAGGTAAAAAACAAGTCCCCAATTACCCAAAAAAAGATTAAAAGAACATAAAACCAAAAGAAAACCCTGAAACTCATGCACATTTTTCTAGATCATTAGGAAACGCCTGCTTACCTCTTCGGGAGTCCAGTGACTGGAACGTCTCTTAGGACCACTCGTCCTCCTGAAACATTAGCAGGACTAATAAAAAATCCGAAGCTTTTGGGAAGTTCAAAATGATGACAGAAAGGATGTGAATATGATAGTCCTCTCAAATCTCACAATCACGCATAACTTTCAATTCAGCTCATTTTCATGGAAAGTACAGAACGACCCTTAAAGTAAGCATAGGTGGACATGGGGCCATACTGTGGAAAGGAAAGAGACTATATGTAGTTCCTTAAATTGAACATTAAGAACTTATATCACATTTGCTATTGGTGTGACACGGCAAACTTGTCATTGTTTCGTTTCTTCTGTTCCTCATTTTTATTTATAACTACTAACTACGTATTAAAAGCTAAAGAATCTAATGTAACTTGACTAAACCTGAACAGACCTTATATATTCTTTTCCATGTACTATTGACGGGGATGCACCAGGCAGACTAACGGTTTGAGCATTAGACAGCTATTTTTTGTCATTGAAAAGCATAGATATTATATTATGTTTTCCAATATGTTATAGAGGTAATCCAACAATCTTATTACTGCTTCTTCTCCTCCATCCTCACCTACTTTTTTTTCCGATGCATCTCTGATTTCTAACTACCTAGGATAAGTCAAAGAAACCAATGTGACTTGACAAAATCCAACTCGATCTCAGATCAACATCATTTTAATCTTATGTGACATGAATGAACAACCGGATTAAGGGTTTGTGTAAATTAGAACAAAATCTCAATAAGGAAATTACAAAAGCACAAAATGAAACCCAAAAAAAAATGAAACAAGAGATGAGATGATGCAGTCTTTGAGAATTACCCATGCAAAGGCCGAGAACTTTGCAGACTACTGATATCATCTGAAGGAGTGTTGCTTGTTTCATCACTTTCCATGGTTGCTTGAGACAAAGGCAAATCTTGATAATCCATCCAAAGGTCGAAAGTTCTCTACAAAATGTCTTCCCAAGTACATTATGCGTCACCCTCTATGACGTAAGAGATACTATCTGATCTTCTGAGAAAACATGAACTGTTAAAGCACAACAGATAATGTGATGGCTTCTACGGAAATGATTTGAATAGCATGGAATAATAGCATCTAAAGCATCATAATGCATTCAATATGAGCTAAATTTTTAGAATGAGCAACCTGGATTACTGCTAAAAGTTAAGCATAACAAGGAAAATCCTTATTCCTAGCACCTAAAAAGTAGTCTATGCAATGGATTTTAGCTAGAAATAAAGAACAAAGTCCAAAAGATACTGTAAGCCTCTGTTACGTACATATGTAAACATTTTCACCTCAAATTTGCATAGTTGAAAAACACGAGGTAGAATTATCAACCACGCAGAATATATTAAATACAAGAACATTTGGAGAAAATTAGTGTCCTCTATGTATTATATTTTTAAAATGTAACTCTCATAAATTACAACAAAAGTCAAAGTCAACTAGGAAAACTACTTAATCTCTGGTCACTACATCTAAATGTAGGCTGCACAAATGATTCTTATTCCAATAATCGTTGTGTTCGAACTGGTCATTGTTTATCTATTTTATATCTGCAACAAGGTGTTTTCTCAAAAAGGTAAATTTTTTATTAATGTGGAATGACTCCAGTATACAATGGGTCTGCTAAAAAAGTTGAAAACCTACAAAAAAATTTGCTTCTCTACAAATGACACCGAATCTTTCATAAAAATAGAACGTCATGGGTGCACCAAAAACCAACTAAGAGAAACTGGTTATTTCTCACATATACAAAATTATTTCTCTCCTCTCACAGGATTCACATGTCAGTAACGGGAAATGTCCCATCCCAGCAAACTCTCTATATTCTTCTAAGGACAAAACTATGTAGCATGTCATTTAATACAATCCACTACATACGGCCACTCAAAAATGCAACATATGTAATGCTTGTTTGAACATCTACATATAAAGCTAGTCTAACATATGTAGTCTTTCTCTTACTGAAGTTTTCAATGTCTGAATCGCTCTCTTCACTATTCAGCAAATGAAAAATTACACCTGGCCCCCTAGGAATCCAAACTGAACATGTGGAATACCAACTCCTCTCTCACAAAAAGCTTTGTGGTAATATGATTTTAGTGAGAACACATAATCACTTCTCACCCCTCACCTCCACGAGTCCTAGCTTGTACCGGAATTACAGAAACAAAGTTTTCAATACCATACCATGCCCACCCCTACTTCCTATCCCTTTATGTTATTACTCCAAAGTCTGCATCCATAAGGTAACGTAATGTTTTTGGTTCTCCATTCCCCCTTCCATGAGTCCAAGTAAACACAACGAGAAAAAGTCACTTGTAATGGTTCATGTCCTATGTAAAGTCTAAACCAATCAATATGTGTGAAACCATGATGACTCAAGATGTTGAAAGTGACCAAGTTGACCAAAATCATAGGTGAGGAAGTTGTCTTGAAAGACAAACAATCTCTTGAATCGATGCAGACTTGGTGAAAAGTGAAAACAAGGAACGTATCTTCATAAGCAATACAATTAGTTAGATAAAGATTTAGCCATAATGGCATGCTTACTTTAGACCTACTATTTTCTATGAGTCTTCTCTAGTTTATTTAGATATTAATACATCAAAAGAAATTGTGGAGAACATCTTGTTTAAGAAACTCAAATTACTGAACATAGGAACAAAATAGATCCTAAATGAAGCTATATAGAAAGTTAGCATTCCCATAGGTGGCCTTAAGTAGCTTAAGCTTGAGGCGTAATTGGTGTTGTTGTCATGGTCATATCTATGTTATGGAAGTATCTTAACTTTGTAACTTAAATCAGATCACTTCACTGGGAATTCATTAATTCCAGGTTCGATCCTCAACTCAAATCACTTCAAGATGCAATTTTTATATGAAACCCATTCAAAAATTTGGATTTTTTCAACAATTCAAGAAAATTCTCAATAACAATTCGATCTAAATGAACAGAAACAACATAAAGTCTACGCAGACCTTTACCTCTACCTGTTTCCTAAAGACCCTAGAATCAAATGACATTAGCTAAATGAAACAAAAGCATAAAATTTTATCTGACCAACAGAAAACCCATACTAAAATCAGATCATTTCATTCCAGAAAATCATCTATAACAATTCAAACTAAATGAACAACAAGAACATACCCACTGAAATCCCACATGGTAGAGTCTCGAGAGGATAAAGTCTACACAGGCCCTTACCTCTAGGCTCTACCTGTTTCCTAAAGAGCCCCGAATCAAATGACATTAGCTAAATGAATAAAAAGCACGAAACTTTATCCGATTAACAGAAAACCCATACTAAAATCAGATCATTTCATTCAAGAAAATCATCTATAACAATTCAAACTAAATGAACAACAACAACATACCACTGAAATACCACAAAGTAGAGTCTCGAGAGGATAAAGTCTATGCAAACCCTTACCTCTAGGCTCTACCTGTTTCCTAAAGAGCTCCGAATCAAATGACATTAGCTAAATTAAAAAAAGCACAAAATTTATCCGATCAACAGAAAACCCATACTAAAATCAGATCATCAAATCAAATTAGGCTTCAAGATGCAATTTTTATACCGAACCCATTCAAGATTTGATTTTTTTTCAACAATTCAAGAAATCATCAACAACATTTCAAACTCAAACACCAAGATTTTTTAAAAAAGATTCAGAAAAAAAGTTGTACTAACTGAAATGAGCTTCGAATCATTCAATCGAATCAGACTGAAATTCCAAGAAATCAATGGGGTGATGAACTCAGCAAGATCTGCAAAAATTCTGAAGAATTTGGGGGTATGGGGTGGGGTGGGGTGTGAGAGGGGGTGGGTGGGGTGGGGGGTTTATGTATTCAAATTATGACAGAGAATGCTGATGAAGATGGAAAAACCCTATGATTAACCGGTTGCCGGTAAATTATTAGTTGACGAGATTATCTCAACCGTTCGATTATATCTATTTTTAGTAACTTTTCAAAATTTTCAAAGTCTAACGGTAATTTCTACTTGCTACCTGTTACTACCGGTTATTTTTTCCTTTTTTTTTTTGGGGTTTGTAATCATAAATACAAATACTTATTTCTTAATTGTTTAATCATAAAATCCAAAATAAATAAATTAGTATCTTCATATAAAGTTTGACCATGTGTTTGGTCATAGTTTTTGAGGAAAATATTTAATTTTTATATAGAATTGTGACTTAAATTCGAAGGTCCAAAAAAAAATATTAAAAATATTTATTTTATCACACTTTATAAAGAACATATAAGCTCCTGTCTTCGTATAACGTAGTGAGTAGCTCGTAAATTGTGAGGTATTTTTATAAAATATAAAAGTTTAACGTTAATTTTTAATTTTTAAATTTTTTCAAATAATAGAATCTAGCCCTAAATATTTAATTTGAATTTATCGTAAAAAATGACAAGTTATATGATCAAACATTTTTTCAGGTTAATAAATTTGAATTTATTGTCAAAAATATTTATCAAAAATGACAAGTTATATCGTCAAATTTTTTTGCCAAGTTTTTTTTTTATGGTCAAATGAGTAAATATATCACAATCTTCTATAATTAAATAATTTATTGTATAAAATATTTGAAAAAAATAAATATAATGTGGTCATTCTTCTTCAAAGAAAGGTGAATGTCCGTCTGCTTATATCGTCGATTTCTAATCAAATTAAATCAAAACATTTATCGATTTGATTGCTATTCGTTTAATTTGATTTTAAGAAATCTAATACTATTTCTTTTCTCTTTTTTTTTTGTACAATATACTTGTGACACAATATTATGCTAAAAAAAACAACTTATCCCAAATCTCCTCTGCATTATTATTTTTGGTGTTCAAAATATACCAGTATTTCAATATATGGAAATATTTATAACAGAAAAATTCATTAAAAAAATTAAAAAAATCATAAACAAAACAGATTTTTACTTGTTAATTTTCTATATTTTGCTCTACTAAAGTAGAAATCTCTAACAGTAAAATCACTATTGATTGTATAACTAATGTAGAATGGAACTAACTTGATGAACCAGTTCCATTCACACCATTTCTTAAATCCTATAGTTGCAAAGGTTCTCGAATCCCATATATTCATCGCGTTGGATCTTCCCTATCATATTTGATATCCCGACTCCACCTGTCAAAACGAAGAAGCAAATGAATGCAGACACGATGAGTGGAACGAGTATACAAGTTTAAGTGTCTACTTATGTAGACTCTAAGTTAGAGAGCATAGATGTCAGGTGGTGTCAAGTTACTAAATACTCACCTAGTGATATGGCGCTCACGAAAATTGTGAAGGCAAGGATGAAGATGATAAGTGATGCGCGTCCTAATACAATAATCAACCTCCTCACGACATGTTGTCCAACGAATGCAGCAATAGTTGCCACAGCAACAAAGTAGAGAGCTGTAAGAAAGATACAACTATCAGTTCTGCATTGTTATGAATGAGATAGAATAAATGTGTTTTGTGTTCATACCATAAGGAACTGGGAAACGCTTTAGAAGGTAATACTCAATCACGGACATTGATGAGGAGAACATCATCGCAAAGGTAGCCGTGGCACTTGAGACCTAAGTAAGAGAGATACGATACACATTAAGAGAGATATGAAATGAAAATGATTTCTCTACATTTGAGGTAAACTTGAAGCTCAGTAAAACAAAGATGACAGATTGGTGATGTTTATTTCATGTCAACGTAACCTGAGGAGGAACGCCGAGCTCCAAAAACAATGGACCCATGATAAATCCTCCACCAAGACCAAGAAGTCCACCAACCATACCAGCTAGTATACCAAAGGAGCAATAAGCAATCAGTTGTGTCACTCGGAAACCGGTGCCATCATCTCCCTTGGATTGAATCCTTCTCCATCCTTTATACAGGCTAATAGCTTCATAAAAAGATACCCCAACAGAAACTGGGACCTTCAGGACGTTAAACGAGTTCATACCGATTGTTAGAATTACTTTGTGTCTTAGAAGTTTGCTTCAACATAATTTGAGATAACCAACTACAAACCTGCAACAAATTCACCAACCAGTACCATACCGAGCAAGTAGATGTGTAAATCTATTCCAAACATACAAGGCCAGTGAGTTTACAGATTAGTACTAAAGCAAAAAAAAAATGATGAATTCAACAGTGTCACTTCTATATATCGGAACAAAGCCAAAACGATAAGAAATGAAAACCTTTCCAATTTGCAGTGCTAGAAATGCAACCCAAACAAAGCAGAGAAGTCCAAATTCCTTCCAGCAAACGTTCTCCATGATAGGGACCTAAAATAACATGGCTTTATAGAGTTATAATATCAGGAGAAATATAATTCTCGTTTCGAGAGTTAGAATAAGTCACCCGTGGTTCAGTTGCACCCTTGGCAGCACCATTGGCTGGACCGCCAGGAAGGAGCTTGTATGCTGCTTCATCACGCGTGCCTGGCATAATGCAACAAAGAAATACTCTAACCTCCACGAGAAGGAAAATCGAGGTCAAATGCCCTCTAAACTCCTAATACAATAGAAAATTCATTTTCCTAACCTACCATTTGTTCGTAAAAGTTTAGCAGCAGCCTCCTGAAGTAACAAAAAAAACAGATGATTAGAAAAAACCCAACACTTCACATGCATGACTAATTGAACACCGTCTTACTAGAATCTGACTCGATAAATAATATCTGATATTAACTTCATGTGTTAGAATGCAGAAGAAAGAACCAATATAAGATTAAAGATTCTAACATACTATAAAAGAACATAAAGTAGTGTACAGATCACAGATCACTGATCACTGCATCGCAAAACCAGGAAATTCCGAGAATATAAAATAACCTTTTTCACAATAGTTTCTTTCTTCCATGTGTCAACCCCTCTTAGAAAGGCCTTGGTTGACGTGCCTGTAACAATCGTTTACGATCAAAGTCGTGTAAGAGTAATAACTTCAAAACACCAGTTGCATATTATGACAGATGCTTTACCAAAGAAGAGAACAATTAGCAGAACCGTAACCATCCAATCTGCGAATATCACGTTGAAAGTAACTCCAATACTAATGCCAAGCATCAACATTGGCTGAATGAGCACAGCCAAGTCATAATCAATAATAGGCATGGCGATTGTGGGATGCCTGAGCTTTAAGTTATAGTAAACAGTAGAGACTGCAGCTCCCATGATCATACCTGTCAACCGGAAACAGAAGCGATGACTCTCTTAACCAGGAGAAAAAAGTTCATAACATAACTTTTGAAATTGTCCTTAATCTTACATTTTGAAATTGCTGTAGCTGATTTCGGATCAAATCCGACAATAAGACTAAGCATTGGTACGAATATGCCACCACCACCAACACCACCTACACTCCCAAACGCTGCGCCCAAGAATCCAATCGTGGAACCAAGAACAATTTGCCATCCAAATTTCATATCCTGCAATAACACACCATATATCAACAGAGATCAAGGTGGTTATAAACTTAAAGTGCTAGTCCATACGAGGCACACCATACGTCACATATCGCATGTGTAGAACAGCTCAATCATAGCTCATATTCTCCATGGAGGTCGGTAGAACTCTGCTATGTATAACTCTCAAATGGGAAATCAACATACTAATTTGGAACATTAACTCCACATCAGCTCAGTTACATATGGACATTGTAGTTATGTCCATTCGTTGGGTTCCTTCTCCTAATTTTGTTCATTTCTAACTGAACATCCAAGCTACTCTCGATTTTTCTGATGTCGAATAGTAAGCAAGCACAGACAGGCAAGTCTCATGGCTTCTGAAATAAAGGGAAATGAACTAAACATTGCCTCTAAAATATGCATAGAAAAAACAACTAAGTGTTCCCTTCCATGTATACTAATAAAAAAAAATTCCCTTTTGGTTAAGGGTTGCATTCACTCTCTCGTAGCTCGATCATGAACCTTATCTTATTTGATCAGTATTGCTGATCAAGCAAATATGCACAAAACAACAACAACAACAACTACGCCTCAAATGCAAACTAGTTGAGATCGTCTATATGTATACTCAACATCCATTCTGATTCATTCCTATACTCAACAAACTAATCAGTCATGAAAAACTAATGATACTTCCAACCTATGTTACTTGGACGTTTCAAAAAGTACCTGTCCGATCCTTCAAAAGTTTTTTTTTCTTTTTTCGGGGAGTTCATGCAACATAGGTTCTAACTTGATCTAAGTTAAAAGAGTTCCAACAATTCAACAATCAACATGAAAAATCAAACCAATGATTCCGAAATTTACCGGCCAAACATGATGGTAACCAGATTTATTAGGCCTCCATAAGAAGTTGGCAACAGCTGAAAGGTAATCTGCATCTGATAGCTCAGCTGCATTTTGTTCAATAACTTCCCTATTGATTCTTCTTTCTGCTGATACAAAAATAGCAGCTAAAAGAAAACTCCATAAAATAGACAAAACTGGCCTTAAAATCTTCAATTTTCCTCCAAATCCCTCCATTCCAAACAAAGATTACAACTTTTCTAAAAAAAAAAAAAAAAAAAAAATCAAGAAACTCCCTTTTTCACCTTAGCAAACACTATACACACAGTATATATATCTTTCTTTATCTTCTAACAATTTCAAGATTACACCTTTTCTCAAAAATCCCAAAAAAAAAAAAAGAACTACCCTTTTTCACCCTTTTCAAACACTACACAGAATATATATATACTTTTCCCTCAAAAATCCCAAAAAGAAAAAAAAAAATCAAGAAACTACCCTTTACACCATTTCAAACACTAAACACAAAGTATGTATCTTTTCTTTATATTTAACAAATTTCAAGAAAAAAAATGTATATTAAACCAATATTTTTTAATTTTTTACTTAGAAAGTGAGGGATTAATTAAAGATTTGATTGGTTGATGAGAAATGATACAACCAAAGAGAAAGTGAAGTATAAAGATTGTGTCTTTAGAGGTATTGTGTGGTGTGAATGGAGATGAAATAGGAGAAAATGAAGGAAAAGAGTGAAGGAGAGAAATGGAGTAGAAAAGAGTGGATCTTTGGTCTCTTTTGAGTCTCACAATTTGAATGCATGATAAATGCATGAAACAACAAAGTTTATGAGTATCTTATTGAATAGTTTTAATGAAAAATATTATTTAGATAGATTGTATCGTTTCGTATCGTTATATAATGTTACATATTAATAATTTGAACGATAAATCTACAAGAAAAATAGAATACAGTTAGAGCTATTATCAAAAAGATAGGATAAATAATGAAATAGGATTGTTAAATAATAAGTAAAGGTAAAATGATCCGATCACACCAAATATATCGTTACGCATAATGGAATTTTTTGTCGCTATCTAATGATTGATTTAAACAATATGATACCATAAAATTTAGGTAGCAATCGAAATAAACATGGTATTTAACTTTAACAATACAACTAGTAACAACCATCTAAACAAAGGCATAAGTTCTCGTTTGGTACAAGGGATAAAAGATATTTATTAAATAAGATTAGGAATATTATAAAATTTGGGTGGGTTATTTTAATTCAATTTTGGTTCAAAAATTTGATTTGTTTTCATTAAAAAAATTAATGACGTGGCCGAATTATAATTGATCACGTGTTAAAAATGATTTTGCAAAATCACTATTAAAAAATAATGGCATGAATGAGCCTTTTCTTAAACAGTAATGGCATAGATGGGCCAAACTTTTAACGAATGACGTAAATGAGCTTTTTCTGAAAGTTCAATGGCATATTTGAGACTTTTCCAAAAATATAAAATCATATTGGTTGCAAAAAGAAAAAAAAAAAAAGGGAAACTTTCACATATAGCCACTTAAAAATAATTAATTACTTTCTATAGCAATAATTTAATAATTATAATTTGTAGCTACATGTTATACGGAGGAGAGAGGTGAGCGAGACTGGGAGAGAGAGGAGAGAGGTGAGAGAGAGGGGGGAAAGAGTGGGAGAAAGGTGAATTTTATATGTATATTGGTTAGATAAGTGTATATTATATATATGCATTTGTATATATGGCAAAGAGAGGGAGGAGAGAGGCGATCGATACTGGGAGAGGGAGGAGAGAGGCGAGCGAGAGAGGGCAAAGAGTGGGAGAGAGGTGAATTGTATATGTATATAATTTTATATAATTGTATATTATACATATGCATTTGTATATATGGCAAACGAGATGGGGAAAGGGAGGAGAAAGGTGAGCGAAATAGAGAGAGGGTGGCAAGCGAGACACAGCAGAGAGTGGGAGAGAGATGAATAGTATATGTATATAAGTTAAATAATTGTATATTATATATATGTATTTGTATATCGTGAAGAATTATACATATACAAACTTGACTAATTATACAAAGTCGAAGTCAACCCACGTAATTAATGTATAATGTTAGTCACGAATGATAATTATAGCAAACTATAACTATGATGAGTATTTAAATAGTATAAGTTTGCTTAACCGCGTAATTCTCCCAAAAAAGAACATGTTGGGCCTGATTAGATTGAAGACAGGCCCAATGGACTTCAAACTCAAAGCCCAAAAGCTATTAGTGGGTTATAACTTATAATAGATCCAATTACTGACTGATATTAGCTCCGATTTGAAATTGCTCGGCGCGTTCAGACCACTCTCCGCCGCCGGCGAGCTTCCTCCTTTCCGTCTCCTTCTCCGGCAAATCAAGTGGTAAGTTCCTCCTTTTTCTCTTGCTGTATTCATTTTTCTCTCACTAGGCAAAAACCCTAATCCATTTGGTTTCCTGATAATAAGCTCCGAATTGTAAATTGAATTGCAATACTCTCCATGTATATTGTTCCTTGTGCTTTAGTTTCTCCGGTGTGAAGTACAGCTTCTTAAGTGTGTGTTAGGTTGACGGTCAGGCTAAATTAGTTTAACTGTATGAGTACTGAAAACTGAATCCCTTGGAGCTGAGTGTATTCATAGTTAATTGAAAGTTTGAAGATGTTAGGTGCACTGATCTGTTTGTAGTAGTAGTAATCAATTTCTGTGAACTCCATGGTTCTTCAGTGACTAGGAAATGAGCTGTTATTTCAGTTTTATTCAATAATGGCTGGTTCAAAGTTGCATCAATCTGCATTTGAGTGTTAATCATTTTTCTGTGTTGTCCTATAACGTTAATTCGTAAATGATTTGGGATAAAAGATGGAATTCTTTATCCTCATATCGCGAGTACAGTCCTATGTTTTGAATCATGTACCAGATCCTTCTAGTTAGAGAAATTTGGATTTTTGGCCATCATAAAATTTTAGCTATTTCGATATCAACCAATATAACATATTCTTGAAAACAGAATCAGTTCATCCAGATGGGTCGTTGTGTCTTGTTTAGTATTCTGGAGAACATGATAATTACTATTTCTTGTAATGCATAATTTTCTACCCAATTTTGTTTAACACTTGTAGAATGCTTCATCAGTCGCTCATCTCTATTAGGATAGACTCAGTCACAGAAAATAACAGTCTATTATCACTTGTAACTAATTATCTTCCTACGCATTTTGAATTCTTGTTTACTGTGCGTGTATATTCCTCAGGTAAACAAATTTGTGCCACTCAATATTGATTGTTCTTGCTCTATTAAGGTATCAGAGTCTTCTCCTGGTCAAACACTCAACATGTCAACTACCACAAATTTTTCTCCCTTCGCTCCCCTCATTCCAAAGCCAAATTCTTCCTCCTCAAATCCAACTTTGATCATTGGGTTCAACAGGATCAGTTGATCATGTGTCTTTTAATCTCATCCCTCACTGAAATCTTTACGTCATCAAAAAAAAAAAAAAACTTATTCGTTACTGATGAAACACTACCTTTGGAGTTCGCATTTCCATGTCCAAACAGATTTGGGCACCCTTGAACACGCTCTTTCTTCACTGTCCAAGAAAAGAATACTTAACTTGCTCATGAAACTTCAAAATCTCAAGCAAGGCAACCTTGGTCTTGCTCAAACCTCCAATAAGAAAATTTTTTGTGTGATGAACTTGCAGCAGCAGGAAGAACTTCCTACGAGTAAACATATACTAGAGATATACTAGGTAACTCTGCCTACCGAAGTTAGGACATAAGAGAAGAAATCACCTAGTCTTTTTGTCTCTGCTGGGATTTGAACATGAGACCTCATGGTTCTCAAACACCTATCTGAACTAGAATAAAGGTGGTTGAGGAGTAAAGTGACTGAAGAATCTAGAGAGACCCCAAAGATAAATATAAGTATTAACCTAATGCACCAAGGAGCTTAACGAAAGGGGAGGAGAGCAAAAGTGCAGGAATGCAGCCGTTTTACCTTGTCGTATGCTTAATTTACTATTGTTGGGGTTCATACTTTATTCTCTGTGGACCTAATACAACTATTTGTTAGTTGTATATCCTGAAGCTGATGCATCGGCAAAGTGTTTTCATCTCTAACATACATTATTATTTGTTATCTTCAGTGTCAGGCTTGGTGAATGACAAGATGAACACTGCAACATCATTATTTAGGAGGTTAAACATCAGAGATCTGGTATCAAGAACACCTATGTATAGTGCCCCTAGTGGTATGTATTTCATTGTACTCTTTCATGAAGCATCGGCTTTCAAAATAGAATTGTTTGATGAACTGATTCAGTTTTAAAAATCTTATTAAAAAAAGAACGGTTAGACTTTATTCTCTGCAGGGAGCTGATTTATATTTGCATTTTGTACTCTTTCTGCATCTACTAGATGCCATCAATTACTTCATCAAACAAAATGTTTGTGCAAAAACTCAAAACAAATGACACTAACAAGCTTTGAATTTTCTGATCTATGTTTTGCTTGTGAAAATTTCAGATGTATCTGGGGATGGATTGAGCTTGCTGTTTAAGCGTTGGGCTACGAAAAAGACAGCAGGATCCACAAAGAATGGCCGTGATTCAAAACCAAAGAATCTAGGGGTGAAGAAATTCGGTGGAGAGGTAAGGATTCTCTTCATTGATGACATAACCACGCATGCCTTCAAGGAAATTCCTTGCGCTCTTCAGTCTTCTTATCCTAATACCGATTTTTGGATGCAGAGGGTGATACCTGGTAATATCATTGTTCGTCAAAGGGGAACCAGATTCCATCCTGGAAACTACGTTGGAATAGGGAAAGATCACACACTATATGCTCTGAAAGAAGGCTGTGTAAAGTTTGAGCACCACAAGTTGAGTGGTCGCAAGTGGGTTCATGTTGAGCCCAAGGATGGCCATGTACTTCACCCAGTTTACTCGAGTACTGCAGCTCCCGAGCTCAACACAGCAACTTAAGCTTCTCCAACCATTGAATCATTCATGGAGCACGAAGTATAATAACGAAAACGATCTGAGATCATTTCAGAAAGCAGCCCAGCTCCTCCAGATTAAAGCTAATGAAACAAAGTTATTTTTGCCTTGTATTCTCTAGTTCATATTTCACTTGTTTTGAATCAATGCACTTATTGTAACTGGTAAAGTGCAAAATAGTTCAGTTCGATGAGCTAAAAGAAATAAATAGCATCATCTGCGTTACGCGTATTCGTGTATGTTACCAACATGGGTTGTGATATAGTGGTGGAACTGTTTCACTCTTAATCACAGGTTGCGGACTCATATATGCTAAATGTAAAACAAATAGAAAGGAACAATAAGGACCGTAGAAGTTAAAGAGCACCACATTTTGTTGGGCAGACAGTAGGGATTTAGCTCCTTCCATTCATTTTTTATTCAGAATATTTTAAAAATAGATTTTTTAATAAAATAAATTTTACTGTCAATATTAATTATTTATTCCTCAAAATTCTTGTTAAGATTAAAACTTGTCATGTTTTGCTTCTCAAAAATTAAACTGCGTAAACTTTGTTTTAAGATGTATTTTTTAATCCTATTAATATAAAATTAATTGTTCTGTATAATTTTTGAATATCGAAATTTGAAATATTGAGTTAATGAGTATAATTTGATTTCAAAAAGTTAATTAAATTGATTCTCGTAAAATTTTATGTGACAAATAAAAGTAAACAGATGTATGATACTAAATTTTTTTAATATTTTCATAAAATTTTGTATGACAAATAAAAGTAAATAGACGTATGGTAGTAAAAAATTTTATTATATAATTATTATTTTTAGAAATACGTGAACAAATAAAAATGAACGGAAACGAGAATATTTAATAAGAGTGGTAATAATTGGGAGAGAAGAAAGGGGAAGAAAGGGTTGTTTCATTGGGATTTATTTTGTCAAAAAAGGGTCAAAAGAAAGGCAAAAATTAGCAGCAGCCATCAATATTCAATCTTTCTTCTGCATTGTGTGTATTAGGTTTGGATTTTTTACATGTTGCGGTTGTGGAAATGGTACCAAAATTGCTTGGCTTTACATCCGGTGAAGACTCAGGTCATCAGCTCCGGTCTTATATGGGGTCTCGGCGACGTATCTGCTCAAGCCGTCACTCATTATACAGCAAAGAAACACCATCATCTTCATGCTGTAAGTTTTTTTCTTTTTTGGTGTATTGGGGTTGTTTTCTTGTCAATTTAGCATTTGGGGTTTTGGAATAAGGGGTAAAGATTGAATTTTTGGAGGAAAAAAGCGGAATATGATTCATTGTTTCTTGTGTGTGTATTAGTACATGGATTTTTTGGTGATCTGGTAGTTAGTTTGGACTTTAGTATGTGGATTTTCTTGGAGTTGTTAGGAAGGAAAGAGTAACAACAACCTTGTATGTTTGGTATTTGTATGAGTCCTTGTTTCTATTGTACCTGTAGCTTGGTACCCCTTTAGAAGAGAAATCCAAATAAAGCAAAATTTATACAACCTTGTATGTTTGGTATTTGTGTGAGTCCTTGTTTCTATTGTACCTGTAGCTTGGTACCCTTTTAGAAGAGAAATCCAAAGAAAGCAAAATTTATACGATTTATAAAACCGACCCGACTAGTTTGAGAGGAAGATATTGTTGTTGTTTTTAAGTTGAGGGATAAAGAGGTGATGGTTGACTATGTTGCTCCGACTCTCTCAAATTGTTGCTGCAATCATATTAACTATGTTGCTCCGGCTCTCCAAAATTGTTGCTGCACCCATAAGATATAATTGTTGTTTTTTCAGTTGAGGGATAAAGAGGTAATGGTTGACTATGTTGGTTGGACTATCAAAAATTGTTGCTGCACTTATGTCGGATTCTCCGAAATGCACTACTTATGGAGTATCTAACAAGCATCCATCGACATTTTTGGAGAGTCTGAGCAACATAGATGGTCGAATCGTAGTGTGAGGAGTTTAGTTTTCCAGTTTGGACTTACTTATCTGTATCCGTAAGGACCTAAGTGTAGTTGGACCAACAAAAGACTATTCTTATCATTTAGAGTTATTTAAGTAGCATCATCGACCAATGAGTAGTATAAAATTAACATGCTAGCACTTTGTATATTCTGCAGCCTCCTACCATCTTGCTACAACATTTTTGTTGCTTCTTTTTTGATTTTGTGGCTAGCTCTACGTTTTAACTTTTATTATGTAATGGAGGTGGCATATCTACTTTGGTACTTTTTGCATCTTCTTATGCTGGTAATGAAATAACTTACTTCATAAAAAAATATTTTGTTGCTTCTACCAATGTTTGGTTGAAGGAGGGAGCGGGGAAGGGTAAAGGAATGGGGCTAAACAATTTTACTTCCCTTGTGTTTATCCCACTCTCCGAGGTGTTTGGAAATGTGATTTCAACTTCCTCCATTCTTCTTCTATCACTTTCTAACAAAACATGCCATTTTTCTTTTACCCTTCCTCTTTTATCTTCTGTCCTATTGCTACTCCTCTCTCATCTGAACTTACTAGTAATCTTTGTAAGTGCTAAACTTTGAGTTTGTTTTGCCTGAGGCATGCAGTTTTCGCTTTATTTAATAGTCAGAAAAGCTCTTTCCCTTGGGCCTTGACAACCTTATAATGAAACCCCAAGATACGGGTTCACAATCCTTTTCAATTACAAGTTGAGGACACCAATTTCTTTGTATTGATTATTATTTTACTATTTAGTGATTAATTCATCCACAGAATGATAAAATCGGAACGATATAGAGAAGATTAGGATAATCACTTCACAAGTTCTTGGTCCAAATTTTGCTCATAGATACTTTCTCATTAAAAAAAAGTTCAAAATGAAATATTGACTAGGTCCCCTTCAGGAAAAATATTGACGAGGTAAAATATTTAATTTCTTCTATGTTCCTCATTTATTGAGCGGAAATGATGTGAACTACAGATCGGAATTTCTGAAGTTTAATTTGTCAAAGGTATTATTCGGAAGAACTTTCATTGTTGTTCAACTCGTAATAAAAAAGGCTGGTCGTAGCCACATTCATTGTTTTTGGCCCTCCCATAAAGAATGTTTAGGAGGGTACTTTTTGATAGTTCATCAGCTTTATTGAAGAACAGTGGCTTTGGAAGAATTTACAAAATATAACTGTAAAACAAACAACATTCAGTGGATTGAAAAACTACAATTAAGTTAAATATATATAAGGTTAAGCCGGTGTCAACTTAACTTAAAACCCTTGTAAATTCAGATTCACATACAACGATACAGTTCTAAGTTTAAATACATATAAGGTGAACCATGTCAACTAAACTGAAAACCATTGTAAATTTGGATTCACATACAACGATACATTTTAAGTTTCTAATTTAGAGTTTACGGCCAGTTTTGTTGTCCTTTCTCGGGATATCCAACTTAATTACTAGTTTTCCTTTACATTCTAATTTCCTATTCTTACACACTAACCTTGTTATTTATGTAATAATTAAACACTTTGCTGCTATATTTTGTTGTTTGGTGTTGCCTTTTCAAAACAGGGCATACGCGCTTCATGGTTTAACCTAATTTCCTTTTGTAAAAAAGCAATAATGGGCTTATTTTTATTGCATCACACACCTTATCTTTTGGTGTGTGCACTGGAGCTCTGCCTTAGCAAGATGAAGCAGCTAGTACAAATAACAGCTAGCTAGCTTCAAGGGTCAATCCCACTTTTAACAACTCTGAGTTTTGCTGAGGAGTGCAATGCTGATTCAGAATTTGCTTATTATGCATGTTAGATAAGTGGTTGAGTGTTTCTGTTTTAATTAACAGAAAAGAAACAAAATGAAGGACTAACTGTTTTTTCGTGTGTTACTAATACACAACTACTTCCTCTGTTTCAATTTGTTTGGCTTGATTCGGAGTATGAGCGTCAAATTAACTAATGTTTGGTGAGAATTCGGACATATATTCAACTTTTTTTTTGAAATAAAACTTTCATATTTAGAATTTACATTATAAGTTCTATGAGTCATAATAGTTAACTAATCAAAAGTATCTAGTAAGTATGATCAAAGAAAACATCCTTTGTCGTCCAAATATTAACTACGACAAACAAATTGAAACAGAGGGAGTGTCATTTACTTAATGTTTGCTTGTCAAAGGGGGAAGGTCAATTTTCTTTGTAAGTTCTTTCTTCCCCCTCCCCCATTCTTTTTGTTCTTCGCTACAATCTTTGTTAGTTCTCGTGATTGCTGAAATCTGGACAGATCTGATTCCTTTCTATTTTAGTTGTACTGAAGTTGTTTGCATGAATCTACTCTTTAAAAATTTAGGCAGTCTGATTTTCTTGTAATACCCGTGTTAGCCCTTTTGAACTGACTCTGATATTATTTATTGGGAAATGTTATTCTTCTTAACAGCAGAATGAAAATAAAGAATTTGCAATCAACTGGAGACGAGTTGCCACAACGAGCTTGTTCGGCTTTGCATTTGTTGGACCCGTTGGCCACTTCTGGTAGACCTTTCTTTATTCATTTGCTTCTATGTAGGTCACTGGTTTGCCACCCTTCACGGAGTGACCTTGTTTTTGTCTTTGACTAGCAGTATTATTTGATTAGTAATTACTTCATGGGGTGCATTTCTTTTCAAGGGGTTGTCTCATGTCTGGCATACTGGCATTGTTGTGTCACAGTTATCAAATGTTCTCTGTATTAAGAATTTACTTGTTTCCTATATCAAATAAGTAAAAAATGTAGTCTCAAATTTACTGGACCTTCGGCCTTCACAACTATCCTCTTGAGGTTTCTCAAAATGGGGCGTTGATGTGAATCAATTTTAATCTAGAATCTTTATATATTAGAAAACCTCAGTACCTAACTAGTAATTTTTGAGGTCAATTTCATACTTGCTGCTATACTTTGTTCAACAATTTGTTGCTGCATAACCTTTCAGTGATGCCGCAGAGGGATGTACTCTTATTTTGGCTCTTATATGTGTTTTCTATGATTGAACCTTATTTTAAGTAAGAATGTTGGATAGATTTCTTATCTTGGCTTCTGATAAAATGAGCTTCCTGCAACTTTACGTTGGTTAGCAGTAAGATTTTTTCTTTTAGCAGTTATTGCATAGTGGAATTATGTCTTCCTTCGCATCTATCTCTTTTAAAGCTTTGGTCAAAGAAGCATTAGAACGTTATTGTGGCTCATTGGATATATCTTCATTTCCTCTCTTTAAGGACCACAATCAAAATGTCTTATCTACTGATTTATGTCACGTCATTGAAGTTAGAATGTTGTGGATTTCTGGATCCAGTTTGAACATTTAATAGATAGATACCGGAGTTTTAGTTTAGATTTAGTGCCTTATGGTATTGTGCTCTTAATTATGCAGTTTTTCAAGGTTTAAAGTCTCTTAATCTCTGGATGCTCATAGATTTAACGAGTACTCAGACTTGTGCCCTCTTCCTCCCTTTAGTCTGTTTGACTAAATTTATTTGAAGACTTGGCATAACATAATCCAAATCAGAGTCAGACAGAGACTAAATCTTTTCCTGATATTGGATTCTCCTGCCAAATAAACTGTCATTAAAATCAGGGTCAGACTGAGACGAATTCTTTTCCTGATATTGGATTTCCTGCCAAATTAAATTTCACTAGTTTATTTAGTAGTAGAACCGACAGGCGTAAGTACTTGAACTTGTGGTGACAAAAGGTTTACTGACAATACGCAAAACCAAATAAAAAGGATTTATTGGAATTATGTCTCTGTAGAGTGATGTTATATATTGTTACGATGTGCACTAGGAATTAATTTTTTGATGTGGTAGAGCATTTTTTGTTTTCAATAAATTACTGTTATGTTGTGACAACTGAAAGTAATATTCTCGAGTTATAATTGAAAAGACTGCAGATAATTTTTACTTCTGTAATGTTTGGGTTGAATGGATCTGACTATATTATCTGTTTAGGTATGAAGGGTTGGATCGCGTCATAAGACTGAGATTTCAAATGCAACCTAAATCCCTGCGGTTTGTTGCTACAAAAGTAGCACTTGATGGTATAATCTTTGGGCCCCTGGATTTACTCGTCTTTTTCACATATATGGGTTACTCCACTGGCAAAAATACTGCTCAAGTTATTGAAGGTGTGAAGAGAGATTTTCTTCCGGCCTTAATACTAGAGGGAGGTATATGGCCTATTGTCCAGGTGGCCAACTTCCGCTATATACCAGTTAGGTATCAGCTCCTTTACGTCAATTTCTTCTGCTTGCTTGATAGCTCCTTCCTTTCATGGATTGAGCAGCAAGAAGATGCTGCGTGGAAGCAATGGTTGAAAAACATTGTCCGCTTAAAGGAACAAAAGGAGGAACGTAGATGATTTCCTTATTTCACTAGTGATACGCATTGGCTTTGTTAATCGGGAATAGTGATATTAGTTATAGAGACATGTGAAGTATTTACAGAAATCTTGGAGAGTTTCGATTTGGAAACTGGTAGTTCGATTCAGTAAAAAGTGATAGCACTTTGTCAAGCTTACACTATTATCGATTGAAGCTTAACATAGCTATTATGGTCCCATCTGTATCCACTCTACATTTTGATTGATACTGTTCCCCTTAGTCCCCTCCCCCCTTCCTTGCTCCTGCCTCATATTTGACATTTGAGGTTAATTTTGAGAATTGACAATTTTCGTTTTTATTGAGAAATTGAATTCGTTTTGCTATCAAGCACTGATATCTGTTTGTCTTTGTTAATGTTATATTTTGTTCTTGGATGAACTGTGATGGGCATGGCTGAGGTTGAGCAGCAATATGTTGTCCGATTTTCGGTCTTATGGGCCATGGGACTGTATCTTGTAATCTTGGCCATGATTATGGAAATGTAGCCAAAATGGCATGGCTGAGGTTTCAGCAATCATTATAAAACCACTTGTAAATTATATTTGAGACATTTGCAAACTGAAAATTTTCATTTTCTTCACAAGGTAGAATATTAAAGTAAGATGGTTTTACAGACTCTTTTAAGTTAAAATGAATCACTACAACCCCTCAATAAACTATACATAGTTTTAGCATTAAAAGGTACACCTTAAAACATGCTACAGAAGAGGTGAATCAACATCCATCTGTAACACTTCTGCTCTGCAAAATTTTCACAATTGCATCTGCAGGGACAGTTTACTTCATAAAGAACTGCAACAACAAATTATATACAGAAAAGAAAGTTATAACAACATGCAGACACTCGCGCTCACTCTTGCTTCAACGGGATGAGTCAGTCAAAAACAAATGAATTTTACCGACCAGAGAAGTAAACTGAGTACAAACATACCTACTTACAAATGAACAAGGAGAGAACCTGACGTAAACCTACTTCTGCAAAATGAAGTTAATAATGTAGTACCCCAACGTCCAAATACACAACAAAAGGAGCGATGGATAGCAAGAGGAACAATCTACTTGTAAAGATGCAGAACAAAAAGTGTGATGCAATAGATAATTAAGCAAAGCATAGCCTTCAGAAAGTTAAAAACTGTGGACGTACATGTTAAAATTATACCTTCTATGTATAAAACAGAAGGTGCAGCTACAAATGTCATCTGGATTCTCTTTGAGTAGTTGGTACTACTGTGGGGGGTATGAAGGTGGGTATGCAGGCGCCGTAGGAGTGAGAATATAATCATAGGCACTATAACCAGCCTCCCCTCCATATGATCCATGATAACTCCGCACTCCACTAACTCCAGCTTCTTGAAGTGCATATCCATATTGTGGAGCAAGTATAGCCGGACTTTGGGTGTGAGTACCACTATAAGCTGGAGCATATGAGACCGTACTAGGTGCCTCATATACACTCTGGCCGGTGTAGCTATGTGCCCCTGTATACCTAATTGGTGGAGCCTGATGTGATCGAGGAGGATTCCTGGAGCGGAAAGGTGTGGCATTTGACGATCTTCCAGATTTAACAGGCCGAGAGGTGGACGGGCCACTAGACTTGCCAGTGCCACCTCCACGACCCCGCTTTTTTGAAGGCTTGTTCTCAGGAGTTGTGCCTATTTTCTTTTTTGCTTTGGCCTGCTCCAACTCAGTCACCCGTTGTTTGAGTCCTTCCAAAGTAAATTCTTGTTCAAGTTTGTGATCCTCCACACATTTTATTAAAGCCTTAGTAGCTTCCAACTCTATGCTGTTAGCTTTGTCCTGAGAAATAAGTCACTCTTATCGAATACTGACAAACAAATATATAAAAAAACAGAGGGAAGACATAAAGAACAATAGAACAGATTCATAAAGTAGACACAGGAATAACCGAGTATCTTACAAATGATTTACAGCAGAAGGCGCTTGGACAATTTTGAAGTGGTGCTTAAAGTCTACGGTATGTACCCTCCTCCTTTTACAATTTACTGACAAAGTAGTTTCTCTCCTCTAGTGTTTGCCCCCACCCCCCCTCCCCCGCCCACTATAAGTCATCAAATAATCTGCAATCTTCTAGGAACTGATTTAGCTTAAAACTGAGAAGGAAAAAAAAAACAGAGAAAGGAAATGAACAGAGAATTCTTTCTCCCTTCCTTGGATGCGGGGGATTCACTCCTCTCTGATCTATGAAACATAATAATATGCTTGAATATCACTTTGTCATCCGGGTGAAAAAGAAATTAAAAAGAATGAAAACAGACAGGCAACCACAGTGAAGGAGAAAAGGGAGGCTGGATGAATATACACACCACTGCAGTTGAACTAAATTTTCCCTTCTTTGATATGTTATTAGCATTTCTTCTGCAGTTCCTGAGAGATAACTTAAGAAGTGAGAGTGGAGGGTATCTCTCTGATAATCCAGACTCTGTAGCAAAATAAACTGCTTCAACCTCTTTGCCGTTCTTCAACAGCTCTTCAATAATATCTGATCAAAGAGATGGATAAATAGCCATTCCCTATAGTAACGAATGCAAGTTAAATATTCAAGCTCATGGCCCAAGCAAATAGCTGGATCAGCCAACTTCTGATTCCAAACTTAAACAGGTCCTAGAAAATGTTACTTTACCTCTTTTCCACCACACAGAAATTCAGACACCATTTAATAATTTACAGAATCAAAGTGCTGAAATTCAGATCTAATCATATTCTAATGTTTTTTCTAATTCAGTATTTCTTGTCAACAACACTAATGTAAACAGAAAGTCAATTGGAGTAGAACTCACTTTCTGTGGTCATATTTCATGCCAACAACTGCAGAAATTAGAATCAAGTAAATCTTCAGGCACAAGTTTAAAAGTGCAAGTATCAACCATTCATATATTTTTTTTATAAAAGTAATTTGATTTATATTTGGACACAAAAAAAACCTGAGTACAAGAACTATACCAAAAAGTAGAAAACCTAAGGTAAAAATCTGCATTATATATTGCAGTTGCTAGCAAAACACTAAACAGGTCCTTTTCCAATTTGAATATTTTCCAGAGCAAGGTAAGGGAAGTATCTTAAACCAAATACTATATCTTACCGCATCAATCCAGTTTAAGTTTCTCTAGCCAATTATATTCAAATTTTGTAATGCCTATGTAGAGGATATTGGAAATCAAAGTTTTCTATGACATTAATTCCACAGATAGTATCAACTTAAGTTTCATTAAAGAACCTACCTCCTATTTTGTTACCAAATCCAAAGGCAACGGCAAGCTTTGGCATATCTTTCCTGTTAGCAAACTCCAGCACCAGCTTCCTAAGGAACTCCTCCTCAAACCTCTCTTTTAGCGCAAATGCGATAACCAACTGCAAAAACATTGTTGCTTCAGCAGCGCAAACTCCACTGTTTCTGTCCCCACCGCCCAAAACTCCTTTCCACTTCTCCAACACCCTTGCTGCCCTCTCCTTCAAACTCCTCCCTGCACCATAACCCCCTTCCACAACTGGCACAACTGACTGAATTAACATATCACAAGCCCACCTCCTATCTGCCAGTATCGCCTTCTTCTCTACCTTCCTCCCCACAAACTCCTCTGCTGCGTCCAAGATCAACCTGAAGGACCCAGCAAAAAGATTGATAATAATAAGATGACCAGAAACACCTAACATACAATATGAGCTTCGAAGTCTCTACTTAGCTTTGACAAATGCAGTGATAACTCTGATGCTGACCAAACCTGTCTCCTTCCCGTCATCCAAACCCAAAAAAAAAGAACAAAAAACAAACATAGAAACCCTATAATATGCATAACTGTAAAAGCCAAGGAAAGTGTTACAGTAGGAAGAAAATCTTTTAGGTGTTTGGTTTTAATTACTTCTCCAAGAAAATAAATATTTTAAGTCAAAGGATAAAGAAAAAGTTCCTAAAGACTTCTATAAGACAAAAAGACAAATGGATAACTTCCATAGACTATTCCAACAACTGAGAGTCGAGCAACCAAAAGCTATTAATCCAGATCATTGTTGTTTAGCTCATCCTTTTATGTTCAACACATGCATTGGCTCATTATGCAACATAATTTTAGGACTGTGAATTGGAATATTTTCATATTTTAGTATCTGGAGCTCCTTCTTGAGGCACACCCATATCTAGAGAGTCTACAACAAACAATGGAGTGTGCGACAAACTATTACTCATTTCATAGAACTCCTTTGACAGTCTATTCATTTTTATTCACCGCCATAATTCCTTTCTTGATATTTAATTGAATTGCTATTAACTATTGCCTTTGTCCTAGTGTCACTTTTGGTACATATGCATCAGTTTTGCCCTGATGCCTTAGATGGAGTGGAGAAGCTTATGTAAATGTGCTGACACGAAGATAAGCTTCCGCTTTATGTATTGGAATACGGTAGGATGGACTTAAAATTTATGTCAAGCACCTTAAAAGTTACAAATGACAATCTTTTTGGTTCATGATTTATGAGACATGTTACCATTATGTAATAAAGTGAGTGATCCCTTTAGTTCTTCAAATGTCATTTCATTGCTTGGCTTATCGGGAGCCAGAATCACTTTTAGATTCTCGAATGAAATGGTTTCACTTTAAAAAAAAAAAACTTGGCCATTATAGAGTGCTGAAAATATCTCCTATTACTTAACAACTGTTTATTGATCTTTGATATAAAGAATATTAGTCTGAACTATTATCCTTACACCTTGCTTGGATGGTTGTTACCCATTGTATTGAATTGTACTGTTAGTTTAAAGTTTAAACGCAATGTTTGTTTTGATTGTTATTCAAATTTTCTTGTATTGTATCTTATTTTTCATTAGATAATGACCCATGATCAGTTTTTCTTCTGGTAGGTTGATTGTTCAAATAGTTGCTGTGCAACACTATGTAACGACAGAGAACGATACAATCTATCTAAACGTATTAAAACAATACAATACATTATGAAATAATATGTAGCAACCATCCAAAAGAGTGTTGTTAAGCAAAATGCATCATAGAGTAATCTAAAAGAATCAAACCTCATCGGGTCCACGGAACTTTCAAGTGCAGCAGCAATCTCCATCCTCAAACCCGCAGGCTCCTTCCTCTTGCTCTGAATAAATCCAACAAGGCCACTAGCATCCATTCTCTTACAGTAACTTCTCAACACTTCACCCAAGCTTTTCTCGCTTAAATCCCCCAAACTCTCAATCTCAGATATAGCAGCATCCTTCATCTCCACAATTCGAGCACCCATGCTCGATTCCCTATCGGGTAACGCATTCTCTCGATTCTGGATCTTCAGCAAGGCATCTTCCGTCTTCTCCTTGAAAGTTTTGATACAAGTATCGAGGGTTTCCGATTTTTGACAGAGTGTATTGTTTATGTTAGTGAAATGTGTAGTTAGGGTTTTGTTGAGGTCAGTTATGGTGGTGAGCAACGTCTGTCTAGCTTCGAGGTTGTTGAAGAAGGTATGAATCGGTTCAAGGTTCGTTACAGTATCTGCCGCCATGGAAATGGAGCTTTTTGCAACTGCAAATTTGTGGGAGAAAGAAGATAATACATACAAACAATAAGCCTTTGAGCCCATGTTGATATTATTGGACTTCCAAATTACTCAAACAAGGCCCATAGTCATTATCGAAAAAGTCGAGATAATCCTGAATTTCTATTTCGTGATTTATTATTTCAAATAGCAATATCCGACCCTAAAAAATCTTAAAATTTTCATTTTTAAACACGCACAATTTCAAAACATGTGATCGGGATTTTCTAACACATTGTTTGAATGGTTGTTACGTATTATTTCATAATGTATCGTATTGTGTTGTATTGTATTGTAGTGTATTGTTTTAATGAATAATATTTTCATAGATTATATCGTTCTCTATCGTTATATAATATCATACATCCATAATTTGGATGATAAATCTATAAGAAAAATAGATACGGAGTAGAGCTACTATAAAAAAAGGTAGAATAATAAAAGAAATATTAAATAATACATAAACACAAAATGAGAAGAAAATATTAAGGTAAAGTACAATCACATTAAATTAATTGTTATATAAATGAATTTTTCGTCATTACAATTAATGAATTCAAACAACGCGATACAAATCAAATCTCTACTATGAAACAACACATAATCAAAATTGTTCAAAAGCACAAATGAAAAGAAGTATTACTAAAATTGTTTAAAAGAATAAGACAAATATAGTTAGTAGTAGATATAAAGAGTCCAATTACTTTTGAAGACTACCAAAAATTTAATATAACATGATAAGACAAAAGTGTCAACTATATTGTCATCTAACTTTGAGTTTCCCAATTTTTTTTAATCAATATTTAAAATTTATTGTTGTAACTAATTCAAATTCATATTATAAAAAAGCTATAATTAAAGTTTTAAATTTTAATCGACACTTATTTATGTAGTTAATAGATATAGTCGATTTTTATTATTATGTATTTTCTTATGCCTTTCATTACGATCTTTTACGTTTTTTACTTAAAAGAAATTTTAATTTCGTAACTTAAACTTAGAAATATTATTTATCTAAGTTGTCTAACTCACATATATTACTTTCAACTTGCAACAATTATTATGAAGTGACATCACTTTATATAAGCTATACTTTAGTTTATTGTTATTTCTCCTTATCACATTACTTATTAATATGAAGTTAATTAATCGATCAATCAATTTACATGACGATGAGTTTTGTAATTGTACATAATAATCAATATTTTATAATAATAACAATAATATATATGATACTAATAAATCTTTAGATATTTATTTCCCATGGAGAAGGAGAGAACAATTTGTTCTTTCACTACGTTGAACGCGATATATAATAACAAAAATATTTGGAATTATGTGATTGTTTAACGTCAAAATATGGTAAAAATATTATTCTTTTTTTAAAGAAAAATGTACGTCTCGTTTTACAATAATAATTCGTAAATCACATGAGATAAAATTTGTGTGATGAGCTTGAGAGTACACAGGACGAAGAGAGTATAGCGGCTACGATATTATAAGTTTCTTCCTCTTAACTGAATTTGTAACCTTCATTAGCAGATTCATTTTCTGTGATTTGTAGCATGCTTTGTTCACCGAGGCATAATTAAGTATGACTTATGTGTAACACGTATAATTGTATATCATCAATGTATAATTTATGTATATTGATTATGAATAGTAGACACTCAATCCAAATGTGTACAATTTGTGGATAAACTATATGTAATCCAAGTGATTATTTATGAAAAGATTCATTAAAAATATCTTAAACCAAATATAAATTATTTTTAATGCATATATAATAGATATTAAATTTTCTTCAAACATACTTATTTGTAAATGAATTTTTTTCCCTATTAATTCTATATTAATTCAAGTGATATACCTTAGATTCTCAAATCCATGTAAATGTATAGGTGAGATTGCCTTTTCGACTATAAAGCAAGGGTGCCTAAAAAGTACCTAAAACTTTGTATTATTATGAATATAATATAAGTAATTATTTTCCACTTGCAGCCACTAAATAAATATAAAATATTTTTTCCCATCAAACATACACCATTATTTAGTATAAAAAATCGAAAAAGAGAGATTTTATTGGGTTATGATAACACTATTTCATTTTCAATTAGAGATTTTGAGTCGAACAAAATTTTATTGAATATGTTATTCCTAAATTAATTCAACAATATAAAATTTAAACTTAATCAAAGTTTTAGTGCAGAATCCAGACGATAGAAAAATAAAATTTTATTGAAATCTTCTTTTGATTCTTAATTATATTTTTATACACAGTTGTACACAGTTTGAAGAATCCAAGTACTCTACAACTTGATTTATTTTTTTGTTCTTACTTGCAAGTTGCAACTTTCCAACAAACAAACAAACAAATAATAATAATAATAATAATAGTAATAATAATAATAATAATAATAATAATAATAATAATAATAATAATACATGTTAGAATGAATATGATTTCTTTTTAATATTAATTAGATATCTCGAATTTAAATAGCGTCATCGAAAGAAAAAAAATTCATGTTACAAGTGGTTAATTTATGCAAATGACCCCTTTTAGACTATCCGTTATCATTTATCATATAGATTTTGTCCCTAATTTTTGAAGTCGAATAAATACAGTTCTTGTAAAATTATATCATGATAACTTTAATCGTTAGATACAGATCTAATTATATTTGTTTATATGTTCTCAATTTTATAGATAAAATATAAGACAAATAAGATCATCTAATATTACAATAACTTACTAGCTTTAGAGTTTAGAATATAATCGAAATAATTTTTCATAAAATTTCTAATTTATTCAAAAGAATCTTTAGTTGATGTTCATAAGATTCTTAAGAAAAAATTAAGATGGTCATGTACTAAACAACTATCTTAAAAAGGAATAACACATGAAAATTTTCTGATAAAAAACGAACACAATATATAACGCGAATCTGAATTAATCGACACAGTTCAACCATATGATTCAAGAAAGATCCAACATATAATTTAATGTATAGATTAGTCATAACAATAATGGTTTAATAAATACAAAATTACAAAGTGTACTAAAAGTTGTCACCATTAAGGTGGCCTCATGTGTAAACGTGTTAATCTATTTACAGGTATTTTTTTTGGTGTACACATTAATAATTATAGCTTGATTGATAGTGATAGAAATTAAAAATTAATTTCCAATTTTGTCCTCAATTTTCCTCTATATATATCAAAAATAAAATCAACTTCACTATAGAAGAGCAAAAAAAAAAACAAAAAAAAAACAATTTTATTTTAGAAAATTTCAAGAAATGGCAATGAAAAATCAAGAAAATATTGGAATTTTAAAGAAATTTCCAGAAGCTTCTAATAAAATGTATTCATTTGGGAGTAATGTGAAGAAAATTGCTAAAGAAGATCCAAGAAAATTAATTCATTCAATTAAAGTTGGATTAGCAATTGCATTAGTTTCATTGTTTTACTACTTTGAACCATTGTTTGATTATGAAGGATTTGGTGTTTCTTCAATGTGGGCTGTTTTAACTGTCGTTGTCGTCTTCGAATTTTCTGTTGGTAAGTTTTTATTATTCAAATCGTAAGAGTTTAATTAATTTCGCGTATGATCATACTATATTTTTGTAATATATAATAAATGGAAAATTATTTGAAGGATTGTGTTACTTCATGTTAATAAGTTAAACGATTGAAATTAGCTATGAACTTCGTCGTTAATTTTTGCTATATTGCTTATATATTTTTTTTATAATCTGTCTCTAATCTGTTGATAAATAGGATTAACAACGATTTTGTTATTTAGTTACAGAATTTATTCATCACTAATTTCTAGTGTTTTAATGGTATAGAGTTTCTTTTTTAACCCCTTCTCACGAGCTTTTACTTTCTTGGTGACTTGAACTCACGATCTGAAAAAAAAAATACAATCATAAATATTTTATTTTGTTTAAAGAGGTTATGAATTAATCACTCTTAACTTTTGTCTAAATTTATTTAATTTAATTTTTGTCATTTTAGGAGCAACACTTGGGAAAGGAGTTAATAGAGGAATTGCAACATTTTTAGCTGGTTCATTAGGTGTTGCAGCTCATAGACTTGCTACCTTTACAGGGTCAGACAAATTGCAACCAATAATACTTGGATTATCTGTTTTTTCTATAGGTAAATCGATGTTTAAATACTAATGATATATATATCTTAAATTTTATATATATATATTTGAATAAATATAAATGTCTAACAAGTATTTTCATATTATTAATTTTGGTGATGGGGTTAAACCAGCTGCGATAGCGACATTTTTGAGATTCGTACCAAAATTAAAAGCGAGATATGACTATGGCATTCTCATTTTTATTTTGACGTTCTCTATGATCTCCGTCTCGGGGTATCGAGACCCTGTGGTGCTTGATAAGGCGATTACTCGAGTAACGACGATCCTCATTGGGGGCGCCGCGGCGATCATGTTTAATGTGTTTATATATCCGGTATGGGCCGGTGAAGATCTACACAATTTAATTGCAACAAATATTGAAGATCTTGGAATTTCCCTTGAAGGTTTGTCATCTTTCTTTTTAGTTCGTTTAAAAAAATATATGTACGTATTTGATAACTTCTTAATTTCAATATTTTACATAATATATTCACAAAGCATATTATTAGTTTAAAATCATAAGATTGAAAACTCTTTCGTATAACACTAATAGTACTAACATCTAAAGAATAATAACAAATGTCAATTCCTTATATTGGCATGACACATTTTAACATCACGAATATCTAGAAACATATATAATATAACAACGAATTAAACATAAAACGAATAATATAAATAAATAATTTCAGATCTAACTCGATCTCAAAATTAGCTCATATCTTATAATAAGACCACAACTTATTTTTTAATCCATGTGTGACATTCTAGGTATCACCAAATGTTGTCCTCTTGTCAAATAGATTATTTAATATACATATGTATATATACAATAAAATTATCATTTTGAGTGTGTTAAAAAATTGTTAGAAGTTGAACAAATCAATGTTATGTGTACCAATAGCTACCAATATTAGTGTATGAGTCAATGTAACATAACTAATAGTATATATATTATATGATTTGATATGCTAAACATAATTCTGCGCTCGTAAAATTATACTGAATATTTTATTTATTAAATTTTGTTGCATTAATTTGTAGGATATGGAACTCAATACTTCAAGAAAATAGATGTGAAGTCTGAAGAAGAACTAGAGAGAATATCTCTTAAGGAATACAAATGTGTTATCTACTCAAAAGCTAGTGAAGAAAATCTGGTTAGTCAAAAAATAAATTATATTTAATAATTAGCTTATTTTGTCAATTTTTTGAGAAGTTAAAAATAAAATTTTAATAAATGTACAATTAATTTCTATATAGAAAATTCTAATGACAATTACAATTTTGTCCCTAATAGGTCAATTTTGCAAAATGGGAGCCACATCATGGAAAATTCAGATATAGACATCCATGGGGTCAATATTTGAAAATTGGAGATCTTGTTCGTGAATGTGCCATTAAAATCAATGCTTTGAATTCAGATCTTACCTCTTGCAATATGGTAATTACACTAAATCAATACATTCATGTGAAACGAAACATTTCACGTTTATTCAAAATTCTAGTAGGGTCTCACCCTAAGGGACCTGGTGTAATCAGGGGCGGAGCCATCTTAGTATAAGGGGGTTCATCCGAACCTTCTTCAGCGGAAATTTATATTATCTATACATGGTTAAAATAATTTTTTATGTATATATAGTAGATGTCAAACCTCTTTCGACTACTTCATGGATCTATTTCTACAGATTTTGAACCCCCTTGTTTAAAATACTGGCTCCGCCACTGGATATAATATGAATGCACTATATCCTAACACAAGCATTAGTGATCAACATAAGTCGCATAAAGACAATTGAATTGTTGATCCAAGGATCCCCTTCTTATATACAATGTCAATGTACTTCACATAAGCGGAATATTGTGTGAAAGGGAGTCTTGAAACAACAGTAAAATTTCCAGGGTCAATTGAACCCCCTTTATTGAATAATTACACTATGTAGCTAGATAGGAAAATTTAATTATTATATTTTTGCTTATATATAATAAGTTGTTGAATCTCTTTGGTATACGGACTTTTTTTGTTGAATCCCTGGCTCCATCGTACCATTGAATCAACCACTGATGCTTGTGTTACCTGGATCACAACCTTTCAGATAGTGACCCTTTTTTCAAACCCTACGTGATAATACGAACGTGGAATGTTTCATACATCAGCTTATATACTGTCGATGTATAAAACTTAAACAAAGTGTCGATTAATTTATGTTTAATTGTTTTTTTTCAGACACAAGAAGGAAGGAAAATAATTCAAGAACCATGCACAAAGATGAGCATAGAGTGTGGTAGTGCATTGAAGGAAATATCAATGTCAATGAAGACAATGACCCTTTATCCAACAATTGATTCACATATTCTAAAAGCAAAATCATCATCTGAAAAACTAAGATCCATAATTAGAAATGGTGATTTAATTGAAGAATTAGAGTTACAAAAACTACTTCCATCAACAAGAATTGCTTCACTTATGTTAGACATAGTGTCAAATTCAATAGAAATTGTGAACTCTATGAATCAACTTGCTACACTTATGAAATTCAAGATTTTGTCATCAAAACCAAAGAGATTAGGGAGCAAAAGTAGAATCCCAAGTGGCAATATTGGAGAAGCACACCTTGTGGTTAATGTTGAGTGAATAAGGTCAAAATAGTAATCTTTGAGAATCAATGAAACTTCAAACAGTCTAAAACTCGATGGATGAATAATGGATATGTATCTTTTATATATACCATTTCGAACTCATTAAGTATATAAGGTTTTTGTTTATATGACAGTTTGAACTAGTGATGTACGTCTACCTCATACATCAATTACGTATTTTTGTTGTTAGACCAAAGGTTGAGGGGTCATTGTAAAATGAGGAGATGGTATGAAATGAAATATATACAAGTTCGTAAATTTATGTTAAAAGCTCGATAGATGGATATATAGTGGTTATTTTTATATACATTTTTATACTTGATTAATATCAGAATTTTGTTTACGTTATAATGATTGAATAATTATATATGGCTAACTCATACATTAATGACATATTCTTATTGTAAATAGAGTGATCTAGATGGAATGAAATGCAATATAAATTACTTGTGAGTGAATAAGGTCAAATTGTAATTTATACTTTGCATTCACAATATATATATATATATATATATATATATATACGGATATTTAATAATCAATCTAAATATAACATATCGTTGAAGTCCCATACTTTATGATATAGATACAAATTTCTACCTTATATTAAGAGATTTAATTAAATTTAATTGTTTATTTATTTTGAAAATCCTCAATTATTTCTTTAATTAAGAAAATTAGATACAACAATTTAATTCAAACAAATATAACATGTATCTCAATTTTTAAATTAGTCGGATACAATTATCTGGCGGATAATAATACATGTATCCAATAAGCAAAATATGTTATAAAAACTAATATTTAACATAATCGTAAATCTTAGTAAATAAGATGTAAACTAATTGAATTTATATAATTTGTCTGAATAAATACGTACAACAACAAACCGACCCAGTCCAAACCTAAAGGCCCAAAAGGGAAAAGAAAAAAAAAGACAAAAATTAAAGAAATAATGATAGAAATTTCACATTTTAAGTTCTCTTATTATCATTATTCCCTATTAGTTTTACAAATTCCGAAAATCCCTCATTTTCGCACATCAGATTAGTGTATATCGCGCATCATATTAGTGTATAATGTATAAAATGTAATGTATCATACTTAACGATTGATGTATCTCGCGCATCAGATTGATGTGTTAACGCTTATATAATTGTTTGAGAGATTTCTGTAATCATAAACTTACAAAAGATAAATGTAAAATTTATCTTAAAAGTATGTGATTTTTGTCATTTGCCTAAAATTAAAAGTTCGGTATCAAAATTTGCTACTTCTCAACTCTTTGATTCTATTTTGATATTTCACAAGAAACCATGAAACGTTGTAGCATGATGAACATAATTGTTCTACTTTTCAAGTATATTAAATTTGAGCCTTAAAATAAAAATAAATAAAAATTTGATGGTGCGTATTAAAACATTTTAAGGAGTCTTAAATAGAGTGAATTAAAAAATAGTCATAATTACAATATTCATTCTATTTCATCCAGTTTTATTTGTCATAATTTTTATTTTTAGTCAAATTTAAAAAAAATTGACTAACATTTTAAGATGTATTTTTCATCATATTAATATGCAAAAAATTCCAATTTACAGTACTTTTCATATAGTTTTAGAATATCTATTTTTTTTGTTTAAAATATCGAATTAATGTGATCTAATTTAACTTTGAAAATTAGTCAAATTCACTTTCGAAAAGCGCAACATGACAAACAATACTGGAGAGAGGAAAGTACAAGATTTGCTACACATTAGTGATTTATTATTCCTAATAATAAATACTAACAATTGAAAAGAGTTCAAATAGAATATGATGGATATACAATTTACTCCATTTATTCTTTTTTATTTGTCTAATTTTGACTTTTCACTAATTATTTTTTATAAAATGAATTTACTCATTAAAGAAATTCTACATTTTTTAAAAACATCAATTCTCTAAATAAATTACGGATATTAAAAAAACATTGTCTTTTTTTTAATTTATCAAAAATGGTTAGAAGTCAAAATTAGATAAATAAAAAAAAATGATAAAGGGAGTAAATTTTAAATCTGTCTCATTCAATTTAAACTCTATTCAATTGTTAGTATTTATTATTATTATTAGGAATAAATCATTAATGTGTATAAAATGTTGTATTTAATGGAGTGAATATTGTAATTTTGACTAATTTTGAATTCACACTATTTAAGACTCTCTAAAATGTTTTAACACTCACCATCAAATTTTATTTTTCTTAGGCTCAAATTTGATATATCTCAGGATTTTCTTGTAAAATATCAAAATAGAATCAAGAATTGAAAAGTAGCAAATTTTGACACCAAATTTAAATTTTGCATACACCTCTACTTTTAATTTTAGCTAATATCTCGAGTCTGTTAAAACTCTAAAAGACTTTTCCACAAAAGTTAAATAATATAATTTAATTTACAAAAAATGTCTTTTAAGTTTCTAACAAATTTGAGGTATGAGCTAAAATTGGAAGTAAAGGTGCAAAATTTATATTTGGTGCTAAATGTTTGCTACTGAGAATTATGGTTAATATGTTTCTTTCCCTTATAATTTTTTTTTTTTATTTTTTTTTTCTCTTTTGGACCTTTGGATCGGATCGAATTTGATGGTGTACGTATTTATTTGGGCAATTACATAAATTTAACTAGTTTGAATTTTAATTACTAAAATTTACGGTGATTTTGAATATTACTTTTTGTAACGTATTTTGTCTATTGGATAGATATATTATTACTCGCCATAAATATATGTATCTGACAACTTTAAAAATTAAATTATAGATTGTATTTATTTAAATTAAATAATTGTAACTAATTTTCTTAATTAAAAAAGTATAATTGATTTTTGAAATATGAGCCCAAATTTAAAATAATACCTCTAAAGACAAATTACATATGATTTTTTTTAAGTCTATATAGTATTTTTCTTTCAATTGGTTTGATTTGTTAGTTTTCTTTGTATACCTTTTGATGTTATTTTACTGTGTTATATTTTTTTCTATGAACATGCATTTATGTTAGGTATAATCGATTTTCGATACAAACTCCTTTTCATATAATCTTAGATCTTACATTATTTTTTTCGATTTGATATACTTTCACTTTAAGTATTGATAAAATGTAAGATATGATATATATTTTTTTTTTTGTAAAAACTCTTTTTTTACACAATTTTAGATCTACCTTATTTAATTTCAACACTTTTCAAGTTGTCCATATTTATACAACTATATGCCAAGTGTTTTATATATGAAAAACTCTTTTTATTTTTATTTTTTAGTGAACCAATATGTAGACAAAAATGAGAAACTAATTTAGACAAAAACAAATAAATATTGTACTTAATGAAGTCGCTGAATATTGTTGGGGGAAAAAAAGAAGCTGGAAACAACTGGCTCTGATTTATTTTTTTTGGTTCGGTTATCTGATATATTTATTTTGAGGTCGTACCTAATCAGATTCATATTATTTAAAATTCGTTAAAGAATAAATATTTTTGAAATTCAAAATCATATTCATTCTATTACGATATTTCGTGATGACTTGTAAAAATTGAGTTAAAATTTGGAACCAATTATAACCCTTATAAGTATACAACTCTCCATTAAATTTTTTAGCTAATAACTCAAATCTCTTAGAAAGTTAAAAGAATTTACCCAAAAGTTAAAATATTTGCTAGCAAAGAAAATAAATGAAAAGACTCGTGTTATCGATCATGAATTATGGTGCGATGAATGTAATATCCAAGACTCGTTTGTTGGTTTTGAACTTCATAAATTTTTTAGGGTTTAATTTGAAACTTTTGAAATTTTTTAAATTGTATGAGTCATTCCTTAATTTGTTTCAACTTGTTATTCCTTTGAATTCCAACATCATTTTATTAGAGTTGTTTCGTATTTTAATCGAGTATTCTATCCAAAAAAAATTTATATCAAAAGAGTGGTTAAATATTAATACTATAATAACATATTTAGTGAATAAATATTGATATCTTTTAAAATAGTGGATAATATTTGATAGGATACTAAAAAGATTACTTTACCCACATTTTCTCACAAATTCAAATTTCTTTAGACTCAAAATGAATATCGAATGAAATACAAATAAAAAATACTTGTAATGGCACAAAACCTTATAGAATTACAATCAAGAATTGTTATGATATTTGATTGGTCTTTTTCTTTTTAATGTAATTTTTCATCTAATGTTTGATTTTCGTGGTCTTCAATTATCAAGATATTATTATATGAACTACGCAGACTTGAAATAAGTAACACACGTTCAAGTTTTAAAGATTTATATTATATCGTCTCGATTAAAAATAAGTTTCAATAGAGCGTGTTGAAGAAGAAATTATTCTTCTATAATTGGAGTTCAAACTTTGATATAAAGTAATTGTGTTACAGAAGGATGTGGTAAGATGTATGCGATCCCTTCACATTAAATCAAATATTTTGAATTTTGATCCCTAGAAATGAAAAATATTGATATGGGTTGGTTTACCTGAAATAAACACAAGATGACACTAATTTGGATTAATCTTAGGGATTCCAAGTATAAAAGACTAAACATTTTGTTGCTAATAGACAACATTTTTCTAAAACGAACTTCAGCACAAATCTAAATTAATCAATCAGACTAGTAAATTATAAATATTAGATAACTAAATAAAAATAAGACCTTCATGAGAGGATATTACTTACTACATTTAAAGTTTTTGTTCAATTTAAACGTGTACCTAAAAAAATGAGATTTTTACATTTCGCAACAAACTTAATAAAATCATAATAAATAATCAATACTAGTCATTGTATAGTTAGTATGCATATAATGCATTAATTATACACATGTTATACACTAAGAAGCTATTTTAATTAATGCGATAAGGACAGTAATCTCAAAATAAAATGTAAAATTAATTTATTCCGCGTTTTACTATGGATACTAATTAATTTCAAAATTATTTTACCTACCAAAACCAAAACTCCAATTTGGTTAGGTGTTTAAAGCCTAGGAATCTCATTTATATGCTAAATTGTTCTTATATCACCTTCTTTTGTATTTTAGTTACCCACCTAAATAATGAAACCCTCTATTTAAGAAGAGTTTTTTTACACTTTTTTATTCATAAATAAAAAAGAAAAAGAGTGAGTACTCTTTTTCTATTGAAGAAAAAATTCACAAAAAAAAAATTCTTTCAATTTGCAAAAGCATATTCTCTTTCAATTCTAGTGTTACATACTTGGAAAAAGGGTAACTCTAATTATTAGATTATTTATTTTTAATTGTTCTTAATTCATTCTCATGTTTTTTTTATTTAGTGCTAAAATGTTGCAATTTTTTGCTCTTTTTTGTTATTTTTTTTATGTTTTATTGAAGAATTTGTTATTCATGTGTGTCAAGAATAATTTAGTTCAATTGTTTTTGTTCTTCAGATTTTTAGTCATCAAATACATCGATCTGTTGTAAAAACTCGCTAAGTATATTTTTCTTGGAGAAATCGAAAAAAAATACTACTCATGCCATTTGAAAAAAAAATCCACTAGCTAATGATTTTTTAGGGGGGAGAGGGGGAATGTATTAAGTTTTATACCGCGCATTTATTTTTAGAAAAATATGACAAGATTGTACAGGTAAAATCGGTGCACTTCGCCTATTACATCTCATCCATCAAAATTTAGATAAATAGAAAAAATTTATTTGACTAACGGTATTTTTTAGTTTTTTATTTAGATCTTACGATTTTCATTTTCTACGAAGAGGTAAAAAAAATTACACACTTAAGTTTTAGTAATAAATTATAATGTTTCTTTCAAATTTCAGACAAATAGGAAAAATTCACCTAGCAAATATTTGTTTTTGAGATCTTACAAATTTCTATCAAAAGGATAATTAATTTTCTACACACTATTTTTCTTTTTCATGTATTCAAATTCAAATTATGAATATCAAAACTATATGATTGAAATTTAAAATTTTAAGTTGGCAAATTTTGAACAATAATACTATTTATTATCTCGTTCACCATATTCTAAATTCTAGACACATAGGATGAATTACGTCAGCTACTATTAATTATCTCGTTCACCATACTCTAGACTCTAAACAGATAGAATGAACTACGCCAGCTAGCTAATATTTGTTTTTTACTTTTTCTTTTAGCCACGTGGATAACTTTTTTATTCTTTTGAACATTAACACTTTTTTTTATTTTTTTTTTATTTTTTTTATTTTACAGATTTGGTGGCTTTTGAAACATGGATTTTACTACAAAAAAGATTCTCAACAATGGAAGATATATCCTATCAATAATTTCTACATTTTTGAATACTATCA
The DNA here is from genome assembly GCA_022817965.1 of Solanum lycopersicoides. Taxonomy (NCBI): domain Eukaryota; kingdom Viridiplantae; phylum Streptophyta; class Magnoliopsida; order Solanales; family Solanaceae; genus Solanum; species Solanum lycopersicoides. Next base: position 72,316,974 of record CM040628.1, read on the forward strand.
CTTACTTTATCATTCCACATTTTAATGCAAATGTTGCTATAAAGGTAGTGCAAAATAAATTCCAAAGGACATTTTTATCAAAATCTGAATTATCAAAATTACCAGCATCACCATTACCATCAGTAACAACAACAACGAGGAGAAGGAGGAGGACCAGGACACCATCCACATTTTCATTGAAATTCGAATCATCAATATTAGCACCACCATCACTATTACCATCATCAGCAACACCAACAATAACAACACCAACAACAACAACGACAACAACAACAACAACAACGACAATAACGAGGACAAAGACAACAAGAATACCATCCGTATCAAAATCTGAGTCATCAACATCAACACCACTACCATCAACAACAACAACAAGGACAAAGACTACTAGAATACCATCCACAGGAAAATCCGAGTCATCAACATCAGCACCACCACAACCATCAGCAACAACAACACGTGGGACAATAACTAGAACACCATCCATATTTTCATCAAATTTCGAGTCAGCACCACCACCACCACCACTAGCACTGCCATTACTACCACCTACAAAATCAACAACCACACCACCATCCACATTTTCATCCTTATTTGATTCAACACCATATTCTTCTCCATGGATGTATTCAACAAGTGGTGATCTCATAGGTTCAGAGAGTGGTGTTTTCAAGGCTTCACCTAGTGAACTAGAAGAGTATGAACAACAATATCACAACAAAATACCCCAAAACAACATCCCTAAAAAAGAAAAACAACCTAAAAATACGAAAAAAGAATATCCACCACCAATTCCTTCTCGGAGAGGCACATTGCCTCGCGATGTACCATGGTCTCTATCTAGACATAATGTCGATGGAAGATTAATCCTAAAAGAAGAAACCATGGAGTATTATGAGTACCTTGAATCCACACGAGAGAATGGACGTCTCATGTTAAAACTAATAGTTTTCAAAGGTAACATGAAATGTCATGATCAAAATGATTTTGATGATGACACTATTTATGAAGATGAAATCACACGCGATGAGACTATAAATCGAAGGGAGAAGAAGAAAAGGATTCAAGAAGAGGCAAAAAAGGAATCCAAGATGATTAATAGAGATATTGGAACCAAAAAGAGAAGAGGATATTACTAGCAATTTTCAAATGAAGATTGAATGACTTGAAGGGGTAAAATTGTGTTGTATTTTTCCTTTATTGTTGTTTTCTAATTGGATGTATTTTTTTGCTATGTTTTAGGTTATTAATTGTGAAAAACATGTTTGGAAAATAGAATGATATCATTTTTTTCATGCATTATATATATAGTATAGTATTTATGTAAAAACTTGTGGCAATTTATCTTTTTTCTTCTTCTTATTTTATTTCTATGTCCACTTGGTTTCCACTAAATTCGTAGCTAATATTATACACCTTGTCCCTGCACAAGTCATGATGTAAAATCCATTAGAAAATAATATATAGATTCTGACATAACTTAACATAATAATCTACAATAATTATTAGATATTGACTTTAATTTTAAAATAGTCAAACTATATAATATAAAATTATCTTGGGTAACTTTTTTTTTTACTTATATAGCTATTCAACAATCGACATTTAAATTATTTTTATGACAAATTTCAATTTTCACTAGTAAAAATAACTGTTGAAGGTCGGTATTGTCTTGATTTATTTTATCAAAAAATAATTAATATTTTTGAAGGTTAATTTTTTTCAAAGTAATATCCTCAAACCATACGACCATAAAACAAAGCACATATATATAATTGTATAAAATGGCTATTTCTTTTAAAGACTTTTTGGTTGTCTAATTAACAAAGTTTTGAGGCAAATAGAAATTCTATGTTTGAATTGATAGCAAGTAATTAAATAATTTTTTTGCACTTTATGTGTCCCAAACTAACATACATAAAAATACATCTAAACAAACGTATATGAAATTAAAAAACATACTTTTTTTTTACCAAACTATAGAGCCTAAACATGATTGGATTAGTGAGTCCACATAAAATTAAATATTTGATTTGTCAAAAGTAAAATCTATGATAAAGGTTGTTAATTTGATCTTTATGAAACTATATAAGATCAAACCTAATGAAGGATTTAGTACTACTATTAAAGGTAACAAAATTAAAACATGTGAAATAGAATTTGAGAGAGAGCATTTCAATTTAAAAGATACCTTTTTACTATCTCTCAATTTTTCTTCTTACATCTTGCGAGTGTTATCATGTGAAACTTTTCATAAAAGAAATATTCTTTTCGATCGATCAATGATCTTATTAGTATGTTGGTTATGAATAAATCACTCAGAAAAAGAATAAAAAGAAAAGATAACATGAAGATGATTAGCTGCAAGTTGATTGACATTTTTGGAGAAAAATAAAATCTATTGTGAAGAGTTTTTTATATTTTGTTTTTCCTCACCTTTTCTTTTCTTTTCTTTCTAAGAGAATATAAAAGAGAAAATATGCGCGACGACAAACAAGTAACTGAAGGATAGCAGACATTAACTAGTGTTACACGTAAATCTAACACGTTTCATCTGAAAAATTAATATCGATCTCGAAATTAGTAAATAACGAGCAACAATATAAATTTACTGATATTTAAATGATACAAACAAATGCAGTTACGTGTACCACCAAAGTAAGTTAAGGGTGTTCTATAGAAGATATAAACTAGTGTTACACGCAAGTCTAAACGTTTCATCTAAAAAAGTATTATCGATCCCTGAATAAACAAATAAATTGGCAAGCATATAAATTTGCTGATATTTGAATAATACAAACAAATATAGTTACTTGTACTGTCAAAGTAAGTTAACGGTAATCTTTGTTAAAGTTACATGCACTGCCAAAGGAAATCAAATTCACATCTTGTGATAGATATTGACTCCGCCACCCCTATCCCCCCCCCCCCACGCCCGTCTAGAACTAAAAAATCAAAGAGTAAACAGTATAAAATTAGAAATTTGACACCGAAAATAATGAATTGAGATAAATTTAACTTTGATGCCAAACATATTGAAAACAAGGGTAAAATCAATAGGCAAAACTTTGAGAAAGAAAGGATCTTGTTGTGTTGTGTATTTGATAACAATAATGAGGTCTGTCAGCGATAACTTTGTCAATTAAGGAAACACTTAAGAGATATCTCTTCATTTCTTAATCGCTTTCTTTATTTAATTTGAATATTAACGTCCATTTTTATTTGGTCATTTGAAACGAAGATGTAATTTATCACTTACTTCTTAATTCATTTGTATTATTAAGTATAGTCATTTCTCAAAATATCGAAGTAATTGTAGTAAAAAATGATAAAGTAAGTTGATATTATATTTAATTTTCCTTAAGAAGAGTGCCAAATCAATATTGGATCAGTAAATAACCAAAAAAGGATTTCAATTATGGTGATTGAAAACAGGCTATTTATGAAATATCTATTTGTTGAATTCTAAAACAATGTCCACTAATCACTTTTCCTTGATGTCTTTGAAACCACTTTCATAAAATTCAAGTTCCACAAGTAAAACTTTAAAATTTTACATCTACAATTTAAAACTTCATAACATCGATTAACTTTTTATTTACAATAACTAAAAAATGACTATTTTATAGTTCTCTATTTATGAACTCTGAAAATTATTTGTTTATTATTTTATATTGAATTTCTTTATAGGTTTCGAATTTCACGGGTAAAATTCTATGACAATATCCGAAGTTTTACCATGAACTCTCACTCGTGCTATTAAAAAATCTACAATTATGGCTACATTTTAAATCAAGTGGCTATATGTGATTCTGTATTTGTGAATTTTGAAATAGCACTTATTATTACTTTTACTCGATTTTATTTCATAAATTTCAAATTTCACGAATAAAAATTTATGACAATATTCAAAAAATTTATTATGAAATTTTATCGGTGTAATTTGAAACTCCACGATAGCGTCTATCTTTTTAATGAGAGTGGTTATTTTTCACTAATAACAACTTTTATATATATATAGGATATATCTCCAACTGTAATTTGAAAATATGCAATGGCCCTTCCCGCCTTTAATGTCACTGCCGCCGCCACTCCGCCGCTGCTGTCGCCGCCGCTGCAACTTTCTAGATTCCATAATAAAAACTCCGCCTCCTCCTCCGCCACATACCGCAGCAATAATGACTCTACAGCTTCATGGACCTCGTTAATTGCCCGTCACTGCAAAAACGGCCGTTTAATCGAGGCGGTTGCCGAGTTCACTCGCATGAGGCATTCCGATGTTGAACCTAACCACATTACCTTCGTTACTCTTCTCTCCGGCTGTGCTCATTTTCCTGATCAAGCTCTGTCTCTTGGATCTGCTCTTCACGGGTATGCTCGAAAACTCGGGTTGGATACTCAGAATGTGAAGGTGGGTACTGCTGTTATCGACATGTATTCGAAATTTGGACTTGTGGGGCTTGCGAGATTGAGTTTTGATCATATGGGTGTTAAGAATAAGGTAACTTGGAACACGATGGTTGATGGTTACATGAGAAATGGGGATTTCAAGAATGCGGTTAAGGTGTTCGATGAAATTCCTGAGAGAGATGTTATTTCCTGGACGGCTTTGGTTGGTGGATTTGTGAAGAATGGGCTTTTTGAAGAAGGTTTAGTATGGTTTCGAGAAATGCAGTTATCTGGTGTGGAGCCTGATTATGTAACAATGATCTCGGTTCTTTCGGCTTGTGCTAATTTGGGGACTCTTGGTATAAGCCTATGGTTACACCGGTTTATCCTACGACGTGAATTTAAGGACAATGTTCGTGTTAATAACTCGTTAATCGACATGTATTGTAGGTGTGGATGTGTAGAATTGGCGTGTCAGGTGTTTGATAGAATGACCGATAGAAGTTTGGTTTCGTGGAATTCAATCATTGTTGGATTAGCAGTCAATGGGCACGCGGTAGATGCTCTGCAATATTTCGATTTGATGCAAAATGAAGGTTTTCAACCGGATGGGGTGACCTTTACAGGAGTTCTCACAGCATGTAGCCATGCTGGTTTAGTCGAACAAGGGTTGAAGTATTTCAAAGCAATGAAGAGAGTTCATAGGATTACTCCTAGGATTGAACACTACGGCTGTATAGTCGACCTTTACAGTCGTGCTGGAAGATTAGAAGATGCATTAGGCATTGTTAAGAAAATGCCCATGAAGCCAAATGAAGTTATATTGGGGTCTATATTAGCAGCTTGTCGAAATCTTAGCGATGTAAGATTAGCTGAAAGGCTAATGCATTATATCTACGAACTGGATCCAGATGGAGATTCAAATCATGTGCTGCTTTCTAATATATATGCTGCAGTGGGAAGTTGGCGTGGAGCTAGTACCGTGAGGAAGAAAATGAAGGCACTCGGGATTCAAAAGAGACCGGGAATTAGTTCCATTGAGATTGATGGTGTCCTTAATGAATTTGTGGCCGGAGATAGATCACATGTACATGCAGAGCAGGTTTACGCGATGCTTGAGCATCTGTCAGGTGAGTTAAAAGTTTCTGGATATGTTGAAGATGATTTTAGTCAATTATACGAATGTGGTTGATTACTTTCGTTTTTGTGCAACATACACATCATTATAAAGAGGAGTAATTTTTCGCTTTGGACTTAGCTGATCAAGTTATGTAGTTGAACTTGTATTTGATCATTTGAAACGTCATAAGATTAAAAATCAAGCTTGTCTATAAGGATTTGCAATAGGCTCTATACATGTGTCTTGGACTCGAGTTTTTTTTGTGTCTTCTTCCTCAACCGATTCGGAAACAACCTCTCAATATTCACAAGGTAGGGATAGGTTTGCATACATACTACCCTTCGCGAACTCCACGACCCTACTTGTAGGACTACACTGTGTGTTTGTTGTTGTTGTTACTCAACTGATCTTGTCTCTTCTCACTAGGACGCACCGTCAGAGTTTGTCTTGTCGGTAATGGATTTCACCATTGGAAACATTACCGAGCAACAGGCCAAATTCGGACGGATTTCGTCAAAAACTTTCATAGGAAATTAGCATTTCTTTAGTAGTGTCTTTTTTTTTCATCATCTTTTATCAGCTTGAAGAACCAATAACCCTTTAGCTCAAAAAACGTTCGTTGGATCGATGACATAGCGAGTACAGCAAAAACTAATGTTCATTCTTGAGTTTTCGTAGTACTAGTAATAAAAACGGAAACTTTGCATCAAAGCTATATACATATCAGGGAGACATGAAATCCTAATATTCCAACTTGGCTAGCCTAAAGCCTAAGCCCATACTTACATTTTCGTTTCTTTTTGTTTTTTCCTTTCTATTGGGCCAAAAACAACGAAAACAGAAACACGAAACCATATACCACCCTTTACTAAAAACTTGAACATAGAGCTAAAACAAAACTACTATTGCATGATTATGGAGTCTTAGGTTTCTTAGGACTAGCGCCATTGTGATGCAATGGATCAGGACCAGCTGGAACTCCTCTTAGCTCCCAATCAGCAAACTTCTCATTAATCTTCTCTGCATGCTTGTAGTATACCTTTCCAAATGCAGCCCACTGGCTTTCTAAAACCTGCATTTCACATATAGTTTTCAACGATTAGTACTTAGTCATGGAAATCTAAGCTATGATTCACTCGTGCCATTGTCCATAGAGACCTCTCGTGTCATACAACCGAAACAACTCCCCTAGATAGCCACCCCACCCCCTTTCTCTCTTTCCACAACCTCGTGGATGATCAAAATAAGGAAAGTAACAAAAAAACAGGGCAGTAAAGACTCGCGAAGTAGCCTCTAACCTTCTTATTTCTTAATAATACTTATTATAAGTTATGATAAATGGTAAAAGATAGTATGAGAATAAGATGAAAAGTTAAAAAACCTTTCTGTTTAGGAGTTTCACAGGAGCAACTTCCTTTAGAGACAGACCATGAGATTCTTGAATTACTAAAAAACAGATCAGCAAGACAAAGAGAGTGAAATGTTTAGCATTGATCAAAGACATTTTTCAAGAAGCAAATGAAAAGCAAGTTCTTGATCTAAGTGTGAGTTAAGAAACAAAATGGATCAGTGTTACTTGATTGCATAAGAAGTGAAGATAGTAAAAGCCAATTTATAGAACAAAAGAAAATGATGAGCCATGCAGCCATTATTGTATATCATAAGTATACTTTTTATGATATGACAGTGCAGTTCTGAAATCCTCTACATGCTGAGGCAATACATAAAGATGAGCTCATCTTAGTAATTATTTGATTCTTTCAATTTTATTTCATAGTTACACTTTGCTTAAAGAAAATAGTTAGGGGCTTTGGTTAAGAAATAATGAGATTAAATTTATCTCGTGTTTCGTTTTGAGTTAACAATAACAACAACGATAACATATCAGGTGTAATTTCTCAAGTGGAGTTTGAGGAGGGTGAGAGACCTTATCCCCTGCCTTTATGGGGTAGAGAAGTTGTTTTTTGGTTCGAGTTACTTATTAGGTAAAGTCAAAATTATTTTTATATGGGATAATGCACAAGTACCCTCTCAATCTATGCCCGAAATCTCAGAGACACACTTATACTATACTAAGGTCCTATTATCCCCCTGAACTTATTTTATTAATAATTTTCTACCCCTTTTCGGCCTACGTGGCACTATCTTGTGGGTCCAACACTGGTTGATTTTTTTTTTCAATCTAGTGCCACGTAGGCCGAAAAGGGGTAGAAAATTACTTATAAAATAAATTCAGGGGGGTAATAGGACCTTAGTATAGTATAAATGTGTCTCTGGGATTTCGGGCATAGATTGAGGGGGTACTTGTGCATTTTCCCTTTTTATATCAACAGTTGGTATATAAGATCAATAAAAACAATAAACGCGATAATCGAAACACAAAAAATAACATGTAGTAACAGAAATACTAAACACATGAAACTATGAGAATACTGCTAAGACTAACTACAAAACACCAAATTATGTTGTAGGATATTGAATTTCAAATATTAAATGGTTTAATTAGACACTATAGAAAACAATATTGTATAAAAAAAAAATTAAAATTAGAAGAAGGATTATATTTGGCATCAAATTGTACTATAATAGTACTATAAACCAATGATAATTAAGATATTGTGACGTAGTGATCATATAATAGTAGTAGCTGTATATAAAACCCATACAACTCTCAGTTTTAGTTATGCTAATTAGATTCCCACCAAGTACTGTACTATTGGGATCTCTTTCATTGTCACCTTCTCTCTCTATACCATATGTTTAAAATTTCTGTCAAATCGATTATCGATAATGATATATTCAGTATAATTTTATAAGTAGGATTTAGAGAAAGTAGATGTATGTAAACTTTATTTGTGTAGTTATAAGATAGAAAAGTCATTTTCGATAAAATTCTAGGCTCAAAAAATCATTTTACGTGACAGTATTGAAAGAAATGTTAAAATTATAAACAGTAATAAACGTGAATAATAGAATATTACTAACATAATATAATTCTAGCAATATGTGTTCTAGATTAGAACCATGTTTTATTTGTAGGAAGAGAAAACGCTTAATTATCTATTTATGTCTGTTTTAATCATCGATTTTCATGCTCTCTTCGCTAAGTTCATGTTCTTGGTTAGTTAAAAATGTGTAACGTCTTGTCTATTAATTCCTCTACCGTTTTAGCATTTGGATTAATGCCTTTCTTCACATATTCAAACTATTTCAGTTTTAATTTTCACATCTTATCCTCTTATACTACTCTATAAATCTTCTTTCTTAATCTTATCCCTTCTCGTATGTTTATATATCTATTTAACCATTCTCATTTATGTGAACATGAGATTTTTTTACTGAATAAACATTCAACCTCATACGACCATACAACATAGTCGAAACTCGAAACCAACTAATTTTTAAATTTGATCGAACAATATCATATAAACTAAAACGGAGGAAAATAATTTTTTTTTCTTACTGCAATAACAAGACAGAGTGACGGCTTGTTATCTGAAAATAACTGCACCTATCTTATCACAAGTAATATAATATTAAAAGAATATATAGATAGTAGGATTATTTCATGCAAAAGGACACCTGCCCAACCCAATAGGAAAATTTGAGGTTAAATTTTTGACATTTGAAGTAGTACTAGTAAATATATTACTGACAATATCTTAAACAAAGTGTAATCATTACTTAGATATAATAATTCTCTTTTATTTCTTTCGTTTTAATTTATTTATCTGATAACATATGTTATCTATGAGGTGTCCAATCAGGGGCGGAGCCACAATGAACCCCCTTTGACGGAAAGTTATACTGTTTATATATGGTAAAAATAATATTTTATGTATGAATAGTAGATGTCAAACTCCTTTTTGATTATTTCGTGTGTCTATTTCAACGAATTTTGAACCTCCTTATTGAAAATCTTGACTTCGCCACTGTGTCCAACAATACGTGTTTATTGGAAAATTATAAATCAAATTTTAATTGTTTCTTGATATATATTAATGTTGACATCTCGTGACACAAGATAAAGAGTATGGTCGTTTTTTCGATCTTAGCTCAAGTTTTAACTTTAGTTTTTTTTTTCTTCTTCTCATGTTAAAACAATCGATTATGTTGTATAGTTTTGACACCCCTCGATTTAAATTTGGTGTCCACCGTCGAATAAAATATACAAAAAAGATTACTTTTTTCAAATCTCAATATGAATATCGACAAAAAATAATAATATAAAAAGGGAGCTATATTAATTATTAGCATCATATCAAGATCTATGGTTGATTGATGATATAATATATATATATATGTATTAGAACCCTTTTTTACAGCTACTTGCACTGCTGGCCCCTCATATATAAACATCACATCATTAAGTCTAGAAAAAAACTCACAATCTGATTAATCTTTAAAAAAAACTTTCATAAAAAGAATATTTATTTATTTATTTATTTTAGTAATTTTTAAATTCTAATTGTATATATAATATGTTTAAAATCACAGGGTTACCTAATGTTTTGATATAAGGTTTAAAAAGTTTTTCTTAAAATATTTAATCTTTGTAAAATTAAAATAAAATAAATAAATCGAAACGAGGACTTAAATTTTTGGATATTCATAATTATCCAGAAAGACAGAGTAGAGACCTTTAGTTGATGCTTTGGATTGACCTTCTGAAAACACTAGCCAGCTATTGGGAGGCTCTACTGTCACTTTCATTTTAATTTTTAAAATTCAAGTTTTTAAAAAAAAATAATTATTTCATCGATATCTGATATCTACAATGAAGTTTAACTAATTCAGATTTTTACCGCATAGAGCCTTACTATCGTAAATGCTCCCTACCAAAGACTTAAATCTAATATCTCTTATTAAGGAAGAACTATCTCCATAATAACGAAACCAAAATATCGACTAAGATGTGTTAAAATATTAAGTAAAATCATATAGAACTTAAGAAGTGTTAATACGTAATATATACACGATGTTTAAAATTAATTTGGAAGTACAAATACTATATGCCCAAAAAGGAAAGAAAAAAAAAAAGAAGAGTACAAAGACTATATACCTAGGATTGTATGTAAGTTGACATACAACTTCTAGTTTCTGTTAAAATTGTACCATCTTTGTACCAATATGAATTGCGGAGGGATGATTCGAGTTTTTCATATTTAATTAAAGATCTTGGATTTGAATTCTTAAAAATAAAAATATTTTATTAGTAACTGCACGCCAATACGGGCCCTCACACCTTATAACATAAATTTAAATTTAATTAGATCACGATATAAATATTTAAAATTATATATACACATAAAGTTCTGGAAGAATATCCTACTTACATCATTGGAAAGATATGATGCAATTGATTCCAGCAAAAGGCAATTTGATGATTTTTTCAAGCTGGCAAACACTAATATATGGAGCAAATATATATATATTTTTTCCGTTTAATGTTCGATATCCATATTAGCTCGATTAAATTTGATTTACATTAAAAAGTTTTACGTTAAAGGTAATACACTCTCTAACAAATATGACCTTCTAATCCAAGAAGACTTGAAATCAAGAACTCTGATTAAAAATGAATACTTACTAATTACTAGTCTATCACAACATTTAAATAAGTAGAAAATAAAAAAAATATTAAATTTTATTTTACTTGGGACATGGTTATATTTGGGTCTCAAACTTGTGGTTAGAGTACTGATTTTATGAAATTTAAATGTTGAAAATTAAATCATATCCATTAACATGATAGTATATTAAGAAATTAACTTAGACATGAATTTTAAGACTTCATTTATTCGATATCAAAATTTATTTTTTCAATAATTCTCCATATATTACAAAAGGAGTAGAATAACAAAAAGTTATGTTGGATTTTCATAAATGAGCATAATATATTGGATTTGGTGTGTCTTGGATTTTGAATCAAATCTAGATAACACATATTTTTATATTTACGAGCCAATTTTTAAAATTACGTTATTTTTTTTAGTTTTTTCATGAGTAAATGCCCATGAATCTGGCGGCTTGAATTATTAAAAATAATTTAAAAAAACTTTATGAAAATCTTCATAATGAATTGATGAAATATTACAGATAATTTCATCATTTAAAGACATATTTTTTACATTTAGAAGCCAACTTTTAAAAATTAATCAATCTTATAGTTTTTTCATATATTCCTAAAAATTGGCATAGATACCGACTTATGAAAAATGGAATAGGTTGAATTAATTTTCCACCAACTAATCGTTGTTAAAGCTTTATTAGTTGTCACTAAAAGTATTTCTGGTGTCAACAATCGTGCTAAAAGCAATATTAGTCGCCACTAAAAGTCTTTGTTAGGCAACAATAATTGCTCCTAAAAGCTATATTAGTCGTCACTAAAGGTCTATATTAGTGGCAACTATAAAGCTATATTGGTCGCCACTTAGTGGCAACTACAATTGCGACTAAAAGCTATATTAGTTGCCACTAAAATTTTTTATTAGTGGCAACTATAATTGCCGCCTAAGCTATATTAGTTGTCACTAAAGGTCCTTATTAGTGGTTACTACAATTGCCGCTAAAGCTATATTAGTCGCCACTAACATTTTTTAAAGTGGCAACAACAAATTGCCGCTAAAAGCTTTGTTGGTCGCCACTGATTTTCAGTCCTTTGCTCTAACCAGCTGAGCTACCTGAACCACTTTCCTAAAGTCTGTTTTCTTCATCGAAGAGCGCCCTACCTTACCACTTGACTAGTAAGGGAAAAGCCCTTTACTAAACTAAGAAAATAGAATAGATAGGCTTTTTTCGCTTCTTCGTCGGTCTATTAGTGGCAACTACAATTGCCGCTAAAAGTTATATTAGTCGCCACTAAAAGATTTTATTTGACAACAACAATTGCCGCTAAAAGCTATATTAGTCGCCACTAAAAGATTTTATTTGGCAACAACAATTGCCGCTAAAAGCTATATTAGTCGCCACTAAAAGATTTTATTTGGCAACAACAATTGTCGCTAAAAGCTATATTGGTCGTAACTAAAGGTCTTTTAGTGGCAACTATAATTGTCGCTAAAAGCTATATTGGTCGCCATAAAGGTCTTTATTAGTGGCAACTATAATTGCCGCTAAAAGCTATACTAGTCGCCACTAAAAGGCTTTATTAGTGGCAACAACAATTGCCGGTAAAAGCTATATTGGTCGCCACTAAAGATCTTTATTAGTGGTAACTAGAATTGCCGCTAAAAGCTACATTAGTTGCCATAATAGTCTTTATTAGTAGCAACTATAGTTGCCACTAAAAGCTATATTAGTCGCCACCTAAAAGTATTTATTAGTGGCAATTACAATTGCCGTTAGAAGCTATATTAGTGGCCACTAAAAGTTTTTATTTGTGGCAACTATAATTGCCGCTAAAAGCTATATTAGTCGCCACTAAAAAAGGTCTTTACTAGTGGCAACTAGAATTGCCGCTAAAAGCTACATTAGTTGACATAAAAGTCTTTATTAGCGCCGCTAAAAGCTATATTTGTCGCCACTAATTTTTATTAGTGGCAACAATAATTGCCGCTAATGCTATATTAGTCGCCGCTAAAAGTATTTTTTAGTGTCAACTATAATTGCCGCTTAAAGCTATATTAGTCGCCACTAGAAGTCTTTAACTATAGTTGCCGCTAAAAGCTATGAAGTAGGTGTTTGATTCCTCCTTCAACCGAAAGACTCTATATTTGGAGTTGTGAGAATCTTGAATTAGATGTTATAGACTTGTAGCTTATTGTTGCGCATTATATAATTGTTGTGTAGTAACTGGTTACTGCACAAAACAAAGACAAACATTGTAATGTATAGTCTATGATTACAGTGTTTTTGAGAATAATTTGCCTGTAATGATCTTATTGGAAAAATCTAAAAGCTGAAGCTAAATTCAATAGATTTTGATTTATTTTTTTTACTTTAATCATAGTAAATTTGAAAAGCCTTTGTGTTAACGCTTGTCATGGTTTACTGTAAACAACAAATATAAATAAGTTTCACTTTATCTGAATTTGCTATGAGGCGTTTTAGCTCTCACTACCAAGAGGACTTTATCACAATTAGAGGTGGCAAATGGACGGGTTGGGTCAAATGTGGACGGGTTGAAAATAGGTAAACATAAAATGGGTAATCATTCAACCCGCCCATTTTACCCATATTTCATGAATAATAGTACTTTACTAACAAAATCTTTTAATTTTTTTTTTAAAGATGAAATATGTTGAAAATGCTTCATTTAGTTTTATTTTATTATAAAAGAAAAAAAAAACTTTTTAAAAATTTTGGGGTAGGGTGAAAAAGTTTGAAGTTAAAAATATTATTTAAACATACTTAATATTTTTGAAGAGTGGGGGTTGGTTGGGGGTGGGGGTTGGTTGGGGGTGGGGGTGGAGGAACGATGGTTGGGGTGGGTGGGTCCAGGGTTGGGTGAAAAAATAAATATTTAAAGTTGAAAATTTTAAAACAAGCTTAATTTTATTTTGGGTGGGTGTGGGGGTGGAGGTGAGGGGTGATGTGGGGACGATGATATGGATGAAAAAATGAAATTTGAAATTGAAAACATTTTTTAAAAATAAACTTAATTTTTTTTTGGGGGTGGGGGTGAGAGGGCTGGTGTGGGGGTGGGTTGGGGAGGTCGAGGGCACGGGTGAAGAAATGAAATTTTGAAGTTCAAAATATTTTTTAAAAATAAACTTTAATTTATTTATTTTTAAAGCGTGGGATAAAGGTCGAAAGTTGAAATATTAATAGGGATCCATATATAAAAAATTTTAAAAATCACTTCTAAAACTTGATAACATAAGGTGTTTTAAATTTTTTTATCACTTCAAGTATTAAAAAAATCATAGTTGGGTGAAAGTCATACTCAATAAAAGGACAAAAAAATACAGTTTTGATTTTTTTTCCTTCTACGGCTGTCCACATCATCCTTCCTCTCTTGCCTCAATTATTCGATTGAGATAAACAAGAAGACTCATCTTGTTTGGGAAAACTGATCATTCTTGTTTGCAAATTACTCTTAACATTCAACAGGTAAGAGTAAAATTCCATTAGTAATTGAACATTAAAAATATTTGTCGTCTCAAAATCATTTTGTGTTCTCACTATACTTGATTTGATTTGCAGATTTGAGAAATGGAGGTTGGGTTAGCAATTGGTGGTGCATTTCTCTCTTCAGCTTTGAATGTTCTGTTTGATAGGCTTGCTCCTCACGGTGATCTTCTCAACATGTTTCGGAAGCATAAGGATCATGTTAAGCTCTTAAAGAAGCTGAAAATGACTTTGCGTGGTCTTCAGATTGTGCTAAGTGATGCAGAGAATAAGCAGGCATCAAATCCATCTGTGAGAGACTGGCTTAATGAGATTCGAGATGCTGTGGATTCTGCTGAAAACTTAATGGAACAAGTCAATTATGAAGTTTTGCGACTTAAAGTGGAAGGTCAGTATCAAAATCTTGCAGAAACAAGAAACCAGCAAGTAAGTGACCTCAACTTGTGCTTGAGTGATGAATTTTTCCTCAACGTAAAGGAGAAGTTGGAAGACACTATTGAAACATTGAAGGATTTACAAGAGCAAATTGGTCTCCTTGGCTTGAAGGAACATTTTGGTTCGACTAAACAAGAAAGTAGAAGACCTTCAACTTCTTTGGTTGATGATTCTGATATCTTTGGAAGGCAGAATGATATAGAGGATTTGATTGACCGTTTATTGTCCGAAGATGCAACTGGAAAAATGTTTACTGTAGTTTCTATGGTTGGAATGGGAGGCCTGGGTAAGACAACACTTGCTAAAGCTGTTTTCAATGATGAAAGGGTGAAGAACCATTTTAGTTTGAAAGCTTGGTTTTGTGTTTCAGAGTCATATGATGCTTTCAGAATAACAAAAGGGTTACTTCAAGAAATTGGCTCATTTGACTTGAACCTTGATGACAATCTTAATCAACTTCAAGTCAAATTGAAGGAAAGCTTAAAGGGTAAGAAGTTTATTATTGTTCTGGATGATGTGTGGAATGACAACTACAACGAGTGGGATGACTTGAGAAATGTTTTTGTACAAGGAGATATAGGAAGTAAGATCATTGTGACGACACGTAAAGAGAGTGTTGCCTTGATGATGGGTAGTGAGCAAATTAGCATGGACAATTTCTCTACTAAAGCCTCTTGGTCTTTATTCAAAAGACATGCATTTGAAAACATGGATCCTATGGGACATCCGAAACTTGAAGAGGTCGGAAGACAAATTGCAGCCAAGTGCAAAGGACTGCCCTTAGCTCTCAAGACGCTCGCTGGCATGTTACGCTCCAAATCAGAGATTGATGAGTGGAAATGTATTTTGAGAAGTGAAATATGGGAGCTGCCACACAATGACATATTACCAGCGTTGATGTTGAGCTACAATGATCTTCCTGCTCATTTAAAGCGATGTTTTTCCTACTGTGCAATATTTCCCAAGGATTATCCATTTAGGAAAGAGCAAGTTATACATCTATGGATTGCCAATGGTCTCGTACCAAAGGAAGATGAAATAATTCAAAATTCAGGCAACCAATACTTTCTGGAGTTGAGATCAAGATCATTATTAGAAAAGGTCCCAAATCCTTCTAGAAGGAACACAAAGGAATTATTCCTAATGCATGATCTTGTCAATGATTTAGCCCAAATTGCATCTTCAAAACTTTGTATCAGGTTGGAAGAGAGCCAAGGATCTCGTATGTTGGAAAAAAGTCGACACGTATCATATTCGATGGGTTATGGTGACTTTGAGAAATTGACACCCCTTGACAAATTGGAGCAGCTGAGGACATTGCTTCCAACATGTATTGATCTCAATTATTGTTACAATCTAAGCAAGAGGGTGCAACATTACATACTGCCAAGACTAAGATCGTTGAGGGCACTATCGTTGTCACGCTATGAGATTGTTGAGTTGCCAAATGACTTGTTTATTAAATTAAAGCTCCTCAGATTTTTGGCCTTTCTCAGACAAGGATTGAAAAGTTGCCTGATTCCATTTCTGTATTGTGTAACTTAGAGACACTTCTCCTGTCAGATTGTCATCATCTCAAGGAGCTACAGCCGCAGATGGAGAAGTTGATTAACTTGCGTCATCTTGACATAAGCAACACTTCTCTCTTGAAAATACCGCTACATCTGAGCAATTTGAAAAGCCTCCAAGTGCTAGTAGGAGCCAAGTTTCCACTAGGTGGTCGCGGTGGTTTGAGAATGGAAGATTTGAGTGAAGTACAGAACTTGTATGGATCTCTATCAGTTCTAGATTTGCAAAATGTGGTTGATAGAAGGGAAGCTATGAAGGCAAAGATGAGGGAGAAGAATCACGTTGAGAAGTTATCATTGGAGTGGAGTGGAAGTAGTGCCGACAATTCACAAACTGAAAGAGACATACTTGATGAGCTACACCCACATAGAAACATAAAAGAACTCCAAATCACCGGATATAGAGGAACAAAATTTCCAAATTGGGTAGCTGATCATTCGTTTCTTAAGCTAGTACGATTGTCTCTTAGCAACTGCAAGGACTGTGGTTCCTTGCCAGCACTAGGGCAACTCCCATCTTTGAAGTATCTTTTCATTAGAGGGATGCATCGAATAACAGAGGTGACGGAAGAATTCTATGGCAGTTCGTCCTCGAAAAACTCTTTTAAGTCTCTTGAGAAGCTAGAGCTTGAAGATATGCCGGAGTGGAAGCAATGGCATGCTCTAGGAAATGGTGATATTCCTGCACTTGAGAACCTTTCAATTGAAAATTGTCCGAAGTTGATGGGGAAGTTGCCTAAAAATCTTCGTTCTCTGATAAAATTGAGACTTTCAAGATGTCCTGAACTCATTTTCGAGAAACCTAAACTGTTTACATCCCAACATGAGGAAACGAAGCAGATTGAGGGATTATTTATTACTGATTGTAACTCTCTTACCTCCATTCCTTTTAGCGTTCTGCCGAGTACCTTGAAGACAATAAGGATATCTCGTTGCCAAAAATTTAAATTGGAGGCGCCTGTTGGTGAGATGAGTTACTATGACATGTTTCTCGAGGATTTGATACTGGAAGAATGTGATTGTATAGATGATATATCACCTGAGTTGCTCCCAAGAGCACATAAATTGAGTGTAAGTCGTTGCCACAACCTTACTAGATTTTTTATTCCTATGGCGACTGAAAGACTCTATATTTTGAACTGTGAGAATCTTGAAATACTTCCGGCGGCATGTGTGGGGACCCAGATGACGTATTTGTATATTGACGACTGTGAAAAGCTGAAGTGGCTGCCAGAACCTATGCAGGAACTTCTTCCATTTCTTAAGAAACTAGAACTGTGTAATTGTCCGGAAATAGAGTCATTTCCTGAAGGTGGATTGCCCTTCAATTTACAACAACTTAAGATTTGGAAATGCAAGAAACTGGTGAACAACCGAAAGGAGTGGCGTATACAAAGACTCCCCTGTCTCAGGGAGTTATTCATCGTACATGATGGAAGTGACGAAGATATCGAACATTGGGAGTTGCCTTGTTCTATTCAAAAGCTTACCATAGGCAATCTGAGAACCTTAAGTATCAAAGTTCTCAAAAGCCTCACCTCTCTTGAATATCTATGTATTGCTAATTTGCCTCAAATTCAGTCAATGCTCGAACAAGGCCGGTTTTCCTCCTCGTTGTACCTCACTTCGCTTCGACGTCTACAAATCAGGAATTTCCCTAATCTCCAATCACTTTCCGAATCAGCACTTCCTTCCTCCCTCTCTGAGCTGACGATCAAGGATTGCCCTAACCTCCAATCCCTTCCACTAAAACGGATGCCGTCTTCCCTCTCTAAACTATCTATTTCCGAATGCCCATTGCTCACACCACTACTAGAATTTGACAAGGGGGAATACTGGCCAAATATTGCTCTGATACCCACCATAGTGATCGATCGGGAATGTCTGTGATGATTAAAACAAATGGACCTCTAACAGATGTAAGTTATTCTCCATTTCACACTTCTTGCATTTTGTTACCTTAGTTGCTCTGCATATGACCTTAAATATCAGTCATCGTTTAATTCACTTTCTTCAATTCGATCAGAAAACATTTCTCTAAAGGCATGTCGATTTTATTATTTTACACGATTTCTGTTTGTGTTAATTTTTCGATGCATGTTTTTTACAGTTTAATTTTGATGTTTCCGAGTTTCAGCAGTCCTGATTCCTGAAGTTTTATGGTTGAGCATTGTTGTCTCCTTTTCTTAAACTTATTTTATATTACTTTGGCTGAGATTGATTGTGAGTTGCAAGTTTCGCAATACAAAGTTACAATTTTCATTAAAACTCGTTGATGGCAGAGGCGTGTTTCTTTGGTTATTGCTAAAAACTACAACTGCTAGTGATTATTTCTCATGTAGTGATTCTTTATGGAATCAATGTGTTATCAAAACATTTATGTTTAGTTATGTTATAACACAACCTTACTACGAAATGTTCAGAAATAGACTTCTTTCTTGAAGGAGGATTGCCTTTCAATTGACAACGACTTGTGATCATCAATTGCTAGAAGCTGATGAATGGCCGAAACGATTGGCATTTCAGGGAGTTTATATGTAATCTAGCAAAACACTATAGGGTGGGAGGGGGTGGAGACATGTTTTTCTGATTACCTTTTTCAGGACAATTATGTTATATTATATGTTGGATGTTTATTAGTTATTTCATTTCCATAAAACGATGGATCGTAGATTTCAGTTCATTCATTGGGATAGAGTTGTACGTGGACCTTCAACATAGAAAAATAGAAACAACATGTATAATCCCATGAAGTGTGTATGCAGATCTTATCATTATCTTATATGTTATAGGATAGAGAGATTGTTTCAGATACAGTATCCAATTCTTCACAATTCTAAAACGTATTGATGATATGGTAGGCCTAATTAAGCACTACAATGAGCTGTTGAATAGACATAAAGCAAAAGATACCCCTTCCTCTATTGCCTCAATTATTCAATTAGCTGAGTCAAGCTTTTTGAAAAGAGAAAAAATGACAGTTTTACTAATTACAAGCAAAAGAGAGAGAGTTTGAGAGAAATCAGTGGCCATTCTTTGATGGAGATCTGATTAGATGATTTTGAACAACCATGGCAATTGTTTTCGTAGTTAGCAACGTGTTATATATTTTTATAATGGATATATCGTTTTTTCATTCGGTGCTTGGTATCCACGTTGAAGTCCGACCAAGTTTGGATTTGCGCATTTCAAGGGCCGGCCCTCTTGACATGAATTTTTCCATTCTACACACCGTACAACTAAATTCTAATTAAGAATAGAGAAATCTCAACTATCTCACCACAACTCATATCGTGCAAATATTTTTGAAAAAAACCCAAATAACTAACTCCTACACTCATCAACTAGAACAACTAAAAAATATTTATAGCACACTGATTCATAATATTGAACTCTTATGCACATCCTACAGCAAAATGTAATTAGAAAAGCTCAAATTTTGGCCATGAAATGACACCATTTTTCTCACACTCAAAATGATGTTATTGAAAATATAGGATTGACTACTGATTCTTAAGGCGCGTTTCCACTACCTTTTGAAACCACAAAAAAAAAAAAAAAAAAAAAGAGGAACAAATTCCTTTCCTTAAAGACACATACATAAAACAAGGTGAAATAAGAGTTGTTCGGATTGCATCAATTTCACTTTCACATTCTTGTCTTTTAAAACTGCATTGGATCCGATTTAAATTTGGTTTAATTAAACATTGAGTTTTTTTTAGTTAGGTGTCGTGGACCTCTAATAAGAGGCCACGTGTCACAAATGATTTACGAAACTAGATATATTTTCTGTTAAAAAATAATTGCATGAATGAATCATTTTTGTAACGGCAGTATCACAAATGGAAAATATCTCTAATATTTAGTATCAAATGACCTCTAAGCGTCAAACTTGCCACGAAGAAAATAGAAATTTAAAGACTTATTGCATATAAAAAGAAATATTTTTCACAAGACTGATCAAAAAGAAAAATATAACACTTAAATTGAAACTGAAAACATATAAAGTTCTAACAAATTTATTTCGTTGATTGTACTTAATAATTCTACTGAGTTAAATTATTAGAGATTTGTAACTTTTGTCAACACACTATTACTATAACAATAAATTAGACATACCTATTATTATTATCTTTTAAGACCACGAAAAATGGAGAAATTTCACTTCTTAGGAACACATACAAGGTTTGTCACTACATTTTCAAGAAATAAGAGATATGCAGTTTAGAGTTTACTTTAATATCAGTTATATCACCAACAGCAAATATGTTTCTATGACCCTTGATTCTAAGATTTTCATCAACCTTCAATCTACCAAAATTATCGATTCGATCCTTCAAATATATCCCCTGCAATGAAAATGGCAATCCGCTTTGATAGTTTCCCCAGACGACGTGAGATATGTTCTGAACTCAGTGATTTCTGCAGCAAGTTCAACACTAGTAGGAAAACATAATTGCAATTTTTTTTTCATATTAATATGATAGAAAAGATGCATTTAGTCAAATTCTTATAGTTTGACTATAAAAAAAAAAAAAATCATGACAAATAAAAGTGGACTACAGAAGGAGTATAAAAAAATACAAGAGGTTGTGTCTAGATAATTTAACATGTAAAAGCATCTTGTCTCAGTTGGTGAAAGTTTATTTCCAATAGAAATATGTGAATTTGGTGGTATGTATTGAATTATTGTAAATAACAAATACAAATAAGTTTTCACGTAATGATAGTAAAGTAAGAAGAAATGAAAATAAAACATTATGAAGACAAAGTGTTGTTGTTGGGTGAAAATTAATTAAATATAGTATTAATTAATTTTATACATGAATAACTTATCTCTTAACCAACTAACAAACATAATATTGCTTATACAAAATTTAACACTTACTTAATTCATTTTCAAACCAGCTATCAAACGACCTATAATTAGCATCAACGGGTAAAGTAAAGTTCCTTTACTAATTTTGATGATAGAAACATTTATCTTCTCAAAATTAATTTTTTAAAACCATTTTGTGGTTCTTTATTTTTCTTTGCAGATGTGGTGTATGTGGTTGTGTAGAGAATAATTTTTTTCGATGACTATTCTAAGTCCAAACCCGCTTCATCCTGGCCCGCATCTACCTCGCTTCATTTTCATCCCTGCTTTTCATTGATTTTTATTAGGTTTGGTGATAATTGAACTTTATAAATTACTTTTGGCACAACTTGTGTTGTCTTGTCCCAAAGCTTTAGTCCTTTTTCCACTACTTCATAACAACTCAATAGTCAATGTACAGAATAAGACCATATGGTTGCGATTTGCTGTACTCGCTCTGTTTTAATGTAAATGTCCAAGTAAAACTTGAGCACGATGTTTACGAAATAAAATGAGATTTTAAAATCTTATGCTTTTAAATTAAAATATTGTGCTTCAATAGACATAGGAATAGGGCAAGTGCACCTTGGTGTATGAAGCATTCCGCCGTTAGTATGATTGGGGAAAAAGGTGTATCTCAAGGAATGTGATGTATATAACCTAACCTAATACAAAAATTAGTGTTAGTGTTCATGTCTCAAAACTGTGTGACCTATAAGTCACGCGAAGACAAATTTACCGTTGCAGCAACTTAGTCCCTTTTAGCACGGTAATAATGACTTTATTACTTGGGGGCCCTCTCTACACCCACTCTTGTTCTCTTGCTTCAATTATTGAATTGAGAAAGTAATGAAAAAACAGACTCCATTGGAAAAAGGACAGTTTGCAAACACAGTTACAAGTAAGAGCACTAGCAAAATAGAGAGAGTTTTTAGAGAAATTCTTGTTTGCAAATTACTCTTAGCCTTCAGCAGGTAAAATAAAGCTCTTAACTGAGACTATTTGAAGATATATTTTGTTAAAGAATCATTTTGTGTGTTTCCTTGTTTTGATTTGCAGATTTTTAGAAATGGAGATTGGCTTAGCAGTTGGTGGTGCATTTCTCTCTTCAGCTTTGAATGTTCTGTTTGATAGGCTTGCTCCTAACGGTGATCTTCTCAACATGTTTCGGAAGCATAAGGATCATGTTAAGCTCTTAAAGAAACTGAAAATGATTTTGCGTGGTCTTCAGATTGTGCTAAGTGATGCAGAGAATAAGCAAGCATCAAATCCATCTGTGAGAGACTGGCTTAATGAGCTTCGAGATGCTGTCGACTCTGCTGAAAACTTAATAGAACAAGTCAATTATGAAGCTTTGAGACTTAAGGTGGAAGGTCAGCATCAGAATTTTGCAGAAACAAGCAACAAGCAAGTAAGTGACCTCAACCTTTGCTTGAGTGATGAATTTTTCCTTAACATAAAGGACAAGTTGGAAGACACTATTGAAACATTAAAGGATTTGCAAGAGCAAATTGGTCTCCTTGGCTTAAAGGAGTATTTTGGTTCCACAAAACAAGAAACGAGAAGACCTTCAACTTCTGTGGATGATGAATCTGATATCTTTGGTAGGCAGAGCGAAATAGAGGATTTGATTGATCGTCTATTATCTGAAGGTGCAAGTGGGAAAAAGCTGACAGTAGTTCCTATTGTTGGAATGGGCGGCCTGGGTAAGACAACACTTGCTAAAGCCGTATACAATGATGAGAGGGTGAAGAACCATTTTGGTTTGAAAGCTTGGTATTGTGTTTCTGAGGGATATGATGCTTTGAGAATCACGAAAGGGTTACTCCAAGAAATTGGCAAATTTGACTCGAAGGATGTCCACAACAATCTTAATCAGCTTCAAGTCAAATTGAAGGAAAGCTTAAAGGGAAACAAGTTCCTTATTGTTTTGGATGATGTGTGGAATGACAACTACAACGAGTGGAATGACTTGAGAAATATTTTTGTACAAGGAGATACAGGAAGTAAGATCATTGTGACGACACGCAAAGAGAGTGTTGCCTTGATGATGGGAAATGAGCAAATTAGCATGGGCAATTTGTCTACCGAAGCCTCTTGGTCTTTATTCAAAAGACATGCATTTGAAAACATGGATCCTATGGGACATCCGAAACTTGAAGAGGTCGGAAAACAAATTGCAGCCAAGTGCAAAGGACTGCCTTTAGCTCTGAAGACGCTCGCTGGCATGTTACGCTCCAAATCAGAGGTTGAAGAGTGGAAACGTATTTTGAGAAGTGAAATATGGGAGCTGCCACACAATGACATATTACCAGCGTTGATGTTGAGCTACAATGATCTTCCTGCACATTTAAAGCGATGTTTTTCCTATTGTGCAATATTTCCTAAGGATTATCCATTTAGGAAAGAGCAAGTTATTCATCTATGGATTGCCAATGATCTCGTACCAAAGGAAGATGAAATAATTCAAAATTCAGGCAACCAATACTTTTTTGAGTTGAGTTCAAGATCATTATTTGAAAGGGTCCCAAATCCTTCTGAAGGGAACACAGAGAATTTATTCTTAATGCATGACCTTGTCAATGATTTAGCCCAAATTGCATCTTCAAAACTTTGTATCAGGTTGGAAGAGAGCAAAGGATCTCATCTGTTGGAAGAAAGTCGGCACTTGTCTTATTCAGTGGCATATGATGGTGGGTTTGAGAAATTGACACCCCTCTACAAATTGGAGCAGCTGAGGACATTGCTTCCGACATGTATTGATAGCAAGCATTATTTATACCCTCTAAGCAAGAGGGTGCTGCATAACATACTGCCAAGACTAACATCCTTAAGGGCATTAACATTGTCAGTTTATGAGATTAAGGAGTTGCCAAATGACTTGTTTATTAAATTAAAGCTCCTCAGATTTTTGGACCTTTCTAGGACAAAGATTAAAAAGTTGCCAGATTCCATATGTGCATTATATAACTTGGAGACACTTCTCCTGTCATCTTGTGATTATCTTGAGGAGCTACCGCTGCAGATGGAGAAGTTGATTAACTTGCGTCATCTTGACGTAAGCAACAGTATTTGCGTGAAGATGCCTCTACATCTGAGCAAGTTGAAAAGCCTCCAAGTGTTAGTGGGAGCCAAGTTTCTTGTAGGTGGTTTGAGAATGGAAGATTTGGGTGAAGTACATAACTTGTATGGATCTCTATCAGTTCGAGAATTGCAAAATGTGGTTGATAGAAGGGAAGCTGTGAAGGCAAAGATGATGGAGAAGATTCATGTTGACAAGTTATCATTGAAGTGGTGTGGAAGTAGTAGTGCCGACAATTCAGAAACAGAAAGAGACATACTTGATGAGCTACGCCCACATAAAAACATAAAACAACTCAAAATCAGCGGATATAGAGGGACAAAATTTCCAAATTGGGTAGGTGATCCTTTGTTTATTAAGCTGGTGAAATTGTCTCTTAGCAACTGCAAGGACTGTTATTCGTTGCCAGCACTAGGACAACTCCCTTGTTTGAAAATCCTTTCGATTAAAGGGATGCATGGAATAAGAGAGGTGACGGAAGAATTCTATGGTAGTTTGTCCTCCAAAAGGCCTTTTAACTGTCTTGAGAAGCTTGAATTTGATGATATGCCGGAGTGGAAGAAATGGCACGTGCTAGGAAACGGAGAGTTCCCTACACTTGAGAACCTTTTGATAGATAATTGCCCTGAACTCAGTTTGGAGACACCCATCCAACTTTCATCTTTAAAAAGTTTTCAAGTAATTGGTTGTCCTAAGGTATTTGATGATGCTCAACAGTTTAGATCCCAACTTGAGGGAATGAAGCAGATTGTTGAATTAGATATACGTGATTGTAACTCTCTTACCTCCTTTCCTTTTAGCATACTGCCCAATACCTTGAAGAGAATAACCATATCTGGTTGCCAGAAATTGAAATTGGAGGCGCCTGTTGGTGAGGTGTTTCTGGAGTATTTGAGTTTGCAAGGAAGTGATTGTATAGATGATGTATCACCTGACTTGCTCCCAACAACACACAAATTGAATGTAGAGCGGTGCCGCAACCTTACTAGGTTGTCGAGTCCTGCTGCCACTAAAACTCTCAATATTTTGAATTGTGAGAATGTTGATATGATTTCGGTGGCATGTGGGGGAACCCAGATGACGTATTTGAATGTTCTCCACTGTTGTAAGCTGAAGTGTCTGCCAGAACGTATGCAGCAACTCCTTCCATCTCTTAAGCAACTGAATCTTTCTAATTGTCCAGAAATAGAGTCCTTTCCTCAAGGAGGATTGCCCTTCAATTTACAAAAACTTTTGATCAGTGATTGCGAGAAACTGGTGAATGGCCGAAAGGAGTGGCGTTTACAAACACTTCCCTGTCTCACAGAGTTGGTGATTATTCATGATGGGAGTGACGAAGAGATTGAACATTGGGAGTTGCCTTCCTCTATTCAAACACTTACCATATACAAGCTGAAAACATTAAGCAGTCAAAATCTCAAAAGCCTCACCTCTCTTCAACATCTTTGTATTCATGGTAATTTACCTCAAATTGAGTCAATGCTGGAACAAGGCCAGTTTTTGCACCTCACTTCGCTTCAAAGTCTACGCATCTGTTATATCCATAATCTCCAATCACTACCTGAATCAGCACTGCCCTCCTCCCTCTCTCAGCTGGAGTTCTACCATTGCCCTAATCTCCAATCTCTTCCAGTAAAAGGGATGCCCTCTTCCCTCTCTAAACTATCGATTTTCCAATGCCCATTGCTCAAACCACTACTAGAATTTGACAAGGGAGAATACTGGCCACAAATTGCTCATATCCCCACCTTAAAGATCGATCGGCAATGGCTTTAATGATTAAAACAAATGGCTGATGTAAGCTATTCTTTCCCCTTCACTTTGCTTTTTTGTTAATTCTTTTCACTTTTAGTTATGTTATGCTCATCATCAAACACAGTGCTTTATATTTAAGCTCCATACAGAATCTAAATTGCTTTTGAAAAGATAAACGATCACAAGTTTTACGAAATAAGTGCAACTTCCATTGTCAGAGTAATTAGATGGGGCCAGTATTGGATTCATTTCTCATATATTGCTAACTTGAACATGTTCCGTGCTTAATCAGATGTGGATTTTGAAGGGCGAGTACGACAAGTCTGGTCCATCCATTGTCCACCACAAGTGCTTCTAAGGTGCTGCTGCTATTTTTACATCTGTTCGCAAGTTCTTTTTTATTTTTATTTTTTTCTTCCCGCTAAAGCTATTATGTCGTCCACATTGAACTCAGGTCTGCTGTTATAGGCAAGTCATTGAGATGGGGTTATCAAAGAAGGGCGATTAAGTTCATTGTACCGCTGATACCATTTCATGTTTCCAGTGCAAGCCTCTTTTGTAAATTGACAAACTCGATTTGTAAATATGTTTGGGACTCAACTAGTGGTTAGAGTATTGATTTTGTAAGAATGATAACTCGAGATGATTGAATAAGCTCGAAGAAGTCGATTTGAATTTCAAATCGTGTCTTTTTTTTTTTTTTTAGGTGTGTGTGTGAGAGAAATTTGAAATGTTGTTTGGACTTGTTGGAATAGTCTAAAGAGATCGTCTCTATAAAACTTGAAAGTCATTTGATAGAGATCTGATTAGATGATTTGAACAACAATTGCAACTGAAGATGGATAGATACAGTATATTATTTTCGTAGTTAGCAACGTGTTATATATTTTTTATAGTGGATATATCGTTTTCAACATGTATGTGCTACCTCGTAGTAACATAAATATCAACTAACTCTGTCTATCGAGGCTTAAACAGATGGAAAGAATCACTTGATTCTAAACATTTTAAGCAGCAACATCAAAGATAAAATATATCGACTTACCTGTAAATGGAGAGTATAGGGCTAATACTAATGCTACAAGTAATTTATTTTCTACAATCTTATTATTTTATAAGTAAAACTTTGGTTTAAAAAATGTGTTTTTATGAATTACTGGCATTTGCTATTAATGATGGTAATTTCTCCATCCGTTCACTTTCGCTTGTCACATTTGAATTTGATACGCCCATTAACACCTTGTTTGAATGATTGGTACCTGTTGTAGTGTATTGATAGTTTAGATACATTGTTTGTTTTGATTGTCGCTTAAATTTCATTGTATCATATCATTTAAATTCATTGTTAGGTAACGGCGAAAGGCCTCATTTTGTGTAATGAACGATATGGTGTGATTGCATCGTCACCTTAATATTTTCTTCTTATCTTTTAATAGTAGTTTTATCTAGTATTCAAATTGTTGATACGTGACAGTGTGTGATGGTGGAGAACAATACAATCAATCCAAACATTATACTGATCATTAAAACATTACAGTACGATACAATACAACACATTACTTCATTATATTATCCTTTGCTTCCCTCATTGTTTCAGTTACTAATTCAACCACTAGAACACCAACCAAGCTCAGAAATTCAACCAAATGCCAAGAGACACTGAAAGAAATAGTCTTATTTCACGACTTGATCTAAAACATCGCGACTGACCCCAACTTGTTTGGGACCGAGGCGTAGTTATTGTTATATCTAAAACATCGCAACTGGCCCCAACTTGTTTGGGACTGAGGCGTACTTATTGTTGTATCTAAAACTCGTCAACTAATGTACGATCAAAGTAGCAACCAGTAGGTCCTCCATCAGGCAAAAGAGCTAGCATGACAGATCCTTCAGCTCCTTCTTCGACAGGCATTGTTCCTGTATGCCAGTTTATATCCGTGTTGACGTATCCAGGATGGACACAATTGATACACATTTTCGGGTACTTTCTTGCAAGAATTCGAGTGTAAGCATTGAGTGAGACTTTTGATATGCTATATGCTGGTAGCATCATCTGCCAATCGTTCACCTCGAGAGCATCTTGTTTCAGATCATGCAAAAAATTCTGCAGAATCTTGTCGAGTTTATCTTCTGTCAGGTTTTCAACATCTCCTAGCTCCTTTCTCCTCTCCTCATTTGGTACTCGCTGCATTACAACGATACTAAATCAATAAGAAATCCTTCTAATATGTCAAGAGCTACCCGGTACTTGTACGTTAGTGGGAGATAGCAGGTATCCAGGTGCAAACAAGTTGGTCCGGACATCATGGTTATCAAAAAAATATTTCTAGGATTTAGTTTTCGACTGAAAAATGACTCGAGAATTATAAAGATCTTGTCCTTTGGAAGTTACAATACAATCCCTTGAAATACAACAAGCTACGATTAAGAAGAAATCTAGCTTATTTTCTTTCTTCTTGTTCATATAACGACGGTGTCCAAACAACCAGCTACCTTAAATCATCGCATTTACTAGGTAACTCTGCTCCCGAATACTTAAGCAAATGGAAAGACTTCAACTATAATCCCTATATTTTGAAAAAGCTAGCAGTGTGACTATATCGTCTAACGGAAGATCGAAGGTACTTATGAGAGTGGATAATAAAGATCAGTACAGAGGAAATGGAGTTTTGTTTAGTTACCTTCAATTCACTTCTAAGGGAGGAGACATTAACAATTCTTGCTGAAGGAGAATTTTGCAGCAACGGAAGAAGAGCTTCAGTAACGTTCTTAACGCCATAGTAATTAGTGTCCAAACATAATTTGGCACTCTCATAAGTTGTCTTCATCGCAACTTGAATGACGTTGACAGCTTTCCCTGCTAACTGTTTACAACAATAATCTTGAATCACATTGAAAAATTCCATTTACACCAATATAATAATTCCGATTGTGTAAAGCCTGCAGTAGCAACGTAACCAGAGGAAGTATACAAAGAAGACAGTTCTTTTTCCAATATATTAGTTCATATAACTATATCAATTGGTGATCCCGACTTAGTGGTGCAGCGATTAGGGATGGGATTACCCTCATGCAATGACGGATCCACTCTTGTCCGAGGTTTATCATTGACACCCCTTTACTCGAAAATTACATTATACAGATACGTAAAAAGAAATATAATGCATATAAACTAAATGTTGAATCCTTTTGATTTTTTTCGTATGTTCATTTCTTTACAGTTAGACTCCCCTTAGTACAAATCACGGCTCCCGACACTGTACTAAGGGTATGTTGTTCGTATGTTCATTTATATTTATGTTATACGGAATTACAGTGCGTATGTTGTTATAACATTGAACCATATATCGACTCATTACCATGTGAAATCGGTAATAAAACAAGATGTAACTAAGCATTGAGCAAATTATCTTACCCAATCTTCAGGATTCACATTCAAGGCCCTTAGGACATCTTCATCAACTACAACTCCAGAAGCTCCAGCATTATTTACCTGCATAAACTTATCATCAACTTCCCTATATTTACTTCAAAAAATCGCACGAGAAACTGATCCGTTCATGCTCTTACCAGAATATCAAGCCTTCCGTATTGTGTTTGTATGAACTTCGCTAAGGACTCGATGCTTTTAGCATCTTGAACATCAAGCTGATGAAACACAACGTTCGAAAATCCTTGTTCATTCAGCATGGATGTTGCTTCCATTCCCCTCTTTTCATCTCTGGCTGTTAAGACAACCGTTACACCTGATTTCGCGAGCTGTTTGACAGTCTCGAAGCCAATTCCCTTGTTTGCACCTGTAACAACTGCATACCTACAAACATCTCCCATCACTTATATCCAAAGTTTCTAACTGTTTCCTGCAGAGATAAGAAATAATTAACAGTTTATCAAACGAACTAACGCGATACGAAGAAAGAGATAGGTATAGACTAATAGTCCAAGAATTGAAATAACAATCTTGTGAACCATCATCAATCATAAAATCAATTAACAGACAAAACGACGAATTCTTTTCATTTACCTAAGCCTTAGTTAACCGTATTACCGGTATAATGTTGATTAGTTGAGGTCTCTTCAACTATACCTAAGACAGAAAAATTGCATTGTGTATACAATGCCAAATTTTAAATTCTGTTTTCATGTATACATAGTACATAGTATTGTTGAATCCCCTGCTCTTCATGTTTTTACGACTAACATACTCAGTGTAGTTCCACAAAAGTACGGTATAGGGTATAGGGAAGGTAGAGTGTACGAGGACCTTAACCCAACCTCAGAGATAGATAGTCTATTTCAGTAAAATTAGTCCTAAGCAGTTTCGAGAAAAAAGTAATGAAAGTACAAGAAACAACAGACAGTAACATAATAGAAACTACAATAAAACAATAAGATAATATAAAGAAACAATAGATAGTAACAGTAATCAAGGAGAATAAACTACAGGAGCAATACTTTCATCTTAATTAGTATAATCAAATGTGAGACCTCAACTAATTTCAAAAGGTATAACGGCTAGGACAGATAAAAAGAATCACCTATCGACGATAGTAGGACAGACGAAAAAAATCAGCTGAATCTAAATAATCAAGAGTCAACACCAAAATATCAAGATCTCAACAGATAAAAGTATTTGACTTACCACTTACCAGCAAATGGAGAGAAAAAACAACTCTTGCAAATGGGAGTATAGGGCTAGGGCTAGGGCTAGTGATATACAAGATACTTAATAAATTATAAATATAAGGTACAAATATCAAAAGTTGTGGGCCTTTCAACATTTGTCTTTTTCATTGATTTATTATTCGTTCAATACATATTCGCATTGCGTAACACATATTTAATAATGCGAATCTCATATTTAATAATATTATTCATTTTGAAATCACGCGAATATCTTTATAGAAAGATATTGTATCTTACACTTCAATGGAACTCCTCCACATCACGCTTATTACACACTAATATACTGACTATTCAATTTTGATTAACTCAAAATCACCTCTAAATCGTTCTAAATTTTAGATATGAAATCTTCACCATGTTTCGAATCTTGTGATTATATGAGGATGAGGAAGGACGAAGAAAGACAAGAGAAAAATTGAGTCGACCATTTTTTCCTAATTTATGTAAGTTTGGATTTAATAGATAGTAAACATAGTTTATGGACTGATATTATATGTAATTATCCTTTTTATTTTAGGGTAAGTTACGGAAACCCTGCTAATTTAAGAGTTAATTGCTTAGATTCATTCACGTTAGTTTTCAATATTACAAGTTTTACCATATTTTGAATTATGGAAAAATGTATCAAGTGAGTCCTGATACATACATCTCAGATATATAAGGATTGAAATTAGGTGTAATTTATTCTAGATACAATGTATCAAAGTGGATTCACATGTATCTAACTCTCTCGCCCGGTTCTCTCTTCTCTTGCTCGGTTCTCTCTATGTATATTGATCAGATACATGTATATAGTGTGATTTGCATGTATCTGAAGATCTCTCTCACCTCCCTCCTATATTGCTTGCATATCTCCCTAATTTAGTGTATCTAATAGCAATAATACGTGTATTTAGATGTATTTGACTTGATTTTATATATATATATATATATATATATATATATATATATATATATATATATATATATCTTACACCTCAATGGAACTAAACATGAGACAGACCAATTTATCTTTTAACTAAGAAAATGGGCTTTTCTTGAATGAAAGTAGCCCAATCTATTTTATATGATTTGGGCTATGTAAAAACTTGGTCCATTACAGACCTAGCACTAACGTACAAATAGCATAATACAAGTATTATAATAATAATAGTAATATAAATAATTATTATTATATTAGATTGTGCACATGCATATTAATTTTACTTTTTTTTAAAAAAAAAAGGGAATTACAAACTCGTGACATAAAATCAAATAGAAGAAGTAATATTATCTTTCTTTCGTAAGGGCAAAATTCACAAATAACTATTTTTCGATCTTTGTAACTGAAAAATAATAACGATTGAAATTTCAAATTGTTATCATAGAGTTTGATCTATAAAATTTAAATTTTCATAATTGTAATTATATATTAGAAGATAGATAAATGTTATTTGTACCTATCATAAGTCATTTGATTATTATATTTCAAAATTTTCAAAGTTTGTTATATAAAATGAAATAGAAAAAAATTAATATTATCAACTTTCGTAATCGATAAATAATAATATTATATCCCTTAGAATAATAATATGTTATCTTATAAATATTATACAATTCACACTAATCAAATACATGTGATTAACGTTTTGATTTGATTTCCTTCACGTTGATGTTACTCGTGTTAATAATCTAATTAATTAAAAAGGTATTGTTTTATATGTAAAGACTCGAGAGTATTTATTGTTGAAGAAGAAGGAAATTGACGATAAGAACATGTAAAAGGAACAGGTCCAACGCAGTTGATTGACTTAACTATACTTGAAGTCCTACTACAATACCTATTACTAATATAATAATAATAATAATTAAATCATAATTGTACTATAATCCTAATAGTAATCTAATCCTAATAATAATATAATTATAGACGAAATATAATCTAATTAACATAGGTAATTTAATCCTAGTGGGACTCTAATTCTTCAGTAGTGTTGTAACTCGTCAGTCAGTTTCGTTGGACCTGTTTCTTTCGACATGTTCCAATCCTCAGCTTCCTTCTTCATCAAGACTTGTTGTAGACAAGTTAGTCAATTGCGTTGGACCTGTTCCAATCGTCAGTTTTCTTCTTCTTCAACATTTATTTCGTCTTAAAATAATACTCTTGTTTTGTGTCTATTAAGAAAAATATATAAATATATAAAGTATTTAATTTACTATGTTATTCTTATTTATTAGATATTTTTTGAGAATTGAGCTATATAAAAAGAAGTAATTGTTCTTTTGATACTCTTTTTAAATTACTTTACTTGTCATATTTTATTTTGCAAGCCTCGTGAGAAAAATATTAAATAAACCATATGTCTCGAGATTTGACTATCTCTTGATTTAGAGTAAGACAACAAGTAATTAAATGGATGGGTGAGAATACAAGGGAGTAGTTGAAAATAATTAATAACTTTCATCTTTAATTTTAATTATTTTGAGATAAGAGGAATACTTAAAAAATAAAAAAGTTTAATGACATGATTGTGCCTTTACTTTATTGTAGTTATTTTAAGAACATTTACACAACTTTTTATTTTAATTCCCACTATTTACTAATGGTGAAGATAACAAAGTTAAATACATGTGATTAACGTTTGAATTTGATTTTTTCTCTAGGGTTTTAGGTTTAGAATCTAAGTATTAAAAAGTACTTTACGATTAATATGAAATTTTTCAGCATAACTTTAAATTTAGCAGAGTATAAATTATATTTAATATTGAATATTGAATAAAAATATTAAGTATTATATCATCATTTTTTATTTGTTTATATGTTGATGAACAATTAAAATATTTCTAAAAAACTAATATTTTTTTAAGGAATAATTAAAGTACACATAAATTGCACCTAAACAGTAAACACCACCTTCATTTAAAAAAAAAAAAATTGTAAGTTGAGTTTTAGACAAAGTCATCACACATTTCAATATGTTTATTTTATTTTTATTTTTTTAAAAAAAGGTTTAATTTACAAACTCAAAATTGGTAAAATAAACAAGTGAACTTTCAAAACATGATTAAGTTGAAACATGCATACATGTAGCAATCAAAATAGTTTGTTTGGGTCAAATTTTAGAGTAATCAAAAATATTTATTATTATATTATTTGTTCAATTTATTAAAAAATAGTATCATTTTATATCTATATATTTTACTCTTATTATTGAGTATCGATCATTTCCAATTCATTTACTAACAAGTGATATGACTTTATAATGATTTAAAACGATAATAAATATATATGTTGATTAAATAATTCTGATTCGGACTTTAAATTGTTTTTGTTTATGTTCTCACGCGACTATTACAAATATAACTAATTCATATATGCATTGGTTTCAATAAGTCGTAAAACCTCGAGTTAATCTAATTAAGACGTATGTGCACAATTAAAAGAAATGACATTATGTAATCAGGTTAAGCTAAATATATGTCATAGACACTTAAATACACAAAAAATAATTATAATTTGAATTAAAATTATTTAATAAAAATATTTTATCGTACGTTAATTAAGTTTAAATGTTTAATTAAAACAAGTTATAGTTTAAATATTTCGTTCAAATTTAGAGATAAAGCTTAATGGTTGATCATGCATTAAGCCTAATTATGATTACACATTATTAGTGCACATTCATCATTGTTGTATTAATTATTATCACACGTGATTAGTGCATATACCCAATTGATACTCTACAATTAATTATTACAATAATTATGTTCTTTATGATTTTTCCAAATCGTGTTAAAACTTTTTGGTTGGAATTCTTAGTCATTAGTGCTAAGGATTTACATCCACATATTTAATAATTTTTGTGTATGATTTTTATTTATATTTCCTCTATCTAAAAATACTTTTCGTATTTTTAAAATTTAAATGTTAATTCTTTTAAAGCGAAAATCAAAGTTATTCAAATTTAATGTTGATTTACTTATGAACAACATTATCATATTGAATAAAACAGAAATACTTTGTTAATTTTACATTATATCGATAGAAATATATTTTATTTTATTAATATTAATTTAATTATACTACTTTTAAAATACAAACTATAGATTAAAATCTTGAATTGAATAAAATAATCCATGGTTGTTGGGGAGTCAATTAATTGATAAAGACAATCATATCTCTGATTATATCTACTCAACAAAGACTATAGTAGTTGAATGAAATTATTTCACACTAATCAGAGATATTATATACACGTTTAGAATAATTTTTTTAAAAAAAATATTAAGAATCTTTTTTTAAAGAACTTTATACGTGACATGAATTTAAATAAATTAAGATTTCAAGATAAAAATCGATGATAACATAAAATGTATTTTTTCACTTTCTAACAGTGGCATAGCCACATACTGTCGAGGGTGTCCAATTGGACATACTTCGTCAGAAAAAAATTAGCATATATACAAGTATAATGATATATGAAATGATTAAATAACTTATTTTGAATACCGTTAACATAATAAGTTGTTATTTCTGAATACTCTTTTACAAATTTCTGGCTCCGTCACTGCTTTCTAATGTGTGAAAATGACAAAGTGTTTCCATTGGCATATGCTTTCAAGATTCACATTTCTTATCTGCTTCACTTGTCAATTTGTGTCATCTATCACATTAATTTTGTTTCTTACTCTTTGTTTTTTTTATTATCTAGCATATGCTTTGAAGAAAAATAATAAAATAATAATTTAGGGGCATAGATAGAGTAAAATATACGAGTTAGATAAAATTAAATAAGGACGATTCAAATTCTGTATTAATTTTAAAAGAATACATACATGTATATAGAATTGGTATTCTCTAGCTAATTTATCAACTAAATAGCTCTTAGCTAATTAAATTTTTACGTAATTCACTAATAATTCATAACTAAATAAAATTAACAAGAAAGTGAAATTTTGTTCAAACCCTAATAATTTATTTATTTTTATGTGAAATAAATTTACATTTTCGAAATAATAATAAGTTAACAAATCCGTGGACACTTCTTTATCATAATGTTACCATCAATAAGCAAATCTAGCTATTAGATTTTCTGTACGTAGAAAATAGATATTCTTTTTCAATTAATAGACCAAAGAGAATAAATGATAAAAAACAAAAATAGAGTAGGTGAAATAAAGCCACCTTCTAAGTATCGTGCGACTAAATGTTTGTTACGTAGATAAATTAATTATATAAAAATAAACATAAAGAGTATTTTAAAGTATGTATTTAATTTATCAAAATACTATTTGAATGTAACGTTTTAGTGTTTGACATATCACGTGTGCTATTAAATTAAGAAAATGCATATATTAAATATAAAAGGGTTTTAAAAAAAATTAAAATATAAGATACGTAAATTTTATTTTGTTTTTGTATAACTTCACGGGAATTAAAATTGTTCTTCTAGAGCTCTTTAAAATTTTATGATTCTCTCAGAGTGAATTTCTTTGTTTTTTTTTAAAAAAAAGTATATGATTTCTTTATTCTTAATTAAGATTTTAAGTTAAAATTTAAAAGTTTTTTTTTAAAAAATTAAAATATAAGATACGTAAATTTTATTTTGTTTTTGTATAACTTCACGGGAATGAAAATTGTTCTTTTAGAGCTCTTTAAAATTTTATGATTCTCTCAGAGTGAATTTTTTTGTTTTTTAAAAAAAATATGAAAATTTAATACTCTATATATCATGTTTTCACTTAGTTTTGATAAGATAGATATAATTTCTTTATTCTTAATTAAGATTTCAAGTTAAAATTTAAGAGATTAAAAATAAAAACCATCGAAAAACACTTTCTTTTGATTTTATATAATACCAACTCAAATTAATCGAAATTGTAATAAGAATATTAAATATCAAATAGTTGTTTACAATATATTCGGAAGATTCAAATTTTTTATCAGTAAAAAAATAATTGGTCATCATTTGATTGGTAAAATTTCCTTTTTTACTCTAATCTTTTTTTCATTGGTATATGCTTTGAAGGTAAAAAAAATTAATGAAAATAATTAGTCAAAGGCGTAGGTAAAACTTACGTACTAATAATAGTCTAAATTTTTTGTCCAAACTTTTATTATTATATAATATATTTTTTTTTTTATTTTCAATTTACGTGAAGATATTCTAAACATAAAAGTCAAAATCTTGCATGGATAAATAATTTTATTAGAAATCATTATCGATTAATAATATCAATCACAATTCATTTTAATATCTTCCTTTTGTTATTTATATGTAAAATAAGTTAAAAAAATAACTTAAAATATATTTAAAACTAAAAATAAATCTTTATTTATTCTTATTTTTTAACTTAAAAATCATTTAAATTTAATTTTTTTTTTTACTTAAAGTAATTTTTATTTATTTTTTAGATTAATACAACGGACTCCAAATTTTCTAAAGTCAGTTGAGTAGATGTGGAAAATTGAGCCTGTTTTATTAATTATTATTAAAGGACAAAAGCATGTGGAAAACTGAGTCTGTTCTATTAAATATTATTAAAGGACAAAAGCTTGACTGACACTTTCCTCCGTCCATTTTTATTTGATATGTTACGCTTTTTGAAAATCGATTTAATTAATTTTTAAAATTAAATTAGATTACGTTAATTTGAAATTTTAAACAAAATATTTAGATATTCAAAAACTATACGAAAAACACTATACATTGCAATTTTTTGCACATTAATATGATGAAAAAATATATATAAAATATTAGTCATTTTTTTTTATAATTTGATTCTAAAAATAGAAAGTATGAAAATTAATAATGAACTGATAGAAAGTAATATATAATATTCCCAATCTCATCATAATTAAAGTGATTAAAGCTTTACTTGGTCCCATTTATTTTAGTGGTGATTTTTCTCATTAAGATTATATATATATATATATTAGTCTTAACTTTTGAGTATGAATTAAAATGTGTCAAGTTAATAATAAGTGGATTAGTATATATTATATTTGGATAAATTATATTAGTTAAATTTTCAGGAGCTAATATTATCACTTTTAAAAGTTGTTTAGTTGGAGGAAAATTTTACAAATATTAGTTATGTATTATTCATATAATGTTGAATATTTGTATTATATATTTAATATTATACTTCAAAATATTTATTTTCTTTCATTATTTTCTTTCTAAAATTCTAAGCAAGGTTTACTAACTGATATTATATTACTAATTAATATACAATCTAGCTAAAAATTTAAAAGAGAATAGGTAAAAGAAATCTACCATTTGAATCCTTTCGCAACTTCTCTGAGTGATTGATACGACTCATCGAGAATGTATCGTATTATATTATATTTTATTAATTATTACATAATAATAAAAAAAAAGACCATAATATAATCTTATTAAATCAATTATTATATAAGCATATAAATCGAAACTCATTTTACATATTGTAGTTTATTATAATATATTTGATTATACTAAATCAATTATTATATAAATTGAATGTCGTTTTACATATCAATCTACTAAAATTATAAAAAAAACAATTAAATAGAATGACATTTAAAGTAACAATATTATAATTTTAGTGGGTGGAATTAAGAAAAGTCACTTTTCAATACTTTCACAACAAGTAATTTTAAAATTCAACCACGTGAATTATTGTAAACAAGGAATTTTTTTGCCATTTTAGTACAAAACAATAATACTTTTTGTCAGTTTTAAATAAATTATTTAATTAGGAAATAAATGACCCCACACCCTCATAAACGTGTGGTAGGTAGTATCACGTCAATTAATAAAATTATAATTAATAAATGTTATATTTTTCTGAATAAAAAAAAAATTCAAATAAGAAAGATGAATGTTGAAAAGTTATCTTAAAAATATAAACTTTTTTTTAAAAAAAATTATTTATTTATTTTGTTTATCATAATATAAATACTTTTAGTATAGTTCAAAAAGGGGAAAGATTTACGAAGTTTTTTAGTTAATTTTGAAGTTCTAAAGATTTAGTAGCTATAATTTTAATAAATTTTGAAATTATAAATATTAAAAAAAAAATTATTTGAAAATAATAATAAATTAAAGCAACGACGAATAAATCATGACATAATGAAGATATTCTTTCGCCGCATAGGTACATGAATTTTGAACATTCAACCATGAGGTTTCTAGAATCCTAAAAAAATGATATTTTGTATCGTTATCATCAACGAACAATTTCGATTCATTTTTAGTTATCATGATAAAATCTGACATACTTATTAAGAAAATAATAATTAACATAACTATTTTATCACATTATTTCTGTTGATTAATTTTAGTTTTAGGTTGAAAAATAATTTGAAAAAAAAATAGTTAATGCTAAAGTAAGTAAAATATAAAAATAAATTATTGTCTTTTTATAAATATATTTAAAGTGACACATAAAATATAAAATAAAATATAGTAAGCAAATAAAAGTAATAAGAGAAAAAAATTTAAGAGTTCTCTTCCTTCATCTATTTTTAATTGTCATAATTTCTTTTTTTAGAATCAAATTGTAAAAATTTTAATTAATATTTTACGGTATATTTTTTCATTCTATTTATATATATAAAAATTATAATTTATTATACTTTTCATATAATTTATTAATATTTAAATCTTTTGTTTAAAATATCAAATTAAAATAATTTATTTTAACTTTAAATATTAATCACATTAACTTTTAAAATCGCAACGTAATAAATAAAAATAAATACAGATAATATTTTTTAATAATATGAATAGGGCGGAGGAAATATCAGTGCAAGTGCAAACTGGCCAAACTTTTTATTGTTGTGAATTTTAAATGCAATCTTTTCGAGAATATAAAAACATGAATCTAAAAAAATAATGGAGGCCCCTAATAAAGGTATACATTTCTTTTCTTATATAAACAAGCCAACTAAGGCCTAGAATTTACATCACAATTTAAAAAAAACTATTTCTCTAGAGAAAAAAACACATACAAAAAAAAATAAAATAGTAGCCATGAATGTGAAAATTGAGAGTTCAAAAATCATCAAGCCATTGTATGAAGGAATTCCACCTTCAACTACAATTCATATTCCTTTCAATGTCTTTGACAATGTAACATTTGATACTCTAATGGCTTTGATTTATGCATATAGACCACCCACCCCTCCCACATCTACTATCGAAACGGGACTTCGAAAGACGTTATCGATTTATCGAGAGTGGGCGGGGCGAATAGGCGAAGACGAACATGGTAATCGTGGAGTTTTTCTCAATGATGAGGGTGTTCGATTCATCGAGGCGTCTGTAGACGCCTCATTGGACGAAGTATTGCCCTTAAAGCCTTCGCCCTCTATGCTCTCCTTGCACCCTAGTTTAAAGGATGTAGTGGAGTTGATCCAAGTCCAAGTCACACGTTTCACGTGTGGCTCCGTGGTGGTCGGTTTCACCGGCCACCACATGATTGCTGACGGCCACGCTGCAAGCAACTTTTTTGTCGCGTGGGGTCAAGCATGCCGAGAGATGGAAATTACACCCCTCCCAATGAACGACCGTGCTATTTTCCGCCCTCGGGATCCACCCTTAGTCGAGTACAACCATGTTGGGTCCGAATTCGTATCCAAATTAGTAAACAAGGAGTTAGTCAAAGTCAACAACGATAAAAATAAAGAGAAAAATATCATAGTCCACAAAGTCCATTTCACCTTGGAGTTCCTAGGGAAACTCAAGGCACATGCCTCTTTTATGAATGGAAAGGCCAAAACTTATAGCACGTTCGAAAGTCTAATAGCCCATTTGTGGAGGGTTATTACAAAATCGCGCGACTTAAACGCGTTACAGAATACTCAAATTCGAATATCGGTTGATGGAAGGAGAAGAATTATACCTAGGGTTCCGGATGAATTTTTTGGTAACATAGTGTTATGGGCATTTCCAACATCAAAAGTGAAGGACTTGCTAGATGAGCCACTTCACTATGCAACAAAGATTATTCATGATGCAATTACTAAAGTTGATGACAAATATTTCAAGTCATTTATTGATTTTGCAAGTGATGAAAAAGTGATCACAAGACAAGATTTAATACCAAGTGCAAACATGAAGAATGAATCACTTAGTCCAAATTTGGAAGTTGATAGTTGGTTGAGGTTTCCATTTTATGACTTGGATTTTGGTACTGGTTGCCCATTTTTGTTTATGCCTTCTTATTATCCAATAGAAGGGATGATGTTTCTTGTGCCATCATTTATTGGAGATGGAAGCATTGATGCTTTTATTCCTTTATATGAACACAATCTAACAAATTTCAAAGATTCTCTAGATTTGAAAGCAAAATGAGAAGACCTACTTATGGGGTTAGGTGGGGGTGGGGGTG
Organism: Solanum lycopersicoides; assembly: GCA_022817965.1. NCBI lineage: Eukaryota > Viridiplantae > Streptophyta > Magnoliopsida > Solanales > Solanaceae > Solanum > Solanum lycopersicoides. Next base: position 72,358,298 of record CM040628.1, read on the forward strand.
TTTTTGGTATATTTTGTTGTTTTTAGCACTTAGTGATTTTATTTATTGTCATGTTGATGAGATATGTGTTTTGGAAAAGAAGTTTGAGTTGGCATTTTTTTGTAATTTTATTTATATATATTAGTGATTGAGGAATGTTAATTGGTTGTTTTCCTATTTCCAAGGTAATTTGGTTCTTTTTTTTTGGTTAGTTTGTACTCTGTCCCTTTTTACGTTCACTTTGAATTGACACATCTATTAAGAAAATAAAGTATTTTTGTCCCTAATTACTTATTCATTTTGATAATCAAGAAAGGACAATTTTTTTTTACCTATTATACCTACAATTAAATGACTAATTACTTTGAATAATGTAGAACTCTTCATCCACTTTATAATTAATAGGGGTAAAATGATAAACTCACTACGTCATTAATTATTTTCTTAATAAGTGTGCCAATTCAAAAGTGAACAAATATAAAGGGACAGAAGGAATATTTATTTTGATTTTGTTCGGTGTCTTAATATCGATTAATTTTGATTTGAGATCAATATATTATCAATCTTGTAAACTTATTAAAAACTTTTACTAAAAATATACATACAATACACTTGGAAACTTTTTATGAAAGATAAAAAATTATTGTATCTTGTCTCACCTAAAAGGACAAGATTTTAAAAAAAGAACTATGCATATTTTTCTTGGTTAAAATTGTCTCATTTGATGTAATTAATTTTTTCCAATAATTAAATATGTCAACCACTACAAAGAAATTAAATTTCCACAAGAATTTGCTAGAAATTTAAAGAAGAAGAAGAAAATAGTTCCAAAAGATTCAATGTATCTACACACATCAATAAATTAGTCTAAGTGAGACTAATTATTTTAAATAATTTGACATAAAATAGAGAACTTACATGTAATTCTTTGTGTGATAAAAGTAGAAGATTAAAAATGAACTGCTTATGAAATTAATAGAAATAACAAAATCTGTTCATAAATTCATAACTTTAGAAATAGAAAAACAACCAAGCAATATTCATCAATCACTAATATATATTCTCTGTGTCGCTAATTACTTGTCTACTTTGGAATTAATACACTTATAAGAAAAGAACGATTGACATAATGAGTTTACCTTTTTATCTATATTAGTTATGAAATGGATGAATAAGAAATTTAAGATTTTCAGAAGTTCTATCTTTTTTAAAGTAATTAATTGAGGATATAATAGGTAAAAAAAATTATCTTTTCTTAATTGGTCAAAAATTTACAAGTAAAATAGAAGATTAGAAAAGTAATTAATAACATAGCAAAATACTATAAATAAAATCATAAAAAATGCCAATTTAAACTTCTTTCTCCAAAACACATAGATCATCAAAATGACAATACATAAAATTACTAGGAAAAAATAATAACCAAAAGTTTTAATATGCTTAAAAACAACAAAATATACTAAAAACACCCCCACCCACCCCCAACCCCATAAGTAGGTCTTCTCATTTTGCTTTCAAATCAAGAGAGTAACAAATTTTCTTGAAATTTGTTAAATTTTGTTCATATAATGGAATAAAAGCATCAATTCTTCCATCTCCAATAAATGATGGCACAAGAAACATCATCCCTTCTATTGGATAATAAGAAGGCATAAACACAAATGGGCAACCAGCAGGGGCGGACCCACATTGAGTCCAGAGTGTTCACTCGAACACCCTCGGTAAAAAAATACACGATATATATAAGGTAAATTTTCTATATTTTTGTAGATGTATATATTTTGAACCCCCTTAATAATAAATAAAAATAGATGGCTCAATGGTAAGACCCCTAAATATTAAGTTATATGTCCCAAGTTCAAATCCCATCAACAACAACATTTTTATTTTTCGAACCTCCTGAACGAAAATCTTAAGTCCGCCACAGACAACCAGTACCAAAATCGAAGTCATAAAATGGAAACCTCAACCAACTATCAACTTCCAAGTTTGGACTAAGTGATTCATTCTTCATGTTTGCACTTGGTATTAAATCTTGTCTAGTCATCACTTTTTCATCATTTGCAAAATCAATAAATGACTTGAAATATTTGTCATCAACCTTAGTAATTGCATCATGAATAATCTTTGTTGCATAGTGAAGTGGTTCATCTAGTAAGTCCTTCACTTTTGATGTTGGAAATGCCCATAACACTATGTTACCAAAAAATTCATCCGGAACCCTTGGTATAATTCTCCTCCTTCCATCGATCGATATTCGAATTTAGGTATTCTGTAACACGTTTAAGTTACGCGATTTTGTAATAACCCTCCACAAATGGGCTATTAGACTTTCGAACGTGCTATAAGTTTTGGCATTTTCATTCATAAAAGAAGCATGCGCCTTGAGTTTACCTAGAAACTCCAAGGTGAAATGGACTCTGTGGACTATGATATTTTTCTCTTTATTTTCATCGTTTTTCACTTTGACTAACTCCTTGTTTACTAATTTGGATACGAATTCGGCCCCAACATGGTTGTACTCGACTAAGGGTGGATCCCGAGGGCGGAAAATAGCACGGTCGTTCATCGGGAGGGGTGTAATTTCCATCCCTCGGCATGCTTGACCCCACGCGACAAAAAAGTTGCTTGCAGCATGGCCGTCAGCTATCATGTGGTGGCCGGTGAAACCGACCACCATAGAGCCACACGTGAAACGTGTGACTTGGACTTGTATCAACTCCACTACATCCTTTAAACTAGGGTGTAAGGAGAGCATAGAAGGCGAAGGCTTTAAGGGCAATACTTCGTCCAACAAGGCGTCTACAGATGCATCGATGAATTGAACACCCTTATCATTGAGAAAAACTCCTCGATTACCATGTTCATCTTCACTTATTCGCCCGGCCCACTCTCGATAAATCGATAATGTCTTTCGAAGTCCCGTTTCGATAGTGGATGTGGGAGGGGTGGGTGGTCTATATGCATAAATCAAAGCCATTAGAGTATCAAATGTTACATTGTCAAAGACATTGAAAAGAATATGAATTGTAGTTGAAGGTGGAATTCCTTCATACAATGGCTTGATGATTTTTGAACTCTCAATTTTCACATTCATGGCTACTATTTTTGTTTTTTTGTATGTGCTTTTTTCTCTATAGAGGTATTTTTTGTGTGATGTGAATATGAATACTAGGCATTATATATGTCTTGTTTATGGTTTTGATGGAAGTGTTATTATTAGGCTTAACCCATCTGTGGCCCCCTAAAGTTGGCACGAACTTTCAGTTAGACACTTTAACTAAGCTTTGTTCATTTTAGACACCTCATGTCGTATCTCGTTGTGTCATTTTGACACTTTTTGCTGACTAAGCATGGTACGTGTGCTACACGAATTTTAAGCGCGTCAAAGACGTTTTTTTGTAAATATTTTGACTTTTTTTGTAAATATTTTTTCTCCTTCTTCTTCCTTGTTTTCTCCCTTCCATCTTCTTCACCTTCTACCATCCTCCATCACCACACAACTTTTTTAAAAAATTCTACAATACTTTACTAGGTTACACTCTTTGATTCTTCCATTTTCTTTGAAAATCAAATTTGCTTGATTCATATTCAAAAACAAAATCGATTTCAAGGAAACAAAAAAAGAAATCAACTTCTTTCAAATGGAAAAACTGATTTACATTCTTACTTTCTCCATTGAAATTACGAAATTAAATTGATTTCAAGGGGAAAAAATAAATAAAGAACAACCTCCAATGAAAAAAAAAATATTTTACATATCCTTCATTGTGAATCTCAATCATAGTAGCACAAGAAATAATTTTCTAAATGTCATACAAAAACTTTTCGATTTGATAAGATTTCCTTATTCTCCAACATATTTTATTTTGTGAACTAACCTATGTTCTTGCCTTTTTGATGAGGAAGAACAAATGAAAAGGGGAAGGACGCACAAGAAGAAAGAAGAAAAGAGGTGGGGGCATGGGTTTGAGATCTAGAAAAAAGAAAAAAGAAAGTAAAACTGACAGAAATCCACATGTCAGATAATAATTTGTTTATTTTTCACATAAGAGGCGTCTGAATGTACGCTCTTAAAATGTGATTTTGAAAATGTAAAAAGTGTCAAAATGACACAATGTGGTTTGACATGAGGTGCTTAAAATGAATCGAGTCTTGTTAGAGTGTCCAAGTGAAAGTTGATGCCAACTTTAAGGGGCCACCGATGAGTTACCCCTTATTATTATAAGAAAAATGTGAGTACTAATACTCTTGTCTTATTTGTTAGTAGTACTAAAGATTTTCTTCCACATATTTCATATCTTTATATTTCATGTTATATGTCTTTCCGTATCCCTAGATTATTATCGAAATTTCATACATATTTTAACAAAATCAAGGTTTTATTAGTTTCTGTCCTCGGAACCCATTTATTTTAATTTTGTACACATTGTTGGTTTACGTGACATCCAAACATCTCCCACGTGCTTCAACTACGTGGAATCACAAAGTGTGTCACGTAAGCCAAAATATGTATAAAGTTACAAAATAAATGAGTTCTCGAAGTAATAAGACCTTAGTTTAGTTAAGATATGTCTCTGAAATTTTGATCATAATCTAGAGGAGTACTTGTACTTTATTCCTTAATTAAATATTGATCACAAAATTTCAGAAAATAAGAAGATATTTCTTGTATATTATATTGTTTGACATATTAAGTATTAAACATAAAATATATATGTCAAACTAAATAAATTAAGACATGTAAATTATAACAAGGTGACTATTCACATTTTTTTTTGTTATATAAAAAGAATATTGGAATAAACTTTAAAACTTTATGGTTCACTTGGAGTGATTAAAAAAATGAATATAGGAGAATGAGAAAGAAGATTATTTCTTGTATTTTTTTTAATGAACTTTAATATTGGTTTAATTATTTTATTTGGCTTTAAACTACCTTCAAAATTCAAATTAAATAATTCATGGTAATTTTTTTTTTAGTAAACAACTTTATTATATTATCTCATGCAAATGCTCACAAGATGTCCATGTATTAAGAAACTCTATGTAGAAGTGAAATTTAGAATTTTGCAAGATTATGAGCTAGTATATTCTATGTTCGAGAAATATATAAAATAGTGATATTTTTAAAAGAATTTATCGATCTATATATATTTTTGATTTCAGTGTTTTATGATATGGTAAATCGGTAATTATTGTTTGTTCACCTTCGATTAATATATACTCGTATAGTAAAATATTATGACTTTAACAATTCAAAATGAGTTTCAACTGTATCATATTAATTACTAATACATTACACGTATCAAAATATATATATTAATTCCAAAGAAGTACAAACTACTATGTTAATCAATTTCACTTGAATATATTTCAATCAAAATAGAGTAATCAAAATTTTCTAAAACTTTTAGTTTATATTATGTAACTATATGCTTTGATATGGTATGCGATATTTCGATATATTATTTCCAACTACCAAATATCATACCAAACGTGAAAAACATTTGAAATCTATACCATATACCTTATCGAATTTCATAATATTAAAAATTTCGATATAATATAATAATCCAATATATATTATACCATATCTATCCCCACTGACAAGTGGTAGCTATTTTCCAAAACATTTTTTTTGTAGCATTTTGTAAAACATGTTCTGAACATGATGGGGGTGGGGAGTCAATGAACAATGCTAAAGGGCCACAATAATGTGGACCAAAAATGGTCATAAATATTTATGGATAATATTTGCTCATACAAAAAATAACAAATGAGGGAAAAAGTCAATATTAATAAATTCTATATAGAAAAATCTTTTTAATCAGAAAATTTGATTATAATAATATTTTTTTATGTTATTTTATTTTTTTAGATTTTTTATCCTTTAATGTTAATATATTTAACTAAAAATGAAAAAAAAAGTTTATTTGAAATAAAAAATAATTATAATTTTTTAAATTTTTTGATTGAATTTTCTGACTATTTAATACTTTACAAATTTTTTATAAATTAGAAAAATTAAGATATGTAAATTATAAAGATATTGTTTTTTTATATAAAAAAAATTTATGTAAAAAAGTGTTTTTGTTACATTATGAGCTAGGGACATATAAAATGTTAATATTTTTAAAGGGACTTCAATCTCCATATATCCTTGCACGTGGTAGTTATTCTTAGGATATCGTTATCTTTTATTTATTTATTTATTATTTTTTTAGCATTTGTAACATTTTTTTAAAAAGGAAAATTATATATAATAGTAAACTATTAATTTAAATTAAATGTTATAAATATAGTTTGATTTAATTGTACCTCATAGCAAACTGTTGTTATTTTTGCCTCTTTCACCGATGGAATCTTGCTCACCACTCTTGCTTGTCTCTCTCGCTTTTATACAAACACAAATGTATAAAATGTACTTGTGTTTGTATAAATCAAAAGAAAATTGTACATATATATATATATATATATATATATATATATATATATATATATATTTTTGCTCCCCTCTCCCAAATCTCATTCGTCACTCTCACTCATCTCTCTCACTTTATACAAACACAAATGTATACATTGTATTTGTGTTTGAATAAAGCGAGAGAAATTGTATATACGAATACAAATGCATATATTTTCGTACTATACACTTATGATTATAAAATATGATCTTCCTCTGTCCAATTTTCTTTTGTCTTTATCTCTTTCTCACTTTATACAAACATAATTTATATGATTGATTCTTTCGTATATGTGTACCAAAACATATTATATAATTATTTATTTTGTATATATGCATAGTGAAATAGCCTAACTTCTTTTGTATGTATGTATAACGAAATAGTCATAGCAAACATAAAGTTTGCTATGAAGCGCAGTTTTACAAACTATACCTATAACATACGAATATGATTTTTACGTTTACTGTATGTGAAAGTTGCTCTTTTTTTATCGGATAAAATATGGATCCTTGACCAATCATTTCGTAACATGTTCCAAACGTGGCTAGATGGCCGATCTTTGAAATGTTAGTTTTATATTTATATAAGAGTACGATAACAAATATGACTATTATACATATGTGAAAGTTTCTCTTTTTTTATCGAATAAAATATGGATCCTTGACCAATCATTTCGTAACATGTTCCAAACGTGGCTAAATGGCCGATCTTTGAAATGTTAAATTTATATTTATATAAGAGTACGATAACAAATATGACTATTATACATGAAAATTCTTTTTTTCTCGGATAAAATATGAATCCTTTGACCAATCATTTTGTTAACATGTTCCAAACGTGGCTAGATGGCCAATCTTTGAAATGTTAATTTTATATTTATAAGTATTAAATTTTATTTATTGAAAAAAGAAATCAATAAGAATTTATTTTTCTATTTAACTTTGATTTATTCAAAGAAATATTTTTTGAACGGTAAAAATTTATCATATTCTTAAGCTCTATATCAGATAATTACATCATATAAATTGAAACAGATGAATTATTATTTAATTAGGAAAGCAATTTAAAATTTAAAATAATAATACTTAAAATAAATGATCTCTTAATAAATTTTAGAATTAAACTACTTTCAATTATTTCGGTGAAAACTTTTAACACAAGTTTAAAAGAATATGTGTTACTACTAAATTGAGTTCGACGTTTTAAAAATATGAAAAAACGTTTAAAAATCAATTTTAGAAGATTAATTAAAGAGCTAAGGATTAATCAATTTTAGACACTAATGGCTAATTAACGGGTATAATTAACCATAACAATAAATTAAAAGATTAATAAAAGAGTTAAAACATATCTAAATTATTTTACTTTATGCATTTCTTATATAAATTATTAAGAGTTTGAGTTTTCTATCTCACTAATCACCCAAAAATTAGTAAAACGCACCTAGATGTGGATTAGACCAAGTATTTTTAGGTGCGATTGTCATTTAGTTTTTCTCCATATGACATATATTACGATTTTATTAGCTGACGTATTAATATTTGAAATATGCTTTTAATTGACTATTTTAAATCTTTAAATTCTCTCTTTTAAGTCGGAGATATTAATGTCAAGTCAGAAATTAGATCACAACAAAAAAGATTGTGAATATCATATTCGGAATAAATCAATTATTTGTTGATATATAATTTTAAACTTTTAACCTTTAACTTTTAATCTAGTATTGATTTATTTAGATTTGTTATTATAATTTTCTTTTCACGTGACACAATTTTAAATAAAGAGAGAATATACGCATATTATTAAAAATTAGTTGAGATATGTTTAGTTAATTATTAGATCATAATTTAGATTTTAAAAAAATTTAAAATTTAATCTATAATGCAATTTTTTTTTATGGTAACTCTAGTATAAAAAAAATTACGATAAATAATTCAAAATTGAAAAGTGCTTTAAAAAGTAAAATAACTTTGTCGACTGTTGTTTTCTTTAAAAAATAATTCTTCTTCTTTGTGTTTACAAGAACATGGAATGTTTAGTACCAAATTTTTTATCAAGATAATATAATAAATAGAAAAAGACCACCAAATAATTATGTTTTCTTCTGTATTGTATACTTTATTCATTATAGCCTTCATGTGATTTTTTATCATAAAGTATCTGTATTAAAGCTGTAGTTCCACTGAGTATTAAAATATATAAAAAAAATATCAAACAATTGTTTTTTTATATTTAGTAGTCTTTCAAAAAAAAAAAATTGCATACACCTTATTTATATTTATAAACATAAGTTTATTTGAATGATATACGAGGATAATTTGTTAATGAATTCAAAATATAAAAATAACAAATTTAAAATATGAACATATAAATAAATTTTAAAAAATAAATATATTTTAATACTTAGTCGAATTATACAGCTTTAATACAGACATTTCATGATTAAAAGATCACGTGAAGGCCTTTAAGTAATTTTCTTAAATGTTTTTATTTTCAAATAGATTAGGTAGATTCATGAATGATCATTATTTGGTTTTGTTGCTAATTTTCTTAAACATATAAATAAATGTTGCTAATTCTATTCTATTTTATTAGGATAATTCTGATCGTTACAATTTCTGTCATAATATTTGTTTTTTAGATGAGTATTTTATGCGCACTGAGTAAATATTTTACTGTATAATAGCCTACAAATCATATAGTTGATGTAAATCGTATTAGGCGGACTCGACTCAAAAGGTATTGAGAAGGGATCGATCCTGGGTCATATGTGTGGATGACCACCCTTCAAACCAATTGAGTAATCCCGAAGGACTATATGACTACTTTCTCTATTGTATTTCCTAGCTTTTCGTACTAATTTATTATGTGTTTTTTTTAATATGAGGATTTTTCGAGAAAAAGAAAAAAGAAAAGTATAATTTTAGATTATGTATACACATTATTCTCAGACTTCACTTGTAAAAGGACAAATATATAAACTAACGTAAATGGTACGTAGGTACCCTCTGTCATATTATTGGAACGTTGGTGCTTCTGTCGTTCAAAAAGCTAGAGCATATATGTCCTTCACTCTAACGAAAGACTAAATAGGGACACGTGATATAATCTTATCCGTCAATATAATATTTACTAAATATCAAATCGATAAATAATATGACAAATTTATGTCCGTTAAGTATTTGCATGGCAAGGGCACAAACACCCTAAAAATATTACATAAAATATTTACATAACATTTATAATAATTTAGAAATATATTTATTTTTATCCGAATAAATCAAGATCCACTCAAATTAATTTCAAGATATATGTCGTAAGTTGTACCTTTCTAAAAGATTAATTAGATTGAATTGAAGCTAGCTGTAAACTACAATAAATTCTGATGTAGACATCACATGCCAAAATTTTAACAAACATTTAATAAATTTCTCATAAAAAATCTATCGACATTTATTGATGAATTTATTCAGACCAGCACAATTTTGTATTAATAAGTTTTAAATATAAATAAGAGATAAAGTGTTAAAAATACATTTAAATATTCATTTTTATTTTTTTTTATACATAAACTATTAAAAGTGTTAGTTTCATACATAAATTATTACTTTTTAATTTCAGAAACACACATCAGTAGTGTGTAGTGCACTCTCTCTTTTATGGCATTTCACATAGATAAAATATTTTATCTAGATAAAAGTTAAATAATAAAAAATTAATATTAATTAAAAATTAAAGATTACTATTCATATAAAAAGTTTAATTTTTTTTTTATCTCACTCCACCACCTCCTTCATGTACCCCCTCCCCCGCGACAACCCCATCTTTTTTTTTTAAAAAAAAATCATTTATAAAATATTTTTAAAAATTTCATATTTCATCGTCCTCCTCCCACCCCACCCCCCTCCCCCTCAAAAATAGAAATTGATATTATTTATTTAAAAAAATCTACCCCATTCTATTTAATTTTTCGTTCATAATTTTTATTCTTTTACGTTTTTCTTATTTTGTGCTAGATATGCATGTACATATATTTTTAGAAAAAAAATTCTACTAGTGTGCCGAATATAACATAAACAACTAAAAAATATAAAAAGTCTTGTGGCGGCAAGTAAAAAATATTTTCGACATGTATAAATAAACACTGGAAAAAAAGTTTGAAAGCAGAGGATTTAGTGGGATGGGTAAAATTATATTTTTAAGAAAATAAAATAATATCTAAATTAGTATTTGATGAGGGGAGGAGATGAAGTAAAAAATGAAATACTTTTATAAAAGAAATTTAAATAAAATAAAAAACATTAAAAATGGTGCGGGATAAGAAAAATATTTTACATTTTATTTTATAAAGAAAATATTATTTTTTTATAATAATTTTTAAATTTTTAATTGTAACTAATGCTAATAATTTATTTGTTTATTGTCAAGATTGAATATTTTATCCATATGGAGTGTGATGTGGAAATTCTTTAAAATAAAAGAGAGAGTGTGTATTACACATATCATGATGAGAGTGGTATAACAGAGAGATATGTATTTCTCAAACTAAAAAGTGATAGTTTAGGTATGAAACTCAAACTTTCAATAGTTTAGGTATGAAACTAAAAAAAAAAGAGTATAATTTAGGTATTTTTTGACACTTATCTTTATAAATAAAATAAATAAATAGATAAATATCATGATGAAATTGATGAAAACCAAAAAAAAAAAATACTAATCATAAAAATGAAGTAGAAGTCTTCAAAATTATAGAAGTTTGTACTAAAATGTATAGTTGATTATTCATTCCATATATCAATTTTTGTGTAATGAGTTTTACTAGATAATACAGAGTTTAGATTTTAAAAATAAATAAATTTATGATATAATATAAATTATGCACAATTTTTTGTTATATAAATATTATTCCGATATTTTAATTTAATTAGACATAGAATTGGAGTAGGTATTTTTGTCTGCATTTAGATTACTAATAACCAAAAAAAGTACCAATACAACAAATTGATGTAAAAATATAAAAAAAAATCCCCAATTTCATATTAATTGATTATTTTATTAAAAATAGTTATCTCATATTAATTTATCACCTTACTAAATTAATCAGACAATAAAACATTAATTAAAAAATTTCTATATTTACCTTTCATATATATTTTTTAAAAAAATTATATTTATTTTAAAATTCTCAAAAAGTCTTTTAAGAAATGAATTAGTAAAACTAGTTTTATCATTTAAGAAAGCATTAATAATTTCAACTATATTACAATTTACAAAGCTGCTCCCAACTACCTACTCGTACTCTCAAATGTGTTCACACACGTTGTTGACATATTTATTAATAAATTAATATATTTTTAAAATTTATATGACACATTTTATTTTTTAAGAGCGAAAATAATTTAAATTTGATCGAGAATTGAAGCATTAAATAATATGACTAATATAACTAATTTATGGACTTTATTATATTTAATATTGAAAAATGTGTTAGACGATAAATAATGGCATTTATTGTTAGACAATTATTTTTAATATAGTATATTTTTAATAGTTAGCAAGAATAAAATAGACATAAAAATTAAATTACCTCTTAATTTGTTAAACTAAACATGTATTATTATATATTATTTTTAATATAATGAATGACTATTATTGAACTAGTAATAAATGATCACAAATATTAATAGCAAGAATCATTTGTTTCAATACTTAGACTCAAAAGTCTATAATATCTTCATCACTTGTATCATCACCATTAATTCTCTGAAAAAGATGACAATGAGTTGGTGTTTGGATAAGTCAGTTTTACTGTAAATATGAAAATAATTTAAAATAAATTAAAAAGAATAAATAAATTATCAAATATTTGATAAGGTTAAAAATAATTTTATATAAGTTTAAAATGAGTTAAAAATCAAAAATAAATTTTCCTTACTTATTATTTTTTTGACTAATTAAAAGTAATTTAAATTTAAATTTTTATTTTTGATTTACAAACTATTTTTTAAAGTTAATTTAAACGGGTTCTGAATAGATAGTCTTAAGAAAAATCTTACCCGCACCGAGTGTTTACACCAAAATTCATTATTATGTGATTTAATGAAGTAAACCACATGTTAATTAATTAAGATTGAGTAAAAATGAACTGTAAATTTAAACACATGGCGTGCATGTATGGATTGGTGCAAACACCTAGTGTGGGTAAGTTTCACCCAGCAACAGAATCATATTATCGCTGCACAATTCTTAACCCCGCTATAATTGGCTATAATTACCACTCACGACTAACATTAACCATTAATTATGTGGGCTGAGTTTCAATTTGTATAATTAACTCCGTTTGTATAATTTTTCACTAACAATTCTTCGTTTGATTTGTACTTGTATACGATGGTCATATTTGAATATGATTATGATTTCCTTTGATTTTCAGTTTTGTCACCGTAACATTCAATCTTTTTGTGTATAGTTTTTTTAAGTTTGTATAAATGTGTAATTTCCAGATTAATATAATTTGTATAACTATTCAAAATTCATATGTTTATGTTTGTATCAATTCCTTATTTCGATTTCATCATATTTCTATAATTTCAGACTTTATATTAGTCAATTATACAAAATGCGCACGAACTATACAAATGTACCCGCGAATTATACAAAAAAGATGTGAATTATCCAACTTATTGTCCTCTCTCGCTCGCGTCTCTCTTTCCTCTCCCAATCTCACTCGCATCTCTCCTCCCTCTCCCATTCTCGCTCGCTAGATATACAAATACATATGTATAACATACAATTATCTAACGCATAGACGTATACAATTCACCTCTTTTCCACTCCATGTCCTCTCTCCTCTATCTCTCAATCTCACTTAACACTCTCCTCCTTATAACATGTAGTCACAAATCGTAATTAACAATCTATTGCTATGAAATGTAACGAGTGACGACCTATGAAAATTCCTCAACATAATATTGATTGATATAAATTTTGATACCTGTAAGTTATTTAAAAAATATATATATATAATTTTGATAGGTCATCATCAATTCAATTCAATTCAAGTATCATACTTCAACTGATATACATCCAAAACATTGTTATACAATAATTACGAAAAGTAGGAACAACGCTAGCTTTTGTATGAAATTCCTTAATAATAGCCTACAAATTAAATATGTTTTGGAAAAATGGGATACAATTTTAAATAACATTGCCAAAATTTGTTTCTCTTTCAAAATCTTTATTTTATTCTTCAAACTTCACCAATACTCTTTTTTTTTTTTGGAAAATTGTGTATAATGACAAATTAATAATTCAAATTAAATGCTATAATCACACTTTGATTTAATTGTGCCTTGTAGCAAAATGTTTGTCAGTTGCTTCTCTCCCTAAAACTCGCGCTCGCCACTCTCCCTCTCTCGCTCACTCCCTCTCGCTTTTATACAAACATAAATGTATAAAATGTGTTTGTTTTGTATAAAGCGAGAGAAAATTGTATATATACATATATTTTCGTTTCCCTCTCTCCCCTCTTCCAGATCTCGCTCGCCACCCTCGCCTCTCTCGCTTATACAAATAGAAACGAAATGTATAAATTGTGTTTTTGTTTGTATAAAGCGAGAGAAAATTGTATATACACATGCAAATACATATATCTTCGTCGTATACACTTATAATTATACAATACAAATAATTCTCTGCCCAATTTTCTTTTGTCTTTCTCTCTTTATCGTTTTGTACATACACAAATTATACAATTGATCTATTGCATACAACTGCTTTCTTTTGTATATATATAGCGAATTATACAAAAAAAATTGTATATATATAGCGAAATATACATATTTATGTTTGCTATGAAGCACATTTATGTAAAGTATAGTTATAATATATAAATATAATTTTTATATATGTTATACATGAAAGTTACTTTTTTTTTTCAACCTTAAAAAAAGCCACTCCTACTAAACTTTTGCTATGCTTGAGATTTTCAAAAAATTAGCCCATAAAAATTTATTATACGTAATCATGTCCATTTTTGCAATAATCTATTTCTAAGGAAAATTGTATAAATAGCAAATTATTAATTCAAATTAAATGTTATAGATAGAATTTATTTTATTTGTAACTCCCAGTAAATATCTCATTTTTTTGCCATCTGACTTGGTATACAATTACCCATTCAGTACACAAATGTATAATATGTATAAAATACGTTTGTGTTTGTATAAAACGAGATAAAAAAATATATACAAATATATATATTTTCGTTCTATTATATACTTATAATTATACATATACATATCTTATCATACAAATTACAATTTATAAATGAATTTATACAAAATTGAACAATTTTATAAAATTTGATGTATCAAACGAATTATACAAATAAAAAATCACATAACAAACATAAAATTTGTTATAGAGCCCAATTATGTAAACTATAACTATATAACATACATATACAATTTTTATATTTGCTATATGTGAAAGTTACTCTCTTTTTTATCCTTATCAATTACAAAATAATCACTTAAAAGTGTTTATTATCCTATTATAAGAATTTGAAAAGTCTCATAATTATAATGGGCAAAGGACAAAAATCACATACTTTTAAAGCAAAATTACCATTTGTCCCTTATAAGTTTATAATTCCCAAAATCTCTCAAATGATACAATAATAGAAGTGCCGATACATTAATTTGATACGCAAGATACATTAATCGTTAAGTAAGATACATTACATTTTATACATGATACACTAATCTAATGTACATTTTATATATGATACATTAATTTGATGCGCGAGATACATTAATTTGATGTGCGGGACATTAATTTGATTCGCTGATACATTAATCTAATGTGTGAAAATAAGGGATTTTGAGAATTTATAAAACTAATATGAGATAATGGTAATAATAGAACTTAAAGGTGAAATTTCTGTCATTTATCCAATAATAATTGAACTTCAAAAATAAAATCGAAAAATGGCTAGTATACACTACTACAATAAAATATTCTCTTATAGAAATGGGCTTTTCGCAATTTCAAAGACTAATAAAAAGTGGGCCTTTGTTTTGACCCAAATAATAAGCCCATAATCCTTTTCTTCTCTCACAAAAACCCTAATTTTGTTCTTCTAATTTCACTCTGTAGTGCTCTGTACTTCCAAAAAAAGAAAAAAAAAATTCACAATTCACCGCTCGTCGACGCATTTGCAGAAGCAGAGCCGCCATGGTTGCCGCCAAGAAAACTGTAAAAAGATTCTCTATCTATCTACCTATTTATCTGTATATTTTTGTTGGTTTATAATGAAAACATGAAAATGCAGTTTTTTTTTTGAGTTTTGGGTTTTGGGGTGTTGATTTGTGGTTGTATTGATTTGAATAGATCTTTTTTGAATGCAGAAGAAGACCCATGAGAGCATTAACAATAGGCTTGCTCTAGTTATGAAGAGCGGCAAGTACACTTTGGGTTATAAGACTGTTCTTAAGACTCTTAGAAACTCCAAAGGTTAGTTTTCAGCTCAGCTCAAATTGATTTTCTTGCTTTTATTGGAATTAATTTTTGTGGGTTGTTCTTTTTATCGAATTTTATTGCTTGTTTAGTTTGGTATCTGGTAAATGTAAGTTAAAAAATTGATCTTTAGCATATTATTGTGTGTAGTTGATGGTCTAATATGGTTTTTTGTTTTGAATATATTTGTTGATTGTTTTAAGGAGAATCGAAAACGAAAAATGCAAGTTTCATACAATATCGTAATTGAATTATATGTAATGATCAATTAAGTAAGTTCAATTATATATATATAGAGTCTAGACATAGCAAAGCTATAGCTAAATCCGAAGTCTTGCACCTGGCAAATATATGTTAATGCTTGATTAAAGTAGTGATAAAAGCTGATCTTTAGCTGATTGTCTGCACAGTTTTAGATGGTTAAATTTGGTTTTGGTTGGAAAACTTTGTTGTTAGTTCTTTTTGTTTCATTTCATTATATGTCAAGCTCTGTAGCTGGTAAATATATGTTAATGTTTGATTAATGTAGTACTGGAAACTGATTATTAGCGAATCTTACACATAGTTGTTGATGGTCATTCAAGATTTATGTTTGCATTTTATTGTCTGTCAAGCTATGCAGCTGGTAAATATATGTTAATGTTTGAATAAAGCAGTATTATCTTTAGCAGATTATTATGCATTGCTCTAGTTAAGTATGGGTGGAATATATTTGTTCGTTGATTTTGTTTCTTTTTATTTTTTGCCCAGCTTTGCAGCTGGGTAAATGTATGTTAATGTATGATTAAGGCAGTGTTAAAAGCTGATTTTTAGTAGATTATTGTGCATTGTCTTAGGTGGTTAGATATGAGGTTTGATTGGCAATTAAATAGGTTTAGATGCCATGTATTTCAATTTCTTTCTGGTGGTAGTTCAAAACTTTCTTTGTCTGTAAGAAGTTACAAGGTTAATGTTTAATGAGAAAATGTAATTTTGTGGCCATGTCCATTTTGGTTGAATAATGAGAATTATGGTGCTAGTATATATCTGTAAAAGAGTAATTTTTTCGGCGTTGTAAAAGATTGAATCTTTTATTAATTGATTGGGAAAATGGTTGTTAGTCGATTATGGATCTGTTCTTTAATCTTTACGAAGGAGTTGTGTTGACTTATGATGTAATGTGGGTTTCTAATTTTTTCTTTCGCCAAATTATAGGAAAGCTTATAATCATTGCCAACAACTGCCCTCCTCTCAGGAAGTCTGAGATTGAGTATTATGCTATGTTGGCAAAGGTTGGAGTCCACCACTACAACGGAAGTAAGTGAATGTCTCTGTGTGTATATACTGTAATATAGATGTTTGAGCTTCTTTTTGGTGCTTTTGAAATGTTTTTAAATATTGTTTGCTCTTTTGACTGCGTGCGAATGAAAATATATATCTTCCTTCAATTTTTGTTCGGACATGAATTATGTAACTTTTCTAGGAGTATTGAAGTTCCTTCTGATGACTGCTTGGTTAAATAAACGAATGCCTCGTAAATTGATTATATTAGATATAGAAAACATAATTCCCAAGTTTTAGTGGTTGTTGGATCGATTGTATGGAACTATTTACAAAGCCCTAAAGTGTGAAGAATTAGTTGACAACTGCCCTAGGTCTTTTGTTCACTAGTAAGGACATGTCAAATAATCTGTGTTAAGGCACGTCAAAGGTTCGAACTCCATATACAAACTCCTTTTCTGGTTGCTGATGTATTTTCTATCCACGGTCTATCAGTATACCTCTTATTCAACGTGCGTAATGATCTTTCGATTGGTATTATCATACAAGTCTCCGAAATTATATGCTGACATATATACGTCTTGTTTCAGACAATGTAGACTTGGGGACGGCTTGTGGTAAATACTACAGGGTCTGTTGCCTCAGCATCATCGATCCAGGTGAATTTCTTGCCCCGACTCGATCTACTGCTGGTTGAATATCCTTCAAAATATTTTCCTGATTTTAATATTCTTTTTTTTTCCCCAAACTCTTCAGGTGATTCTGATATCATTAAGAGCATGCCTGGTGACCAGTGAGGCTTGCAATTCTGAATCTTGGAAAATTGTCCATTTTGTTTTTCTTTTTTTCCTGTGAGAAAGAATAGCTAGTGTAGATGATAATTCTACTTTATTTGTGATGACTGTCAAGATAATTTTGATGGTATTGGAATTATTTTTTCTGTCTTTGAGCTAGTAATTTTAGTTTTTATGAATTATGAACAATGATTTGTTGTGCCATATTATACACTTCTAAATTATGAGTTTTTGAAAATTTTACATGCATCAAATTTAAATCTCTCAAAAGTACTTGCACAACCTCTAAATTTGGCTGGTAAAATCTTTGTTAAAGTTTGCAAAATTGTTTTTGTTTTCTAACGGTCTTTCAGAAACAACCTTTGTATCTTCGATATATTGTTATTGCATGTAAAATTGTTTTGTTGCATAGTATAATTTTTCGATAAAGATGTTAAAAGCTTCAAACCCTTTTTGCTTTACTTAGTTCCAAAGTGTATACTTTTATTATACTAGTTCTGCCTTCAAATATTTAATTGAGGTAGTGATGTTTTTACCAATTTATTATAAGCATTTTATATTCATAAGATTGATTTAAATAATTTAAATTCACACATGAAAATTAAGACTTTTCAATTTGATTACTGAATATACATTAAAATTTAGATGACCAAATCTGAATTTCAAGAATGTTGACACTTTGAATGTATAAAATTTATAAATTACTACTAAATTATTCTAATATTAATATTAAGAAAAATTTAAAAAATTTTATATGATGTTTGACGATATATAATGTGATGATTTATGATAGTGATTGTTGCTTCTTGTGCTAATGGTGACTAATGGTGATAATTGTAAATGATGGTTATAGTAATGACAACTAATCGTAGTGAACGACAGTATTTATGATTGTGGTTGAGAATGTCAATTGTGGGATCAACGACAGTAGTCGATAATGATGAAAGTGGTGGATGGTGGAAGTAGATATGATCTCAAGTTTTTATTATAGATGTTATGATTCACATTTATTTAGATTGGTGAGGTGACTAAAAATTTGTTTTAAAAAAAACACATTTTAATAATAGATTTGAACTTAATATCCATATCGAAATAATTGACGTTCAAATCTTTATTAGACTCAAACAAAGAAGATCAAATTCAGCTTCATGCCAATTTACTAGTTGATTAATTAAGTTATGTGTTGATTCATTAACTTGACTAATTAGATTTAACACCAATTCATTTGTTGATTAATTACGTTCCGTGTTGATTCGTTAACCTGACTAATTTGGCTTCACGTCAATTCACTGGTCGAATAATTATATTGCGTGTTGATTCATTAACTTTACAAATTTGGCTTCACGACAATTTGATTAACTTTCGGTGAGTCGGTGAAGAAGACCCCCAAAAAAGAACTTCTACTGAATATTTTTGATATTATATGTCCATCTATGAAAAGAGCTTTGAATCTTCTTACTACGTGACGTTTTCAAGAGCTTTCAAAATTTTTTATATAAATTTTACTTGGTCAATAAAAAGAATACAAAAAAATACCAAAATTTTAATTTGGACTCGTTTTTATTCATTGACTCGATTGATTTAAATTTACATTAATTCATATATAGTATTCAAATTTACAGTAATTTTTAATTTTACCTTTAAATTTGATGGTCATTGAGTTTATTCTTCGACACCTTAAGTGAAAATAAAATATAAAAAAAATTCATAAGTTATATCGAACTGTATGTAAGTTTAATTACGGAATTAATTCATAATAAAAGTATTTTGGTCCACAATTTTTTCTTGAATGATAGCCAAAGGAAAATTTTTGAACCAACGATGAAATTCAAATTCTCTCGTCCGATCTTTTTGAACCTAAAATAAGAGAGGAGCATTCAATCGCTTGATATCAAATTTAACAATATTCATTCAGGACTAATTCGCCCAATGTATTAATTCAAATAAAATTTGTTATCGTAAAAATTTAAAAAAATTATAAAGTATTTATATTTTTCATATCTAAAAACTCAAACTCGAAACACGGGATAATTATTTTTGGTGAAACACTCAATTATCACCTTCTTCCTTCGAACCCCATTTGTCTTTCACCTCGATTTAACTCTCCTTTCACACTGCTCAAAACTTCAAAATCAATGGCAAAAAGTCGGAAAATTTCGCTTCGAAATATAATCAAACCCAAAATGTGCAATTCACAGTCGGAGAAACCAAAATGGAAGATGAAATTATCTTCCAAACAAGCCAAAAATAGTCCTATTTCGTACAGAAAAATATCAGCTATGAAGGTTACTGCTATGTTTTCTTTGATCTTTTTATATTTTTAGAATTTGGGTATTAACTAGAAATTTGGGTCATACTGTAATTTTTATTATTTTGGGTATTTCAGATTGTTCCTTTTTTTTTTTTTTTTGTATGTCATTCTTGAACTCTGATGAATTGAGGTTTCAAAATTGTTATGCTAGTGATTTTTTTATATGTTTTATAGTCGAGGGTCCGTACCCACTTGTAGAATTACACTCGTTATGTTGTTGTTATTGTTGTAAAGTTAAGTAACAAGAAGTTCTAATTACTAGAGAGAAAAAGATAGAAACTTTATTGGTTGAATAATACTAATGTGGCATATGTATGCTATATTATCAGATATGAATGTTATTACTATGTTATCGTTATATCTTTACATTGGAATTTTGATATGTATCTTTGTGGTTGGAGAATTTTAACGGAAACAGCCTCTCGACCTCCCAAGGTTGGGATAAGGTTTATGTACACGCTATCTTCCGGAGACCTCACTAATGGGATTAGACTGGCTATGTTGTTGAGAATGTTGGGTAATGCTAGTATATTTTTGGGGGAGTTGCAGACTATTCCCCATTATGATGTTTCAGTTTCTGTAACTCCGATGGTTTTCGGTTTCAACGGACTGTAGAAGCGCTCTAATTACAAGAGCGACAATCTAGTGTGACATCTCTATGCTGTATATTTATCGTTTCTTTTTCTTTCTTTCTTTTTTTTGTGATTCTTAGTATGTGTTTGGACATCTTAGTTAAAGTTGAAAAAGAGGATTTTTTTTAAGTTGAAAAATTGCGTCGAGAGGTTGAAGATTTAGACATACATTTCACTTGAAAAAAGTTGTGAGTGGGGAAAAATTTTCACTTGAAAAACTGATTAAAAGATCATGTGATTTTTTTTTTGTCTCTGAAGCTTAGCATTTCGATTTGTTCTTACTGTTTGAATATTTGAGTATTAACTAGAATTTGGTCCATGCTGATAGTTTCTTGGGAGTTACAGATAATACACATCTTCGTATTTCAGTTCTAGAGCTCTGATGAATTGGGGTTTTGCTATGCTAGTGAAAAGAATACCCAGCAGACACTGGAAGTTCAATCCAGTTGAAAAGGGTAAACCAAGAAAAAGAGAACATAACTTCTATCTGCATTTCTGATTTCTATTGAGGAATTAGTTACTCATTTGATGATGGCTGTTTGTTCAAAGTGGCTAAGATTTTTTCCGTTATCATTTTTGTTGGACTTTATTCTCAAACTTGTAAGCTTTTGGTATTTCAAGATGTATCTGAGTAGTAGAACTGTTTTGAATTGAACAATCTTAGGATGATATTTACTTAATATTATAGAGAACTTTTTTTTTGATGAAGTAATTAGTTCTATTGCAGGCATCAAGTAGATGCATAATAGTTACAAAAGCTTAGTAGCAATAGGCCAGCTCTCCTTTATATTGTTAATTAAGAGTCAGGGAGCTGACAAAGTTCAGAAATGAATCAGGAGAATCTAGAGGGGATAAATAAACCCAACTATACAAAAACATGAGGCAGTTAGCTTTTAAAGATTGGTAGGTAGTTGATATTCCATCAAAGCATCTTCTATTCCTTTCGTTCCAGATACTCCAAAAAATGGCTGCAGGTATCATCTTCCAGATTCTCTTGATGGTGCTATCAACTTTCCAGTCACTCCAACTTATCACAACAACCCTGATATTCTGAGGCATGACCCATTTGTGGCCAAAAAGAGCTAAAAACATACTCCACAAGTCTGCTGCTATTTGACATTGTAGAAATAGGTGGTTGTGTGTTTCTACTTCCTTCATGCACATATACCATCTGGTATCACATATATTATTGAGATTTGTCCTCATAACTTATCACTTTCAAGAAAGTAAAGCTTTTTAGATACATTACACATATTATGCCCGGAACCTTGACTTCAAATGTTGTGGATATTTTCTGTTACCATGGAGTACCATTTGACTAGTGAATCATGAATTGGTTCATCCACATGAACACAATGCACTAGCAATTTTTCATGTCAAATGAAGCCATTTAAACACTTGCCCCCTTTCCCAAACAAACGAAGAAAAAGGAGACAAATGGAATAATGGGGATAAGTAGTGGTATAGTGGAGATAAGATTATGAGATACTAAAATCATTCTTTTCTTATGACTTAGTTTCCATAAAGTAATAGCATATATTTTACAAACATATGGCTATTGGGAGATTGTATTAAGTGTTTATTTAGTTGGTAATATAAAGGGTCAGATTATGATTCCTGCCTTAGGATGATGTTCTGCAAATCGAAGCCCGTAGAAGGAAAATTTGGGAAATGAACCCTTCTTAGATGTACCCCAAGAGTTTTATGTTTTGCCCAACTTAATAATGCTGCCATCTCATTTATTTGGTGATGAGAGGGAAACACTTATCTTGGAACTTCTACTACTAAAACTCAAATGAAAGATAATTGAATAACAGATTTGTCTTTTGGTTTCTCTTATTACTGAGGTAAGTCATTCTAACTGCTATGGACTTGTATGTCAGCCCTAGACTATTCTGGACCTCTAAATTTATCTTTTGCGCACTTTTTATATCAGAGTTTAAGATTGCTGGGAAACTAGTAGAATTTCTTGGCATTTGATCATATTCAAGTTTGTCATCTGTGATTAATTTAAAAATTGAAAAAGGATTTACAGTTTGCTAGCTTCTACTTTGTGCATTATGTGGTGTTCATTTGATAACTGCTCATCTTTGATGTTTCTACAACATTGTTCTTCCACAAGAAACTTTGCGGAAGTTATTCACCTTTTCGATTTTTTTCAAATTACTTGAAAATATTTGTCTCTCCGTGAGCCAAATCTTTAAGTATTTTAGTTGTTAAAAATGGAAACTATGTTATGCCAAAGATAGTAAGATTCTGTAGATTGATGCTTTTGTTGATTTGTGGTGTGGAGCATTTCGTTCGCATTTTATGTCAAAACATTTCAAAATTGAATCTTTTGGTACACCATTTGTGTAACTGGATGCCTTTGTTTTACTTTATGAGGTGCAAGGCAAAAGTCTGATTTAGGATTTTAAGTTAGTGGGTGCAAAGTATCACGGACTGCTCATTTGTGTCCATGGGTGCAAACTTATTATAAATACATATCTTCTAATGTTTTTTAGCTGTATAGTATGAGCGATAGTAGCAAATGTGCATATGGCATTGTTGCATCCTCTATGTGCCAGTCTCTAGATCTGTTTCAGATATCCTCTTGATTGGTCTCTAGCAAATATAGAAAGATATGCTTCATTGCTGTAGTTATAGACTTGTAGTTCAGCTTAAGCGCAATTTTCATTCGTTGGGTCTTATAATATTCTTTTGATACGGAATGCAGCGTCTTTTAATGTAATCTTCTTTTTAGTAACAAAAGTTAAAAAAAAGGGGACGAGATCTCTTTATTATATATACTTTTTGGACCCGATGTAGTAGGGACTTGTAGATCCTATTCCTAATACAGAAATATCTGGTCAAATTCTTACTATTTTGCTCATCTTGAATATCCCTTGTCGTATTCTTTTTTACCTTCCCAGAGCTAGTTCATTAATCAGACATTTACTGTCTGCTTGCTTTAAATGGTTAACGATTTTAAAAACAAATATGAAGTGACTAAATAAAGGAACAACCGGCACTAGATTAATTTTTCTCCACAAAGTAATTTTTTGCTGTATTAATCTTGCTTAGTTAGCCAGTGACCGTTTCAAAAGTCTTATATATGTGTGAACTTTGGTTGCTTTCCTCCATGTTGATGTGCACCTTAACATCTAGATCAAAAAATCGATGCGGTTATTCTGTTTGAGTGTGCCACCTGCCTGTTACCCTTAATAGTCACTAACTACTGTAGTTAAAATCAACAACAATATACCTAGTAAAATCACATAGAGTGGGGTCTGGGGAGGTTAGAGTGTATCCAGTTACCCATACCTCTTGGAGGTACACTATAGTTAAATTAATAGCTGATTAATGAAGTAGGAGTCTTGTGCCATTTTTGTTAACCAAGTGTCAAGGGCTACATAAAATTATATTAGATGCACCAAATATTTATGATGGTCTTTGTCATATATGGGAGTTGTCCATTTTGGGAGAACTCTTCAGAAAGTATCCCTTTCGTGTCAAACCTTTCATTGTGTAGATCCAACAAAATGAGCCTCAACCGAACATGCAATAGCTCCTTCTGGACTAAGGAGGAAGACAAAGCATTTGAGAATGCTTTGGCTGTATTTTCTGGAGATAGTGATAAATTTCTGAAGATCGCTGCTGCTGTTCCTGGGAAATCTCTTCAAGAAATTATCGATCATTATAATGTATTAGTTGAAGATATTAATGACATAGAGTCTGGCAAAGTTCCGCTACCTAAATATGAAAAAATGCGAAGGTCTTCTAGCCGCAGAAGGAGATCATCGGGAGCAGGGGTAGAACGGCGAAAAGGAGTTCCTTGGACTGCAGAGGAACACAGGTGAGGCTTTTCCTGTATATTTTGTAATTACCATGTTAGTTTGGTTTAACACATCTGACTAAATTGATGACTAATTGATCTCTTCAATCACATGAGTTTCTTGATAGTTGAACAAGTTTTAGTGTTTACAGCAAGGATTTAAAAGTTGCTTCTTTAAGAATTTCTTTGCAACAAAATGCTTCTTTTTCCTGTGATTTTTTAGATTGACAGCAAATCTGTTTATTTGGACAAAAAAATTGACAGAAGCTGTGTTATTCTTTGTCGTAACTAAAATCATTTCTGTTTTTATATTATGTTTAAATGTAGAGTAGATTCTTAGTTGATCTGGTGTGAAATTTTTGAATTAGAATATGCCACTCAGAAAATTTGCAGAAATTTGGTGTCTGAAAATATGAAAGAAAACCCCTCTGCTTTGTTAGTAATTTCTTCAATTCTCTTTGAGTTGCTTGTTCTCAAGAAAAATTAAATACAGTGCTTTTTTTTTTTCTATATAAGTTTGTCTTTTTCATAGAAGAGTGGAGTACAGCTTGATATCAGTTTTGTAACGTAAGTCACTGCATCATCGGTATAATTGTTACTCGTAAACAGCTGATTTATATATGGACAAGGTACTGTAGACATCAGATTTGTAAAGGCTTCAATCTAACTCGTGCTGGAAACATTTGTGAATTTATTGTTGACGAACAGTGATGTGAACAGTATGGGTATATCACCACCAAGCTTAGTTCATTTTTAACTAAAGACCTCTAGTTTCCTCTTTAGCACCTTATGAATTTTGAATACCATGTGTAGGTCGAAGAGGCTGTTAGATGCTGGCAATAAATGATTGGGTTAAATAGACTAGAGAAAATTTGTGTATTGGAAAAACTTTCCAGCTTACGATACTTATATTTATTTTTCCTTTTCTTGGTACGTTTTTTCATATCCTTCAATATGTGGGGTTTGTTGTTCTTCTATTCCATTTTTCCCAAGATAAGAGAAATATATCCTTCTACAATTTGAGTAGGATTGAATAGCGATGGAGTATTGCAACAACGAATGATGTGGTGAGTGAGGAGATGATTCTATAGACATTTCTTCTTGATAAGTGGGATGATCCTATAAACATCAACGTACCATCCAATGCGTGGAACCTTACTAGTCTACAATATATTGTATTGTTTTGCTAGGTGCAGGTGGTCAGTACTCAGTAGTGATAAAGGACTGCTGAAATAACACTGAACTTGGTAATTCAAACTTAATTAGATGTCTTCATTGTATACAGATGAGGAAAAAATCTCTATATAATTATAACGACTGTGATTAGAATTTCAAAGATGCATAAAATTTTGCTGTTTGAGAGAATGCATTAGTTTCAAGCAGATATTGTCTTGAATGGATTAAATTCCCAAGCTAGCAACTTCTTAATCTTCTTTCTTTTCTTAGGTCATTTCTCCAGGGGTTGGCAAAACACGGAAAGGGTGATTGGCGGGGTATATCAAGGAACTTTGTGTTTTCTAGAACACCAACACAGGTGGCAAGCCATGCCCAGAAGTACTACAGTCGATTAAATGGCAATAACGCAAATAGGAGAAACAGCATTCATGATGTCAGTAGTGTGGGTGCTGCTAATATTACTGAACCTTCACAAGCACAAAAATCTGACGAGTTGACAGGACCTTGTGGAGGACAATCGCAGTGGACAATTGCCGACTATGAGACTGAAGCTTTCGAAACAGGCATGCTATCTTTACCAGGGCCAGTTACAAACTGCACGACTGATGCTTTTCAAGGACCATCAGCTGTTAACCCCGAGAAATTCCCGCTTGGTGCTGCTCTTGGTAGTGACTTGAATAGCTCATTTCCCGGCGTGGATGAGTTCCTGACTGATGCTTTTGAAGGACCATCAGCTGTTAACCCCGAGAAATTCTTGCTTGGTAGTGACTTGAATAGCTCATTTCCCGGCGTGGATGAGTTCCTGCAAAGTGTAGAAGACCTAATCACTGTACCAGCAGAAGGCACCTCTGGAGTATGCCATGAGGTTGACTCTAGGACATCTCCATCACTTAGCAAGCAACCATCAGTTACTGGTGGAACCGGAATGTACACTCATCCAGTTTCATTTCCTGACGTGCATGAGTTCCTCCAAGGTGTAGAAAACCTAATCACTGTACCGGCAGTGGGTGCCTCTGGAGCGAACCGTGGGGTTGACACTAGGATATCTCCATCACTTAGCTTGCAATCATCAGTTGCTGGTGGCACCAGAATGTACACTCATTCAGTCACTGTACCGGCAGAGGGCACCTCTGGAGTGAGGTGTGGGATTGACACTAGGACATCTCCATCACTTAGCTTGCAACCATCAGTTGCTGGTGGCACCAGAATGTACCCTCATCCAGTCAATGTACTGGCAGAGGGCACCTCTGGAGTGAGCCATGGAGTTGACACTAGGGCATCTCCATCACTTAACTTGCAACCATCAGTTGGTGGTGGCACCAGAATGTACCCTCGTCCAGTCAATGTACCGGCAGAGGGCATCTCTGGAGCGAGCCATGGGGTTGAAACTAGGACATCTCCATCACTTAACTTGCAACCATCAGTTGTTGGTGGCACCGGAATGTACACTCATCCAATCATTGTACCAGCAGAGGGCACCTCTGGAGCGAGGCGTGGGGTTGACACTAGGACATCTCCATCACTTAGCTTGCAACCATCAGTTGGTGTTTGTACCGGAATGTACACTCATCAAGTCACTGTACTGGCAGAGGTCACCTCTGGAGTGAGGTGTGGGGTTGACACTAGGACATCTCCATCACTTAGCTTGCAACCATCAGTTGGTGGTTGTACCGGAATGTACACTCATCAAGTCACTGTACTGGCAGAGGTCACCTCTGGAGTGAGGTGTGGGGTTGACACTAGGACATCTCCATCACTTGGCTTGCAACCATCAGTTGGTGGTGGCACCGGAATGTACACTCATGCAGTCAATAATGTCAGGTATGATCTGGAAGAGCTAATGACCAAGCAGTTGGTTGGAGCTAGTCAAGTAGGTCCTACCATTAACACTGCAAGTTTGCCATCACCAATTGCTGATCATATTGGAGTCCATGGTTGTACAACTTCCAGCAGTGTCGCTAAGAATGATTTTTCGAGTACCATGGAAGCTCCTGAGGGAGGTTTTTCTGTTGATTCCATGCAGATGCCATCAATTCCTGGCCATATTGGAGGTGAAACTTACCCCTGTTGGGAACCTAGCAGCAAGGAAGACAGTATCTTTGATCTGGAAGACCTATACACAGATCACATGTTTGGTTTTCGCAAGTAAGAATCTGTCATTTATAGCGATAAATTATAACGTGTCCATGGTTTCACTAGAACAACCACTGCTATGTTATGGATGAGTCAATGCAGCTGAGGTCTATTACTTCACAAACTCTCATTCCATTACGCGTTCCTTGCCCAGCTTGTTCATTTGCAGCATCTTCTATTCCCCCTTCCTATCGTCATGTCCTTCTAGACGTCTCTCTTTGCATATCCAGTACTGGTTCTATTTGTGTATGTAGTGTATGGAATAACAAACTTTATCAGTAGCTTATGTACATAGAACTACTCCCCATCCCCCCCCTACCCCCCCCCACCCCCATTTCCCTTTCTGTCATATGGTGTACAAGCATGTCTTTAAACTCTTTGTTCATAAATAAAATGGCATGATTTAGTAGTTTTGAATTTTATTTTGTCTACTTGGAAAATTTCTTAGTTTGTGTAAATTTCTTAGTTTGTGTAGCTTCCCTTCCCTATTTTGTGTCTTATCCAAGTTAATATGTGAGGTGAAACTAAACAGGATTGTGGTGAATAACAAAAACCATTTCGAATATCTAGGATTAGACGTTTATGGAAATGATATGATAGATGAGTTTTTTTTTTTCTTTCCGATTTGCTTTTTGATTATTCTGATCAATCTATTTCAATTTGTTTAGTTGGATAAATCCATGTACTTTAAAATCAAACACTTGTTAATTATTGTAGGAGTTTTTATAAATATATAGGTTTTTGGTGTTTGATGTTGTGATACAAAGATACCATAATGAATTATTTTATTTTTTTAGATACAAGAATCATATTTTTAATTAAATATTTAAAATAATTCACTCTAATATATATAGTTAAATTATTATATTAATTTAATCAAATATTGTCATATAAAATGAGAGATGAGAGATTTATAAAAGTTAACTATATCTAGAGTGGAAATATCAAATAATTAACAATGTCAGATAAGATTTTTGAAAAACTAATTAGCAATAACTCCGAATTGTCAACTAAGCACTAATAAATAAGTGAGTGTTTAGATTAATTTTCTTGACTTCAATAGTGTTAAGTATCTAATTATTGTTAATTAATTTTTTTTTTTGGTCTTCCACGATAGTCATAGGGTCTACGCATACTATATTTTCTTCAAACCTCATTTGATGGAATTTCATGATATGTTATTGATTAAATAAAAAACGAATTTCGCTTGTGTAAGCTTTGTTCATGTTAACAATATCAAATCTTGTATAAGAATATGAGTCACGATAAATTAACAACTAACACAAAATTAATTGAGTTTATTTCTTCCTTCTTTTTTCTTTCCTCTATTTTTGTATTTTCTCTTTTCTTTTCCCCTCTTTTTCCTTTTAAAGACAAAAATAAAATACAAAGATACAAATATTAGTAAATTATTTCATACTAATAAAAATATAAAGTTAAATGATTAGATTACAAAAAGAATCAATTAATAAAGATACTAAAGTTACTAACTTATTTGTTAAAATTTAAATTAATAGAAAATACCTTTTTATAACTTTTATCTTTTGTAAATAAAAACAAAATTTATATCTAAATTATCACTCTATTTTTCACAAGTAAACTTGTTAAAACTGATATAAAATTAAAATATCAAACTAAGTGTAAATTCATTTTCTTATATATATATAATTTTTATTTTATTTTTAAGGAATGAACATGTTTTCTATGAAAGGTGTTTAGTATATGATCTATATTAGATTGGTCTTATAGAGGATTGAATATTTTCAAAGGAATGAATTTGTTCTCTATAATGTCATGTAAATATATAATATATATTATGTGGCTATTATAGAAGAATAAAAAGTGTTTTTCTTTTAAAAAATAAATTAGCCATTTAACATATTGTGACAATACATGATATAATCCCATATGAATATCATCAATCTCTATGATACCATGTATGTCACTTCAAATAATAATACATTCCCATACATTAATATAGATAAAAATATATGATACAAGGTTTATTGTAAATATTTTATTAACAATCAAAGAATATCGAAGAATAGTAAAGTTGAAAGTTGAGTCGTATCGATCTTTTTACAAGTGGAAGTTAATCTAAGGTCTTGAGACACATGAATGAAATTGTCTTTAACATGAGCATCTATCTTTAGCGCGAGTGGGAAGCAACATCATATCTAGTGAAATCCCGCAAAATGAGATTTGAAGAGGATAAAGTGTACGCAGATTTTACCTCTTAAGATGTTGTCTTCGAAAATTCCTTGATCCAGTTGAAGCAAATGGAAAAGAGAAACAACATTGAAGTAAACATGAGAACTAATAGAAAAATAGTACAAATCATACTTGCAAAGAACAATAACGTCAACAACACAGTACAATCGCCTAAATAAACTTAACAAATAATAACAACTAAAAATAATAATATGAATACGATTAATAAAAAAATAGACACGATGCTCTAGACCACCACCGTAAAAAATGTTTGAGATTTGCATAGAAAGGTGACTAAAATCAAAACTAGTAAAAGAAGAGGAACCTAATTGCACATTTTTAGACTAAAGAAAAAGACAGTTCATCTAAAAAAAAAAGAAAAATCCCAACTTTTTTCCTCCATTAAAGCAACTTCAGACATGTAGAACAAAACCTCACTGGTGAAGTGTGGGATCTTCAAAATAATCCAAGATTTTGAGTTGGGTGTTGTTGAATTTGCGAAATGGAAAGTGGGTTTACAGCAGAAGATCTTTCGACAATTGGAGGAATTGCTACTGTATCACTCTTACATTCTTTTATACCTACACATTGGTTGCCTTTCTCCATTGTTGGCCGTGCTCAGAAATGGACTCTCTCTCGTACTCTTCTTGTCAGTTAGTATCCTACCCGCTCTCTTATTTTTTTTCTGTTTTTGCACTTTTCTGTACGATTTTGTTGTAGATCTTGAAGATATGTAATTTGGGTGCTTGGAGTTTGGTGGTGAAATGAGGAGGAGATTGATAAAGTTTTGATTTTTATTGATTGTTAGATCTTGATGTTGGTATGGGTGTTCTATTGCTTGCTTAGTTTATTTTTTTTGTTTTTTTCAAAGTTGTGGGTAGGGGCTGGGGAAGGGGATTACGAGGTGGGAAATTGAATGAGGTGGAAGTTCAGGTAGCCAATCAATTGAGCTACTAAGATTTCCTAGTTTTGTGGGGTTTGTTTATGTGATCATATAAGCACAAAATCTAGATACAAATGAGATCATTTTACTGCATTTTCCACTTACTTTATGATAATTTGGAGCTTTTCTGCAATCAAGATGGAGGAATTTGCATCTTGAACTTTTGTATTGATAAGTTGTGTTAGCTGCTTTGGTTACTGTCTTCTGATGATTACTTTGGTGATTTCTGGTTTGGGAATTTGCCTGAGCGTCGTTGTGGCATTTTGAGACATAACCGGCAAACTACTTTCTCTTGTGTCCTTCTTGTCAGTTAGTACCTAAAGTCTTGTTCTTTTACTTTTACATTTTCTGTGCAATTTTTCTTTAGATGTTGAAGGCATGTGGTTCCAGGAATTAGGTGTTGAAATGGAGAAGAAATTGATAAAGTCTTGATTTTGATGGGTGAATTTGATGCACTATTAAATCTTGATGCTGCAATGAGTGTTAGTGAATGCTTAGTTTATTTATTGTGGAATTTGTTTATGGGACTGCATAAGCACAAAAAGTATATACTGCTGAGATCATTTTACAGCATTTGCACTTACCTCCATGATAGCTAGGAATTTTTCTGCAATCAAGCTAGAGGGATTTGCACCTCGACCTTTTATATGGATAAGTTGTGTTAGCTGCTTTGGTTATTGTCTTCTGATGATTGATTTGGTGATTTCGTGTCTAGGAATTTGCCTGAGCATCATTGTGGGATTCTGAAACATAAATGGAAATATAGATTCTCATTTATT
The DNA here is from genome assembly GCA_022817965.1 of Solanum lycopersicoides. Classification (NCBI taxonomy): domain Eukaryota; kingdom Viridiplantae; phylum Streptophyta; class Magnoliopsida; order Solanales; family Solanaceae; genus Solanum; species Solanum lycopersicoides. Next base: position 72,390,319 of record CM040628.1, read on the forward strand.
TGGATGTAGTGAAAAACTTGAACTTTTTACAGGAAAGTGATTTAAGCGCTCCTTAGCTGATAAATAACTAAAGGATTAGACCTGAGTTTTTCTAGTGATGATTCCTTCTGGCTAGATAAAAAAGTTGCATCTCTGTCCATTTTTTGATATCCTCTTTGAAGCACACTGGTACGATCTAGTTTATTAAGCTTGCTGAATTATTCAGAAGCAGCCCAATATCCAATATGTGCAGTTTCTGAGAAAAAGAAAATCAGGACTTTATTGGGAGAAGATAAGGCCCTAACTGATGATTCTTTCCGGTTGTTAGATCAATTGGGTCTTCTCTCAAGACATATCAATGGGCTGATTTTTAATTTTTATAACAAGTAAGGTTTTCATTGATTATAACAACCCAACTTGGTCGTATACAAGAGACATATCAAATAATGAGAAACCTACAAACTATGGTTCACCCAATCCTCTAACCAAATAGGAAGTTAGGAACTACATGGGTGAACCAAAAGAAAATAAGGGAGCGGAGACTACTCCTCAGTTGAGCAAAGCTTATCTCCACCCCTTCAAAAACTTTTTTATTTCTCTCTTTCCAAATGACCCACATTAGAGCAAGAGGAGTAACATTCCACGTCTTGTGCCTTCTTCTCGTAGCTCCATTCTCCCAAGTGAACATCAAATCCTTCACGGATCTTGGCAGTACCCAAGTGACGCCAAACCATGTAAGCATGTATCCTCCATAACCTCCGATAGAATGAGAATTACTCAATTATCCTGTTATTTTGAGAGGAATTCCATACTCCATGTTTGTTTCCTATTATGTTGCTTGAATTTCTCTCTTTTACAACACTTCCCTTTCTATTTTTTAAAAAAGGTGAAGGTTAGTTGTTGCAAACAAAATATAACTTCAAATCAAGGAAGATTAGCATGGCCCTGTGCAAATGACATGCACAAATTGTGAAATGGTCCAAATTTTGTTTACATTCGTTCCTTTTTTCATATTAAAATATGTATCTAACTTCAATCAAGGAATGTAGAATTGATTTAGTTGTTGATGCAAACCATAACTATAAGTTAGTAAGTTACATAACTTCAATCTAGAAATGGACTGTGAAAATCTTCTCCAATATTATGTTGTTTTTAAGCAGGTGTGCTGATCTTCTCTTGATCAGGTTGGATGTTTTCCTTGTGTTGGTTTTTGGTACTCATAATTTCTTGTGAATCATGGCCAGTGTTCGTTCTTTATTTTTCAAGTGTAATAAGCTGCTTCTTAGGTTTAAAACACTATGTGGACAAGCATATTCATGTCTTAAATTCACAAGACCTTTGTAAATGATCAATATTGTCCTTTCTCATTTAACCGCTAAATAGTATATATAGTCATAAATTTGAGCTCTATCTGATGTAGAGATCTGTGTTTAGGTCAACCTTCTGCCCTGTTAATCTAGGTTGTGTCTATAGTATTAGATACTTTTCTTATTTTATTTTGAAATGGTTGAATTTATGGAGATAATCTCTCCACTCACAGTGCATTTTTCTCTAATACTAAAAACATTTAAATTAATTCAAGAGTTTTATGCTCCTTAGTCCTTTCGTCCTACTCCTAACTGTTTGATTATTTGACGTAGTTAGTATTTCGAAAGCCTAGCAATGTCATTTTTGGATGCAATTTTCTCAAATATTTTCTTGAAAATGTAATTTCTGAAATTTGTGTTGGTATCACTTCAAGTACTTTCCGTTGTATAGGTTTTTCCAGAAAAAAAGTGTTATCATCTGAAATCAACTTAAGATTAGTCAATTAGACACTAAATTTAGTACTCTTTGCGAATGGAGTGAGTACCTCAAAAGCAGTAAAATTCGGTTAAAGTGCCTGGATTTAAATTCCTGCATGTGATTCTAATCTGACTACTTTTGTGACAGCTGCATTTGGAGCAGTATTACATGTAATATCCACTTCGATTCTAGGCATAACAGCAATAACCATTACAAACACAATTGCTGGTGAGGAATCAGTGCACAAACTGGCTTCCCTCTTGCTTATAGTCCTTGGTGGTAGTTATATCATCTTGTTTCTTTGTGGAAAGGGTGGTCACAGCCATTCACATAATCAACCCATGGAGAAAATGGCCGTAGCAGGGCTTGTCCTTGTTCCTGCATTGTCTCCTTGTGCAACCACTCTCCCTGTGTTTCTTGCTGTTGGAAACTCATCCTCCATGATGGTGCTTGCCATCATAGTTCTGTTATTCAGGTACTTTTGTTTCTAGATTTCACTTTACTTTATATTTAAGTGGATTACACTCTCTTTTTGTTGGATTTTCTTTCGGGATAACGTTGGTTACTCTTGAGAAAAGGAATAGAAGCAAAACAACTTCTTGTTATTAGAGAAAAGGATATGGAACAAGGGGGTGGGATGAAGTATGGGTTTAGATGGCGCCATGGCAGTAGCCTCAAGGGCATGTTTGGAGTGAACCATCTACTTTCTTGAAATAATATTATAAAGTTCTAGAGATCCCTGGTCCATTTTAATTCCTGTGGCTTTTGTATCTTACTGAAGTTACTCCGTCAGTATTGTTTAAAGATCTAGAAACTTGTTTTAATGCACATCATTGACTAGTATTTGATGTCATGAGTGTGAGAAGTGACGACTAGATCTTGTTCATACCGAGTAGCTGTGCTTTTCTTTATTTGCGGGGGTGCTATTATTTTAGGTTTCTCCTTCATCCTTCGTCCAACCGTAACATTCATCCTGGTCAGTCTGCTGCAAGAGTTGGTTAACTTTCTAATAGTACCTCTGTTTGAATTTTAGATATTGAACTACTTCATTCCAGGCTGCTGTAGTGAACTTTCTTACATTGAATGGAACCCGTCCACGCCAGTTGTATTTGTTGATATCTAAATTGTTCTCAGGAGACGTAGACTTTTTCTATGTAGCTCCATCGTCAAAATGCCCACAAAACTCATTAGACTTGTCAACTACCAGCTCAGTGCTGGACTTGTTTTGATTTATCCGAATTTCTGGATGCTTAACATAAATTGATACTTCACTTGCAGCACCATAACTGTGATGACCTCACTGGTGGCTCTATCATTTTACGGTGCAAGTCAACTCAAGTTCCACTGGGTGGAACGTTATGACAAGCTCCTCGTCGGTTCAGTGCTAAGCTTGGTTGGTATTTTGACC